>CM057450.1:615140526-616340526 GCA_016271365.2 Neoceratodus forsteri | reverse complement strand
ACCTTGTTTGGGACTTTTCTGAGATGAACACCACTGACAAACAGTATTTTCACTTGCAAGTTGTGCAACAGGCATGGTAAACTAGGTAGCAATCAAAGGATTGATGGGCAGCACACCCAGCTTAAAGTAAGGAACCATGATAAGTGGGAGGAGCACAGGAAGATGACTAAGAGGGTGGAGGTGGTGCCACTCCTAGTTGTCTTTCTGTGCCACAGTGGGGGCAGTGCAGCAAGCATTGACAAGGTGTGCATTTGACAGATGGGGATATGGAGGGAACTGGAAGTGGGATCTACAACTGGACTTGGGGCTATGGGGCATACCACCTGAAACATTGACTTCAGATCCTTGTTATCAACAAGAGCTGAAATAGCATTACTTCCATGTGGAGATGAGGAACCCTGCACACGAAGTTGGGTCCATGGAGACTATACTTCAGTTGCCGCTCACCAGCCAGTGGAGTCTCCTTGAGGGACTGAAGGATCTCCACGGTGGCAATGCATTCTTTGTTTCCATGCCATGGCCCTAGTGACTTCTGCTACCATTGTCAGTCAGCAGCACACTGCCTCAAGTTTATTTCTCTGTCTCTTTTTCACCTGTTTCTGATTTACTTACAAATAAGAGAATAAAATTAAATTCATTAAAAAAGTATTTATAAGTATTCTTGCTCTCTTACTACTTATTTCTGCTGTCTTTCAGCTGTCTTCTCTCATTTCTGGTGTACCTTAGCTAGTCTGTTTTCGGCCCTTTTTAAATTCTGTAGTCTCTGTGTTGTGTCAGTCTCCCACCACAGCACCTGTTGTAAAGCACTTCTGTACACAGACACTCACGCACCAGGCACTTGGGGTAAATCCCAATACCGACACTGTAGTGCAGCATGAGGGGGGTGCTGTACTCCTGAGGTGCCGTCTTTCAGATGAGATGTTAAACCAAGGTCCCATCTGCCTGTTCTAGTGGTAGTTCAGGTGGATGCTAAAGATCCCATGGCAGTTCTCGAAAAAGAGTAGGGGAATTTCCCTGGTGCCCTAGCCAAATTTCCCCCATTCACTAAACAAATACCACCAACAGCTTAATCTGGTTCAAGGTCAGTTGGCATTCATCTGTATCTCCCTCCCCCGGGTCATGCCTGAAAATAGGCAGAATCTGTCTAGTGCACTTACCCAGACAACAAAAATGAAATAAATAATATATAAAATGTCATTTCCTGAATTTCCCTAACATCAGATCAATAACACATGCTGCTGCTATATATGCTGTTGCTGAGCTGTGTCAGTCCCCATCACAGCACCTGTCGTAAAGCACTTCAGTTCACAGAAACTCACAATTTATTGGATTCTCATTGCCCAAATTTTTCTCAAGTCCCCAGAATAAGTACTGCTGCTGCTTGCTGCTGTGTCACTCGCCCACCATGACAGCACCTGTTGAGAAGCACTTCAACCCCTGAAATTATATATGCTGCTGTATGCTGCTGCACCTCCTCAGGGCACCAGCAAGGTCTCAGATGCATCAGGCAGCACTGGAGCTGGCACCTTGAACTCAATCCTGGAACCTCTGTGGGAAGCCATGCTTGAGTCGCTACGAGCCATGGACTCAAAATTCGAGAAAACACTTACAAAACTTGAATTCCATGACTTTGTCATAAAGTAACCAACTGGGGCAGTAGTCAACACTGAAATGAAATCTACCATGACCCTTGCAGCAGTGGGTACTCTGACAAAAGAAAATGGGCAGCTCAGAGGTAGAATGGAGGCACTTGAAAATGAGATTTGAGCTGTAAACTTATGGATCATCGGTGTCCCAGAGGGTACAGAAGTAACCAACCGTGCTCTTACCTGGTGTGCTGGCAGCAGGGAGCAATTGTCATCCTTGATGACTTTGACAGGTGGGCATGAAGGAAGGCCTACAAGATTAACCCCATGTGTGACCTACTGCACCAAATCAACTTAGAATGATCTTGCTTAAAACACCAGTTCCTGAAGCACGAGACCTGACAACATATCAGCTCAAGATGAACAGAGCAGACATCAAACTGTTTTTGGATCTCTCATACTCAGTTAGTGCCCAGAGGAAAAAAGATGCTTCTGCAAGTCAATGTCTCTGGGCTATGGAGATTGTCCATTCTTTTTTACTGCTGGTTAAACTTCGGATCATGTTTTGGGGGGGGGAAATGCAGTGGTTTTTCTGACCCCTAGGATGCAAGATGCTGGATCACCAAAACTGAAGAAGAGCTCACTATGCACTCAGTGGCTTGGGAAACACAACCAGCTGAGGAAGCCGAGAAGATGTAATATAGTAAACATAATATTTGTGACTGTTTCATAAACTGGACTCATTATTATTGCCATCTTTGTTTTCCCTCTCTCTGTTTGCAGGGAGGACTTTCTTATAAATGTTTAATCAGGGTTAGTATGTGTCTGATGGGGGGGCATATTACTGTTTAGAATTAGTACCTTTCATGGGGATTGTGGCAGCATGGCCACAGTGGTCTGCACCGCCATTTCCTGCCACTCTATCAAGTCACAACCATCAGCAATCAGCTAGTGACATACAGAAACCTACCTGGTTTAGATGAGGCTCTGTTGGCTTCCTCATTCTACTTTTCATTATTATTGGAAAGCTGTAGTGCTCCTATAGTTAGGGTTGAGTTGACTGTTCAGCGTTAAATGACACCGTTTGCACTTCAGTACATTTTCCATTGTTTGACAAAATATCACAAAATTCGGCATGCGTGGTCAGGCTTTTAGAGAATCAAGACATGAAAAGTTTTGCGATGGCATTTTGCATGTTTTTTGAGATACAGAGTACCAAAAACAAAACAAAAAATCCCCTGTACTTAACATTGTGTATTTTTTGCTCTCACATACAGCCTAGATGATGTAGAATTTTTGCATGACATTTTCAAGTTTGAAGGAGCCTGTGCCAAGGGTGTCTCAAAAACTTGAGGTCAAAATTGAAAAGAAAAAATGAGATATAATTTTCAACAGGTTTTATGTGTAGTTCCAGGTTTGATCCCAGCAGATATGCTTTGTGATGCCATGTTGGTGACCTTAGTTCTGGTGGGAGCTCAGTGATCTAGCTGGATGTGGTGAGGGTGGGGGGATCGCACTGTTATGTGACATACCCCAGTCATGGAATGAAAGGTGCAGGGTTGTCTGCATGGACTCAGGTACCATATAGTGAAGACAGCTGTTCTCTTGACATAGGGCCCCTGCACCTCCCCCCGTTGAGTGGCAGAGGGCCCTGTGCATTGACTGACAGATGCACTCTTTTCACTGTGCATCTGTATCTGCAGCTGAATGGAAACGCAGGGTCCACAGGACTCTGTGCTTCTGCAGCCTACCAGACAGTCACATGAATTCTTCAGACCCATTGCTGCATGGAAGTGTAGAACTTGCCAGGGCTATGCACATCTGTAGGCAGACAAAGCCTTTCCTTCATACAGGGCTTCTGCATCGGACCTGTATGAATGAGGATATGATGCCACAATCTCAAAAATAAAGGAAATTCTTTGCAAAAAAACTTTGTAAATGCACCAGTTAGGGTGCCTTAACACCATAAGAGTAGGGAAATGTGGCATTAGAGTTTCCACTCCTAGCCCCTCCAAGCAGCAAAAGGGAAAAACATTAGGGTTTTGGGTCTCCGGAGACTTGATGAATCAGTGGTGGGGTCATCCTTGGGGTTGTCAGCCTTAATGCCCACTCCGTTCCCAGAGCAAACAAAGTCACACATGATCTCCTTGCTTATTGCAGGGCCCACAGGGTCCAGTGTGAAGAAAGCTACACCAGATTGTGTTGGCAACATGTGGTGAGACATACTTCTCTACCTTTGAAGAGTGTATCACTGTGAAGCACTGGCTTGGAGCTGTACCTTGTGCTTCAGAAAGAAGGTTATGGGCTGGGGGGGTGAGCATTATGGTTGACAACCCCAAGGAAGACCCCACCACTTATTCGCCAAGACTCCAGAAAACCAAAAGCCAATTGTTTTTCTTTGTTGCTTGGAGTGTGGGTGGGGGGTGGGGTAGGATGGAAACCCTAACACCACATTACCCTACTTTTGTGGCATTAAGTTACCCTAACTGGTGCATTAACAATGTTTTTTGCAAAGAGTTTTAACATGTACCAGTGGACTTTTTGTTATCACACTGGTAATGTTCATGAAGCCGTTTGAGAAGGTAGGAGAGCTTTTTATATGGTTCTATTTATTTATTTTTATTTATTTAAAATAATTGGAAATACACCTTTGAGTCAAGAACTCTTTGCAAAGGTTCCACGTCAAGGAATACAAAGGCCAACATTGGTAATTACAGAGGGTAAACATATGTGCAAAGCAGTTTGTTAACTAAGACAGAGATACAATTTTAGGGCAGGACAAACATCCATCAATGTCTGTTATGGCCATTACTGTCCCCCATGCGATCCTTCCACTCGGCACCCACTCCCAAGCCCTTACTTACCCACTGGGGCTCCAATGCTGTAATCCTCTCTGGACCACAGACACTGATGTCTTCACTCTTCAACGATGGACTGTGAACTGAGGTAATCAGGTATATGGTATTTCAATGGGGTTTTGAACATAATGACATAACTTCATTGGGTAGGGCTATCCTGGGTAAATATATAGTAAAAATGTGTAAAAGCAAGACCTGGTACAAAATCAATCGCGAACATGCAACACTGACAAATGCTTGTTGTATTAGATGCCCTGACACTTTGCGTGAGTGCCTGATACTATACTGATGTCTATTAGAAATAAATAAGCATAACTTAAAAAAAAAAACAGAAATGAGCAGAACTTACAGTATATACTCCACAAACTATGATAACCACTACTGTAGCTGATTATCCACATTTAAGGTATGCCTGTGATTGTTTATCCACTTTCGCGTAAGACACACCTACAATAGTTTTTCACATTTAAGACACTTTCATAATAGTTCATCTACATCTGGTCCACAGAGCAAAGGGAGTAAAAGACATCTCTGACACTATCCATTTCAACTACCACAGAGCTTTCTCCTAGTCATATAATAGCAATAACAGTTATTCTGAGTATACTTAGAATTATTGACTTCTGCAGTTGATTAAAGAAGCCTCTGACCTTAGGAATCTACTCACCCATATCAGCTCGTATTTTTCTGTAGATTTTGGCAAAATGAATGTTATCACTTAAAAATACATAACAAAAAAATACACAACTACAAGAGACTAAGTAGAAACATAGAAACGTGTTGGCAGAAAATCACTTATAGTCCATCATGCCTGCCCATTTCTTTTTTTTTATCATTTAATACTTTTTGCTCCTCCGTTTTCATGGAGCGGGCTACGATGACCACCGGGCACTGGCATCCAAGCCCCTGGACCAGGTCTGGCATACGCTGCTTGCGCCTGACTCACACAGGCCCTGATGAAATTAACGGGACACCACCCCTCCTCTGGGGGCCCGGGAACCAGGTGGCCATGCCTCTCATGTCTGGGGGCTTGGGGCTCGGCCATGAACCACCGTGGTCGCCCCACAATTTTTTGCTGTTACTGCCACAGGGAGCTGGACGTGCAATGATGTCTGATGCACTTCATGCAGACATCCACCGTGCTCCCTCCCCTTGGAATGCATGCCACTGACAGCATGCCTAACCTCCGCTATGTGCCACTGCAGCATGCCACATACCCCATACCCACCCCAGAGGAAGGAGAGCAGTCGTGGGATGCTCAATCCTTCCTCTCCCCTGCCAGCCCCCGGCGCCCCGAGTCCATTCCCGAACCCGAGTCACCGGCGTGGTGTGAGGTGTAGCGTGCAGCACCTCAACCGTCAGCACCACTGGGCCGGCCATGCCTGCCCATTTCTATCCTGTGCTGTACCTACCAACCCTTGGTCTTGCCTAGCCTGTATGTCCATAGGAAGATCAACCTCACCACTTTCAAATGAAAAAAAAAATAGCATTTTACCATTTTAGATAGTAAAACTAGCAAATGAATGGAGCTCTCACCGCATGTCTCTCCCAGGTCCTGACTGTGTCTATACCTGAGCAACTGCATGGTCAGTCAGAGAGGGGAGTGGCTGTGCCAGTAATTGACCAATGGAGCATGACATGCACAATGCTGTTTGTGGATTGTTCACTATGCCGGCCAGGGGGACTGCCATAACAGGTGCACAGCCCCCAAAAGACATCTGGAGGACTCTTTGGTGCACTGCTGCTGTGAACATCATCCCCTTAGTCCTCCTACGTGGCACAGAGGGCTGGGGTGAGGAACGTGGCTGGGGCACAGCTATTATTCAACAGACAAACTGCAGTAGTTCCTCTGTGACACTGCAGTACTTGTGTGGGCTGCCATATCCCATCATTCTGTGCTCTTGCAGAGCAGTGATTCACTGTGGGACAGTCTGTGGCTTCCAGTTGGAAGCCCATAGTCTAGCTCAGGTCTGCCCCCCCCATCTGGCCCCACAGTTGCATGGGACTCCCTCTCCATGCATCCAACAAGCCGGGGTGTCTGGCAGGGGCCACGTATGCAGGGTGCAGTTGCACGGCTTGGTATGTGCCCTTTGTAGGACTATGTCAAATGCATGAATACAGGATTATTTAAAAAAAAAAAACGATGTTATTTCAGTGTACTGTACTTGTGCAGGCTCCATTATACTCTAAATTCCCATGTTGTCAAGCACAGCTTCCCTGCCAGCGACATCATTTTCTGTCTCAAGTCAAGTCCAATACCTCACCTGAAAGAGCTTTCTATTTACCTTCAGTATATAGGTGACCCACACGCAAACAACTAAATTCCCCTTTAGTATGCTGCATGCACTCTATGTGGGGTGCAAAGGCAGAATAGTTTGCAGTAATGGTCTGATCCTGGTACAAAGGGGGAGGACAAAATACCTGTGACTGGAACCTCTGGGAACCCAAAGCTCACTGGATTGACCTGTTCCACCCAAGTGCTCTGTGCAGTACCATGCAGTGTGTGTTGCTTGTGCAACTTGTGTAGTGACTGTTTTATGTTGCTGTGATAGGGATACCATTATTCATATTTGACATTACTACATTTTACATATAACATTCAGATATAAGGCTTATCACAGTACTGTATGTTTTCTTCTGTTTGCATACCCTTTTTATGTTTGCTTGCACGCATGCGCGAGAAACATCTTGCGACAATGCGATTCTGGAAGGTGTGTGCCTGAGCTGCCCAATGTAGTGCTTGCTTGAGTGGGCATGTCTGAGTTGCACCAATGGATGGCCAAGCTGTGGATGACAGCATCTTGGCTGCAGTGGCTTTCACTTGAAAAGAAAAAGCCGCTTCAGTCTGGAGCGGCATGCTCGTTTGTTTTGTTTCCCGCTATCCTCCTGGGACACTCAGACAGACAGGCTTGCCAGATTCATTTTCTGATCAAAGCTGTTTGATTTGGTCAATTTTGCCACATTGGAGATGTTCTCTATTACAGAGATAAATAGCCTTGGGCTAACTGTCAACGAAAACTTGTAAGCTAATAAATTATTCCAATTTCTTCTCGCGGATTTCTCTGGAGACAGCCCTAGGAAATACACTTTTTGATTAGTAAACTTCTCTGTGTGTGTGTCTGGACATTCAAATGTGTCGACGTTGATTAGCGCCGTTGCTTTTCAAGTAGACGTTGGTTGAGGGGCTGTCAGCTGAAGGCAGTGCTGATGCATAATATATAGTCTGCACCCGGAAACCAGCGCCTCATCCTAGGCGGCAATGGCGGGAAAATTGCCCTAATAACCCTACTGCCGACTGAAGTTTTTGTCAGGGGAGTTCAACAAAGTTTCAGGACCTGTCATAGATTGGAGAAACATTCCTTTTGCTGGGCAAAAAAAAAAACAGAGTCGCAAATGGGACACCTGATCTGTGGACCCGGTAAACTGTGTGTGTGTGTGTTTAAGTGAAGCTGTTCGCAAAAAAGGATCAGCTTTGTATAAGTCGGTTGGTTGGTTTCATCCCTACCAGGGGCTTTATTTACATATAAATATACATACTACACCCAGTGGCGTAACCATGCATACTTATCGTACGCCAGTGCGTACAGAAAAAATCCAGTTTACTTTTTTTTTTTTGTGTTAAGCTGTTCTCGAACCCTGGTCTCTCAGTCTTGGTAGCCATGGGGAAGAGGACTTCAAGTTCCAACTCATCAGCAGACAGGAGCGGTGGCTCATCAATTTGCTGTGGACCCCACTTCTTCTTGCTGCGCTCCCGAGTCCCGTCTGATTTTAAGCCTTGGGTGCCCACAGTACATACTCTGAATTGACAGCTGGCTGAACATTTCCTAGAGCTAGCGCTAAAGATATCCTCCGTTTTTGAAGTGGTAGTTCAAATTATCGAGGAGCACCTTATGTGGTAAATAAAGCAACATGCTTTCAACTAAATTCATTACGGATATTCCTGCCCAAACCCAATCCTTTAAACTTAAGGTTTTTTTGCTGTTGACAAAAATCAGAGGTTATTCTGCCTGCTGTGCACCCTTTCCTGAGTGTCTGTCAGACAGATTGGAATGGGAGGGCGAAAGTACAGGGCTTGGTGTAAGGGCACAAGACTCGATGAACCAGCAGAATCAGGGTTGGCGGAAACGGCGAACGTTAACTCTGGTTTCAGAGCGGATCGCTTGCACACATCAGAAATGTAGAAGTGGTTGAAGTTGGTCTGTAAGACTGACAATGGGTACAGATCACTGCATGTAGTTAGTCACTTCCTCCCTGAAATGGACAACATAGTGCAGTAGAATGAAGGCTGCTTTCTCAGGAGGGAAGACTGGAGTGAAGTGAACATGAATTTAAAATACATTATTTTGACGCTTTTTTTTTAAACGTAAAGGAGCATGGTTACAGATTCAACAGCCTTAGAAGTTCCGATGGGACAGGTGGCTTTGCTCTTACAACACACATACCACACTGTTAGTTTACGCACATGCAGTTCTGTCTGATGAAGTGCCTTTCCTTATTGTTCGCATTCACTCAAATTCAGTGGCACTGTAATAAAATGATGATTTTCCTTTGAAAATGCCCCCTTTCCATTCTGTGGAATTCAAAAGGTTAAGGTTTTGATTAAATGATCACACTCTCATTGCAGCGCTATTTCTAGATAGCGCTTATATGTAATGCGCTATAATTACAACAAGTTGTAATGTATGCGCTATTTTGGCTAACGCTATTACGGATGCGCTATTTTGACCGTATACCTTGATGAGGGACTGCCATCTGGTCCCTCTGTGGTCTAGGAGTGGTGTGTGTGGTCCCCCCCCCCAGCTCCTCCCAACTGCCTAGATGCTGCTAACTGCCTGCTGAATGACGACGGGTATGTATGTGTACATGTGCATGTGGGTGTGACTCTTAAAAGGAATGAGCTGCAATGGACTATAGTGTAAATCAAGACCACAAATTTATGGCCTAGGTTCACTCACCATCATTTCTCTGCCTTCTCTCTGAAACAGACTGGTCCCATAAATTGCCAGCTGTTGATTTGAATAGTGGGAGACAACTTTGTCTGTCTGCCTGCTTGAACAAGATGAAGTGGCATTGCTGTTTAGAAAAACATACTGATGTAGTAACAGGCAGTGTATAATCAAATTATTTTCTCCCTGCTCCATTGCAGGCCAGAGTTGTATTAAATAATTAAAAGTGGTACCCCTGTATTTTTTTTCTTTTTGTAATTAGGCAGTGGTTCCAGGCTAATCTGGCATTTCCCCTAAAACTCCAAGGCAACTTTCTTCTGTCTTCCTATACATTGCATTATTTCCTAGCAGATTACTGTATTACCCTATGATCAGTGCAAGTCTATGGGACAAATTATGTAGCTGGCTCCATTTCCTTGTAAGATCCTGGAATCCTTGTAGACCTGGGAGCCCTGATTAGGTTTACAGTTGTCCTAGCTTTTATGATATCGAAAACAAGGCACTTTTAAAAGGCTGTATTTCTCTAGGAACACCTGAGGGAGATGCAACATATTTTGCCCATTTATACAGTTCAGAGAACTGAACCATTGGAGGCTGAGTAACTTGTTGATGTCAACACAGTAACATGTGACTCTTTTGGGATTTGAACTTGGATCTCAGACTTCCCAAAGCTGTGCTCAAATCAGTACACCATGCAATATGATGAAGAAATCACATTACATATGTATATTTAATACATAAAAAACAACACCAAGATGAGCACTACAGTATTTTGGATTGAGACTCTCTTTTACCACAGACATGCACATATATTTATGTATCTATATTTTGTTTTTGTTTTCTTTGGGCGCGGGGGTTATCGGAGGCACATGGTGGCATAAAGTTATGAAACTTCCATGACTCTTTAGCTATGGCAGACTCAGCAAATGGATGCAAAATGCTACAGGGGGGTTGTTATCTCTACTATGCCCCCCCCAAAAAAAACCTAAACTATACTATGCTATCAGCCAGTGTGCAACATTCTGTAACACACACTCAGTATTGAGTGGTGTACAGAGATGGAAGGAGGCGGAAGCTGCAGAGCTGACACCACAACAAAACAACAGTAATGAAGCACACAGTCAACAGTTCCTGTAATTAAACCCTCCCCCAGCCTGCGCGCCGAAATATATGACTGCGGATATAGGAGACCTAGGTTCATGACTGGATGACAATGTTTGATGGGAAAACAAATAAACAATGCTTTATGTGTAATTTTCATTCTGTACAACATTTAGGACTGAATATAAACAATAAAGTGTGCGTATAGATACATCACATGCGGTTCCTCTGGGAGAGGTAAGTATTAATCGGAAATGTTTCAAAAAAGCTGGCAGTCTTGCTTCAAATGCATTGACATAGATGGTGGTTCAGTGTATAATGGCACTATGAGTTAAATGATGTTTTCAAATTTTGCTTTCAGTACCATTTGTGGAACTTCAGAAATTCTGCATAATTCTGCATAAATGTTTCAGAATTAAACCTGAAATTCAGAATGACATGCAGTTGTAAATCGAGTATTAGTAATCCAAGGTGTGCATAAACAGAGTTATAGTCCTTTGTGAAATACAAATACAACTATCTTCTCATTCTTCAGCATCTATTTCTTTCCATAATAATACCCAGGTAAGCTCAGACATGCCCAATGTGCCGAATGCATCTTTAACTCTCACACACTCCCAATGCCACTAAAAGCAAGCAAACATTCGGCATTGACAAATGCTTGTTTTACCTATAACAGTTATCTAAATGTTTGATATATCTGTGGTACTGTGCACAATATTGATATTCAGAACAGTTTTATTACATCCATAAGTTCATTGTTTGTTCTTGATTTCTTCTTCTAATAGATATACATTTTCACAGCATGCCAAACCATCTTAATGGGGTTCACATTTAGAGACCTTTAGGAAGAGTCAAAAAACCATGATTACTTGTAAATTGTGACATATCACAGAAGGGCACATTAAAATACTAATAATGTATTTTTAGGAGGTGTTTTCTTCCAGTGATCCCATTCTCGAAAATGAATTATGGTTTGAGTCTTTGTCCTGAAAAGAAAAAAACAGTGACCATAAGGCAATTTCTTTTGTATGAGCGTAACTGCCTTGTGATAACTTGAGTGCAGAAGTAGTCTTCATCCATGGTTTCTAGGATAAGATTAAGGAACCAGAATATAATGAGTTGATACGAGTCATTCTATGGCCTGCTGAAACATAGAAATTAATGGCCCATGAAAGCTAAGTCTGCATTTATCCCTGCCTAACCTATGAGACTAAGTGTCCTATTGGTCACTCATCTTCTCAGTCTTCTTTGTATCCCCTTCCCTACTACCCTAACTGAACCTATGTGTCTATCTCATATATGCTTAAACCCCACCGCTGATTTTGCACAGACAACTTCAGGCAATCTGATCCAACAGTCCACAATCCTCTTTGTAAAAAAGCACTTTGTGAGATACTTCTTAAACCTGCCCTGTACCAGCTACTTCATGTTACCTCTAGTGTTTGTGTTTGCACTGAAGGTGAACAGTGCACTGCTGTCCACTTTGAAATCCCTTGTGGACATTTGAACATTTCTATCATGTCCCTCTTCTCCCTCCTGGTTTCTAGCAATTACGTCTTAAGGTTCTTCAGTCTTTCCTCATCTAACCTACCCTGAATCATCTTGGTGCCACTGTTCTGGGCCAGCTTCACCCTGTCCCTATCTTTCTTCAGGTGTCCAGAACTGAATTAAGTACTCTAAGTGGGGTCTCACCAGAGATCCGTACTGGGGCAATATCACTTCCTTGTGCCTGCTACTGATCCCCTAGCCTGTGCATCCCAACATTCTGTAGGTGAACAGTGCACTTCTGACCACTTTGAAATCCATACGACATTGAGCAGGTTGCTTTAGGTTCTCAGATATAATAACCCCAGATCAGGGGGCACTTGTGAGCAGCTGAAGGGAGATGCTATGTGGTTTGAAGCTCCTGAGTTAACTTCTACAAAAAAGCATGTTCTACCTCCTTTATCATCTTTCTATGCCTCTGAACTTCTCATGCGGTTTGGTGTCTGTGCCAAGTATGGGGAAGCCTACAGGAGTGTCAGCCAGTACAGACTTTTTTATACTGAATGGCGGGCCATCTGGGCAGACTAAGAGTGGTGAAGCCTTAAAAGTAGCAGGCTCCAATGAAGAGGGAACCCAAGATGTATCTCTGGTCATGGTTAACAAGACTCTACAGCAGCTCTTCTGATCCTTGCAGGACTTTGATAATACTAAGAATACTAAAGATACTATGGTGTTTCAGGAACAGGAATACTAAAGATACTATGGTATTTCAGGAACAGGAATACTAAAGATACTATGGTATTTCAGGAACAGGAATATGCTCATAATCATCCTTCAATCCTGTTCCCCCACTACTCAGTAGTTAGACCACTACAACTACCTATGTAATTATCCAGATATTTCTTAAAACAATCCATGCTTTTGTGCTGTAACAATGCTTTCCAGTGTTCTGTTCCAGTGTTTATTCACCGTTCCTGTGTAATAAGAATCCCTAGCTTTTGTATCATACAATTTTCCATGAAGCTGTTTACTGTGTCATCTAGTACTGTGATTGAATTCATTATGTATCGAACTATTTCAGCACGCATGTGTATCATTGATTATGTTGCACATCAAAATCAAGTCTCCTCTTATCCTTCTCCTTCTTTCTAGACTATGTAGACCCAGAACCTGTAGGCATGTATTATACTCCAATATCCCCAAACCATTTATATGCTTAGTAGATTTCCTTTGCACCCTTTCTATACAGTCTATTGGCCCCATATTCAGAGCCTGACGGCTGTGTGTGCAAACAGGTGTGCCATCTGGAAAAATAGGGCTGGCCAACTCTGGCACCATATTCAAACAGATAGCGCAATCTGAACTGATGGCACTATCTGAATATGGGGCAATGGTAGTTCGGCACACATCAAACAGCCACCATGCTTGGGACAGCACTAGGCTGAAGACCACCCATGGGGTAAAGCATGGTGCACACTCATTAGTGCTGCGGCCCCCATTGGTAATACTCAACCCAAACATGCAGCTGACCCCATTTGGCATGCACAGTGCTAAGGGATGATTTGCATGCCCATTATGGGCTCATTTGCATGTGGGAACCATCTGAGTGCACCGAAGTAGGCCCCCCCAGCCCCAGTCCATGTCCCCATGTAATGTTAACTTCATCAGTGGTTCTTTTAAAAAAAAAAAAAAGTTTTTTCATTTATTTGGTTGGGGGGCAGGGCTATAGGTTGATACATGAGGCGTGGAAAGGATGATTGATACACAAGGAGGCGTGGGAAGGATGAAAAGGGACTTGGCAAGGTTGGAGGAATGGTCAGAAGTATGGCAGCTAGAATTCAATGCAAAGAAGTGCAAAATAATGCGCCTGGGAAACAAGAACCCAGGGGAAGAATACACAATGGGTGGGGAGGTAGTAACAATAACAAAAAAGGAAAGGGACCTGGGGGTAATCATATCAGATGACCTTAAGGTTAGCAAGCAATGTGAGAAGGCAGTAGGGAGGGCTGGGGTATACTGGGATGTATAGGGAGAGGCATCATCAGCAGAAAACAAGAAGTTGTTATCCTCTGTACAGACAGTTAGTGAGACCCCATCTGGAGTACTGTGTCCAGTTCTGGAGACCCCATCTCTGCAAGGACATAGACAGGATAGAGGCAGTCCAGAGGAGGCAACTAAAATGGTGCAGGGTCTGCAAGAGAAGCGTATGAGGAGAGACTAAAGGAGCTTAATATGTATACCCTTGAGGAAAGAAGGGGAGGGGACATGATATAAACTTTTAGGCACCTCAGTGGAATCAACAAAGTCAAGAGGTAGCATCTTTCAGAAAAAGAGACTTGCAAGAACAAGGGACACAATTTAAAGATGGAAGGAGGGCGGTTCAGGGCAATGTGGAAGTATTATTTCACAGAGAGGGTAGTGGATGCATGGAATAGCCTTCCTGAGGAGGTTGTGGGGTCTAAAACTGTGGGAGAATTCAAGAATGCTTGGGACAGACATAAGGCAATTCTTGTGGGGTAGGAAGAAATTGGCTGTTGGTTAACTAGGATCTGCGGCCTATCCTGTAGGTAGGGAAATGGGCAGACTAGATGGGCCTAGCGGTCCTTATCTGCCGTCAAAGTCTATGTTTCTATGTTATTTAAATCTCAGATTAACAATACCTTTGAGTTATAAGCTCATTTGCAAAGTTTCCATGTCAAGGATAACAATAACCATACATTAACATATAATAGGGTACAAATACAATAAGCACAATAAAATACAGAGAGGTACATAAGGCATTAATGTAATGCAGTAGAATGGTGCAGACAAGGTAGTGGAACAAATGTTTCGTGGTTGGTACAGGTAACAAGTAACGAAGCAATTCGAAAGGAGAGGAGTAGGAAAAAGTGGATTAGGCATTAGTGAAGCCAAGGCCTTGCCGAAGTAAGCTTAGGGCTAAAAATGGTATAATCAGGTAGGAACGAACACTTCTGGTTGGCAAAGGTTCTAGGTAACAAGCAGGGAGAAAAGACTAGAAATTAGCAGAGTACAGATGCAGCCAGAGGCCTTGTCGATGATAGGAGAGGTTGGAGGTGTGGGTGAGGAGGGCTGAGGGGTGGGCAGGTGGGGAGGGAGTGGGAGAGGGGGATGATGGGAGGGGAGGCAGGTTGGGGTAACGAGGTGAGGGAGTGGGAGGGCAGATATGGATAGCAGAGCTGAATTTTGGTTGGGGGGGCAGGGCTATAGGTTGCAGTCACAGCTACTAGTAGCTGTAATGTGTGCCCAAAGTTTATTTTTAAACAGTCCGATCTTGGGTTCAGCAGCAATATCACTGGGAAGACCAGTAAACCAGTAGGGGTCATGGTAATCAAAGGTCCTCTGTCCCTTTGTTGTGCAGTGGAAGGGGACTTGGTAGGAGTGACTGGTCATGCCCCTAGTCCTGTGAGGTTTGATACTGGGTAGAGTATTTTCTGTAGGGCTGCAGGGGGTTAGCCCATGAACAATTTTCTTGGCTAGTAGGCAGGTCTGGTATATAACCCTCTAAAGTATCTCTAAAGGGTCTCTAAAGATTGGACCCTGAGCAGGAAGAGAAAACCCTCTTTTTGGTCCCTCATGCTATCACTTGAAGCCCTCATTAAACTATTACTCTTCTTGTTGATCTGCGCTGGCAATATTGAAATCAATCCAGGACCCCCAGAAGGCTTTACCTCCCCATCAGATCTAGCCTCCATTAAAGGTTTAAGCTTCCTTCACATCAACGCATGCAGCCTCCTTAAAAAGATCTCATTAATCCAGGCCTGGGTTGCCCACACCCTGCCAGACTTTCTGGTAATCTCTGAGACATGGCTTAAACCTGCTACACATGACAGGGAAATAAATCTACCCAACTACCAGCTATTCAGATCGGACCGCCTGACAAGGGGCGGTGGAGTGGCTATCTATGTTAAATCAAACATTTCTGCATCTTGCCTCAGTGTATCATCAGTGCCCAAAGAATTCGAATGTTTATCCCTTAAAATAGCTCTCCCCAATATGACAGCTTTTCAATTGGTTGGCTGCTACAGGCCTCCCTCTGCCGGCCTTCAACTCCTAAACCACTTGGGAAATATAATTAAACTGGGCCCCGAGGACACCATCATTTTAGGTGATCTGAACTTAAACTGGCTCTCCAATGCATCTGCACCCCTAGTATCTTTTTGTGACACATATGGATTCACTCAATTAATAAATGAACCGACAAGAATTAACTCAAAAAACAAAAGTAACAGCACCCTACTTGACATTATGTTAGTAAACAAACCGCACCTGTTTTCACATGCTGGTGTGCTTTTCAGTGATATAAGCGATCACTGTCTTATTGCAGGGATAAGATCATCAGTCAAGCCATCCAACCCTGCGAAATTCCTCACAAGAAGGTCTAAAAAAAACCTTAACATCGAAGGATATCTCCATGACCTATATCATTCTTTACGCTGGCAAGAATTCTACCACACAGCTTCTGTGGAAACAGCACTCAAGGTGCTAAATGACATTATCATAGGCGCCCTCAATACTCATGCACCTTTCACTAGCATTAGAATAAAAAGCAAATCCTGCCGCTGGTTTTCTGCCGAGCTTAAATTTGCATTGCTTGCTAGAGATAAACTCTGGAAAAGGGCTAGAAAGACCAAGGATCCGTTTGACTGGCTTCAGTTCAGAAAAGCCAGAAACAGCTGCACCAAAAAAGTGAGAGAAGCCAAAGCTGCCTTCTATACAGCCGAGCTTGATGCCTCCTACCTTAACCCAGCCAGATTCTGGGGCACCATCAAGGGGATCCTAGGGCAGGATTCCAGTACTTCCTTGCCATCCCAAGTGCACCTTAACAATGTTGTTATCACTGACAAGCATGCAATCTTAGATGCATTCAATAATCATTTCACTATGGCTGGCCTAGCTTTTGACTCCTCCCCAGCAAATCTATTATGGTCACAACTTAAATTCCAGTCTATCGATGGTCAGAAGGCTGCCTCTTCATTCTCCTTCAAGCCCATTTTATTAAAACAAGTGGAAGACCTACTGCTACATCTAGACACCAAGAAAAGTGCAGGTGCAGACTCTCTGGACCCCTACTTTTTAAAAATTGCTCTACATGCCATTGCAGTTCCTCTAACTCATCTTTTTAATCTGTCCTTATCCACTGGTTCTGTTCCTACATTGTGGAAAACAGCACATGTGTTTCCCCTCCTCAAATCAGGGGACCCCATGGATCTCAACAATTATAGACCTATATCCATCCTACCTGTGCTGTCTAAAATGTTAGAAAAACTGGTGAGTATCCAACTAAGAGACTACCTCGATGCTAATAATCTCCTTAACCCTGCTCAATCTGGGTTTAGGACCAGACACAGTACCATTTCTGCATTAGCAAAAGTAACAAATGATTGGCAAACTGAGTTAGACAAAAAGCAGCATCTGTGCTGTATTTCTAGACCTAAGTAAAGCCTTTGATACAGTGGATCATGAGCTGTTAATTTCTCACTGCACTCCTTAGGCCTGGATTCAACCTCTCTTGGGTGGTTCAGATGTTACCTCACTGATAGAATACAGCAGGTGAAACATGAAGGTGTCTATCCTCCTCAAAACCACTTCTAGGGGAGTACCGCAAGGATCCATCCTGGGCCCTATCCTTTTTGCTATCTATATCAATAACATTGATTCCAACCTCACTGTTGCCAATGTTCACCTTTTTGCTGATGATACTGTCCTGTATGTCAGTAACCCCTCACCATCAAAGGCCTGTGAGTTATTACAATCAGAATTCTCCCTGCTGCAACATCAACTACTTGAAAAGAAACTACTATTAAATGCCAAGAAGACAAAGGCTATGTTCTTTTCCACCAATATATATTCTACCACTCTCTCATCAAAATTCTTCCCCAACTATCCACCATTCTTGGAGAAAATCTTGATTATGTGGATAAATTCAAATATCTAGGGGTATGGATTGATAACAGACTTGATTACACTCAACATGTTGAGGAGCTCCTGAAAAAACTCAGACAGAGGCTCGGCCTATTCTTCAGAATCAAACATTTTCTAACCAAAGAGTCTAAACAGAGACTAATACAGGCATCATTTCTATCTCTCATTGATTATGCAGATTTCTATATGGCCACTGTACTATGTCCTATTTAAGTAAATTGATACCTTGTACCACAGAGCTCTAAGATTCATCACAGATCTTCCTTTCAACACTCATCACTGCTCTCTCTATAATGCTGTTGGCTGGACATCCTTACACCTTAGGAGGAATAAAAATGCTGCATTATGGATTTACAAAGCTCTGTCAAACAAACTTCCATCTTATATTTCTGATTGCTTTACTCTGGCTACACCTAGATCATATGCCCTAAGAAGCAATAACCTTATCACCTTGAAGATACCTAAAGTCTGTACCGGCATGGGAGATCTGCAATCAGCTACTTCTTAGCATCTACCTGGAATTCTCTGCAGAAGACCCTAAAGTTGAACACCGTCATCCCTATAGCATCCTTTAAAAAGCTCTTCATAAGTCTCTCTCCTGAGATATGCAACTGCTTTCACTAAGCCTAGTCCCTTCTTACCCTTTACCCCCTTTTTCTTTCTATCTCAGTTTATATACTTTTTCTAAACTTAGCTACAATATACCCTACAATCCACTGCCATTCCCTTTTTTATCCCCCCATATCTACTTGCTTAAGTATCTATCCAATTACAACACACCTGACCAGTTTCACATTCCCAATTCCTTACAGTCATTTGGGTCAAACCTGTCTGAATTATTTTGTTTTGTGGTCCAAAATCATTAGCTACCTTGTTTGTATATACGTTTTTTACTACTGTACCTGTTTATTTATATTTAAGTCCTTGTCTCTTTCTCTGTATTTGTTTATGTATGCTACTGTACTTTATTTTGATCTTGACCTATCAGGTCCATCTTGTAAATGAGCTTCGCTCAATGATGTCCGCCTGAATAAATAAAGATTTTGATTTGAACCCTCCCACTGAGATGTAGCCAGTTAGACTGGACGTACAGGTCACAGGTGTGTGTGAGACGATGAGCACCTGTATCCAATCTGCAGGCTTTGTTTAGGGCAGTTTTAACCCTTTTAAGTATAGTGTCCGAGGCAGCACTGTAGACAATTAGACCATAGTCTATGATAGGGATGATGCTACTGCAGACTGCGGCACGGAGTGCCTAGGGAGTCAGGTAGTGCTTGTGGTGGTGTAGTAGACCTGGTCTGGTGCTGACTGCCTTTGTGACATAGTCAACACGGTGGATGAAAGAGAGGAAGCTGTTGAGAGTGAACCAAAGGTATTTGAATGTTTGGACTAATTCCAGTGCGGTGCCTATATTATTTTGGAGTGTGAGGTGATGGGATTTAAGTTTACTATTGGGTTTTGAGAACAGCATGATCTTTGTTTTCTTATAGTTCATAAGGAGTTTATGCTCTATGAACCAAGATTCCACCATGGAGAAATCTGTTTGTAGTTTTTTCTGCAGGGTGATTGGGTCTGGGCTACTGGTAAAGAGGACAGCATCATCCGTGCATAGTAGGATGTTGTCCATGCAGACCTGGGGGAGGCAATTTAGGAAGATGCTAAAGAGTAGCAGACCTAGGATAGATCCTTGCTGGACACCCGAACGGACCTAACAGCTATTAGTTAGGGCTTTGTTTATTTTAACCTGCTGGGTCCTGTCTTTGAGATAACTAGCGAGCCAAGTCACAGGCTCATCTGAGAGTCCAATACTGATGAGTTGTTCTAGAAGTAATGAGTGATTAACAGTATCAAATGCCTTGGTGAGGTCGATGTAGGCTGCCCCTAACAGTGAATGAAATCGGTGCATTCCAGGAGGGTTGTAGTAATGCTGTGTGACTTTTGGAACCCGTGTTGCTGTGGGCATTGGATTTGATATTTGTCCAGGTATTCAATTAATTAATCGGCAACTATGTGTTCCAGCGCTTTGGAGAGGGGTGGGAGTATGGATATGAGGTGATAATTACTGTGTGTAGTGCTCTATCTCCACTCTTGTGGATGGGTGAGACCACTGCAGCCTTCCATTTTGGGGGAGTTAGGAGAGTCTTAGTAACAGGTTAAAGATTTTAGTGAGTAGGATGAGCACTTTGTCCAAAGTAAGTTTGATGAATTTGAGATTTAGGGTGTCATAGCTGGGGCTGGCTTTACTTAGCACTCACAAGAGGTAACATCTGGCTTCTGCCTTGGAGATGGTTCTAAAGTGGAAAGAGAGTGGGTTAGTAGGTGCAGCATTTTTTTGGGCTTTCTCTTGGGCAGTGGAGTGCTCAAAAAGGTTAGGGGAAGGACACTACTGAAGTCAGTGAAGACATTATTAAAGAAGTCTGCCATTTCTTTGGGGTCCTGGGTGACTTCCCCACTAATCTCTAGCAAGGCTGGTGGGCTTTTGTTGGGCTTTCCTATAAGGTTTCTCATGTTGCCCCAGACATTTCTGCCATTGCCCCAGAATTTGGAGAGCTTGTCCTTAAAGTGACTGTGTTTTGCCATGTATATTGCATGGGTGCAGTCATTTCTGGTCTTTTTGCATCTTTGGATATCGGCTTGTTTACCGGACGCATGTGCCTGGTGCCATAGGTTATCTCTTATGGCCATAAGGTTGAGAAGGGTTGGGGTGATTCAGTGGTCCCCCCAGCCCCAATCCATGTCCCCATGTAATGTTAACTTCATCGGTGGTTCAGCGGTCTCCCCAGCCCCGATTCTTGTCTCCATGTAAATCCAAATTAATTGGTGGTTCAGCGGTCCTCCCAGCTCTAATCCATGCCCCGTGTAATGTTAACTTCATCAGTGGTTCAGCGCCCCCCCCCCCAGTTCTGATCCTTGTCCCCATGTAAATCCAAATTCATCAGTGGTTCAGCAGTCCCCCCAGCCCCGATCCTTGTCCCCATGTAAAAGTTAACCTCATCAGTGGTTCAGTAGTCCCTCCCCCGTCCCCCGTTCCCCATCACCACTCCCATTTCACAAAAGTACATCCCAGTGGCTCTCCCGTTCCCCAATCACTGTCCCACCCAAACCAAAATGCCCTGGTAGTCCAGTGGCCCCCTACCCTGGCAGGTTTGACCCACCACTCCGCTCCCCCCAACCTGATCCATGCCAGTGACTGGCACAGTCCTCCTCACATCAGCATGGCCAGTCACTGACTGAACTGTCACTTGAATGTGTACAGTAGACAGTATGTGCTCATTGGTTAACTGGTCAACCAATGAGCGCGTAGTGTTTACTGTACATGCTCAGTGACAGTTCAGTTGATGGTTGGCTGTGGCGGCATGAGGAGGGTTCTACCAGTCACCGGCATGGGTCTGGTTGGGGGGGCGGGGTGGTGGGTCACACCTGCCAAGTGGGGGGGTCACTAGACTTCCAATGCATTTGGGTTTGGTTGGGATGGTGATTGGGGAATGGGGGAGGGACCACTGATGGGGCTAACTGTACATGGGTACAAGGATTGGGGCAGGGGGAACTGCTGAACCACCAATGAATTTGGATTTACATGGCGACAAGGATCAGGGCTGGGGGGAACCGCTGAACAACTGATGAATTTGGATTTACGTGGGGACAAGGATTGGTGCTGGAGGGACCGCTGAACCACTGATGAAGTTAACATTACATGGGGACATGGATTGGGGCTGGAGGACCACTGCACCACATGGTACCTGGCCCTTGACAGTGGGCAGACAAGTCTGTGCACTTTTAAGGGCTGGGATTCAGAAGCGTTAAACAGCACCACTACTGGCAGCCATTTAGCATTTCACAACACTTTCAATATTGTGCTGCACCACATATGCACGAGGGAACCTTCATTTGCATAGGTGCAGCACAATATTGTGCATGACAGCCCTGTTGGGGGTGCATCACACATCTGTGCCCTTTGAATATGGGAATGCCTCCGACAGCTGGTGCTATTCCAGGTTTGCTTGGCACAAACCCTGTTTGTGCCACACTAACCTTTTGAAAATGGGGCGCTATATCTTTTCCTAATAATGGTGACCAAACTGTGAGCAAACATCTATAAAGGGTCTAGCTAGTGATCTGTACACTGGTAGAATTATGTCCCTATATATGCTACTGAAATTTCTCTTAATATTTCCCAGGATTAGAAGAGCCTTACTAGTGTTACTTTTGATATTAGTTGTGAAAGTGAGGTCAGATTGTATAATCACCTCTAGGTCATTTTCCTCCTACACACTTGAGAGTTTAATGCTTCCTAGATAATACTGCATTCTTGGGTTATGTTACCCCACATATATTACCACACATTTATCATCATTAAAGAACATCCTCCACTGTGTGGCTAAAGTGTGGATCCTGTTCAAACCTTCCTGTATTTTGTGGGAATCTGCACTGGTCAATTAAGGTTCCCCCAACTTTTTATCATGATAAACTGGATGGGTTACAGGATCAGATGCGTGGAGTGGAGCCCAGAATGGACTTGGCTAAAGCCCAGATGTCAGCAGTCACGCAATATTCTAAGAGAGCAGTCCAGGCTATGGAGAAAATTGCCCAAGAGAGTGTGCTAGTATAACGATGCATTGAGAATATGGAAAACTTACAGTGGGCCAAAAACATGTGTATTCTGCACATCCCTGAACAGCTGTAGGGAAAGGACTTCAACATTTTATCTCTAAATGATCGTAACAGAATTTGCAGCTCCCTGAAGAGATTTTTCCCCTAGAGTTACCCCCACTTGCAGGGCACAGCATCCTGAAGGGGGGGCCCCTGTATGATTCTGATTGTCCTACATGGGGTGCATGGAAAATATCTGGTTCTTTGGGTAGGAAGGCAGAGAGGACCCATAGACTTCCTGGACTCAGCAGTATCCATTTACCCTGACATTAGTTATTTAACTTGGCAAAAGCAGAAGGCATTCCTTAAGGTCAGGTGGACTCTGAGGGAACTAAGAGTGCAGCATCAGCGAGTCTTCCTCTTTCATCTGCAGGCTGTTGCAGGTGGTCATGACTATGCTTTCTGGACCCCAGGGATGTGGGGTCAACTTGCTGAAAGTTTGAAAACTGGTGGTTGACAGGATCATGAGGAGGAAGCCTCTGGGGAAGAGCTGTTACTGTTTGCTGCTTCAGATTTTATTCAGTCAGGTTGGTGGGGAGAAAACTGAGCAGATATGGGGATCAGTAAATTGTTTAAATGTATGTATGGCCTGGAAGTATTTTTATTATTGGTATACTAGTGCAGATTGGGGAGGTTCTAATGCTCTATGCAGGATTTTTTGTTATGGATATATTTTATATAATGGCAGACTCTCTGGGCTGTTTATTACAATGGAGACTTGTTACTCTTTCTCCTTCCTGCCATTTGTGATTTACCGTTCCCAGAGCAGCACTTGTAAGTTGGGCATTCTGACATCGTAAAACTCAATATACCCTCCCCACTTGTGTGTTCCCCCCCCCCACCAGACTTCATGATCTAGACAATATGGTCGGTTTAAGCATTTTTCTATATCCTGAAAGTTTATAACCGTTCATTATTTTGCTATATCAAACTGCATATGTACATGATGCGTATAGATAAGTTTTATTTTCAGATGGTATTAACAGTTTTGCTAGTTAGGTAGAAGAATTCTGATGGTATGTCAGCTTGCATGGTTTTTGAGCATTAACAGAGGGGACACATTAGGTCAACAGCAATTAGTAGCTCATTTCAGTGTTATTACAGGGATATTAGTAATCCTGTGACAGTCCCGTAGCATGTAATTGCCATATGTAGTATTACTATTTGATAATCGAGTTACTGTTAGAGTCCTCCATGATGGAACTGCTAAGAGAGTGTCTTTATTCTGTTACTGCTTAACTTTTGTAACATGCCTATGTATCTGCTATTAGTACCATGGTTTTGTATTGTAAGTTGTGTGCTATATCGTGCAAACTCCAATAAATACACAGTTAAAAAGAAAAATAACCCCTGATCAGATCCATCTCTTCCTTCCTTCCTGTGCTCTACCCTCACCCCACATCCTGTATTCTGCTCTATGGTTCTTTGCTCCTATGTGTATGACTCTGCACTTATTTGCATTGAACCTCAGCTTCCATACCTTGGACTACCTCTCCAACCTCTCCAAATCCTCCTTCCTGACCCTTATTCCATCCTTGCTATCCACCCTTCCTCAGATTTTTATGTTGTCTACAAAGAAGGAAATCTTATCATGGATATTCTCATCTGTGTCACAAATGATGACGATGTTGAAAAGCCCCAGCCTCAGGACTGACCCCTGTGGCACCCCACTAATGACTACCCTCTTTTCTGAAAATTCCCCATTTAGCACCACTCTGTTCTCCCTTCGCAGCCAGGTTCCAAACCAGGTAGTTAGTTTCTTCCCTACATCCAGGTGAGACAGTTTCTGAACTAGCTTTATGAAACAGCAATAAAAAATGCAAGAACCACGTTGGTCACAACATGTCACCTGACTGTGCATTAACACACTATTCATGCATGTCCAGTTCTCTAATCTCCTTTCTATGCCTAAAACTTTTTTTTACACCAAATCCATATTATAAACATGTTATAAGTGCTATAGGACACTTCTGAGTGTGCATTAAAGGATTTGTGATGCACTTCCCAGAGTTTGTGACAATGCAACACTTGGCTTTCAACCCCATGCCTCATAAAACCCTGGGGCATGCATCACAAATGCTTTAATGCACACTCTGTAATGTATTGATGCTTACTTCTATGCAGAATTGAGCTGAATGCCTTACTAAAGTCCAGGTACATTACATTCACAGCTTTGCCCCAGTCAGCGGCCTTTATTACCCAATCAATGAAGTCAGTAAGGTTCATCTGGTAGGATCTTCCTGCTATGAACCATGTTGCCTACTGTCCTGTAGCCTATTTAACTCCAGGAACTCCACCAGCCTTCCCTTAATAATAGATTCCAGCATCTTATCCACTATTGAGGTCAAGCTGACCATCTGGTAGTTTCACAGGTCGTCCCTACTGCTGCATTTGTGTTGTGGCACCACGTTAGCTACCCTCCTGTTGGACGGTACCCACCCCTATTTCCAGACAGCAATTGAAAAGGTCCATCCATGGTGCCAAGAGCACTTGACCAGTCCGATTTAGCACCCTCGGTGTAAATGGTCTGGACCTGGAGATTTGTCTGCCTTTAGTGACCTAGCCCCTTAATTATCCTCTCCTCCGCTTAAGCTCCATAGCCATGCCTGAGACTAATCCACTCTCCTCCGCCATAACTCCTGGGGGGAAGGCAAATCCTTCTGGGACAACTTAAGAAATATCACTGGAAAGCAGGCCAAGTCCTCTCCTACTATACTTACTGTGGATGGCACTACTACCCTTGACCCGTTGGTCATTGCAAATACCCTTAATAAGACATTCACTGACCTTAGTGGTGTCCTCTCATCTGACTACTTTTCTAACACTGACACTCCTATCTCCATATCCCCTTCTGCCTCTCCAAACATACCGCCCTTCCATCTCATAGTTAAAGCACAAGAAGTCCATAAATACATAAAGAAGGGTATATCTAAATCCCGGACAAGCAGCGACTCTATTGACCTTAAATTACTGTCCCTTACTTTGGATGAAGTTCTCCTCCCCCTCACCAGATTATTCAAACTCTCCCTCTGCTCCAGCAAGTTCCCTAGTAAATGGAAAGCTGCAATTGTCACTCCTGTGCACAAAAATGGTGACAAGTCCCTGTCTGGCAACTATAGACCTATTTCAATACTACCTCCCCTCTCAAAGGCTCTTGAATGTATTGTGGCAGACCAGCTTACTGACTACCTGCAGAAATATAACATCCTCTGTGCCCAACAACATGGATTCAGACTAGGACATAGCACATCGACAGCCCTCCTTGAATTCTCAGGCGCTATCCACAAGGCCTTGGACAAGGGACTCCTAACTGGAGCTGTGTACATTGATCTAACGAAGGCTTTTGACACGGTACATCATGGCCTACTCATCAGTCAGCTGCAATCTCTTGGGCTCTCCCTGGGCTCAGAGGCCTGGATAAAAAGTTACCTCACCCAGCGCTCCCAAGTTGTAAAAATAGCAGGTGTGCTCTCAGAACCTAAGCCTGTCCTCTCGGGAGTTCCATAGGGATCCATCTTAGGCCCTCTCCTCTTCAGCCTTTTTCTAAACTCCCTCCCTAAATCCTGCTCTGAGCAAATTATTCTCTACGTTGACAATGCTGTGATTCTATCCTCTCATAAAGATCCTATCCCCTTATGCCTTAGCCTCCAGTAGGCATTTGCCAGTGTTGAAAAGTGGTTCGTGGCACATAAGCTAGTCCTAAACCATAAAAAAACAAAATCCATGCTTTTCTCAAGTCCACAAAACAAGAAAAGGCAAACACCACCCACCATCAACACATCCTTGGGATCCACTCTTGAACAGGTGACTACTTTCAAATATCTTGGAATCACCTTTGATCAGGGCCTCACCTTTGCAACTCATATCGATAGTACAGCCAAAACTATCAATCAGCTGCTCGATACTGTACCGAACAGACAGCTTCTCACCTTCAGCACTGAAGCTAGCTATTCAATCTTCAATCATCTCAATTGTTGACTATGGCCTAATTGTATATGGGTCTGCCTCTACTAGTGTGCTTAAGCGTGTACAACCTCCATACAAGGCCTGTCGGTTGCTTACTGCGCTCATCAACATACTCACACCTGCGAACTGTATGCTGAAACTGGATGGCTTCAACTCTCAAACCGCCTAATGTACCTTACCTGCCTTATGGCTAAAAAATCCATTTTGGGCCTCACTCCACCATGCATTCAAGACCTGATATGCCAGAACACAAGTTTTGGACCCACCAGAAGATCAGAAAATCAGCCCCTTCAGGTCCCCCGTTGTCGGACTTCCCAGGGCCAGAGATCATTTGCCTATCGTGCTCCCTCCTGGCTAAATGCACTCAGCACCTCTATCACCTCCTCTACCTCTTTATGTGCATTTAAATCTAGCCTATTCTCTCACCTTGCCACCTCCAACTCCTTCGACTGCTTTGACTAATTCCTCTCTATTTAAGTTGTTGCTTTCCAGCCCCCTTTACCTAACAAAGGCCCGGTAGATGATTCCTTTCAGTACCTGTGGTTGGCTCCTCCTCCTTTCATGTATATGCCCTATCTTCACATTACCTTCCTGCTTCCCTCCTCATTTGATTGCTTATTGAATTAATGGTTTCACCTGGTAATTACTGTGTCCTTGCACTAATGTTTTTTTGATACTTGCTCAGTCTATGTTTATAGCATTCCACAATGTACTTTACTTGTGTCATTCATTGTAACCTTATTGCTTGTACCTAATTTGACGCGGAACCTTTGTAAAAGAGCCTTGGCTCAAAAGTATTAATTCCTAGTACTTAATAAACAAATAAACAAAAAATAAAGACAGAATAAAAGTACTCATTCAGTATGTCTGCTTTACCTTTATTTATTTCCTCTCAACCCCCCAGCCAGACAGTCCCTTCCTTTTTTGTTTTTGTTTTTCCTTGATGTAGCAGAATAATTTATTTTCCCCCTCCCTCAGCTATTTTGAGCTTGACTTCTGTATTTACCTTCCTCACTATTCTGCTTGCTTCTTTTAGGTTGTTTAAAGACACCTCCTGTTTTTTTTTCTGTCTGTTTGGTTGGCTTTGTAACATCTGGTTCAGATTCAGATTCTTCATTAACATGTATAAAACAAGCAGTTTATTACATGTAAAACTGGATACATTCCAAATAGCAGACATTTTAAAAAGGACAGCTTAGACATCTGAAAATCACCCTTCTTTTCTCTCACGGCGTCTCCTACCATCGTCATATACCATGTAGGCTTCCTCCACATTCTTCCCCACCTTCCTTACACAGATGTTAGAGACCTCTTCTAACCCCTCCCTGATTATAGTTAACTTCTTGTCTACCCATACTGCTAGCTCCCCCCCAACCAACCCCTGAGTACTTCCCACATCCTACCAAAATCACCCTCCTGAAATCAGGTACCAAGGGCCTAGTATTGATGTGATCAGCCTCCAGCACTATGTTGAACCAAACTGAGTGATCGCCACAGCTGCCCAGCGATTAATTTACTGTAACTTCATTTACAGTCCCCTTGTTTGTAAATGCCAGGTCTAGGATTGCTCCCTCCTTCATCAGTTCTCCAATACATTATGCCAGGAAGCTATTCTGCATTTCCCCAGCCAGTTCCTGGCTCCTGGTGCTAGGTGCTAATGGGACAGTCCAAGCCACATCTGGCATACTGAAGTCCCCCACCAGGACCACTTCACCCTGGACGATGATCCTTCTGCTCTCATCCCCCAGTATCCTGTCTTCTGTCTCCTACTGATCTGGAAGCCTGCTAGCTACCCCAGCACTGATGATTCTCCTGCTACCAGCAGCAAGTTGCACCAAAAGTGTTTTAATGGTGGTACTCTTCTTCAGGTCTTTATCTTCTGTGACTTTGATGCCTTCCATAATGTAAAGGGATACCCTGCCCTCTCTACCTTCTGCAATGACCTTTCTATAGAAGATGTAGCCAGGAATTATGAGTAAGGACAAAAAGGGGAAGAAACTTGGCTCCACATCAAGAACACAGAAAGTCATCCAATGGTAGGAAATAATAACAAACGGCAATTATTTGCAACATCTAAAAACTAGTAGCATCCCCTCACAAATGGTTGACGTTTCACGTCACTCTGATGCTTTTTCAAGATGTAAGGTAGTGAAAAAGACATGCTTCGGGAGTGCACGTCCATGGAGGAGTTTAAATGGGCATTGAAGACCCATTTATGGGAGCAAGCTTATTTGACCTGATGTTATTTAATCAGATTTTATGAATTAGTATTTATCGTATGTTTGTTTTAGTATATTTTTATCTGGAATTTTGTTAAAGCGCCTTGGTTTAAGAAAGGTGCAGTATAAATAAATATTATTATTATTAAATAGCTCAATCTAATGATGTGTTAATCTATACTAAGAAATTCATGAACATTCTTAGACACATATACCACAACATGAATCACATGGATAATCCTATACATCTGGAGTAACAAACCCCTGCGTATAGAGTGTATGCAATACTTGATAGCTAAAGAGCACACTGTATATCATCTACTTTATGCTAAAACTATGCAATGTATGGAAAAGACGCAGTGTAAAAATTTACAGATAAAAAGTATAGCACTGGACAACCACATGATAATGTATGCAGGGGTATCCAAAAGATAATATAAATACTGCAGTCTATGAAAAAGGCACAATAAATATTTACAGGAAGATATTATTGCACTAAGTAAACACAATAGCACACAGTAATATCTACTGAGGTTACCTAATGGTGATATAGAGTAAAGCAAAATAACACATGCAGGTGTATATATACCTGTAATCTAAACCCCTTAATATAAAGTGCATATAATCCTAAATAACTAAAGCACACTCATTGTTCCTAAATAGGTTCACTTAGACCTTTTAGAGTTAAAAAGTGAACTTCTAGGACTGATTTGTCTCTTGTAGAACCCACCCCTAAAGTGCTCACAACACCCTCCTTCCTTTTAACCTCCCTTAACCCCTGTCCCACACAACAACTTTGTAAATCTGGCTGGTTTTGCAGCAAGTTAAAATCAATAAAAAACCCTTTATTAGGTTTGATGCACATGTACAACAAACCTTTTGTTATGAGTGGAAGGGGATTTCAGAGGTGTGTCTCTGTGAGCCTACTGCAGTTAAAACCTGTAGAGGCAAAGCAGTCTAGACCAATAATAATGCACTTTAACTGTGACACCACTCTTCTTCAGCTGAAGAACCGAGAAGAAGAACCAAGTCAATAAATGAGAGGGCTTCAGTCCTTTGATGTGAATGAAGCTATTCAACAAACAGCTGATGGGCTGTCAACACCAGCAGACTGCCATTTAAATTAGCTACAGTGACAACCCTAACAGACTACATCAGAAAACGGAGGAGAGATCTACAGAAAGTTTGAACTGCGTTGTGCCAGTCTTTATTATTTTATTACTGTTAAAAGTTTTCCTACTTCTTCTGCCTAGTTTGTAGGCAGTTTTAAACTGGCCATGATGTCTCAAATTGCAGCTTTTTTTCTCTCCTAAACTAGCAAGTCTCCTAAAGAAAAATTAACCTTTGCATGCCTCTCTGTAGTATGGAAGTTAGTCTCCTTACTGTGTCAACTTTTAAATATAGGAAAAAAAATAATAATAATATACCTCCTTTTCTCTCCACCAGCAACCGTATATTGCAAACAATGTTAACCTAGGCAATGACACGTATCAATTCTAAACTTTTTTGTGTCTATATTACATGAACGTCATTTGAAAGGTGAACCCACACTTATAGAACTGTGGGTATATGGATGTCACCAACTTTTGCAATCCTCTGCTGCCCCCCTTTTTCCTTTTTCTCCACCCCTCCTCCCATAACTCTTATGTTCCCCTCCCCATGCCCTAGCCATCCATAGCCCTCCCCTGTATGCTACCCTTACTCCTCCCTTTTTAGCTCTTGCATATATACCAAGACCTGCCATGATCCGAGTGATGCATAGCTCTCAACATGGTTATGATATTACATATACTGAAATTCAATAAAAAGAATAACTGGCAGATCCCAACATGTATGCTCTTTTTTCATGTTCACAACTGTTTTCCTTGCCATCTTTCCTGCAGTGATCCGGTATTTGCCTTCTGTCCATGATGATCTTCCACACCAGCTCTCTCCTACCCTCAAGACAGTTATTATTCTCCTAAATGCCCTGTCTATTCAGTACCCTTGATATCTGTCTAGGTGTAAAAAAAAAAAATTTGATTTTTTCCCAAGTGAATCCTGCGCACTCAGTGTTGTGCATAGCATCCTGTAAGAGATCTGTTTGACGTACCCAACATCCCTTGCCCTCACAGCCCAAGTGCCCATGTAACATCTGAGGATGTACTGGTGCAAAGCATCAAACCTTCGGCATTGACAAATGCTTGTTCCTCCTTACCACTGTTCACCCTGTGTATTTACAGTACTCCCTCTCAAGGAATGAATGAGTCTGTCTCTCACTGGTACCAGATTCCTTCATGTGTATGATATTCTAGCTCGTCTTTGCATTGATTTTCTTCACCAGGTTGCTAAAAATAAAAGTTTAAGAGAAATGGATACCACAGTAGCTGACAATGGTACAGTAACCACAGACTGTGGAGCATGCAATAAAACAGTGTAGAAAATGACCCTCTCCCAGTGTGTTTGTACTACAGTATATACAGTGGAAGGTCAAACTGGATGTGTGCAACAGACACAGTATTTACCTGTGAACTCCCATGTTATCACTGTACCTGTCACATTATACTACAACCCTCACATCTACAGTACATCACCATTCACTTGTGCCTGCCTGCAGAACTCACTGCTTAAAAGAATGCGTTGGCATTAGGGGTGTTTGGAACTGGCAGATTCCAATCCGAGTTTTGGATTTAGGAATTTATGAACTTCTGAATCCTAATCTGATTAAAATCCTAAAAGGACTTCAATATCGGAATCAGATCCAGATTTGAAATCCTAAATTCCTGTTTAAAGCAGCAGTATTTGCTAGTCACTATATAATGTTTTTCCTGAAATAATGTTTTCCTGGTAAAAAAAACATCCATTTTGCTTTTTGTTTTCATTCATTGCTGAGCAAAGATATGTGATTTTGAAGTTTTTAAAGGTTCTCACTCCCATAACATGCCCACCATAAAATCAATCATTAAATAAATATTTTGGTGCAGTGGCATCAGCAGCATTCTAAAAGTGGTGTGGCACATGCCCCCATCAGTGACTTTTTACAGAAAGGGGGGTCCAGGGGGAGTTGCTCCCCAGGAGAAATTTTGAAGAATTTGAAGGCAAATGGTGCATTTTAAAAGTAAATTCAAGGAAATCTCCAGCAAGACAAGCATAGGAATTTACTAGCTGAAACCATGAAATACAGCAGGACAGTCAACCAAGAAATGAGGGAGCATAGTGCTTATTCTAGGACTGTTTTGCTACCTCAGTCTTTTAATCAGGTCCTCATACCCAAACAACTGCACACAAATGAAAAGCACTGTGGACTGTGTGACAGGCACTGCCAGCAAACACTGCTGTTATTTATTTCGGGGATAGGAGAAATCCCGATGGGCAATAAAGCTCTAGGGACTGTGCCAACAAAAACTGCTGTTATTTATTTCTGGGGTAGGTGAAACAGAAATACCCTGTGGTCAATAATTCTATCTCCCTCCATCACCTGGGGCAGGATTCATAAAGCTTTGCGAATCACGCAAACGTTTGTGTGGAGTTTGTCCGGCTTTTGCACCGATCCGCAGTTCACAAAAGGACAATGTCCTGGTGCAAATTTGTTTCCACAATCAGGACAACATAATGTATGCATGGTGCAAAGGGGAAGGGAGTGGCCATGCATACAGGCACAGTGCAATTCACAAAGCATTTCTATTGCGCAAACCACCTTCTGCAGCACTTTTCATTGTGCAAATTATTGCCTGTAAAAAGGTCTTAATCCAGGCAACTCCCAGAGGCCAAAGGTGGGACTGCAAAAGACAGCACAATGGCTGACACCACCCCGCAGCTGCTGTACTTTCTGGCAGAGGCACTCCAGGAAAAGCGGAAAGGAGGACACCCTGGGCCCATCCGTCACCGGCAGAGGTGCCCTATCACACAGAGACAGTTCTGGCCAAGAGTCTCCTTTGAGACACTGACTGATGAACAGCTGGTTGACTGATACCACCTCAACCAGGCCATGTTCAGGGAGCTGTGCAAGCACCTGGAGGAAGACCGGCGTACCACCACCCATCACAGTCATGCCCTGATTGTGGAGGTGACGGTGACTGCTGCCATGTGCCTCCTGGCAGCAGGCACTTTACAACCCCAGCTGGGGATACCACTGGAGTGTTGCAGACATCCACCTCACACCTGCTGGCTGAATTACTAGATGCTGTGCTGCCACATGCCAGGGAATTTTTTACTGAGTATTCTGTGTATTACTTGCTCAATGGATGATGCAGTCACACATTGTACACTGTGCCTACGATTTGTTTGTTTTGTACCAAATCTCCTCATGTCTGATATTGAAACCTTGTATTCATTGTTCTCAAATTGACCTATGCATCAAACCTGTATATTGTGCTTACTATTGTTGCTTGTATCAAATCTGTTTCACGTGTATTACTGTTACCTTGTACTCCACTGTCAGTCTGCACCATGTGTTATGGCTCGGGTCATGCCTGAAAACGGTCCCTGGGATCAGTGCACTCACCCGGTTATCAAAGTCATAAATAAATAAAAAAATCATAGTATTCTCCAGCACTGCAGAGGAACAATGCAGCAGTTCTACCAGGTAGAGTGGCTGCCACATGTACTTGGTGCCATCGACTGCACCCATGTGGCCATCCGTGCACTGCCTGGAGTTGGATGCCTACCCCAACAGGAAAGGCTTCCACTCCATCAACTGCCAAATGGTGTGTGATGCCACTTGGTGCATCACCAACGTGGTGGCGCATTACCCTGGGAGTGCCTATGACTCTTTCATGTGGCAGAACTTCACAGTATGCCAAGGATTTGGGGGAGGCGAAATACCTATGGGACACCTAGTGAGTACAACAACTGGGCTGGGACTGGAAATTCCTGTGGGTCACACAGGACTGTGCCCCATGGGGGGGACCCTAAGAAGGTTCTGGAATGTGGGAAGAAAGCAATAGCTATCAAGATGTAAAGGGCAGGAATGTGACATGGCCTGCAGAGGTGCCACTGACAATGCGACAATGCACGGTAGCACAGGTTGCCAAACCCATGAAGGAGGCCTGGCCATGTGGCATGGGTAGGGGATGTGCATGAGCATGCCAGGTTCCAGAATAGGGGCCAGAGCAGTGTACCACAGACATGTCCCATCTTACATGTGTGCTTTGTCCTTTACAGGTGACTGTGGATACCCTCTGAGCCCCTGGTTCCTCACCTCCATCTGCCACCCTGCAAACGAGGCAGAGCTGAGGTACAATGCGGCACATAACACCACATGAGACATCATTGAGTGGGTCTTTGGCATGCTTAAAATGCATTTCTGTTGCCTAGACAACTCAGGCAGTGCCCTACAGTACACACCTCAGACAGCCTGTGGCATATTCCTTGCCTGTTGTATACTACACAACATGGCACACACCCGTGGAATACTGGCGCCGGTCCAAGAGGAACAGACATCCACAAAAACAGAGCTAGAGGGGCAGGTGGTGGCACAATGGATGCAAGGCAGGGATCCGTGCATGGCAAGGAGGGCCCAGGAGCACTGCCAGAACATCATACGACAGCTGGAAGTCAGCAGAAAGTAATTAAGAAGCAAACAACACATATGTCACCATGTATGACCCTTGTTCATTGTACACAACGCACAACATGCACAGACCCACAAAACAGAAATGGGACCTAAAGGACACAGTAAAACCAGGCATGCAAAGGTACAACCAGTCACAATCAAGACATGATGTAGCACGGAATCAAACAAAAATGCACAGGAGTATGGGAAAACAAAAGGAGCAAAGTCATATGTCAGCGAAACAGAGTTAACTAGAAAGGGTCACACAGTGCAAGGATCGCAATGTCACATGTCACAGATGTAGCCGGGACAGCCTGCCAAGCCATGTTATGCAGGACACTACATAGTGGGGGGGCAGATGGTGAATGGGGTAATGGAAAAAGAGACCCATGCACAGGACCTGGCTGGGCGGGGGGGGGGAGCCAGCAACATAGCAGGCTATGACCTCCAGAGCCCACCATGTGTGTGGACAGTGCCTTGGCACGCGGGATGGGGGGATGTCGTCGTGGCAAAAATGAAAGCTGATGCTGATCAGGAGGACACACAGGCCTGGAATACCACTTGGGAGCCAGTGTGGCTGTATGGGGATGTGGATGCCCGCAATGACAGCTGTCAACCAGGGGTACGTGGTCAACCAAGGGATGCAGGGGATGCAGTTGGCTGCCACTGCCAGATGTATCCCCACATGGTGTGAACATGTGTCACTATTCCTGCTGGGAGACAGGGGACTGCCCACTGTTTGCAGACATGCCCCAAGCATCATGCTGAATTGCATGATGTGCCCTGCCCTGGCAGGCAACTACCTCTTGAGGCCCCTGAACAGATGCACAATGGTCCCAAGGAGCCATTACCAAACTCCAGGGCCCATTGCAAGTCCACCTGGTTTTGCTGCTGGAGAGATGAAGGTACTGAAGCAGCAGGTCCTGCATCTCTTTGAGGACCTTTTGGGATGTGACCTGGTTGTCCACGGCAGCACACATCATCTCATGAGCACTACACTTGGCAAGCTGTGCAACAGGGAGAACAGGCGCTGGAGGGGCCCTAGATGGATGATTGGCCGGAGGAGGTCTGTGTGTGCCTGGGACAACACCATCAGTTAGTGGCAGCCTAGGTAGAGGTGTTTGATGTGCACCACCCTGCGTCCCTGGACCCATGCTGTCCCTGGGCAGGGTGGGAACCCCAGACCCTGTTGTACTAGTCCGTGAGCAGGATAGACACTGGAAATGGGGGGTAGGAGGATGAGGCAATGGAGATGGGGATGGAGGTGTGTGATAGCTGAGACAGGTCTGATGGCCTCTGAGGTGGTTCTGGTGGAATGGGTGGTCACAGAGGGGTGATGGGTGAAATCCATGGTGGTGGTGGGGATCAAAATAGCATCTGTCACTGTCGACAGGGAAATTGAGAAGAGTTTCTGGCTGGCTCCCCATGTGTCCAGGTCACTATCTGCCAAGGCGTCTGAGTCACTCTTCACTGGGATGTCTGCTTGTCTGGGGGGCATTCCCTGGATGCCATGGGATGTACCTGGCTGTTCTGCCACTGGCTGTGGGTGTTCTGTGTCAGGAGCTGCGGGGACAGGAACATGTTTGAGAGGGACAGCATATGATGCAGGGCAAAGCCTATTGACAGAGTAATGTTGCAGCACTACCATGACAGTGCCCCGTGTATGTGCCCCATGTGATCAGAAACACTCGTAGATGGAAGTGGAGACCACCACCGTGCAACACACAGAGAGGAATGTGCAATCACACACGTGGACATGCAGTACAACCAGTGTAGTAGAGCATGGCACAGGAAGCACACCCACACCAGTACACAGGGGCACACCATGCAGGGGGTACATACAGTGATGGTGATGTTAGGCATGGGGTAGGAATGAGAGACAATCAATGCACCATGGAGACATAGATACTGTTAGAGGATGCACATTGTGTATGGTCGCTCCAAACCACCAGGCCAGCCTCACTCATTATTAGCCATCAGCAATGGGCCCAGGACAGTCCAGGGCCACTCACAGAAAGCAGTAAAAAGGTGTACACCAGCCGTAGCAGGGGTGGCCCATAGATATGTGCCGTGGAACCACAGTGGTACACCCAGTGATATGGTGCTTGTCAACACAATGGTGATGCCAGTGTACTACTTATATGGTTCATTGGCTGGTATATAGGCCTCAAAGCCCCCGCCAGGCACCCCAGACACCTCAATCTCCCGCAACATGGATGCTACAGCCTCCCCAACAGGGTCAAGGGGGCAGTACACTGCAGGAGCAGGAGGGCCACTGCCAGTGGCATGCTGTTCCCTCCGCATTGAGGCCAAGTCAGACTTGCTACGATGGCAGAGAGCACCATACCATTTGCACACAGCATCAACCAACCTGTCCATACCACCAACGGCATTCACTTCATCAAGTGATCTCCTGCTACACCTGGCATACGATGGCATCAGTGTTGTGGTATTACCTGATGACAGATTCCTGGGCCAGGTATGCCTGGACTAGGATTTCAAGCTCCTGGGCACTGAATCTGTGGGTGCGGAGCCTGTCCCTGTCATGGGCAGCACCTGTTAGGGGAATGGCAGAGGGAGCGGTCAGTGTCATGTAGGCCCTTTGTGTTATCAGCTTAGCTAAATCTATCCATGGCAGGGTGGATGAACTGAGTGCCAGTGTACATCTGGTGAGCAGTTGGCTGTAACCCCTAATGCTCACTCCTATGCTACAGCAAAATGCCCAGGAGCATGCCCCACAGGTCAACCACAGGGGCCCCTGACTAGGGCAACAACTAGGCCAATAGGGGGACTGCATGACACAACCTGAATAGCTACAGCACCACTGACTGATGTGAGCCAGTCACAGTGGGCCACTATGGACAAGGTGACAATACCCTGGCCTACAGTACCACCACTTTGCATTGAGCCAGGGTGAAACTCACATGGGCCACACAACTGTCCATGCCAACATGCAAGAGCAGCACACCCTCATGCTAGGGCTGTGGGGGTGCACCTGTACACCTCATGGACATGGGACATGCACACCATTGGGTAGGCAGGCAGATGTACACAGTGCGGTGCGTCACAGACATGGAAGATGAACCATGTCCCTCTTCATAGTCAAGCCTGTCCATGTGGACTGCTGGACACCCAAGGGTCCGTCACTCTGTGTGTGTGTGTGACACGTTGTCATGACCTTGTAATGTGTCCACCTGACGAGCTGGTAGCAATATTGTTGCAAATATCAGGTTGCCAACCACGGATGTGTGCCCATCCGCGTGTCACTCCATACCCCAGGATATAACCCTACAGATCTGAACAGCACACATGTACTGGCACGTGTCACCGCTGGGATGGGATGCAAGGGGTGGGCCATGGGATGCCCACAGAGTCACAGCCCAAAGCACACAGTGGCCAGGTGGGTGACCACGCTGTTGGGTGTGGCATAAAACTGAGAGAATCCCCGGACTCCAGTCAGCCCCAGGCAGTGCATCATATCACTGCTGTGTGTTCCAGCAGGAGTCAAGACATGCAGAGAAGACAGAATGGCCCATGTAGGCTGGGTGGAATGCAGAACTCAGACTGCCTATGCAGGTGCTGGCCCGTGTGCCGTATACACACCAACACTGGTAGTGGGGCCACAGGCAAAATGTCTCCACAGTCCATGTACCTGCAGAGACATGCAGCCAGAAGGGATGGAAGGGTGTGTGCAGGACAATGCCTGCCTAATGGCAGTCAAATAAGCAGGGGTGGTGTGCAGCATGGTGAGATGTGCAGCACATTTGTCATAGATGGGAATAAACATAGAAACATAGAATTTGACGGCAGATGGGGACCAAAGATCCATTTAGTCTGCCATGAGCCCTAGCCCCCTCTTTAGGGTTTCTGTGAGACAATCCCCTTGTGTCTGTCCCAAGCTGCTTTGAATTTCCCTACTGTTTTGGAATCAATGACTCCAGCTGGTAGACCATTCCATGGGTCAGCTACTCTCTCTGTGAAGAAAAACCTTCGAATGTTGCCCCTGAATCTTCCTCCCCTCAATTTCATCTTATGTCTTCTTGTCCTACTGGTGCTATTGACCATAAAGAGCTCCTGGGCAGAGACTCTGTTTATAGCCTTCAGAAACTTGAATGTCTCAATCATGTCCCCTCTATCCCTGCGTTGTTCCAGGGAGTACATGTTGAGTTCCTGTAACCAGCTTTCATATGGCAACTTATGGAGACTGTGTATCATTTTTGTTGCCCTCCTCTGTACTGTCTCCAATCTAGCTATGTCCTTCCTGAGATAAGGTCTCCTAAACTGGCGCAGTACTCAAGGTGGGGTCTCACCATGGACCTGTACAGCGGCAGGATCACCTCCTTTCTTCTACTTGTGATGCCCCATCCTATGCATCCCAGCATCCTGCTGGCCTACTTTGTTGCCTTTTTGCATTGTCCGCCTACCTTCAAATTGTCTGATATAATAACCCTTAGATCCCTCTCCTGATGGGTGGTTGCTAGCTTCTCTCCTCCCAGGTAGTAAACTGTCTCTGGGTAGCTTCTGCCCAGAGTCATAACTTTGCACTTTTTCGCGTTGAATTTTAACTGCTGTAAGCTGGACCAATGTTCCAGCCTGAGTAAGTCACATTTCATTTGCTCTACCTCCTGTGCAGTGTCCACCAATGTTTAGATATTAGGAAAGTGGCATATGCTTGCCTTGCTGTGTGGCATTTCCCTCCTGGCTCGCACCTGTTGCAGGCTGAATGGGCTCCATGACTTGCAATTCCACAGCTGTCTGAGGTTGGTGCACAAGTTCCCTGTTAGAGCGCCAGAACAAAGTAGCATGTAAATGCATGCAGAAAGCTTCAGAATGATACGCAAATAGGTCACTTTGCCCACTGATTGCCTAAGCAGCTCATTTACATGTCAGGTTTGTGAATAGCAGGTTTTTGTAATCATGATAAACCATGGTGCATTTGCGCAATGGGTTTGTGCTGCACTACATGTTTGTGAATAATGAGCTAATAGTTGCATGATTCATGGCATTTCCAGAACTTTCCCAAGTGCAACGCATGCGCGGTATATATTTTCACAACACTCATTGTAGTCTGTCACACAAACATAGTCTTGCTACAGTTGTTGCACAATGTCCCACCATGTTATGCTATTGCACAAATGCCACACTGCAGCATACTCCAACAGCATGATCCCATAGCTGTGAAGGGAGTGCTCAGCTGCAGATGGCATCCTCAAGCAGAGCCAGTGCCGGGTGTGGCATCCCATGGTCTATGCACTGCCACAGATGCATGTCTGCAGGCTATGCCCCCATGTGACTGCCGCAGACCACTTTGGAAATCTGCCAATGTCCTTCTGTCCACTGCTGGCATGGTTTGCATGTGGTCCCTTCGACCCTCAACTTGCTGTAGTGCCTATGGTAACATGGCCGGGAAACTCATGCTGTCACATGTTTCCCGGGCCCCATCTACCTCAGAAGCTGCTTGGCGATATGTAGGTGGACACATGCTGCTATCTGGATGCACCACCTACCATATGTGACCTTCTGTCCCATCACTGGGTGTGCTTTTCGAACCGGTCACCACGTGTGCCATCTTGTCTTATGGTACACATCTCCGAGTACCAGTGCTGTCTCCTCACAATGTTACAGGGCTGTTGGCCTTCAGGTGACCAGCCATGGGTAAAGCTCAAAGTGGGACACACCAGTGGGCATGCCACTGTTGGGGTGCTGTGCCCTGTGTGGGCTGTGCCAGCCATTCTCCCAGCACTGTGTGTCTACTTTGCCATTTAATGTGCCCCTTGAGCCCATGCTGCACCTGTCAGTCTGGCCCACCAGGCATGGCTGCTGGTGCTGCACATGGGAAGCCACCCTCCACTTCCCCTCATCCTCATCTTGTGGTGGTGTGTTCACGCAGCCTTGGGTCCCAGTACCTAGACTTCCTTGCACACTTTTCCATTGGCCTTTAGCATCTTGTCATGCACTGCATTCCTATCCATGGGACCTCCACATGACAGGAGGTGGTGCCATGCCTCTTTCCAGCTCACATTCGGCATCCCAGCCACACATCACATGGGTTTTGGTGGGTGGGGGGGTGCTGAATACTTTGTACATCTCAGCACACTTGTGACATATGTACTGATTTCACCCTTTTCCTTCTCCTAGGTGCAACTCAACAGCCTGATGTAGGGCAGCACAGGTGAGCGTGGAGGGTCAGAATTAAACTATTGGGCCAGGCATGGGCGCTGTGTACCAAGGAGCGGCACCAGGAGGATGTCTTGTGTGAGCTGTAGGAGGTGTGCAGCATCCTGCAGCGAATCGAAAGTAGGCTTCCGCCACCACCTCCTGCTCCTGCACCTTGATCACTTAAGTCCTCCACCCCATGGCCCCCAAGTCTTTCCCCACCACTTTCTCCCCCCATTGCTGTAAAGCTGTACATTTGTAAGCAGTTACCCCTTAGACCCTACCCCACCTTCATCCCATCTTTCCCCACCCATTCCTACACTACATCCCTCCCTGTACATAGTTGATTGTTGGTTTCTTTTTGTTTATTGATGTTTTTACGATGCTGTTTTCATAATTAAATTTGTATTCTGTTTGTTAGCCTGTGTCCTGTGTCACTTCTTTATGCCTGCAGGGCTTCACTTCCGCGTGTTCACTGTACTACCCTCCACCTGTGCAGGTCCAGTGGGGAGGAGGGGAGCACACACAAGTCACCATATCACCTGTATCCCTCACCAGACAGACACCTGTGTGTTGGCAGGTGTCCACCTGGGCTAGTTACCATTTGTGCCCGTGGGCCGGCAATGGGGGCCATTCTCTGGATTGTCACTGGCATCATCCTTCTGGACTCTGCACTGTACCATAGAGGACACACTGTGCCCCACCCTCTTTTGGCAAATCCACCTACATCACCAGCTGAGCCACCACACAAAGCTGCCCATCTGGATGTGCTTTGCTGTGCTATCTCCTGTGCTTGTGCCTTTGTGGGCCTGCCAGACATTCTAAAAACAGATTGGTTATTGGAACTGCTTTGTTTGGTTTCTGGGTTACTCCCACTCAATTACCTTTTTCCTTTATACCGAGGTTGGCTGGGCTAGACTTCCCATGAACACCTGCCAGACATGCCTCATCTGGTCACATATGTGTTGGCATGTGGCATGCCTAGCCATGTGTGTCGGACATTGCTGTGGGCCCAGGTTGCTCTCCAGTGCTCTGCAACCTTGTGCCACTGTCCTTTGCTTGACCTGCTGCTTTTCACCACTGCGCTATTGCACTGCATTGCCCTATTCTGCAACCTGGGCAACTGGTAGCATTGCCAGATAGAGTCCTGTTGTGCCCCTTCCTTTGTACCATATTCAGTATGTGTTTAGTGCTGGTGCTAAACCTTTGTGAATGGGACTTCCTTGCTCTTGTACAATTAAAGTCTATCACGCAATCCATTTTTTTTGTGCGGGCGTAATTCTTTGTGAATCCTGCCCCTGGCCTCTGCTCACTTCTCTTACTTCACTCTTTCTGATGTCTCTCTCTTCTTTTTTTCCCCTTTCTTTTGCTCAATCAGTATATTTGTTTACTTCCTTTCCTTCCCTTCCAGGCATAGCTGGTTTTATGCACCAGCCAGATCTAGAGTACCACTTTAATTTTTATTATTCTTATTATTCATGTTTAAAGTCAAACAGAACTAAAGAGCATTACTAAGCTCTGTGGAACATTCTCGTGGGGTGTCATAGCATTAATAAGCATTTGTCAATGCCGAATGTTATCTTGCTGGCATTGGCATTGGTAGTGCAGGAGTTAGAGAGATGCATAATAGGAATGTCAGTGAAGTATTGAACTGACGCCAACCCCAACCCCACCCTGCAGAGACTGACAGGCATTGGGGTGTGCCTTTGGGTCATCGGCCATAACACTCATGCCATTTCACCTCACCCTACCCTGCAGACTCCAACAAGTGTCACGTTGTGCCTTGGGGTCGTCAGGCCTTATGCTCACCCCATTCCATAAGGAAATATGTTGAGATGGGTGCAGTACAGGAGAATGGGGTGAACTTTGGGAATGAAGAGTCCAAGGCACACCTCGATATCTGTCACTGGCTGCAAGGTGGGGTAGGGGGTGGAATGGCATGAGCATTAGAGCTGACAATCCCAAGTCACACCCCTGATGCCTGTCAGTCTCTACATGGTGGGGCGTTACGGTTGAAAACCCTAATGTCCCGGGTGTTTTTTGGTATTTTCACTCCAAATGTTCAACATGGGCTTTTTGTGAGCCCACCTCATGAAGAGCTGCACTATCAGTTCGTTAGCTGAAAGGTGATTTTGCACAGCGGCTGTGCCATTTGGTGCCACAGGTGTGAAAACACATTTTGGGCAGGACGTGAAAAATGACAGCCATACTGTTGATAAGGATGTGTAAAGAAAATGGCAATATTGAAAATCTGGAGTGAAAATATTAAAAGTTGGTAAAGACTTGAGCGTGCATAGAAACTGCGCAACGCACGCCTGTAACACAATTATTTAGGCGATGTTTTTAATCAAATTTTCAACATAGGCATTTTGGAACCTCCACTCATGAACAGTGTCACTGTGATTTTGCTAATCTGTCCCGAACATTGATTTCCCACAGCGAGTGCACCATTGTGCACCACATGTGCGAAAACACATTTCGTGTAGGATGTGAAAAATGACAGCTGTACTGTTCATAAGGAGGTGGGAAAAATGGCAATGTTAAAAATCTGGAGTGAAAATATTAAAAATTATCAAAGTTATGAGCATTTATTTATTTATTAGACAGTCGGACTTACAGCCTTTGAACCATAGACTCATTTACAAAGGCACCTCATCACAGGGAGGGTAGACAGTGTGAGATTCAACATGGGTAACAATACAGGTGCAGTACACAAAACACAAAATTATAGGTACAAAATTACATAGTTTGCAAACTGGAGTTTGCAAAGTAGTGGCAACGCTAATATAGTTTGGTGCAGCCCTGAAAGATCCAGGGTTACCGGGGGTAGAGAGGTGAGAGAAAAGGGGGTGGGAAGGGAGAGAGTTCTAGAAGAAGGGGGTGGGGTAGGGAGGGAGAGAGAAGTGGCCTGGAGGGCGTTGTTGGAGAGCATGGCCCAGAGGGCGTTGTCAGAGAGCATGGCCAGTCAGGAGGCACTCTATTGAGACACTAGGAGCATGCATGGAGACTGCACAATGCACACTCGTAACACGGTCATCTTTTGGAATTTTTTCACCAAAATTTCAACATATGCTTTTTGGGACCCCACCTCATGAACAGTGGCACTGTCCTTTCATTAATCAGTCCCAAAAGGTGATTCCACGCAGGGACTGTGAAATGACCTTTCGGGACTGGATAATGAGATGACAGTGTATGTGTTCATGAGGTGGGGTCCCCAGAACCCCATGTTGAAAATGTGGAGCCAAAATTCAAAAAAATGCCTGAGATATCCACCTAAGTTGAAACCCTTCATTTATGCTATTATACAGCTTACCGGCATTTCCTCAGTTCGCGGTTGACTTTGAAGAGTGCAGACATGTTCCCGCTCCACCGAAGATCGCAGTGCCAGACCTCCAGTGATAAGTATGGGGTGGGAATGTGTGGGGAGGTGGGGTGCACAGAGGGTGGGGGATAGTTGGGGAATGGATGGCACCATGGACAACAGACCGTTTTCTTTTTTTCAGAAACACAAAAATAGAATTGAGCCTCTCGGGACTGTTTTCTTTCTTTACAGGTGAATTAAAACAAATGTTAGGCACACTGGGGTGGGCTCCCAGTGTGCCCCATAACTTTTGGGGGCCATAATTTTGGCTACACTGGGGTGGGCTCCCAGTGTGCCACGCAATGGGGGTGGGCTGGGGGGAGGAATATGCTGTTGCGGTCTGCTTTCTTTCATGGCAGCACACTGGGGTGGGCTCCTAGTGTGCCACACAATGTGGGAGGGGGAAGACATGCTGACATGGGGATTGTACCCCCGATGTCAGCCTTCTTTTGGATTGTGTGATGGCAGTAGGACCAGCTGCCATGTTTATTGAAATGTTTCACCAAGAAAGGCACATAGCGAAGATGTGTCATCTGTGCCGCTGTATGATGAGCTTGTCTCTGATGGCAGTGGCAAATTTGTTTCAAGTTGGCGGCACTTTGCATAAAACTTGTCTCACCACTAGCATGCTCGCTAATTGGGGAATGAGGGACGCACCTTCTAAAGCATGCCCTGCCTTCGCCAAAACTGACACACCTCTGTATTTCTCCCACTACTATCTCTTACTGCCATAAAATGTTGCTTGTGCACACGCAAGACAACATAAAAACAAGCATTTGTCAATGCCGAATGTTGATTGCGTTGGTGTGTTGAGCTCGCTCAGTGCCCCTTTGTCACTTGCTCAGTCTGTTTCTCCCAGTGCTGCAGGCTGCTCTTTTGTACTGGGCTTCTGCCTGTGTTGGCACCTTGTTCTATCCAGTAAGAAATTTGCAGCTGTCCCGACAGAGCTCCGTTGAGGTGTCTCACTCCCCCTCTCTCACTTGCTCATTCTGTTTTCCTGGTGCTGCAGGGTGCCCTTTTGTACTGGTCTCCTGCCTCTGTTGGTGGCTTTTTATGCCCACAAAGAAATCTGCAGCAGTCCCAACACAGGTCTGTTGAGCCTACTGACTCCCCCTTTCTCACTCACTCCTTCCATTTCTGCCGGCGCTGCAGGCTGGCCTTTTGTACTGGGTTTCTGCCTGTGTTGCCGCCTTGTTCTGCCAACAAAGAAATCCGCAGCAGTCATGATAGAGCTCCATTGAGCTTGCTCACTCCCCCTCTCTCAGTCGCTTGTTATATTTCTCCCGGCGCTGCAGGCTGCCCTTTTGTACTGGGCTCCTGCCTGCATTGGCACCTTTTTCTGCCCAGAAAGAAATCCACAGCTGTCCCGACAGAGCTCCGTTGAGGTCGCTCACTCCCCCTGTGTCACTCATTCATTCTGTTTCACTTGGCACTGCAGGCTGCCCTTTTGTACTGGGCTCCTGCCTCTGTTGGCACCTTTTTCTGCCCACAGAGAAATCTGCAGCAGTCCCGTAAAAGCTTCATTGAGCTTGCTCACTCCCCTTCTCTCACTCACTCATTCTGTTTCTGCCGGCGCTGCAGGCTGCCCTTTTCTATTGGGCTCCTGCCTGTGTTGCTGTCTTCTTCTGCCCACAAAGAAATTTTCAGCACTTACAATAGAGCTCTGTTGAGCTTGCTCACTCCCCCTCTCTCACTCGCTCATTCTGGTTTTCCTGCCACTGCAGGCTGCCCTTTTGTACTGGGCCCCTGCATGCATTGCTGCCTTTTTCTGCCCACAAACAAATCTGCAGCAGTCCCAACAGAGCTCCACTGAGCTCACTTACTCCCCCTCCCTCACTCGCTCATTCTGTGTCTCCTGCCACTGCAGGCTGCCCTTTTGTACTGGGCTCCTGCCTGCACTGGCGGTTTGTCCTGGGAAGAAAGAAATCTGAAGCAGTCCTGACACAGCTCCATTGAGCTTGCCACTCATTCCATTTCTGCCAGCGCTGCAAGCTGGCCTTTTGTACTGAGCTCCTGCTTGCGTTGCTGCATTTTCTGCCCACAAAGACATCCGCAGCAGTCACAATAGAGCTCCGTTGAGCTTGCTCACTACCGCTCTGTCACTCACTCATTCTGCGTCTCTTGGCACTGCAGGCTGCGCTTGTGTACGGGGCTCCTGGCTGTGTTGGCACCTTTGTCTGTCCACAAAGAAATCCACAGCTGTCCTGACAGAGCTCTGTTGAGGTTGCTCAGTCTCCCTCTGTCACATGCTCATTCTGTTTGTCCTGGCACTGCAAGCGACCCTTTTGTATGGGGCTCCTGCCTGCATTGGCGCCTTTTTCTGCCCACAAAGAAATCTGCAGCAGTCCTGATAGAGCTCCATTGAGCTCACTCAGTCCCCCTGTCTCACTCACTCATACTGTTTCTCCCACCGCTGCAGGCTGGCCTTTTCTACTGGGCCCCTGCCTGCATTGATGCCTTCTTCTGTCCACAAAGAAATCCGCTGCAGTCTTGACAGCATTCCAATGAGTTCGCTCACTCCCCCTCCCTCACTCGCTCTCTCATTCTGTTTCTCCCAGTGCTGCAGGCTTCCCTTTTGTACTGGGCTCTTGCGTTGGGGCCTTTTTCTGCCCACAAACAAGTCCGCAGCAGTCCCGACAGAGCTCAGTTGAGCGCGGTCACTCACCCCTCTCACTCATTCGATCTCTGTCCCAAACTCTGATTTCCCACAGCAATCGTGCTATTCTCCGGCAGGAGCGCAAAAACATATTTTAGCCAGGATGTGAAAAATGACAGCTGTACTGTTCATAAGGCGGTGTGAAAAAATGCCACTGCTGTAAATGTGGTGTGAAAATATTACAAATTTGCGAAGTTACAAGGGTGCATGGAAACAGTTCAACACACACTTGTAACATAGGCATGTTATGGAGTTTTGTCGCCAAATTTTCAACATAGGGATTTTAGGACCTCTGCTCATGAACAGTGCCACTGTCATTTTCTTAATCTGTCCCGAACACTGATTTCCCACAGTGACCGCGTTATTCTGTGCTGCTACTGTGAAACCACATTTCAGTCAGGATGTGAAAAATGACAGCTGTACTGCTCATAAGGAGGTGTGAAAAAATGCCACTGTTGAAAATCTGGCGTGACAATATCACAAATCTGCGAGGTTACAAGGGTGTGTGGAAAGTGGTAACGCACACTTGTAACACAGTCATTTGATGGGCTATCATCACCAAATTTTCAATGTAGGCATTTTAGGACCTCTGCTCATGAACAGTATCACTGTCATTTTCTTAATCTCTCCCAGACAGTGATTTCCTACAGCGACCGCTCTGTTCTGTGCCGGAAGTGCGAAAACACATTTCGGCCAGGATGGGAAAAATGACAGCTGCACTGTTCATAAGTAGGTGTGGGAAAATGGCAAAGTTGACAATCTGGATTGAAAATATTATAAATTTGCAAAGTTACGAGCGTGCATGCAAATTGCTCAACGCACGCTCGTACTACAGTCATTTTATGGAGTTTCATTACCAAATTTTTAACATAGGCATTTTAGGACCTCAACTGATGAACAGTGTCACTGTCATTTTCTTAATCTGTCCCAAACAATGATTTCACACAGCAACCATGCTATTCTGCGCCAGAAGTGTGAAAACACATTTCCGCCAGGATGTGAACAATGTTCACAAGGAGGTGTGAAAAAATGCTAATGTGGTGTGAAAATATTGCAAATTCATGAAGTTACGAGCATGCGTAGCAACTGCGCAATGCACGCTCGTAAAACAGTCATTTTTGGGATTTTTTTCCACCAAATTTGCAACATAGGCTTTTTGAGAGCCCACCTCACGAACACTGGCACTGTCATTTCGTTAATCAGCACCAAAAGGTGATTCCGCTTAGTGACTGTGAAATCACCTTTTGGGCAGATTAACGCCATGACAGTGACAGAATTCATGAGGAGGGGTCACAAAAACCCCATGTTGAAAATCTGGTGCCAAAATTCCAAAAAATGCCCGAGATATACAACAAAGTTGAAAACCCCCCTATTCATTCCATTATACAGCTTACCAGCATTTCCTCAATTCGCGGTCAGCTTTGAAGAGTGCAGACGTGTTCCCGGTCCACCGAAGATCGTTGCACCAGACACCAGAGGTAAGTATGGGGTGAGGGGGGTGTGGGGAGGCAGAGTGCGCAGTGGGTGGGCGCAGGTTGTGGGAAGGGGGGGCCGTGAGATCGCCGAGGGACAGTTTCCCTCTTTACAGGCTTAAAAAAAAAAAAAAAGACATTGTGGGACAGTTTTTACTTTCAAAGGGGATGTGGCATGCTGGGGTGGGCTCCCAGCATGCCACGGAATCTTTCTTTGGGGCCAGCAGTAGCCGACGAGGATTGGGCAGCCCCGTCGGCACACAACAAAGGGGGGCTTAAAATATGCCGACGGGGATTGGGCACCCCGTCAGCAGACAATAAAACTGGCGGGGGGGGGTTACATAATGCCGACGGGGAGTGGGCTCCCCCGTCGGCAAAATTAACATGTGGGTACTAAAGCCGACAGAGATCGGGGCCCCCATCGGCAAATAAACATGGTGGGGGGGTTTATATTGTTTGAGAACACAGCGGCTAGCCACTGCCATGATCACAAACAATATCACAATATCTGTCTTTCTAGATTCTGCCCTGCAATGACGGGTCACTCCCTCATTGCAGCAGATGGCTTACGCTGCAATGACGAGATGGCCCCTGATTGCAGCGGCTGATTTGTCACAAGTTGGTGCCAAGGTTCCAAACTTGTGTCAGCACCAGCGTGCCATGGCATTGGGGGAAGCGGGACAAGCCTCTGTAGGCTGTGGGGGCATTGGCCACAACAGTGCCGTGCCTCTACAACCTGCTTCTGAGAAAGCTGCTGCAATGTGTTTCTTGCTCTGCGCACAATCAACATAATGACTTGCTAAGGCATATCCGAGCAAATCAAAGGCTGAGAAACAAACATGCATTAGACAGGCTTTGGGGCCCTAAACACTAACACTACAAGCCCTCCCAAAAAAACACAAATATGATAATGTAACTAATTATATTAAAAAATGGGAATGTAAAAATGTATGATTTTCATTCCCCTCACTACTGAAGCAAACTCAGAACTATAAAACAGAGACCAGCGTCTCTGATCATTGCTTAGGTTTTCCCTCTCTCGCTCAATCAAGACATTTGTTGTGACATCCATTAAGACATCCATACCCTCTTATAAATGTTTATCCTATTTCAGTAGTTTTCTTTTTACTTTTAAAAATATCTGACTCATCACAAATCCACAACTGCTGCTCGCAAATCCAAATCCATCTGTTACAACAAACTGAAAAGCAAACCGACAGGTTTTTTTTTTTACCTGCCAGACAGTACGTCTCAGTGATCGATTTACCTACTCAACCTGCACTGATTGAGCTTTTTAAAGAATTTTGCTCCCCAATGAATGTTTTTGTTCCCCTTCAGCACATTTGAGTACCTGGGAGCCAGCTAGGCATGTTTCTAACATTTAAAATTGTTTCTCCCCTTCTCAGTTTGAGCCACCAAAATTGATTTGTTTGTTTGAGAGTCTGTTTAAAATTAAATCCCACAAGTATGAAGAAGACTGAAATTGTCCTAGGCCAGTTCACCCATCCCTGTTGAAGCAGCAGCATTTGCTCAAGGGACCAACGGGTGAGAAGGGGGGGCTTACCACTAGGACCCAGACCTACCAATAATTGCTAGTGACTTAAAGCGGATCCTCAATCCTGGTCCTCAATCCTGTTGGCTGGTTGTCAATCAAGGTATTGATTACTGTGCTCCCTGCTTAGACAGTCATACCACATCTGAAAAGCATGAGACACTTTCTTCCCCAAAGACAAGTTACTTGCTTTATCAGGGAGGATGTACAAAACATAATTACATGGCTACTTGAGCACACACTGTATCTAAACGTTACCCACAAAAACTGCAACAGCCACCAAGATAAAACCGTATAATCCTAATCCCATATAATTACAAGTGGAGGACAGGATAACATGGGTGTGTGTGTGTGTGCCCGCTCCAGATGCCAGCCTGCAGTCTCCTTAGAACAGAAGTGACCTTTCTCAGTGTCATATCCTAGTTCCACACACCCCCCCCTTCCCTCCCTGGTTGTTGTGGGATGTTTAAAAGCACTAGAGCCATGGCGGCCCTGCTTCCAGAACAAATTCTAAAATATGAGCACACAGTCCACCTCATCTGAGTCTCTAATGTTTCACAACATGAAACTTGACATTTTCTCCTCTCCAGTATCATTCCCTGCCTGCCATTTCAAGATGTTTTTTATGGGCAGCTAATAGAGCTACAGTATGAACCAGGGGTATGAAGTGTTTATTTACCAATGTGCAATTGTCTGTTCTGTTCCCAGTAGGTGACACCCATCTGACATGTTCAAACACAGAACAAAAGTTTCTTTGTCCTAGTCATGCTGTCCTTTTATGGTACGGAGGGGATGTACAGGACTAATCTAGGGCACAAGACACACGGGTCTCTTGCTTGGCTGCGCTGCCTCCACTAGTTCTCCCTTTGCTGCTGCTATAAGTATCCATATATCCCCAGACATATACCCACATACTGCCTTCCTGACACCGGCCAACTAGCTGCTCTGCACTGCTCTCAGGACTGTTCTTTTGCCGATGCACTCCCGGATTGTGCTCCTGGAAACTGCTGCCTTCCTACCTGCTGTTGTGATAGAGATGAGCTCCAGCACCTTGGAGAAGGGGACCCACCAAGTCACCGGAGGCATGGAGAGGCCCAGTGGTGAGGACAGGACAGGAGGCATTGAGTCACAGGCGCTGCTGCTGGGGAACATCTTGTTGCAATAATGGCTTTTAGAGGCGTGTCACTGTTGGATCCAATGCAGTTCATGTTGCAGGGGGCTCAGCAGGGACCAGTCTGTAATCAGCATGGCTGATCATGAAGGCGTGTCACTGTTGGATCCAGTGCAGCTCATGTTGCAGGGGGCTCAGCAGGGACCAGTCTGTAATCAGCATGGCTGATCATGAAGGGGTGTCACTGTTGGATCCAATGCAGCTCATGTTGCAGGTGGCTCAACAGGGACCAGTCTGTAATCAGCATGGCTGATCATGAAGGCGTGTCACTGTTGGATCCAGTGCAGCTCATGTTGCAGGGGGCTCAGCAGGGACCAGTCTGTAATCAGCATGGCTGATCATGAAGGCGTGTCACTGTTGGATCCAATGCAGCTCATGCGTTGCAGGGGCCCAGCAGGACCAGTCTGTAATCAGCATGGCTGATCATGAAGGCGTGTCACTGTTGGATCCAATGCAGCTCATGTTGCAGGGGGCTCAGCAGGGACCAGTCTGTAATCAGCATGGCTGATCATGAAGGCGTGTCACTGTTGGATCCAATGCAGCTCATGTTGCAGGTGGCTCAGCAGGGACCAGTCTGTAATCAGCATGGCTGATCATGAAGGGGTGTCACTGTTGGATCCAATGCAGCTCATGTTGCAGGGGGCTCAGCAGGGACCAGTCTGTAATCAGCATGGCTGATCATGAAGGGGTATCACTGTTGGATCCAATGCAGCTCATGTTGCAGGTGGCTCAGCAGGGACCAGTCTGTAATCAGCATGGCTGATCATGAAGGCATGTCACTGTTGGATCCAGTGCAGCTCATGTTGCAGGTGGCTCAGCAGGGACCAGTCTGTAATCAGCATGGCTGATCATGAAGGCGTGTCGCTGTTGGATCCAGTGCAGCTCATGTTGCAGGGGGCTCAGCAGGGACCAGTCTGTAATCAGCATGGCTGATCATGAAGGCGTGTCGCTGTTGGATCCAATGCAGCTCATGTTGCAGGGGGCTCAGCAGGGACCAGTCTGTAATCAGCATGGCTGATCATGAAGGTGTGTCGCTGTTGGATCCAATGCAGCTCATGTTGCAGGGGGTTCAGCAGGGACCAGTCTGTAATCAGCATGGCTGATCATGAAGGCGTGTCGCTGTTGGATCCAGTGCAGCTCATGTTGCAGGGGGCTCAGCAGGGACCAGTCTGTAATCAGCATGGCTGATCATGAAGGCATGTCACTGTTGGATCCAGTGCAGCTCATGTTGCAGGGGGCTCAGCAGGGACCAGTCTGTAATCAGCATGGCTGATCATGAAGGCGTGTCACTGTTGGATCCAATGCAGCTCATGTTGCAGGGGGCTCAGCAGGGACCAATCTGTAATCAGCATGGCTGATCATGAAGGCGTGTCACTGTTGGATCCAGTGCAGCTCATGTTGCAGGGGCTCCAGCAGGACCAGTCTGTAATCAGCATGGCTGATCATGAAGGCGTGTCACTGTTGGATCCAGTGCAGCTTGTTGCAGGGGCTCAGCAGGGACCAGTCTGTAATCAGCATGGCTGATCATGAAGGCGTGTCACTGTTGGATCCAGTGCAGCTCATGTTGCAGGGGGCTCAGCAGGGACCAGTCTGTAATCAGCATGGCTGATCATGAAGGCATGTCACTGTTGGATCCAGTGCAGCTCATGTTGCAGGGGGCTCAGCAGGGACCAGTCTGTAATCAGCATGGCTGATCATGATTCCGATGTGCTGGAGATGGGCTGAAACTTCTTGTAGTTGAAAGGAGGCAGCCACACAGATCAGAGTACAGCCTCCTGCTGTCAGTCTATAAGACACTGCCCAGTAGCCAGCTGAGCACCATCTTCAGTTCCTCCATTTGCCTCGGCACCGCGAGGAATGTCCTCTTTTATTTCCTCCTGCCCCCCTCCACTCTCTCCCCTCTCCTCTTTGCTTTTACCAGTGCCAAGGCCAGAACAAGGATTTATGATGTCACCAAAGGGTGGGGCTTGACCGCTCCAATTCCTTTCTTCTACAGTAGTTGCTAACAGAAGTCTGGTAGCATTAAAGAATGGCTCTAACAATAGAGCTCCTGTGTCTCTACCAGATACTGGCTGCTGGGATGCACTAGCAGGGATCTCAGCTTCTGCCACTGCTGGTACCCACCTGCTCTCCTGTGCCTGGACTGCAGCCAGTATTCGCTGCCAGTTTACACCTGTCCTCCCGTGCTCCAGCTCCTGTCAGTATTCAGCACAGGTCCTTGTCTGCCATCCCATGCAACCAGAGCTGTTGACAGCATGATAATGTTGCATGGTGACACCAGAGCCGCAAGCCTCGGTAACATACTACACAAAGTACCAAAATGCAGTAGTGTTGCTGTCACTCCTTTCTTATCAGTCTCAGTTGTTCTTTCTTATCATTTAGATCACATCTTCTCATCCCCCACAGTTCCTGCCCCCATTCCCGTGATTGGTTGAGGTCGTGTGACGCTACTCCATCACCATGGAAACGCCACTCTCAACCTTGGAATTATAAACATAAATTGGAGATGTCAAATTGTTTCTTATTACAATACAGTCAAAGACTGGGATGTGATACTGCCCATAGCTGTGGTGCAAATTAGTCCCTGAGCCATTCAGTGTCGGTGAGCTGTTGAATTCGGTATTATTATTTTTTTTTTGGGGGGGGAGGTTAAATGTAAAGTATTTGACCCTATCTGGGAGTAGTGATGGTGTTCTTGAAGATTTATATATTTATTTATGACTGTGTTGACCGGGTAGGGGTGCACTGGTCCAGGGGACCATTTACAGGTATGACCCCGGCCAAGTAGGCACAATACAAATGACAGATTACCAGTGCAAAAAGTATAATAACAGCAACACTAGGTGAGAACACAACATGCAGAGTACGCATAGTATAGGAATATTCAGGCAGACAGTGGTAAACTACATGCCAATTGGATACAGACCAGTAAAAGAATACAGTGCAGTTTTCGAAATTCAAGATCGTACTGTCAATGTGGGCCTGCTGTGCAACTTCAGGTAGAAAAATGCTGCCTGCAACCCACTGGTGGTCAGTCAACTCTTCTTCATGAATTCCAATACTTTTAACTATATGCCTTCTCATATTTTCTTTGACTTTAAGTTCTCCTTTGCAGTTGCTGTTATTGCATACTTCCATTTCCCCTCATGATTTCCTTTGATGTGGTACCCACTTTCATTTATTAGTATTTTGCTGCTCATTCATCCCATTTCTTCACACATAATGACCATTTTTTTTCATACATATTTTATGTTTTCTTCAGAGCTGACAAGTGGCTCCGGCCCCTCCCGTGGAGGGGACTCGTCTCTACAGCGTGGCTTTCCCCGCACCCACCCCAAGCGGCCATACCCCATAGGTAACCCCCCCCAATGACAGGGCTGATGGTGAGGGATGCCAGCCTCTCCCCAGCCCCAGAAGCTAACACCTAGATTGCCGGGGAGGAGCGTGGATGCAGCCTGCCAGCTCCGTTCCTTTTTCCGTTTTCTCTCCGGTCTACCCCTTTCTAGCATCGCACCTGTGCTGACCCCCAGCCTCTGCTGGATGTCAGTCTGCAGTGCAATGCTGAGACCCCCCCACCCCCGAAGAAGGAGAGCTGTTGGTGGGCACTCAATCCTTCCTCGCCCCAGCTGACCCCCAAGTGACCCGAGTCCATTCCCGAACACGGCTCGCTAGCGTAGCGTGAGGTAAGGTGTCCAGCACCTCAGCCCTCTGCACCACCATGCCAGCTGTCATGACCATTTAAAGAGTCAGTTTCACCTGTGCCCCTTTAGTCCTTACACAGCCTGTGTAGGTAGATGGGTGGGGGGGGGGCTCATCTCCACTGTCTATGCACAAACATCTTTATTACAAATTTGGTGTTCACATGTGTGTGATCTCACAGCCAAGTTGAAATTAATATGCATCTGTATTTTACGTGGTAGGGAGTGGAACACTGTACAGAAATTGCATGCCAGCAGCTGTTAGTTGTGCAGCTGTCTATGGGTGGCCACGATCACACTCTGTACCCTCCAGATCATCTGCAAACGGTACAGTCTCCATATATGGAAGACTGATACTCCCCTGCCATCATATTTCTTTTTTTCTGTTTTTGCAGTTAACTGTTTGTTTCATTATGTGCAATAAAGAATAACAGGATTCACAACATAAATTACATGCCTGGACGGGCAGGTATTTCTTATGTTGGTCCTGTAAGTGTTTTGCTCAGAATAATATGAGGCAGGCATGGATGCCAGCAACAATACAACAGGGCAATTCTGCCTGGACCTTCAGATACTTGAGCTGTTCTTTGGAAAGGCAGAGAATACTGGCAGCTTTGATTGATACCTTAGGTGATGAGCTTCCTCATGTACTATCAGCCTCTAGTTTTCTGCATCTCTATTCTGAAGTGCAGGCAGCCTGTTTGTCTCCCTTCATTTCACATTTTGTTTCTGCAAGGTCCAAAAGTAACGGGACACCGGGCTGGGAGTTCACATGGTCAAAAACAACAAATACGCTGTACTCACCCACCAGTTACAGAAAAAGATTCTCTAACCCAACATTTCCAGCATGAAAAATATATTTTTGCTAATTGCAAACTGCTGACATAGTGCTCTAAAATGCTGCCATTAGTGACACCAATGCATAATCACAATGTTGTAAGCTGTACTGCATGGTTTGTCAAGGGCTCCTTTCCCTTCTAGAGCAAACATAATTATACTCTCCTGGAGGTGTACATTGCTTAGGGGCAGGAATTATGTGGCCATACTCCTCTGCACCAAAAGAATTACAGGACCTAAAATGTCAAAAACGTGGTGAAAGCTGGCCCATTGGCATGTTGGCCTGAGGCATCCATGCCTTAACTCCTGCCACACCGGCGACCCACGTTCGTGGTACGAGCATGTCGCGGGGGTCAGCCAGGGAGGGAGAGGATCAAGCATACCAGAGGACAGCTCTTCTTTCTCGGAGAGGGTGGATTGGCAGTCCCGCCAAATAACTACCCCCAGGCAGAGGCCTGAGGGTAGTGTGGGTTGGGGATGCCAACAGATGGGAAGATGCAGTAGGACCCTGCAAAGTGTGTGCATCTCCACTTGCACACATTGATGTGCGTGCCCCAGCAACGGGGAAGGGAGAAAATTGGAAAAATAGGGGGAGTGCTGGTGGGCTATGTGAAACTCAGACCGTGCTCTCGACCCATGGGCTGGACTGGCTAAACTGGATATTGGGGGGGAGGACAGCCCTCCGTCCTCCGGCCCCTCCATGGGGGGAGGAGTCTGTGGGGGGGAGTTGCTGGTCATGGGGCTCTGGTCAAGAGAGAGAGAGCCCATGGATCTCAGGGGTGGATGAGAGCTCCCTTGAAGAGAGGGAGCTGAAAGCCGCTTGCCTGCATGGGGCCCTGAGGAAAAAAAAACAGGGTGAAAAACTCTGGGAATATATGTTGCTGCCACCAGGGGTACAGTTAATTTAATTTTAGTGGAAGTCGAAAACTTCCATGAGTCAAAATCTGGAAGTCATTCTGATTTTTGGGAACTCAAAATATTTCCCGGATCCCACATTTTGGAAATCAGTATTCTAGGAACAGAAATACAAAATCACACATACCCCCAAAATGCAAAACATATTGGCGTATACATCCCGTGATGCTTTACATTATGGGGTTATGTGTTATTTTGTGTTTCTTAGAAACTTGGCTTTATGGGCAATGTCTTTTGGGGCATCCCTTCCCTCAGTTGCTTTTGCACTGAGGTTCTTTGTCTTTTAGGAACAGCCTATTTATGGATTTTAATATAAATATCAGTGGTAAAATACAATTTCTTTCAGAAAAATCCGTCATTTCTGACTTCCATGTCTGCAGTTCTGGCAGTCATCTAATTTTTTGTTTTATATTTGGAAGTCAGTGACTTCCTCCCCTTTATTTTGGACGTTTTTGCCTTATTTTGTGAACTCAAATACTCTCCAAATGGAGTTAACTAAATCCCTGGCTGCCACTAAGGACAGAAGCTGAAGAACTGTGTCAGCACTTAGCAACCAGTAAAAATATACTTTTATCACTGGAAATCCTGGACTACAGTGTCTCCATTCATTCACTGGTGGGTAAGTGCGTTGTTTTCAAGTTAATATGCTTTGAGTGCATCACAGTGCTCGGAGCAGCTTTTTCTTGTTTTCCACTGCCCCAGAGAGAAGTGCCACTAGGAAGGGTAAGTGAATGCATCTCGACATAAGACTGAATAGGATTTTTTCTGTTTGTTTGCCTTTCTTTTATTTATGCCCCCTGTATACCAGCCCAGCTTCCCAGGATACCCTCCACAACTGCCTTGTCCTGCCATGTCTTGCTCTCTGCAGTTCCGCCATGGAGCCTTGATCTGCCCTCCAAGCGGGGTACAGATGGGGGGTATATCCCTGTTCGAACTATGTGTTGTGAGGATGCAGAGCATTTTAAAAGCAGGGCCCCCACTGAAAAATGTGATATTGCTTCTCAGCTGCCCTAACTTGGCTGAATACCCTTTAAAGTTCTCTTTTTTTGATGATGTAAATCTGCAATTTCTATACCACAGTAATATAACAAATTAAAATCCAACCGGCACTTATTTCTGTATCTCTTATCAGGCTAATGCATTAGCCTTCATTTTGGTTCTGATTACATTTTGTATATTAAGGGGTCTTAGACTTTTGAAATGTTGCCAACGTCCACATCCATCAGATAAAGCATTCAAGAGTATAACATTAGATAATTCAGAGGGTTGAATTATGAAACCTTAAATCTGCATACAGCATTGACATTTTATGTTTCAGCAATAAATATGCATTCTCATTCCAAATATTAGCATCTTCTTTGGTCCATTTGTATCTTCTTTCATTTGTCGTTGTAATGCATTTCATGGCTGCTAGCTAATTATTTGGCTGGTTTGGTCATACGGTACATTTAAAATGTTGGCTTTATTCTACAAATGGGTGAAGCTATACCAAAAGGAGGTCTGCCTGCTAGAGTTCTTGAAAATGGGTATTTTGATGGGATAGGAGTCAGAATTTCTCAGAAAAGGAAGTGGAGTGAGGGGTAGAATGGGATGATGATGCTAGCATTTAGATATAAGGGAGAACAAACATTTGTCAATGCCAAATGTTGTTTTGTTGGCATTGGTAGTGCAGGAGTTAGAGAGATGCATAATAGGAATGGCAGTGAAGTATTGAACTAATTCCACCCCCCCCCACAGAGACTGACAGGCATTGGGGTGTGCCTTTGGGTCATTGGCCATAATGCTCACGCCATTTCACCTCACCCTGCCCTGCAGACACCGACAAGTGTCACGGTATACCTTGGGGTCTTCAGGCCTTAAGCTCACCACATTCCATAAGGAAATATGTTGAGATGGGTGCAGTATAAGAGAATGGGGTGAACTTTGGGGCTGAAGAGTCCAAGGCACACCTCGATGCCTGTCACTGGCTGCAGGGTGGGAGTGGAGTGGTGTGAACATTACAGCCGACAGTCCCAAGTCACACACCTAACGCCTGTTAGTCTCTACAGGGTGGGGTGTTACAGTTGGAAACTCTAATGCCCCGCACATCTCTTGGTATTTTCACTCCAAATTTTCACCATGGTCTTTTTGTGACCCCACCTCATGAACAGTGGCACTATCAGTTTGATAGCCAAAAGGTGATTTTGCACAGCGACTGCACCATTTGGAGCCACAGGTGCGAAAACACATTTCAGGCAGGACGTGAAAAATCACATCTGTATTGTTCATGAGGAGGTGTAAAAAAAATGGCACTGTTGAAAATCTGGAGTGAAAATATGAAAAATTGGTGAAGTATTGAGCGTGCGTAGAAACTGCGCAAAGCACGCCCGTAATGCAATTATTGTGGGGATTTTGTTAACCAAATTTTCAACATAGACATTTTGGGACCACTGCTCTTGAATGGTGGCACTGTGATTTTGTTACTCTGTCTCGAAAGTTGATTTCCTACAGTGACCACACAATTGTGCGCCACATTTGCGAAAACACATTTTGGGCAGTATGTGAAAAATGACAGCTGTACTGTTCATAAGGTGGTATGGAAAATGGCAATTTTGAAAATATGGAGTGAAAACATTAAACATTTTTGAAGTTATGTGTGTGTGTGGAAACTGCGCAATGCATGCTTGTAACAGTCATTTTTTTTTAGTATTTTCACCAAATTTGCAACATAGGCGTTTTGAGACCCCACCTCATGAACACTGGCACTGTCATTTCATTATTCAGTCCTGAAAGGTGATTCTGCGCAGTGACCATGAAATCAGCTTTTGGGACCGAATAATGAGATGTCAGTGCATGTGTTCATGAGGTGGGGTCTCAAGTACCCCTTATTGAAAATTTGGAACCAAAATTTAAAAAAATGTCTGAGCTCTCCACCTACACTGACCCCCCCCCCCCAACTGATGCCATTATACAGCTTATCGGCATTTCTTCATTTTGCAGTTCGGCTTTGAAGAGTCCAGGCGTGTTCCCGCTCCACCAAGGATCACAGCGCCAGACTTCCAGAGGTAAGTATGGGGTGACGGGGGTGTGGGGAGGTGGGATGCACAGAAAGTGGGTGCGGGTTAGGGGAGGGGGTGCTGCGGATAATGAGGTACCGTTTTCTTTTTAGCAGATAAAAAACGGAACCAGACATTGCGGGTGTGCTGCACAATGGGAGTGGTGGGGAGGAACATGCAGACACGGTTGGCTTTGTGTGAGCGGCAGCACACTGGGTGGGCTCCCAGTGTGCCCCATAACTTTGAGGGGGATGTTGGGCACACTGGGGTGGGCTCCAGTGTGCCACACAATGTGGGGGGGTGGGGGACATGCCTACACAGGGATTGCACCCCCGATGCCAGCTTTGTTTGGGGATTGTGTGGTGGCGGCAGAAGCCGCCACCATGTTTATTGAAATGTTTAACCAGGAAGGCACGTACAGGAGGCATGTCATCTCTGCCACTGCATGACGAGCTCGTCTCTGATTGCAGTGGCACATTTCTTTCAAGTTGGTGGCACTTTACATAATTCTTGCATCAGTGCTAACATGCTGGCTAATTGGAGAATGAGCGATGCACCTGCTAAAGATGTGCCCTGCATTCGCTAACACTAACACACCTCTCACTGTGCTACTACTACCGCAAGATGTTGCTTGCACGTACGCAATGCAACATAGAAAGTAGAAGACATCGAGCATTGAAGGAGGGGAGTGTAAGCTCAGAATACAGGGAACAGTGGTGGGAATAGCAGAAGATAGTAACGTGCTGCTTAATTGTCAGTAGTATTGTTCCTTTGAAGAAACATCTGCACTTTAATTGTATTTAAAAGTACAGGCCAGGTTACTTGCCAAGGGGTGACATATTATTTCATTTACACAGGCTACCTGAGTGGCCACGTGGACACTGCTAGCCCAGAGCTAGCTGGTAAACTCCTAGCTAGTGAGCTTGCAGAAAAATAAATGCTGAACAGGAAAGAGACAAGGAAGCTAAAGGGGGTGAAAATGAGACTAGGGCAAGAGAAGAGCACAGAAGAGGGAAGGTGTTCCCAAGCATCCTTCCAAGGAACAAGGCAGAAGGGAAGAACAAAAGAAGAGAAGATGTAGAAACATAGACCATGATGGCAGAAAAAGACCAGAGGTCCAGCCAGTCTGCCCATGTTCTGTATAATCGCTAGAACCTTTCCTGGAACCTACTGTTCCTCCACGGTACTGACCCTCCCCATTCTCCTCCCTGGTCCTACCACCATGGGCTACCACTATTCCCTTCACTCTGTCCCAGGCCTGCTAGAATCTTCTGACTGTATTTGCACCCACCACCTTGTCCAATAGACTATTCCAAGGTTCAACCACCCTTTCAATAAAAAAAATACTTCCTCACGTCCCTCCAGAACCTCCCTCCTGTTAATTTCCACTCGTGACCATGTGACCTTGAATTGGTATTCATGCTAAATAATTCCCTGCAGTTTACTTTGTTTATTCCTTTAAGGAATTTGAAGGTTTCTATATTTCCCCTTTCCCTTCTGGTTTCCAGTGAGTACATATTTAACATCTTGAGGCGCTTCTTATAGTATCTGCGCTGCTGGCCCCGAATCATTTTTGTTACTCTGTGCTGTACTGTCTCCAACCTAGCCTTATCCTTTCTGAGGTAACACTCCAGAACTGGATGCAGTACTCCAGGTGAGGCCTCACCGGGGACCTGTATAGGGGAAGTATTACCGCTTTTCTTCTGCTATTGATATCCCTGCCGATATATCCCAGCATCCTGTTAGCCTTGCTATAGGCCTTGTTGCACTGGTTCGTTTGCTTAAGGGAGTTACTGATGATAACCCCTAGATCCTGTTCCTTTTCCATAGTGCTAAGTCTCACTCACCCCACCTATCCAGTACTTTGTCATGGGGTTCTTTTTCTCTAGGTGCATTACCTTGCATGTTTTGGTGCTGAATTTTAACTGCCAGACCTTGGACCACCCCTCCAGGTTCTGTAGGTCCCTGTGCATATCCTTTATTCCCTCATCACTATCCACCCTCCCACATAGTTGTGTGTCATTTGCAAAGAGGCAGAAGACACTGCAGAGCAGGACACTGCGGCACAGGAGCTAGCACAACAAAACTCACCCAAATCAGGAACCAAAACAAAACAAGCACAAAGGAAATCCAAAAAACTTCTGATCATAGGAGACTCCATGATTCGGGGAGTTGATACCCATCTCCAGCCAGGGGTGATGGTCAGATGTCTCCCAGGTACATCAGCATGGAGAGACACTGACCGCATTGCTAAAATTGTTCACAAAGCAGGAGAAAACATTGATGTCCTAGTACACATAGGGACTAATGATCTCGCCAGCCGGTCAGTTGTGGAGACCAAGGAACACCTGACTAGGCTGGGTGACAAACTATCATCTATTTCGTCAGCATCTCCTTCTCTGAGATCCTGCCAGTCTGGGAGAGGGAGCAGATGGACGGAAGGTCAGAGAAGGGGAGATAGGGAGCTAAACACGTGGCTCAAGGGCTGGTGCCAGAAAAAGGACACAGATTTGTAGGAACTGGCAACAGTTCTGGGAGCGAAAGTTCTTAAATTTGATGGACTGCATCTGACTAAAGAGGAGTCAGTGCATTGGGGCAGAAGTTTGACGCCTTTGCAGAATATTTAAACTAGCAATGGGGAGAGGGGTGCAGCACCATACATCAAATGGGAAGAACACCCTCCCCTCAGCTAGTGGTCAAACAGGAATTCAGCATGTTTGCTGCTCATTTGCATCACCAGGTAAGAAAAAGGTTTGTCTCCCATACGATGCACAGGGTAATGCCAAACTTCACCCAACAACTAACACACCAAAATCTGGCCAATGGAAAATCATGTACACAATGCTCACAGCCTGGGAAATAAGATCCCAGACCTGCAGGCACAATGTCAGAGGCTAAACTGGACATAGTAGCAATTAGTGAGACTGGGTTTACCAGTAACCACACTTGGGAGACTTCAGTACCTGGCTATGTATTGTTCAGAAGAGACCGAGGGCAAAAAAGGGGGAGGAGGGCTCTGTATGTTAATGAAAATATCAAAGCTACAGAAATTCAGAATACACATAAGGAGCCAGAAGAACTGTGGGTCACCCTGAAACAGGAAATGGGACAGCTATAAGAACTGGGGTTGTCTACAGGCCCCCAGACCAGAGGGAGGACATATACACATTACTGTTAGAAGATACAAAACATGACAGCTAAAGGGAGGTTCTGATAATGGGAGACTTCAACATGCCGGATACAGATTGGTCAATACCAGCAGGAACATCTGCCAGAACTAGACTCATAGTGGATTCCCTGCAGGAGGGCCTCAAACAACTGGTACAGCAACCCACAAGAGACAGGGCTATCCTAGATCTAGTACTGACTAACAAAGAAGGGATCACAGATCTCCAGGTAGAAGGTCACCTGGGGCCAGTGACCATCACATGGTATGGTTCAATTTGGCTACTACATCTAAATCATCCCATTCCAAGGCAAAATATGGGACTTCAGAGGAGCTGACTTTGATAAGATGGCCAACAGAGTTAAGCTTAGCCCTGGCAAAAAGAAACACAGGTGAGGGGTACAGGCAAAGTGGGCAAGCATTAAGGATGCAATACTTGAAGCAACATCCCATTGTGTTAGACAGAAAAGGAAGTGCAAAGAAGAAGGAAACCACTTTGGTTCTCAAATACAGTAGCAGAAAAGGTCAGAGACAAAAGGCTGGCCTTCAGGAAATATAAGGGAACACAGCGGGATGAAGATAGGGAGGCATACCAAACTGCCCTAAGGGAAGCAGGTAAGGCAGGCAAAGTCCCAAACTGAGGAAACACTAGCACGAACAGTAAAAGAAGGTGACAAGACTTTCTATAGGTACATTAGTGAAAGGAGAAAGTCCAGAGGGGGTATTGCTAAGCTTAATGGAGAAAGGGAGCATGTGAGGAGGAGGACCCTGTAAAGGCATCTATCCTAAATATATACTTTGCTCAGTATTTACTGAAGAGAAAGTAGGGCAGGGCCCACAGCTCAGCATCATGGACACAGGGGAGGGAGGTGAGCACTACTCCCTTCACAAAAGAAAGGGTCCTACAAGAGCTTGCTAAGCTCAGGGTGGATAAGGCAATGGGACCTGATGGCATACATCCATAGGTACTTAAGGAGCTAAAGGAGGAACTAGCAGAGCCATTAGCAGAATTGTTTAGTGAGTCTCTTGAGCACAGGAGAGGTCCCAGAAGACTGGAGAAGGGTTTATGTGATCCCGCCCACAAGAGTGGTAGCAGGGAGGAGGCGGGGAACTACAGACCGGTCAGTCTTACCTCAGTAGTGGGCAAGATTATGGAGGCACCTTAAGGAAAGGATAGTGCAACACCTGGAATCCATAGGGCACAGGATCCAAGACAGCATGGGTTTACAAAGGAAGGTCCTGTCAAACTAATCTCATAGATTTCTTTGACTGGTAACCAGAGTGGTGGACCAAGGGGAGCAGTTGATGTCGCCTACCTTGACTTCAGCAAAGCTTTTGACACTGTTCCACATAGAAGATTGATAAATAAGCTGGGTAGGCTCGGGGTGGGTCAGAAGTTGGTCAACTGGGTGGCAAACTGGTTGACGGGCAGAAAACAGAGAGTGGTGGTAAATGGTATACAGTCAGAAGAGATGCAAGTCACAAGTGGGGTACCGCAGGGATCAGTCCTGGGGCCAGTCCTCTTCAACACCTTCATTAGTGATCTTGCAGATGGACTAGAGGGTAAGGCTTGTCTGTTTGCAGATGACACCAAGATCTGCAACAGAGTAGATGATCCAGATGGGGTGGGCAGAATGAGAAGAGATCTGGATAAACTAGCAGAATGGTCAGAAGAGTGGCAACTGGGATTTAATGCAAAGAAGTGCAAAATCATGCACATAGGGAAGAGAAACCCTGAAGCCACCTATAGGCTGGGAGGAGTTGCTAGCAGTCACAAAGGAAGAAAGAGACTTGGGCATCATCATCACTGATGACCTAAAATCATCCAAGCAGACCTCTAAAGCAGTAGGTAAGGCTAGGGGGTTAGGTGTATTAGTAGGGGTATCACAAGTCGTAAGAGGGAGGTAATAATCCTCTGTACAAGACACTGGTTAGGCCCCATCTGGAGTATCAGCGTGCAGTATTGGAGGCCACACCTTCACAAGGACATTAACCAAATTGAGGCAGTCCAGAGAAGGGCAACCAAATGGTGCAGGGACTGTATCAGAAGACATATGAGGACAGATTAACGGAGCTCAATATGTATACCCTTGAGCAAAGGAGGGAGAGAGGTGATATGATCGAGGCATTCAAACACCTTAAGGGCATAAACAAGGTGAAAGAGTCTAACATGTTTAAATATAAGAAAAATAGCAGGACAAGAGGACACAGCATGAGATTAGAGGGAGGCGATTAAGGGGAATGTGAGGAAATTCTTTTCACAGAAAGGGTGGTGGATGCATGGAATGGCTTACCACAAGAAGTGGTGGCTATGAATACAGTGCAGGGCTTCAGACAGGCATGGGATAGGCATAAGGGAGCAATACAAATGACTATGAATAGATAGGCCACTGACAGAGCAAAGGCCGATGGCACATTTATAAGGTAGAAAAAGAAATGGGCAGACTGGATGGGCCTTGAGGTCCTTATCTGCCATCAATTTCTATGTTTCTAAGAGACACAGCCTGCCCTGGATTCCCTCACCAATGTCACTAATGAACATGTTGAAAAAGACTGGACCCAGGACAGATCCCTGTGGAATCCCACTGGCAACCTCCCTTTCCTCTGATTTAACCCCATTGACCACCACCCTTTGGTTGCCTCCCTTCTAGCCAACTACCCACCTAGTTCACTATGATTTTAGTTGCACCCAGATCTTCCATCTTTTTGAGCAACCTTTTGTGCCGTACCAAGTCAAAAACCTTGCTGAAGTCAAAGTACAGAAAATCCACAGCATGGTCCTTGTCTCTTTCCCTGATCACCCAGTCAAAGAAAACTATCAGGTTAGTCTGACAAGACCTTCCTGCCATAAAATCATGCTGTTTACTATCCTGGAGCTCATTGCTGTCCAGGTAAATTATAAGCTCATCTTTGATTAGTGATTCCATCAGTTTCCCCACGATGGAGGTCAGACTGACACGCATGTAATTCCCAGGTTGCTCCCTATCCCCCCCTTATGAAGTGGTTCAGCATCTGCCATCTTCCAATCCCCAGAACTTTCCAAGACCTAAGTGAGCTGCTGAACAGCCCAGCCAGTGGTTCAGTCAGCTCTGCTGCTAATTCTCTGAGCATCATCAGATGCAACCCATCTGGTCCTAGGGTCTTATCCACCTTAAGAGCTGCCAGCCCTTTCCAGACCCTCTCGCTAGTAATGGCTGTCTCATTTCCAGGACTCCCATAGCGGCTGCTTTGATGCCACTTTCTGGCATGAATCCTCAGTCCTCCTTAGTGAATACTGAGCAAAAGTAGTCATTTAGGATGAAGACCTTTTGCCCATCCTCCTCAATCACCCTACCTCCCTCAACTAGCCATGTGATGCCCCCACCACCACCACTGGAGGGACAGTGTGGGTAGTGTATATGTGGCTGAGAGGTTGTCAAGGGCTGGTACTGTAGACCCTGTCCTGAAGTCTGGGAAGCTGATACTAGATGAAAAACAGATGGATGAAAAACAGGATTCTGAGACTATTTATGATGATCCAATCTCTATATTTAGTATTATTATACCCCCATTGGTGGTTAGTGGCACCCCCCACCCTCCTGTGTAAGTAACAATTATCCCTGGTGTCTAGTGGCACCCCACCCTCCGATCTCCATATCTTGTTTAATGTATACCCCCGTTAGAGGTTAGTAGCACTCCCTACCCTCCCATGTCCATGTAAAGCTGAGAATAAGAAAACTGTCCTTTAATGTCTTTTTTTACAACCTGTGAAAAAAAAAAGTCCACTGCCTATCACACCCGCACCATCCACCCAACCTCCCATTGAGCACCCACCTCCCTACCCCCCTTGACACTTCCACACACCCTCACTCACCCAAACTGCCAACTAAACTGCCAACTGACGCAAGATCCACTCTCCAGTCAAAGACGCATCTTGCTGCTGGAAACGATGACTGCTCTCTGACAAGTAAGATAACTTTGATTCTGACCGCAGTTACCTACAGTTACCTTACTTGTCAGAGAGCAGTTGCCGGTTCCTGCAGCGAGATTGTCTTTGATTGGAGAGTGGAACTTCAGAGTTTTGGCAGTTCAGGTGAGTGAGGGCATGTGGGTGGGATCAAGGGTGGTGTGGGGAGGTGGGTGTACAGTGGGTGGTCGGTTGGGTGGTGCAGGTGTGATTGGCGGTGGATGTTTTATTTTTACAAGTTGTAAGAAAAAAGGCATCAAGAGACGGTTTTCTTATTTACAGCCTTACATGGACATGGGAGGGTGGGGGTGCCACTAACCATCAATGATTTATTAAAAGAAAAATGGGTCTTGGATGGGTGGGGGGTGCCACTAGACACCAGGGCTAATTGTTACTTACATGAGAGGGTGAGAGGTGCCACTAAAGACCAATGAGGATATAATTATACTAAATATGGGGATCGGAGGGTGGGGGGGGGGTGCCACTAGACACCAGGGATAATTCCATTTTTGCAAGAGCAAATCATTTTACATGAATGCTTTGCCGTATTCATGGAAAAGGAATCCTTTTCTGCGCAAAAGGAATCCTTTTCTGCGAATCCTTTGCTGCACTCACGGAAAAGGATTTCATCTCATATCAGGTTCAGTGGCTCAGCAGGTAGCACACTTACCTCTGAGGCCAGGAGATCAGAAGGCTGTGGGTTCTATCCCCACACCAGGCACTTGAGTTAAATCCCAATACTGATACTGTAGTGCAGCATGGGTGGGTGCTGCACTCTTGAGGTGCGATCTTTCGGATGAGATGTTAAACCAAGGTCCCATCTGCTTGTTCTGGTGATAGTTCAGGTGGATGTTAAAGATTCCATTGCACTTCTCAAAAAGAGTAGGGGAAGTTTTTACTAACAACCAAAAACAGACAGTTTACATACTTCAATATCATGTACATTCAAGCAGTTCCAGCCATTTCTTTCCAAAATTATTTTGCTCTCTCCTCTCCAGAAATTCTACATTCCTGTTCATACACTTTATCAATTTCAACCTGTATCCTAAATAACAAATCTTGCAAAGTTTGTTCTTTATTCTTTAAAAATCTCTGACATCTAGTCTGCCAAATTGCCCACTTTAAAATAACAAAAATCACATATATGTGTCCCTATTCATTTTCTCCCACTCACTAGTTAATTGCCCATATACCAACCTATCATGTGTCATATTTTTAAAGCAGTTCATTCTCCACCATTTAGCTAACATTTCCCAAAACCTAATTATAAAACTGCGCTCAAAGAATAAATGTTTCATACTCTCTTCTTGTAGTCCGTATTTCATTTCCCCACATATTCTTTCCTCTATCTTTTTGATTTCCCTTCACATACAGTTTTCCATGACTACTCATCCATACAATTTCTTTCATTTTCTTTGGTATTTTTCTTTCCAATGTTATATCCAGAACTTTATTAAGATCTATTTCTATACCTACTAGAAAGATTGTTGCTCCATAGAAATTGTGTTCCATAATTATCTTATAGGTCTGTTTTCTATTCTTTCTTAACAATAGGTCCAGTAACTCTTCATTGTGTTAGGTATTTCCTGCTTAATTCCATATACTCCAGTATTTCTTTCTTCCCTTTTATATTTCCTTTCTTTCCAATATTCATAATCAAGGTCTGTCCCCATGCCTGCACAAATGGCATCCACATTTTCCTTCCCCTCTTATAGTAGGTAGGATATTTGCATACACATATATATTTATGAAAACATTATAGGCTACACCATGTTTAAACCACCCTCTTTAATTGGCCTATATGTGATCCCCCTCTTCACTGGGTTTAACTTGCATCCTCAAAGTAACAGAAAAAATAAACTTGAGTTTTGTTTGCATTGCTTGTGGTATTAGAAAAATATATGCTATGTATAGAAAAATGGGAATTATAAGAGTCCTTAACAAATGTATTCTTTTTTCCCTTGTCATTTTCCAATCTTCCATTTTTAAATTTTCCTTGTACTATTTCATATTTCTCTGCCCAATTCCTTGCCACAGGATCCTGCCCCCCAAAACCAGACTCCTAAAATCGGAATATACCCGTGTACAATTTCCAGCTCCCCTTTTTTTCCTGGCTGAGCTCTTCCTAATGGATATATTTTACTATTTTGTCTTTAATTTTTATTCCTGTATATTTATTGTATGTATCTAATGTTTGTATTACTTTGTCCCCATCCCATGGATTTTTAACCATTACCCTGCATTCATCTACATATGCAGATGTTTTCCTAAGCTTTTGACCCCCCCCAATCCATGCTTCCAATGTTTTTATTATTTTCCAAACTTCTCAAAATTGGGTCTAAACCTAATACATATAGCAGTGGGCTTAGAGGACAGCCTTGGCGTACTCCATTTTTAATGTACATTGGAATGCCCATATAGCCATTTATGAGGGGACATACCTATGCTTCTGTGTATAGGACCTTACTTAATTTAAACATATTTTCTAGAAAGTTATATTCTCTCAGAGTATCCCAAATATAGTTATGTTTTATTATGTCAAATGCTGTTTCTTGGTCCAATATATATAAGTACTCGTCTATTCTCCCTTCTTGGCTTTCATTCATTATTTCTCTTATGTATATTAAATTCTCCCTTATGTCTCTCCCAGGTACTGCACGCCTGCATTTTCATAATTAATTGATCTGCAAACCCCTTCTTCTGTTATTTATAATTTTTGCTGAAATTTTATAGTCGGCTGTTAATAGACTGATGGGTCTCCAATTTTTTAAGTTTGCTTTTTCCTCTTTATTTTTGTATAAAAAGATAGTTATTCCCATTTTCATACTTTGTTAGTTTCCCTTTTTTACCAATCTCATTGTATACTAAGGTCAATATTGGCACTAATTCCTCTACAAAAACTTTATAAAATAAGTTTGGTATACCATCAATACCTGGTGCTGTATTATTAGATAGGGCCTTTATTGCTTCTTTAACCCCTCCCTCTTTTATGCCTTTATTCAAAGCTTTTACTTCACATTCCTCTAATTGTGGGACTTTTGCTTTTTCAAATAGGTCACTTTGTGTTACCTAGGTCTGTTTTTGATATTTTTGTTTTAGGAAGTCTTGTATTATGTTTTTAATGTTTTCTATGTCAGTGTGCAAGTTCCCATTCTTATCTTTTAGCTTGTACATCACTCTTTCTTCAGTTCTTTCCCTGTCACTATCAAATGGATTGGTTTGATTCTTGGTCCCTTGTGTTCCACTTTGCTGTTCCATGATTAATGATTTGATTCTGTTATATTGGTAATCTTTCATTTCCTTTTTAATTCCTGTTATTTGTTGGCTTGCATCTATTTTCCATCTTTCCTGCTTAACAATTAGTTTGTATAGTTTGGTTCTTAGACTCAAATATTTCCCAAAATTTATTACTCCAATATTTCCTGCTTAGCTTTCTTCAAGTCCCACTTTGAATCTTCCCACCATTCTAATATACTATCATACAATTCTACCACTGTCATCCTAGCTTCTAGTAAATCCTTAATTAGTCCCTTACACTTTTCCCCCTGTAACATTTCTGTATTCATTTTCCAGTATCCTGCCCCAAACGTCATATTCTTCCCTAAATCCATTTTAAGCCTAATTGCCAAATGGTCCTATGTCTCTATTGGAATTACCCCATGTCTTTTATTTTAGTTCTATTTTGTAACATCCAGAAATCTATTTTTCAAACGACATGAAGTCTTGCTATATTTTGACATATGCAGTTTGACCCAGCCTTCGAACTGCTCCGGAGGTGAAAGAGTTAACTTTCCATGCCAGGCATGGAATCTTGAGTGCGAGCTCAGTTGAGAACTCTGTCTGTTGTTCTTCAAACTCAAACTGTCAGATTCTTTACTCCGCCTCACTGAACAGTCGCTCCGGAGATTTCTCCTGCTGCTCGGTTCATTTTGTTGGTTAAAAAGTGTAATTTCTCATTTTTTTAAACCGCACTTTGTCTATATTTTAACCGCAACCGGTCAGTTCAAGCTCTGTCTGTGGTATCGTAAGTAATAGATAGGTTTTACATTATTTCTGTGTGGAACTTGCAAACGATATTATCGGTTCGGTTTGAACTGATCAGGTTGTTGGTAAACTTTATTAAATTGCATTTAGAGTGTGGTTCCTGGTTCTTCTCGGTTCTAAAAAAAACGGATTTCATTATGGTTTTTTCCACGACCTGTGACACGGTTGGGGACCGATAAGGGTGTCTTACTTGGCGGATTGCCGTAATTGGGCAAGTTTTTGGTTAGGCTGGCACTATGTCTGAGAAACCCAAAAGAAAAACCGGGCCCACTGGGTTTCAGCACTGTAGTGTCTGTGGGGAAGCCTTTGCCAAGGCTGACCCACACACCACATGTGTTTATTGTCTGGGATTTGACCACCTCAATGCAGACTGCCAGATTTGCAAGAATTTCCCCGCAGCTACCCTGGATAAGAGAGTTGGTAGGCTCAGGGAACGAGAGGCCAGAAAGTCTGCTGACCCGGATGGCCAGCCCGGTTCGGTGCCAACTGAACCGGAGGGAGTGCCCTCTGACCAGGGCGAGACTTCCTCGGGCCAACGGAGGGCTGACTCGGAGGAGTCAGTCCCAGCAAAAGGACTAGAAAATCAGCAGGTGTGGGAATTTCCTTCTCCAACACTTGTGAGAGATAGCCAAAGCGATCAAAATTGTCCAGTCGCTTTCCCCCGTTCCGACCGAACCGGCACCATCAGGTAAACGGTCGGTTCGGTCGGTGCCACCGGTTCAAGAATATGATATAGAGGAATTTTATGAACCGGAGTAGGGGGAGGAGGATAATGAAGAGTGTGAATGTGATTTTGAAAGTCTGGATGTGCCCATTGAACTGGACATCTCCCCAGACAGACCTTCAGGAGTGTCTCCCCCTAGGCTTTCTGAGTCCCCTTCTCATTTTATGTTTTATAAGAAAGTGGCTGAAACCCTCTAGCTCCCTTTGGAAGAAGCTGTGGATGAACAGGAGGAGCCTGACTTTGTAGAAATGATGGATATCCCAGAGTCTAGGAGATTGTCTGTTCCTTTACATAAATCTTTTAGGAAACAGACAATAAAAATTTTAAAAGTTCCTCACACTATACCTCCTGTGGATAAAAAAATGGACAAGAGGTACACATTGTCAGGCCCTGATATGGAGTTCCTTTCACAACAATGCAGCCATGTTGGGTTAGTACAGGCTGCAGCCTGTGATAAGGCAAATATTCCCTTGGCTTCACACCCCCCTGACAAGGACTCCAGGAGGATTGATGCCATGGCAAAGAAACAGTACATGGCAGTATCCTTGGGACTCAGACAGGCAAATTATATGGCCTATGTTGCAAGATACCAGAAATCTAGATGGGATACTGTTATGGCTCTTCCATGAAACATGTCCCTGGCCAGCTTTACAAGGAGTTGGAGCAGGTGGCTGCTGATGGTATTGAGGCATCCAAGGTGCAATTCCATGCTGCAGTGGACTCTAATGATGTATCTTGAAGAGTCATGGCTACATCTGTCGCTTTTCGCAGAATGGCTTGGCTCAGGTGTACTAGCCTGTCACAGGATACCCAGGCTAAGGCCATGGATTTTCCTGTTGTGGGTAACTCTCTGTTTGGGGAGCAGACAATTACATGAAGAAAATAGATGAGTATAGGACCACTTATAGGAGTGCACAGGCCAAGGAAAGGCAGGCCACTCCTCAGAGGCAGCATTCCAGGGGCAGGGGCAGGCCTTTTCACAGGCCTTTTTACCAAGCCCAGGCCTTCTCTTCAGCCTATGCCCAGAGGGGGTTCTTCAGAGGGAGAGGCAGATGGGGTACGAGCAGGCCTGCTCCCACTCCTCAGCCTAAAGCTCCTACCAAACAGGCACCCTGATGGGAGGGCCAGGGCTGATTCTCCATTACCTGTAGGAGGCAGGCTGGCTTACTTCGTCCAGGACTGGGAGTCTTTAACATCAGACAAGTGGGTCCTGGAAGTAGTAAGCCAGGGACTGGTTCTCAGCTTCAAAAAATTTCCAAAGATGAGAACCAGATCCTTTCCACCTGCAAATCCATCAGAGGCTCTTGCTCTGGAAACAGAAGTCTCAACCCTCCTGGCTCTCAGAGCTGTAGAAAGGGTACCTCCCGTACACCAGGGCAAAGGACTGTACTCCAGGTACTTCCTTACCCCAAAAAAGACAGGAGAATGGCGGCCCATCCTGGATCTGAGATACCTAAACAAGCACCTTTTAAAACCAAAATTCAAAATGGTGACTCTGGGAACTATTTTACCCTCTCTAAGGCCAGGGGACTGGCTAGTGTCCCTGGACCTCAAGGATGCCTACTTCCATGTTCTCATCAGAAGCTCCCACCGAAAGTACCTCAGATTCGAACTGCCCTCGGGCCATTACCAGTTCAGAACAATGCCCTTCGGCCTCACCTCTGCCCCAAGGGTATTCACAAAATGCCTGGCAGTAGCAGTTGCTCATTTAAGAAGGCAAAAGATTGCCATCTTTCCTTACCTGGATGACTGGCTCATAGTGGGCCAGTCTCCAGACCAAGTCAAATTACACCTTCAGGTTACCCAGCAGCTGCTTACATCTCTAGGTTTCCTTCTCAATCTCCCAAAGTCAGTTCTAGAGCCTGTTCAGCTACTCACCTTCATAGGCGCAGAACTGGACACAAAGCAGGCCAGAGCTTTCCTCCTCTCTAGAAAGAGCAAAGACCCTGGTGGCTCTGGCCTCCTCCTTCACTCTGCAGGTCTCTAACCGCAAGGCATTTTCTGCAGCTCCTAGAGCACATGGCTGCCTCCACAGCAGTAGTGCAGGGAGCAAGATTTCAGATGAGGACATTCAGTTCCATTTGAGAGCCTTCTGGTCTCAAAGGAGAGATCCTCTAACCAAATTGATCCCAGTAACTCAACCCTGATTCAGGCCCTACAGTGGTGGCAGGATCAGAGCAATCTGAGACAAGGGTTCCTTTCATCCTCAATCTCACTCCTTGACCTCTACTACAGATGCATCCCTCTTGGGGTGGGAGCTCACATGGGCAACCTCACCACCCAGGGATTGTGGTCCCCTCAGGAATCTCTGCTCCACATCAATCTGTTGGAACTCAGAGCAGTTTTCCTAGCACTTCAGGTTTTTTCTGCATCTGTTCAGAACAAGGTGGTACAGGTCAGAACAGACAACACCACTACAATGTGGTACATCAACAAGCAAGGGGGCACTCGGTCTTCGGCCTTGTGCACCGAGGCAATGAAGTTGTGGTCTCTGGCTTATTCCCTGAACACCTCCCTCATGGCAGTTCACCTCCCAGGCAAGGACAATGTCCTGGCAGATGCTCTCAGCAGGATTTCCCAGGGCCATCACGAATGGTCTCTGGATCCCCTAGTACTGGAGGTAGTATTTGCCAGGTGGGGCACCCCTCAGATAGATCTTTTTGCAGCCCCAGACAATCACCAACTTCCACTATTTTGCTGCAGGCCCCCAGTGTTGGGCTCAGTCCCTCTGGATGCCTTCCTTCTCAACTGGGAAGGGAAGTTTCTCTATGCCTTCTCCCCCCTTCCCTCTCTTGTTCAAGGTGCTAGTCAAAATCAGATCTCAACCTTGCAAGATGATTCTGATTGCTCCAGATTGGGCCAGACAGCCCTGGTTTACATTCCTTCTGTCCTTAGCAGTCCACCTTCCCCTGTGTCTTCCCAGGAATCACAATCTGTTAAGCTGTGCCCAGGGGAGAGTTTGGCACCCGAATCTCAAATCCCTCAATCTCAAGGCCCGGCCCTTGAAGAGTTAGAGTTTGCTGACCTACACCTTTCTCAAGGTGTACTCGATATCTTGAAAGCTTCTAGGAAGCCTTCTACCAGGGCTATTTATAATTCTAAATGGAAATGGTTTTCCATATGGTGCTCTGGAAAGCATATTTCCCCAGAATCTGCCAATTTGCCCACAGTCCTGGATTATATGGTCCACTTAAATACTTTGGGGCTGAGGCCAGCTACCCTGAAAGTGCACTTGGCAGCTGTCTCTGCTTTTATATCAGCAGGAAAGCCCTCTTCTCTTTCTGCTCACCCTGTATTCTCCAAGTTTTTCAAGGGATTGCTTCACACCAACCCTCCATTCAGGGACCCTGCTCCTGCCTGGGATCTTAATGTTTGCATTGCTCAGCTTATGCAACCCCCCTTTGAGCCTTTGTCTTCAGCAGAGCTTAAGTACTTGACTTGGAAAACTGTGTTTCTGGTAGCCATCACTTCTGCCAGACGCATAAGTGAATTACAAGCTTTGTCAGTGGAGTCTGATTTTATCTCTTTTCACAGAGATAAGGTGGTCCTCAGGACTAACAGGAAGTTCTTGCCTAAGGTGGTTTCAGATTTCCACCTTAATCAATCTTTATCTCTTCCAGTGTACTTCACTGACCATTCCTCCTCTGGCGAGAGGAGGTTGCACAGCTTAGATGTGAAGAGAGCCCTTGGTTACTACATAGAGTGTACCAAGGGTCACAGGTTTGACTCCCTCCAACTGTTCCTCACTTATGGTGAGGTTGGTAAAGGGAAACCTGCCACTAAAAGATCCATTGCCAGGTGTATTGTCTCTTGTATCCAATTTTGTTATCAAAAACCGGGTAAGGTTCCCCCTTCAGGCCTGAGGGCTCACTCTACCAGAGGTACAGCTACATCCCTGGCTGCAGCCAGGGCATCCCTATCATAGAGATATGTCAAGCAGCTACCTGGAAAACAGTTCACACTTTCACCAAGCATTACTCCCCGGACATCCAGGCTAGGAGTGATGCTTGGTTTGGCACAGCTGTGCTTCAGAGCCTATTTCCTAAGTAGGTTCTGTCCCTCCTCCATGGAGGTACTGCTGTGTAGTCTGCATATGTCATAATATAGCAAGACTTCATGTCGTTTGAAGAAAAAATTACTCACCTTAGTAATGTTGTTTCTTCTAATGGAGTCTTGCTATATTATGACCTCCCCCCCTTCCTGCCCCCTCTCAGAACCTCTGCTTTTGGGATGTGGGTGGGCAGTGCAGTGTTGGCACTTAGTAGATGCCCACCTTGTTTTTTTTTTACCCCTTTTTTGGGGTGTTTGGGTGTTGTGTTTTTATTTTTTGGATCCCCTGACTTGAGTCTTTGTTTTGGGACCTAAAAATGTGTTAATGTTTTAGTTGCCAGTTGGCTAGTGTAGGTTTACAGCTTCCACACAGAATCTTAGTGAGTTTTGCTCGTAAAGATCTGACAGTTTGATTTTGAAGAACAACAGACAGAGTTCTCAACCGAGCTCGCGCTCAAGATTCCATGCCTGGCATGGAAAGTTAACTCTTTCACCTCCGGAGCAGTTCGAAGGCTGGGTCAAACTGCATATGTCATAATATAGCAAGACTCCATTAGAAGAAACAACATTACTAAGGTGAGTAATTTTTTCTTGTTGATAGCCTCCTTTTATAAAAGGTGTGCTCCACTTTTCTCCTTTTATTGAACATGCATCATCCATCCCTGCTTTCCCCAGAATTTGTTTAAGACAGTTAGTGTTGCTAAATCAAGCAAGCAAGCAAGCAGTCAAGTTTTTATTTATCCAGGTGAACACCATTGAGCAAGCTCATTTGCAAGGTGGACCTGTGATACACAGGGTCAAAGGATAATACATTTGTGTACAGATAATAATTGACATAGTTATACAATAACATAAAAAAGTACACACAGAGCAATACTTCCCTGTTCTCCTTCCCCAGTCTTCTTTTGCCAACCCACAGTTAAAATCCCCCCCCATAAGACTAACTTGGATGTATGTAAAAATGGTTTGATCATTTCCACAATTTTGTTCCTTTCAATTTTAGTTTGTGGATTGTAAAGCACTATTACCCTTGTAGCTGTTTCTTTAATCACAATATCTAGAATAAATGCCCTCCCTGGAACCAAATCAGCTATTTTCCCTACCTGAACTTTACTTGATATAAAGGCCACGCCCACCTCTAAACACCTCTATTCCCCAATTGTCCATAAGGATGACCCCTATCTCCAGTGCCTCTGCATCTGTTGTAACTCCTCCATAGTATGTAACCTTGTATCTTGCATTAATATAATGTCACTCTTTAATTCACTTAATATTTTAAAGGTTGTTAACCTTTTAACTGTAGACTTTATACTATTCACATTGCACGTGATACAGTTTAACTGGTACATTTAAAGTTTTTTTGTTGGTACTTTTCCTTCATCCTGTATCTCTAGATTTTTTCCTCTTCTTAGAAACTTGCGTGTTTGTAGTATCTCCAGCTATTGACTCCTCACAGTCTGAAAAGTCCGTACTTGTTATATCCGAACCTTCATCCAGAGTTGCCCATTCCTTGTCCTGCAGCAGTGTATATCTATTTGTTAGTTGCACCCCCTCTCTGTCTTTTTCATTTCCTTTCCATGTTTTACCTTGTTTTTTCCTTTTTGACTTTGTTACCATAGTAAACTTTGACCCCTCTCCTTTACTTCCACTTTGAGCATTTGACTCCTGGGCTTTTTCATTCTGACATCCACTTTTTCATTTTTCCTCTTTCCTCTCCTCTCCTCTTCTTTCTCTAGTGGGGGAGGCAGGTTTTTCCCTTTCATTTTCCATATTATTTCTTTCTTATTTTAGGGCGTCCATTACCACTTTGTCCTGCTTATTTTTTTTTTTTTTCATTTTGTGCAAGTGCTAAGTACAGATCTTGCTCTGCCCTTTCATTCAGATCTGGGCTGTTACATGAAGCCCATGGGCAGTTTAGGTAGGTGTGCCCCTCCTCCTCACGTAGACTGCATGTCTTCTTATTTTTGCATTCTGTGCCATAATGACCTATGTTTCCACATATTCCACATTTTATTTTTTTTGCAGGCATTACTTAAATGGCTTCTTTCCCCACAGTGATACCAAGCTCATGGTTGCCCTGCATAAAATACTATTCCTCTGTCTTGCTCTAGAAAAAAACAGTTTGGTATATGTTGCGTTTCCCCTTCTTCAATCAAAAATCAATCAAAATATTTATTTATCCAGGTGGGCACCTTTGGGGTAACCCTTGCCTTAGTGTTTGCGCACAGAGGTTCTTTGTCTTTTAAATATTTTTTTATTTTAATGGGTTCACCACAACATAACCCAGACAGACCATCTTAGGGTATCTGGTTCATTCCACTGGGGTGTCAAACAGACGAGGCATACTGATGAGTCCTGGTAGGACGAAACACTTGTCTATGTCATCTGTTAGCACTCTTTGCAAACTGTGTGAGAGGCCTTTCAGCACCATGCAATTCTGCTTCAAGTTGAACCAGCATAACATTCTGTGGTGATTTGCATATGCAGCCCATGATGCTTTGCATTGTGTGGGCATGTGTGATTTTGTATTTTCTTGAAACTTGGCTTCCCAGCCAAATGCCCTTTGAGGTAACCCTTGCCTCAGTGTTTGCACACAGAGATTCTTTGACCATTGAGCAAGACTCATTTGCAAGGTGGACCTGGTCATGAATACATCAAAGTACAGTACAGAAGCAGGCATACAAAAAGCAATAATATACAAGGAAGAAAAAGTATATACAGTGTATACAGTATGAGTACAAGGTTGAAATAAATAAAAAAACAGCATTATTTTGCAATTGAAGAAGTCAGCAGATGTACAATCAACCATAGGCATACAGGGGTTATAAGCAGAGATCTTTTGAGTGAGGCAGCCGGCAACTACACATATAGGGGAAAGAGGCCATGTATGGGGTGGCAGGTTAGAGAGGTAAAGAAGAGGAGGGATATATTACCAACGACTGGGGAAAAATTGAGCTAAAACCACAGAAAGTGACGATGGCTGTCGTGTACTTGTTTATTATGATAATGACGGAGGAGGGGTAGATAATTGGGACACTACTATGGATGGAGTGGGACTTTAGCCAGGCTGGAGTGGACAGGGAAGGGTGGGTACAGCAGGAAGAGTTCATAGGGACAGAGTGAGAGCCAGGGGTAGAAACATGGCGAGCATCAGGATGGAAAGGGGGAGTTGCGGAATTAGTGGGCTAGCAGTGAGGAAAACATTTGCAGGGTGCTTTCATGTAGCGATCATAGAGTGCCTTGACGATATTCAGGCTAACAGGACAGCTCAGCTTCAAGTTCCTTTGTAAACCATTCCACAATATGTGTAAAGAGAAGCTTAGAGCAGCTTTGCCGAAACGAGTTTTGACCCTTGGAACTTGGAGGGCAATTAGGGAATAGCTCCTTAGAGCGTAGGTGCCTAACACACTCCGGGAAATACAATCTGAGACATATGAGTGGAGCTTGTTGGTCACAGCTCTGAAGGCCCATAGGGTGGCATTTCTAGTCCTTCTATATCGAAGGGAAGTTCAGCCTAATGATGAGTACAGGGAGCAGTGGTGTGTGGAAAGTGGAAGGCCAGTAATGAACCTGATAGCTCTGTGGTAGAGGGTGTCCAACTTAGCCAGTGCAGAGGCAGTGCAGTGGGTGTAGAGCAGGTTTGCGTAATCTATTAAAGATAGGAAGGTAGCTTGAACCAGTTGAATCTTGGCCTCCTTTGTGAGCAGGTGGCTAATTCTGTAGAATAGTCCTAATCTTTGCCTTAGTTTCTTCTGTAGTTCTTTAAGATGGTTGGCGAAGGAAAGTTTATGATCGAGCCAAACTCCTAGATATTTGAATTTAGCTATATACTGTAGTGTTTCTCCAAGAACAGTGGTGATTTGAGGGATAGCTCCCCCCCAGCAGGAATAGCCGCATGCAAGGAGGGGGAGAAGAGCATGGCTTTTGTCTTTTTCACATTGAACAAAAGCTTTTTGTTTATGAGCTGGTATTGTAGAAGGTTAAATTCAGCTTGAGGTCTTCACAGGCTGCTTCCGTGTGGGATAACTAAGTACAGTACAAGTCCGTCTGCTAATAAGTGGATGTTGCCTTTTGATGGGGGTCATTGATGTTGTTAATGTAGACTGCAAAGAGGAGGGGACCAAGGATAGAGCCCTGGGGCACGCCCCTCAGCATAGGTTTTAATGGAGAAAGATCACCCTCAGCTTTAACCTGCTGTTTCCATTCTCCGAAGTAGTCTACAAACCAGCACATAGATTTATGGTCCAGGCCTAAGGTGCTTAGGGAGGAAAGAAGCAGGCTGTGATCGACTGTGTTGAGTGCCTTACTAAGATCTAAGAAAACGGCACAGACATGCTTCTTGTTGTCAAGGTCTAGAAGCCAATCATTGGTCACCTTAGCTAGGGCTGTTATGGTGCTGTGCTTTGCTCTGAATCCAGACTGAACTGGGTTTAATAGACTTCTGGATTCTAAGTATACCCCTAGCTCATACACACTATTTTCTAGTAATTTAGACTGGATGGGGAGGAGGAGATCGGTCTGTAATTTTTAGATCTGAGGGGTCACCTGCTTTTAATAGAGAGATGACATGGGCTATTTTCCATTGGGGGGGAGGCTACCCTGGGAGAGTGACATGTTGAATAGGTGGGTGATTGGCACTGCAAGCACATGGTAGGCACATTTCAGATAGTATGGCTCTATGAAGTCGGAGCCTGCTCCCTTCCTGGTGTCCAGTTGCAGCAGTAGGTCTTCCACCTCTTTTAGAGAGACAGGCAGGAGGGAGAAGGCCTCCTCGGTAGAGGGGACTCATGGGTTGGTGGGCCCTGAGCTGTGCAGAGGTCATTGGCAGGAGAAGTATCAAATGCTAGCCCTGCTGTTGCAAAATGGTTATTGAGGGCTTCCAATATCTCCGATCGGTTAGAGATAACGCTGCCACTGGACTTAATTTTTGCTGGAATGGAATTACCAGGTGCGTGTCCAGACATGTCTTTTAATGTTTTCCAGAGCTTTGGAGGATTTCTCGAGGCAGAGGCTAGCTCCGAATGATAGTAGGTGGCCTTGGCTGCTCTGACCAACTTGGTGCACTTGTTACGTGCTCTCTTAAAAAGACTCCAATCCGAGTTGTTCTTGCTTCTTCGGGCTTTTTTCCATAAAGTATCCCTTTCTAACAGGGAAGCTTTGAGCTCAGGTGAGAACCAACGGCAGGTGCTGCTCCTGACCCGCACCTTAACCAAGGGTGCATGCTTATTTAAAGCCTCACTTAAAATATCGAAAAAATAGTATATGCCCTGTCAACCGTTTTGGCTAGGAAGAATTCCTGCCATCGTGGTGAATGTTTCAAGTCATGGACATAAGCAAACAAATCAAAGTTGCATTTGCACCTCTTGATAGAGAACTTTGCCACAAACTGTAGGTTGTGCATGGATCTAATGGTGGTGATTATACAATGATTGCTAATGTCTGAGAAGAATGTTCCAACATGAGAGAACAGGTGTGGCTTGCTAACCAAAATTACATCTAAGAGGGAACTGTTGTTAGGGTTCTTTTTATTTGGGTGAGTAGGCTTGCCAATGAGTTGCATCAGCCCTAGAATGTCACAAAAGGATTTCAAGGGAGCTGATGCACTTGATAGCCAATCGTAGTTCAGGTCACCAAGAATAATGGTTTCCAAGGAACTGAGCCCCAGTAGGGAACTGAGGTGAGACAGGAGATGTGGCTCAGCAGAAGGGGGCCTGTAGCAGCCTATTACACAGAGTGCACTGGAAGGAGAAAGTTTGATCTTTAGGGTCAAGCACTAGAATTCTTTGGGAGAGGATGATGTGTCTATGCATGCGGCTGAGTATTTGTCCCTTACATAAATTGCCATCCCACCTCCTCTTGATTGCCTGTCCACTCAGAAGAGTAAATAATTTGGGATATTGATTTCATTGTCTGCGGTGGCTGGCCTAAGCCAGGTCTCAGTGATCACTAGGATGTCAGGTAGGGTGTGGCTCACCCATGCCTGGATAAGGGTGAACTTTTTCAGCAAACTACAGGCATTAAGATACATAAAAGACATTCCTTTGATACCTACCAAGTCTGATGGAGAAGCAAGGGTGTCTGATGGTCCTGGGTTGAGTTCGACATTGCCTGAGCACAATAGTAAAAGAAGCAGGATTATTTTTAAGGCAGCAAACTGTAATTTGTAAACGCTATTTTTTGGGCAATAGGGGAGGAGGTGTTGATGGGTAGGCATGTACCCACTCCTGGTGTTATACTGGCCTAGTGTTGCAGCCACTAGTGTCCTGGCAGAAATTTGCCATGAGTAGGAAGTCTCAAGTCTGGATGGGGGAGTAATCTACAGAGGCAGCTCAGGAGATGTCCCACTCCCTGGCAGAGACAGCTGAGAAGCCCAATAGTCCAGAATGACTACCTGAAAGGAGCTGTTGGACACAAGACAGGGAGAAGCGCAAGGGTCATTCCACTTTAGGGAAGGATGAGGGTTCTGAAGAATTGAGCTGAGCGTTAGTAAAGCTAGTGACACACCGAGAAACCAACTGTAATTTCCCATGGTAGATCTAAACGCCACAACAGCCGGCAGTAAAAGCCACTAGAAGTCTAGCATCGTATTCGCTACTCCCAGGAGAGCATGGCACATCTGAGGGGGTATACAACTTTTGGCTGTTTCTGTAGATTTCTGGGCCCTGCAACAACCCGGAGTTCAGAGGATCCCGGGCAGTAGTTTCAACAGGGGAAGAAAGCCTCTGGGTCTGCTAATTTTCAGTAGCAGAATTGTGGGTTGCTTCCCAGGACAGGCTTGTAGCTTTTCCTCTGGCGGAGAGGTGTGAGCCCCAGGAGGGCATGGCACATCTGAGGGGGTATACGGCTTTTGACTGTTTCTGTAGATTTCTGGGCCCTGCAATGAACCAGAGTTCAGAGGATCCCGTGTGGCAGTTTCAACAGGGGAAGAAAGCCTCAGGGTCTGCTAATTTGTAGCAGCAGAATCATGGGTTGCTTCCGAGGACAGGCTTGTAACTTTTCCTCTGGCGGTGAGGTGCGAGCCCCAGGAGGGCAAGGCACATTTGAGGGGGTATACGGCTTTTGTCTGTTTCTGTAGATTTCTGGGCCCTGCAACGAACCGGAGTTCAGAGGATGCCGGGTGGCAGTTTCAACAGGAGAAGAAAGCCTCAAGGTCTGCTAATTTGCAGTAGCAGAATCGTGGGTTGCTTCCCAGGACAGGCTTGTAGCTTTATCTCTGGTGGCGAGGTGCGAGCCCCAGGAGGGCTTTAAAGTTACCTTGTACTTCCATCCCCTGGTCCATATGCATTCTTTGTCCAATATTGGTTCAGGTGCCCCATGTACCACACACCTCTGTTTAAGCCAAAAAGATATATCCATCACATTTACCCCCCTCATTTCTGAAGAGTATGGTTACAATTTTGAATGCTGGTTTCATAAGAGAAATGGCAATAAAGTCTCTCCATAATGTTGTGTTCTTCATTTGGTGGCCCAGTTTCCAAACCAGTCTAGCCCCCCCGGCGGATGCTTAAAACTCACATCGTATTCGCTACTCCCAGGTACATGCATCAGAGCGTATAATTCGTATGGGTAAAACTTTATACTTTCTTTTATTAGTTGTCTTCCTATGTGTAGTCTGTCTGGGGCATCTGCAGCTGCTCCTCTGAAACATAGCCTAACTGCATTCCCTTCTCTTGGCCTGTTGCTGCCTTGCTTCCCCTGGGAATAGTTTTTCTCTTGTGTTTTCTCCCCGTACCTTTTCTTTTTGTTCTGTTTCCACTTCACTTTGCTCTTTATCAGTTTGCACTGTTTTTTGCTCAACTTCCATTGATGTTTCCCCACTTTCCTCCTCAGTCGTGCCTTTAGTTTCATTGGTATCATCCTTATTTAGTTCATCATTATTCTGGGGTTCATTATTATTTTCAATATTAGCATCTTTATCATTTTGGCCTGATGTACTAGGCCCATTTGGATCCCAACCTGATTCATCCTCTTTCCTTTTCCACCCTGCTTTTAATAAAGCTTCTGTCACTCAGCTCAGCATGTCCTTAAAATTCTGAAAACTGTCTGTGTCAAATTTTTCATTCTGTTTTTGTTCTGCTTGTTGTTTCTGCTTTGTTATCTCTGGTGCGTTAATGTCTTTACTTTTTTCTTTTTCGGCTAACCTTCGCAGGCCGAGCCGTTTCCCGACTCATATTGGCCTTTCCTTTCAGTGTTTTAGCTTGTACAATCTCTTTACTGTCACTTTTCCCCTGAGCACAGGGCACGGTTCCCTTTACATCTGCCATGTCAGAACTTGTTGCAGGCTCCTGTCAGGCATTTGCACATCTGTGATAATCTTATTTTTGCTTAATTCTGGTTTTAAGGCTGACACATCTTTCTTATATCAGCCACTTTTCACTTTTTTTGCTATTTTTTTACTCACTGTGGCTCGAGCTTTTCATCTGCCCTCTGTCTCCACGGAAGGCATTTCATCATGATTATCTTCATCTCCACTCTTGTGTGTGTGCACTTCATCTCCTTCATTCCGGTCACTTGTAGGCATAACATCTTCCATTTTCTCTCTAATTTCTTGTCGCTTTTGCCTCCTCGAAAATAAGGCTAGGGAGGAGACCAGCTCCCCTGCCTCCCACACGTCCTCACTCTCTCTGAGCAACCCACGCACTGACAGCACTTCGTCAAACCATCATGGGCCCCCCTACTGCCAAGTAGGGGAAATTTTATTGACAAAATAAACAAAATCATCACATAAAAGAACATTTCCATCATAAAAACCAAAAAGGAAAGTAAAATAACATCAAATAATGATTACAAAAAATTCATATCAGTTTATAAACACAAAATTCTTCCATAAGTTAACAACTTTAGGTCTTGAAAAATTCAGTCCATCTCTGGATTTGAGCTCTTTCAACTCTGTTTCAATATAAGAGACAACTATAGAATGGGATGTATAATGTTGTTGTAAAACAAATTGACAACGTGCTTGCCACAAAAAAAATTGTAAGAGAGCAAAGAACACATTTAAAGTACTTCTATGATATGTATCCCAAACTCCTGAGTAATCTCCGAGAACAAGAGTACCATAAGTTAGATAACCTAAATGAGGCATATGCCAGTGTAGTGCTGCAAATTTCCAAAATTCCTGACTATGCGTACAATCTAGGAAAAAATGTTTTTGACTTTCCTCAACATTAATACAACCATGTCTTAAACAATACCTATCACTCATAGGTTTATATTTCAAGTTCCCTCTAACCCCCAACCTCCCATGTGTTGACATCCATATTACATCCCAAATTTTAACCGGAATTCTAAAATCCGTTAATTTATATAAGGCGTAATTCATGTGAGATGGGGAACAGTCAGGAAAAATAAGAACAACTTTCAGTAAATCATACACAATATAGTTATAAAAGGATTTCCTATTTAAAGAACGTAGTTGTTGCAGGGAGACTTTCCACTGAAAAAGTTTTTTAAAGGTAGATAGACTGTATGTTGGAAGTCCATCAGAAGCCAAAACTCTAGGGGGAAAAAGAGACCATTTAAAAAAATATTTATGCCATATGGATTTTATCCAAAAATGCCATGGTAAACTCTCATTGTACCAAAGAAAAGGGAAAGAAGAATACAAAAAAATAGAGTGAAAAAACACCACAGGATTGATCATGTTTAACCCTCCAGTATTTCTTTTAAGATAAGTAAATTCCCTTTTTACTGGGTTAAGTCTATTTCCCCAAAGCATTTGGAAAAATATACTATATAGTCTATTTTCACAAGTAATTGGAGGTGGAAAAAGATGACTAACATAAATAAAGATTGGTAAAAGGAATTTTTTTATAATCAAAACTCTTTTCTGTTTTCCAAAACGCCATTGTTTCCACTGATTAACTTTCAGTTCCCCATTCAATAATAGTTTTTCCCAATTAAAAAGTGCCATATCCTCCATCCCAAACCAAATCCCTAAAATTTTCTGAGGTGAAGTTAATAAAGGAATATTATAACAATGTGATAAATCAGGAATCATGGGACCTAATTGAAATACAAAACTCTTATGTAAGTTAATTGAGGCTCCTGAGAAATGTCTAAAAAAGGAAAAAATATCCAATGCTTTTTGTAATGACCTGGTATCAGCCAATAATAGAGTGATATCATCAGCAAAGGCAGTAATCTTAATTGGAACCAAATGAGGAGAAGGGGCAAGACCAATAATATCTTTTTCTAAAATTACACGTCTAATAACCGGATCTAGGACAAATGTATATAAAAGGGGGCTAAGAGGACAACCTTGCCTAACACCCTTATTTATTGTTATTTCGGTACCAAAGAAACTATTTACAATAGGAATGGTAACAGCCTGATTATATAATTTAGAAATCCAATTTACAAAAGTACTTGGAATCCCATAATGTAGCAGAACAAAGTAGAGTTATGAATGACAAACAATATCGAATGCCTTTGTTTGATCTAATGCTACCACTATTTCAGAGTTTTGAAAATTAGCTTTACTTGCAAACAAATCTCGAATTAGAAAAAGATTGTGCTGAATTTTCCTCTGAGAAATGGCGCATGTTTGTGTAGGATGTATTAGAATTCTAGCCACTTTTTCTAAACGCGTATTTAAGATTTTAGCTAAAATCTTATAATCACCATTTAATAAACTAATAGGTCGCCAATTTGTTAAAAAGGTTCTATCACCTTTTTTTGTGAATAAATTTCAGTAATGAAATAGAAAAACTTTTACAAGACTGGCCTGAAAACAAAAAGGAATTGTAAACTAAAGGTAAAAAAAACCTCATATAAAGTATGCAAGATTTATAAAATTCATTGGGAATGCCATCAATCCCTGCAGAAGATCCAGTATTTAGCTGTTTTATGACATCTGTGACTTCTTGCTAAGTGATAGGATTAGTTAAAAGTTGTAATAAACTATCCGGGACTGTAGGCAAAGTACCTAATTGTTGCACTGGAAATGAATCAAATGCTGATGTGATGGGGCATGAAAAATAATCTGATATATGACGTTGTACTAAGGCCAACATATCCAAATCTGCAGTAAATAGAGTATTGTCTGAATCACATAATCCTGTCATAAAGGTGTCAGCTAATCGTAATTTACATGCCTGATAAGGATCAGATCTTGGACAGTTTTTTGTACCAAACCTGAATTCTAAATCCAGGGACTTAGCCCTGTCATATTGAAACATTCTCATTTGTTTTTTGACTTCAGTAATGTGAGAAGCATGAGCAACACGTTTCTTAGGAGATATAGACATTAATTTATATAATTGATTCCTGAGAAGTAAATATTTCCTATAATCGGAATCTACTTTTTCCTTGCCCCAGCCCTGAAAAAGTGTTTGTATTTCTTTTTTTGTCTGCAACCACCACTCAAAAGGGGAGGAAAAAAAATCTATTGTAGAATATTTAGCTGCAAAAAAGTATTCTAATTTGGAAAAATAAACCGGTTTGCTTAAAAAGGAAGCATTAAGTCTCCATCGATGAATGGTGGAGTGCAGTGTAGGAGGTAGATGCTTTAAAGAGAAAGTACAAAGTAAAATAGAATGGTCAGAAAATTCTGTAGGTGTAACCGAACAAGAAATAGGATACAAGTAATAAGAAATAAAAACCATATCAATACGGGTAGCAAAAGTATGACGATGGTAGGTTTCACCAGCCTGTGCATGCATGCTTCTATAAACGTCTTGAAGATTAACATCTTTTATAATGTTAAAAAGTGCATTTGAATCACAATAAACTTTCTTACCATTAGATTTATCAAATCTAGTATCTATGGAACAATTAAAATCACCCCCCCCAAATAATATGTCTTTTGTAAATAAGAAGGGTTTGATCTCTTCAAACAATTCAATGCGACCAGTTTTAGATTGTGAACCATAAATATTAATCAGCCGAAAATAATAAGCGTTAAGGGAACAATCTAAAATAAAAGTTCTACCCGGGTTAACATCAATTATTTTAGTAATCTTAAATGCAGAACTGCAGAATAAGATTCCAAGACCATCTGCTACATCCGGTCTGAAGGTCCAAAATGAGGGGCCCAGGGTCCATTTTCTTTTTAATTGATTAATTTCCCAAAGTGAAGAAAGCCTAGTTTCTTGTAAAAATATAATATCCAATTTCAAGGATTTCAAATACAAAAAAATAGGCAATTGTTTCTTAAAGGCTTTCAAGCTGCATACATTATATGTAGCTAGCTTTAATGTGGACATGAGATGTTTCTAGATACTATTTTTTTGGCTAACTTTCCGTTTTTTACCTTTTTTTCCTTTCTTTTCTTTGGCTAATTCCGTGGCTTTACTGTCTTCATCATCTGTGATAAGCTCTGAAATGTGAGAGGTATCAGATTCAAGATCTGAATCCCGATTGTCATCTTGTAAAGGTGAGAAGAAATTTTCAGTAGGAAGAGGATTAGAGGGAGTTTGTTTTAAAGAAGCTCTTGTAAGTTGCCTATTTTTCACCGTCTCAAAGGGTGGAGGCATAATTAAAGTAGGAGGTTGCTTACTAACAATTGAAGGCCTTGGGCCTGGTTTCTCAACTGATGCCTGGAGGTCTTCAGAAAGCCCCAACCCCTCATTAAGTGAGTCCACAGTAGTTTTTAAAGGTAAAGGAGGAGAAATCGTAGAGGGATTAGAAGGAATAGGTTCACTGAGTCCCTTATTTGTTGCTTGAGCCTTATGCAATAAACCATCATGATCAAGACCCTCTGAACAGTTACGGCGCGCCCAAGGACATTGGTGAAATGCATGTCCTTTCTCGTCACAAAGGTTACATTTAAAAATGTTAGTGCACATATCAGTAAAGTGACCAAAACCACCACACAAAGGACATTTTAAAACGTCACACACACTACTAATATGAGTCCTATCCCCACATTTGTAACAGGCTCTGGGCTGACCCCCGGAGAAACAGACACCCCTATCCTTGCCTAGAAAAAAACTATTAGGTAAGTGTACAATATCGGAATTAACTTGAAAGAGTTTCACTTTAAATTTCCAGCCTCCTGTCCAAATGTCTTCTACATCTAACAGGGCCTCAGGTGGGCTCAAAACTTCGTATTTTGACTGAAGCCAGTGGTAAATATCACTCACATTTACCCCTTCATTCCTAAACATTATTGTTACAAAACGTATTAGGGGTTTAGAAAGAGGTATTGCAAAAAAAGGGGACCATAGGGGTGTATTTTTTTGTACAGAATATTTTTCCCAAAATCGTTCCATATGGGAATTAGTCTGAAAACTGACGTCAAAAGAGTCTTCCCCAGAAATATGAATAAGAGCATATATATCCTTGGCTACAAAACCCATAGAACTTTTTAACAAATGCTTGAAAACAAAATATCTATCTGGATGTTCTGCTAAACCCCCTTTATATCTAATCCGTATTGCATTCCGTCGAAGAGCTTGTTCCAGTTTGTTCTTAAAAAGTTCAGACATAGGGCGCTTTTGAGGTTGCTCCTGAGAATCAGCATTAGCAGCATTCGGTTAATCAGCTAAAACGGTTGTGGAGGTACTTGGCTTAGAAAAAGCCAAGATACGCTCCCCACCCTCCCTTTTACTGCTTTTAGATAAGACTTTTTTACATTGCACAGCTGTACCTGAGTTCATGGCCTGGCTATCGTTGGCATGCGTATTCACCGAAGAAGTCAAAGTCCAACAAGAATCTGGTATCCATACTCCCGACTCCGGTTTTCTCCAGCCTGCCTCCGTCAAAGCCACCTCTTCCGACCAGTCCTGGATTCCATCAGTCTGGTTCAATCCTAATAAGCCGAATTGCTGTCGCATGATAGAGGAAGTGTGTGGTCCGTCACCCAAAGCTGTCTTCCCAGGAACGTTATCTGTGGAAATGAGGTCCCCTCGGGGCTCTGTATGTACCGTGCTTTCCGGTTGTTCGTCATTCCCCGGCGCCAACAGAGAAACTGCAGTATCAGGTAAAGAATCGCTAATTAAGTCCTCAGGTATCAAAACTGAGCTAGTTGTACCTGTATCCGAAAAAGTCGGCTCCAAAATCGATTCCTGTTGATGAGCTTTAGTTAGAGAGCCGCACAGCACTTCAATATGCACAGCAGTGCTTTCCTCAGATACCATGCTTTCTCCGACCTCCATCTCCTCTCGGTGCTCTGAGCAGTCTGCCATACTGCAGCGTGATGTCAGCAGAATCCCCACTAGCCGCCAAACAGCAGCCAGTAGGGGAATTTCCCCGGTGCTCTGGGCAAATTTCCCCCCATTCTCTAAAAATACCACCAACAGCTTAATCTGGTTCAAGGTTAGTTGGCATTCAACTGTAGCCCCCCTCTGCTGGGTCATGCCTAAAAATAGGCAGAATTTGTTTAGTGCACTTACCCGATCAACAAAAACTAAATAAAATAAATAAATAAAATTTGTCAAAAAAGAATTTGGGACTTGTTTTTTTTTTTTTACATATCCTTTTTTGTGAGATGATTCCTTTTTCACGAATCCTTTTTCATTCTTGCGAAAAAAGAATCGGCATGTGAAAAAGGATTTCAGACTTATATTTTTTTTAAATCCTTTTTTGCGAGCCGATTTCCTTTTTCATGATAACAAAAAAGGACTCACAAAAAAGGAACTTAGCGAGTCACAAAAAAGGATTTAAGTAGTTTAAAAAAATGTTCAGGGGCCATGGAAGCTATTAAAAATACACAGTGAAGCTCATCAATTCCCAGTGAGCAAGATGCATGTTTGGATGTCTGTAGAAGACATCCTTGTGCAGAGTTATGACAGTTTGTTGTGTGGAAGAATGCAAAACCAGATGGCAGCTCATGAAAAAGGACTTTTTTCCTCATGAAAAAGGATTGAATCCTCAATGAAAAAGATCGTTTTTCATGAGATCAAATTCCTTTGTCATTCCAGAAAGCTGTACAAAAGACTGTACTGAGTATGCTCAGAACCCAAACTTTAAAATGTAATAACTTTGGAACAGATTAATATGTTTTCACCAAACCAGTGAATGGCACTTCTGTGGGGCATGCCCTTTGTACCCTGAAAATGTCAGACCAAACTTCCAAACTGTCTGCACGCAGCACGATGACAAAAAAAGTGCAAAAAAGGCGGCGTTCAATGTTTTAGCACTACAGTATGTGCAGCTCAAAATCTGCCATTCTGACTGAAACCAAATTTGGCACGTCAAGAGATCTACTACACAACACTGTGCATGCAAAATGTCATGCAAATTGGTTGAAAGGTTGCAACGTTATTAAAGTGCAAAATCTGAGGTTTAACATTAAAGTGCCTACTTATCCCTAACTACAAGGGCGTGACTGCACCCCTATAATATCTATATATTATAGGGGTGCAGTCGCACCCCTATAGTTAGGGTTGAATAATCACTTTTATGTTAAACTCAAAATGTAGTACTTTAATAACTTCACAACTCTTGAAGCAGTTTGCATGAAAATTTTCATGCGCCATCAGGGCCCAAACATCTCTTGATGTGGCAAGTTTCGGTCCATTTAGATGTGTGGTTTAGAAGATGTGGAGTGTAAAATAGTATGACATTTACCCTTTTTTTTCATTTCTTTGTCATGATGCAGCATAAAAATGGTTTGGGATTTTGGTCTGAAATTTTAGAGTAGAAAAGTATTGCCTCACATATGTGCCTTTTGAAGGTTTGGTGAAAAAATATTACTCCATTCCAAAGTTATTACATTTTAAAATTCCCATTTTTTTATACAGAGAAAAAAAAGAAAAATACAAGTTTACAATGTTACAGTAGTCACTTCTCGAATAAATAAATTACATAAAGCTTAAAGCATAAAGCATAAATACTTTTTGTGGGGGTCAAAAATAAAATAAAATGTGCATTTCAGTTCCTTGCTCCAAGCTTACAAACATCCCTATTAAAGAAATTTTAAAGTTCATCTTAGCTATAGTAAATTAATAAAAGAGTAAAAAAACAAAGGGAATTCTTAAACTTCAATTCTCCAGACTGCCATTCATTTAATTAAGTACCCACCAGGATATATTGAGTGTTATCAGCAGCTTCTTCTTCTTCATTTAGGTCCTCATGATCAGATCCCAAGTCTGTGGGCAAAGCCATATTTTATTAAAAAAAGCTTGAGCAGCATCAACATCAAAAAAATAATAATCTTTTCACTGTAAGTTCACCTTACATTTAGCAGGAGATTGGAGTACTGCATTTACTCCTGCTTGCACAAACTCTGATTTTATGATTAAAAATTTATTTCTCCGACACTGCATGGCTAAACAAAAATAAGGATATAAATTAAGCAATAATGCCCGACAGGGTGTGTGTCGTGCTGGGATAACGTCACGCCTCAGGTGGTTGGGCACGAGGCCGCAGGGAGAGTGCATCCAATAACTGAGGCGTGACATTATCGAATGACACCACCCTGAAGGCATTACTATTATAATGCGTTGTTATACAGAATAAAAAAAAATAATTTTAAAGATGTTTTTGTGTGGAAAAATATTTTTGTTTTTTAAGAGAAGATGAAACAATCAATGAAAAGCTCCATGAAATGCTCAATCAAAAGCTCCATAAAACAATTAATGGAAGGCTTCATAAAATGCTCATCTGCAGGTTCACAATGAGGCTGAGACTAGACCTGTGGGCCCAGATATTCAAAAGGGTTGAGCATGGCGCAACAATGTTGTGCCATGCGCAACCCACTGATGTGCCCCGGTGTTATATTCAAAAGGGAAAAGTGCAGGCAAATGCCTATGTGCCGGAGTGCATCAGTAATGTATGCAGGCACGGGTGGGGGGTGTGTGCCCATGCATAACCTGTACAGCCTGATATTCAGCCCGGGATGTGCAGAGCCATGCATGCGTAACCCCTACCTGTGCCAGCACAAAGTTACGCCCCCAAAAAAGGAACAACTGATGGTCACCCACAGGTGAGCTGCCACATTGCAGGGTGCAACACGGCAGCTGTCACCTGTGGGTGGCCACCAGAGCTCCGGCTGCACCTGGCGGCACCCCCCCATGCCCGATCGTGGGCATCTGTGTAAAAATGGAATAGGTTCCTGTATCCCTGGTGGTCCAGTGCACCGCTATGTGCCCGATCGCGGGCATTTGTAAAACAAAATATTCCAGTATCCCTGGTGGTCAAGTGGTACCCCCCACCCGCCCACTGAGCCCCACTGCCCCACTCCCCCCGTCAGCCTGCAGGCGGCAGCACCCCACCTGCCTGCCACCCTGCTGCCTGCTGACTGACACCTTAGTGAGACTGCGCCCATTGGTTCACAGTGTGAGCCAATGGGTGTGCAGCCCCTACCGTACTACACATTCCAGATATGTGACTGGATCATCAGCATTTTGTACTTTAACTGGTAGACCAATCAATCAGAGATTTTTCATTAATAAAGAATTTTCAATCTTTTCAAGCTTAGCCAAAGTTCCTATTTGCTCATGCAGAGATGCATTTACTGCTCTCTCGACCATCAGGACCTGTTGCGATAATCTCTCTAAATTCTCTTCAGACTTCTCCACTGTCTCTTCCAGTCTGGTCATTTTATCTTCTATATTCTGGCACTGAGTTGAAATCTCCAACAAAGTACTTTGCATCACTTGAAGTGCCATTTTCGTATCCCCTGGAACTCCTGTAAAAACGTCTGGATAGAAGCCAAGGTAGGCTTAGTCAATTTAGCTTTTGTGCCCAGGTCAGGACGCGGTGGTACAGGGGAAGCCATAGCCCCACTGGACTGCGGGCATTCTCTTATCCCCTGTTGTGAGGCCAAGTTCCCAGTTTTTGGGGTCAGGTACTTTTCCAAAGAGTTAGCTTTTACCTCTGCCATTTCTTTGAGTTTATTTTGATTATATATGGCCATCAGACCGACAAAAGCAATCTCAAAAAATAAAAAAACAGCAGGTTTCAGCTTTTCTAAACAGCAGAGCTCAAAACTTGCATGCAGCCATATTGAAACTCAGCAGCACCCACCCAAATTCCCATTATTTTCACTGGCACTTTCACTCTCCAGTTAGATGCCTCGCTTAAAAAAAGATCCTTTTCGAAAATGGGTAATCCTTTTTCACAAACAGGTCATCCTGTGTCACAAATTGAAAATCTTTTTTCATGCTGCCACCATCTTGTTTTTAGTTAGCGATGGGAACAAAATTAAATAACTCAAAAAATAATGTGTTTACTACAAAACAGCACATGAGTTTTTTGCTAATTGGGGCCCATTTCAGATGATTTTGGTGTAAGCTTTTGGAAGAATCACTTGCAAATGTGTTTTTTCAACACTTTGTAATCCTGTTTCATATCTTTTTTCATGCTCAGGAATCCTTGTTCACAAATTGCGATACAGGAGACTTGAAAACGATCCTGTTTCACAATATGTGAAAAAAATACTTCCTACTTCTAGAAGGTCCCTTGGTGATCTGACAAGCCCCCAACCTGACCAGCTACTCAGCACACACCACACCACACCCCCAGTACACTCCCACACACCCTCACTCACTTGGGCAGGTAACAGGTCAAAGATCCACTCTCCGATCAAAGACACTTCTTGCTGCTGGAACCAGTGACTGCGATATGAGAAACTAAGGTAAATGTGGTTCAATGTATTTCAATGGGGTTTTCAACTATGATGCATAGCTTGGCCATTTTTGCATATTTTGACACCAAATTTCAACATGGCCTTTTTGGGGACACTGCCTCATTGGAATTTCACAAATCCATCCCAAAAGGTTATTTCATGGTTGGTTGGCAAAATCATCTTTTGGGTGTGATTTGACATTTTTCACTGCCTTCGTTCATGAGGTTGGGTCATAAGAAGGCTATGTTGAAAATGTTGGGTCAAAATATGTAAAAATTGTGAAGTTATGTGCATGTTTTTAAATTTAACTAATCTCACTCAAACTTTGGTAATTTTAAATATTTTCATCCCACATTTTCTACTTAGCAGTTTTTTACATCACCTCATTAATGTGATAGCAGTCATTTTTCAAATCCTGGACAAAATGTATTTTATCACCTGTGGCTTCTAGTGATGTCATGGTGGTTCAGAATGACCTTGCTGCATGGATTTGAAAATTCTCAGCCCAGCGTTCATGAGGTAGGGTAATAACAAGGCTATGCTGACAATTTGGTTGCTGTTTTGGCTGAAATGCTTCCACAGCAAAATACATGTACCAGTTACGGACGGATGGGAGTGCAAGGCCCAAAGGGCCTGTGATCCTGCAGCCAAATGAAGATATGATTATACTGTTTCAAAAAGTAAGGAAATGATTTTCAAAAAACTCTGTTAATGCATTAATTAGGATTAAAATCACAAAAGTAGGGAACTGTGGTGTTAGGATTTCCAATCCTAACACTCCACCCCCACCCTACAGGAAGCAACAGGCATGAGGTGTACCTTGGGGTTGTCAACCCTAATGCTTACCCCATTCTCATATACTGCACTCATCTCAGCTTATTTACTCATGGAATGGGGTGAGCATTAGGGTTGACAACCCCAAGGTACACCCAATGCCTGTTGCTGCCTGCAGGGTCGGGGTTGGTATGCTAGGGTTGGAACCTTAATGCCACATTTCCCTACTTTTGTTGCTTTAACCCTAACTGATGCATTAACAGAGTTTTTTGCAAAGACTACGTGTGGGCCCTTCCCCCATTGAAAAAGCCATTATTTATTCCCCCTATATGATGGTATCCAAGTAGGGTATTATGACCCTAAGTAGCTGCCTGTAAGTATTTATGACCCCAGCTAGCCGCCTATTAGGATTTATGATCTCAACTAGCTACCAATTAGGGTATTATGACCTCAGTTAGCTGCCAGTTAGGGTAGTATGACTTACATTGGCTGCCAATAAGGGTATTATGACCCCATGTAATCAATTACACTGAATTAAAGTATCATGAACACCTGAAAAACACATTAACATCCAATACACATTCACCAAGCAATGTTGTCCTTCAGAAATAACACAAACACATACCACTACACCATAAAAGCACACAAGACACCACAAAAAGTGTCCAACCTTTTGTATTATATAAAATAAAGATGGCAAAATTCTACATGTGGACATAATGCCATCTTGGGGTTGAACAAGCTCATAAAGGCCACTCACCCTTCATACTCATGACTTATGGCTTTTCAACCTTTTGATGGTATTATTTCCTCATATACCACACTTTGTCATTAGTCATAACACACATGTGTGCGCGCACACACACACAATGTATATATATATATATATATATATATATACACTGCCCATTAGGGAAAGGTATACTTAGGGTTGCACGGCCACTTCTGTGTTACAGTCAAATTTTGATATTAAACAAAATTACTATGAGGGGGGACCTTGGGCCTCACAAATATTAGTACATTGTTTTCGGCATAAGATAACTCAATCTATCATTAATCAGATACACTCCCCAACCCTAGGTAAGCATACCATTTGAGATAAGAAAGGCATTTCAAATCTATTATACAAAATTGTACACTCCAGAAACAGGATTTAACCCTCAGGCCATTCAGACTTTCTTAACTTCCCTGAAGCTCGCCAAACACCCTGAAATACATAAAGCCCAACTGGGTGCCCCAATTTCAGAAGCAGAGCTGGATGCTGCCATCCAAAGTTTAAAGTCTGGTAAAAGCCCGGGTTCTGATGGGTACACCAATGAATTTTACAAAACATTTAAGGCTTTCTTGATGGCCCCACTGCTAGGGGCTTGTAGAGGATTTTTTGAGGGTGACTCTATGCCCAGCTCCTGGAGATTTGTCATCATTTCCACATCCCTAAGCTATGAAAAGACCTAACATATTGCTCGTCATACAGTCCTACTGTATATCAGTCCTTAATATTGATTATAAGATTTTTACCAAAATCCTGGCTTCTACCTTGAAAATGTACTGCCTCAGTTGATTAATGCTGATCAATGTCAGTTTCTGCCCTTCAGGCCGACACAGAATAACATAAAAAGGACTCTACATGTGCTGCCCCAGTTGATTAATGCTGATCAATGTTGATTTCTGCCCTTCAGGCTGACACAGGATAACATAAAAAGGACTCTACATGTGCTGCACCATGTGAGGCCCCTTTCTTGCTCATGAGCCTGGATGCAGAGAAGGCCTTCGACCAGTTGGAATAGCCCTTTTTGAAGGCAATACTAGGGGCACTAGATTTCTCTGAGGCATTCCAAAGGATCATAATGAGGCTTTATGATAAACCTATGACATATGTGAAAATTAATTGTGCAATATCATAACCTATTCCTTTACTAAGAGGGACGAGACAGGAGTGCCCCTTATCCCCCCCCCCCTGTTTTTTGCCATCTACTTAGAACCTCTAGCACAAGCGATTGGGCAGGAGGACAATATACGTAGCAGGTATAAGGCTGGGGGGGGGGGTGACATTGATAAAGTGGCTCTGTATGCCCATGACTTGCTGGTATCGGCACCAGAAGATTTGTTGCACCCGGTATGGAAGCTATTGAATGAGTTTGGTATCATAGCAGGGTATACAGTAAATCTATCAAAAACAGAAGTTTTATGATTACATTACACACCATTGGAGATGATACAAAGGCGGTATCCTTTCTGAAGGAATTTATCCTACCTAAAATATTTGGGGGTTCAATTGTCGGGAGATCCCTCACAGCTCTTTATATATAATTATGAACCCCTTCTTCACTGCCTTAGTGCAGATATAGAGAGATGGAGGACTCCCCCCTCCCCCCCATACAGCCAGTGGAGGCTGTGAGGATGAACCTCCTACTGAGGGTGCTATATTTGGCACAAACTTTGCCTAGCAGTCCCCCTAGTAAGTTTTTTAATGAAATTAATAAAAAAATCTCCAGATATCTCTGGGACTTGAAGGCTCTGAGAATTAGGTTCTTCACACTGCAATTACCTGGATGACTGGGGGGGCGTGGCCCTTCCTGATTAAGCCTACCACTCTGCAACTTAACTGCAGATAATTTTTTTGTGATTGCATAGATCATACTATGCTAAATGGAGAGAGCTATAGATCAAGGAAGAAGGTCTAACAAATCTATTCCATATCCTCCTGGTGTCTAGAGGACCAAATATGGGTAACATTACGGATAACCCCTACACCATCAGCACATTAAAGCGTTGGAGATCCCTGACAGATTCCAGGCAGTTTAAACACTTAAAACCTCTACTGATCTCTTTCCCTCGACATTGGTCATTTCAACCAACTAGAATAGATAATGGCTTTAGGAGATGGGAGAGATAGGGTAATATTATTTTGTGGCATCTGCTTTAAAATGGATTCCCCTGATCTTTTAAAGAACTCCAAAGTTTGTATGATTTACGACCCTAGGATCAATTTAGTTACTTGCAGGCATACAACTTTATCAGGACATTCCCCCAGGGCTCTCTGATACGGGGTTATAACACAAGCATTATAGACATTATAGGAAGGGCCTTGAAGGGACATGCTCCCTTAACCCATATAACATCATACATATAAAGCATTGCTAGCTCTCCAAGGAGACACAATACAATATATCAAACAAAAATGGAGGCAGATCTGGGGATCCATATAACAGAGCCTATATGGGAACGCCACACTCATTTCTTGCACTCTAGTAGAGCCTCTTACAAAGGGAAAGAATTTTCCTGGAAGGTAACAATTAGATTTTCAAGACTCCAGCCATACAGGCAAAATATCTTCCGGACAAAGGAGCTACATGTTGGAGAGGCTGTGGCCTATCCCCCTCCACCCATGGTCATGTTTTTTGGAGCTGCCCTGCATTGAAGCCTTTCTTTGAGGCATTGCAGCATGCAGTCTCTGAGATATTTGCTTCACCAGCTTTGCTCACAGTAGACTTCTTTCTTTTTTTCCAATTTCCTCAGGAGCTTTGTGACTCTGCCTCCTGGGTGTTGCTGAGTAGTTGCCTGCTTATGGCCAAGAAGGCTCTGACCCAGTGCTGGCTCTCAGCAGTGCTGCCCACCATAAGGGATTGGCAGGACCTCATGATAGAGGTCTACCAGATGGAAAGATTAACTGCTTAGGTACGACATGAAAAAGACAGGTTCAAATTATTGTGGAGGAGATAGGTCCTTTATGTAATGAAATATAGAAAAGATTTTGTACCCTGAGGGACATTGTCAGGGAGGAATGGAATTAGTGCATTTAAAATTATCCAAATCAACTTCAAAATGTACCTTATATATGTGACAGAGCACCCCTTCACTTATGCACATCATTATAGTATTCATGTCATATTCCTTTTTCTTTATATTGTTATTTATTTAAAGTGTTTAAATTAACTTACTTTTGCACCCTCATTAACTGTCTCCTTTTTAGGTATAATCATAATTAACTGACAGAGCGATCTGACCAGCTTCTTCTTTTTCTTTTTTCCGGTTCTCTAATTATTATATTTCTATGGATATGGTTGATACATGTATGTCTGTATGGTAAATGTATTTGTATTATGAATACAATTTCTTGAAAATTACTAATAAAAAGTATTAGAAAAAATGTTTGCACATTAATAACTTTGCAACAGTTCGTCCAATTTGCCTGATATTGTGCATGCACCGTCTTCTACCATAGATCTCTGGATCTTGCAGGTTGCGTTCTGGTGAGATATAAGGTTGTGGAGCTGCAGAGTGCCAAAAAAGTGAAAAACAACACTTTTTTAGCAATTTTGGAAAATTCTTTTCTCATCTCTTCAGACTGAATGGTTTGTCTGTCTGGTCTGAGATTTTTGGGCTATACAGGGATTGGGTCAGGGAAGTGCCTTTTGAAGGTTTAGTGAAAAAATATGAATCGGTTCAAAAGTTATTAAAGTTTAAAGTTTCCCATTATAGCCTATGGGAAAAAATATATATGTTCCCCTGTAAGCACTTTTTACTTTTGCAAATGGGTTTGGTACTTTTGTGCTGTCACCTTCTTGTTTTCAGTTAGCGAGACAAAAAAAACCCCACTGTAGTTCAAAAAATACTGCCCCAGGTAAACACCAACACATGGGTTTACCTAATCGGGCCCTAGGAACATGACCATGGCATTAGTTTTTTTGCCAGGATGCCCAGAAATATATTTTTAAGGTTTTTCTACCATCTTAGCCCTGGAACATTCACAAAAGTTCTGCGGACTTTCACAAAAGTTCCCTGGGTACTTTCATGAAAGCGTCCCCATGTAAACCAATGGGACTTTCATGAAATTCCATGGAACTTTCGCTACAGTTCAGCAGTTCAACAGCCCCAAAACACCACATTTTTGGCGCTGCATAGCAAGACAACAGTTAGGACTTTGGGGCTGAAATTTGCAGGGTGGAAAATCCCTGCTCCACAGATGTGCCTTTTGCTGGTTTCGTGAAAACATTTACAGTTCCAGAGTTACAGCAGTCCGAAGTTGCAAATTTTCTCATAGGATAGCATTGTGGCAGCCATGGTGCCTTTTGGCACCTATATCTCAAAAATGGCCTAAAATATGGATTTTTCACTAAGCGTAGCTTAGTACACCTTTATGTGTACTAAGTATGCGTGGAGGAAGCTAGGTCATGAATACAGCTGCAAAATAATTTTTTCTGCAGTTTCTATGGTTACTAAGATATTGCCAAATAAGAATTACAAGGGTTCCTTGGAATGCCTTTAGGCCTGTGCTATGTGTCTGTACTTCTGAGAAGGCTCTGCATTCCCACATATGCATACTATGCTAAACCAGGAGCACTGGGCCCTCATACACTATGCCTCTGCACTTATGGGTGGGTGGAAGTACAGGGCCCAGAGGGCCTGTGCTCCCACCCATAGCTATGATTATGCAAAACTAAAAGCACAGGGCCCTCCTGTGCTATGTTTCTATACTTATAGGTTGGTGGGAGTGCAGAGCCCAGAAGGCCCATGCTCCCACCCATGGATACCATCTTGCATTACTGGGAGCACAGGGCCCTCAGGTGCTATGTCTTTACACTTATGGGTGGGTGGTGTGCCCAAATATGCATTCCATTATGCAAAACTTGGAGCACAGGGCTCTCCTGTGCTATGCCTCTACACTGATGAGTGGGTGGGAGCACAGGGCCCAGAGGGCCTGCACTTCCACCTATGGATACCATATGAATAACATTTCACTTTCTCAAAAAGAAGGGAAATTCATTGCAAAAAAACTCCATTAATGCATCAGTTAGGGTTGATTTCAGACCAACAAAAGTCTGGGAATTCGACGTTAGAGTTAACAACCCTACCCCCACCATCCACAGATCAACAGGCCGGGATGTGCCTTGGGTCATCCGCTAACTCTCACCCATTCTCCTATACTGTACCATCTCAGCTTGTTAACACATGGAATGGGGTGAGAGCTAGGGCCAACGACCCGAAGGCACACCCCAGTGCCTTTTGGTCTGTGGATGATGGGGTGGGGGGTTGGGGGTAGAGTTGGTTACCCTAACATCGAATTTCCAGACTTTTGTTGGTGTGGAATAAACCCTAACTGATGCATTAATGGAGTTTCTTTTACCCCCCTTTTATGTCTAGGGGTCCTGATAGTATAGCGGGGGCGGGGGGTTATAGACCAAAAACCTAGAGTGCAGCTCCTCCACCGACCCACCTCTCACCAGCTACTGCAACTCTTGACTGAGCCATGGCGGAGAAGTTGTAGGTCTAAACCAGCATACTCCATCTCAGGAAGACAATCATAAAGTTCATTCAATAAATTTCAGACTCATGTAGCAGGAACAAGAAAAGAAATTTAATTCTGATTTTTGATATAAAATTTATAAATAAATAATTGTGCAGCTCCATGGAGCCAGGAGACCAGAGTCTACATAGGGCAAACTAAAGATGCAGTGCAAGTGTAAGATAATACCCATGTATTTTCAGGCCTAAGACAGTTAGATCAGGTGCAGACTCCACGCATATTCCTAGAGCCACTGCAAAGCTCAGGACCTTATAGGGGGCATAAATACAACCATACTGATTCCCTGGGGAGTGCTTTACCCCACACCCCGGATAAACTAACACCAGGTCTGCGGTCTTCATACCTTCCACGGCTGCTCTGCACACAGACCTTAACCCACCAGCTCGCCACCCCACTTTCCCTCCAGGCCAAAGGCACCAAAATTACATTTAGAAATGGGTGAAATGGCTCCCTCCTTCCTGGTTACACTCCATATGCATTTCATTAGCTGGTCTACATGAGTCCTGCCCCAGAAATGGGCACGGCAGGCCAGATAAAAGGTAATCTCAGAAATGCACCCTCCAATCATCCTGAGGCAGCGTGCCACCCGAGTACTGGCCCCCCATGGAGCTGCCACCTCCAGAGAAGCCCTGCTGCACCCCTGCCACCACTATGGCAGCCCCACTACCATACCTTACTGTTTGGAGCACCAGGCCTCCCGGACTCAACCTCCTCCTGTCCCTCCTCCAGCTTCTTGTCTTGCCTCTGGTGTTCTCCCTGATCCTGAAACCCACAGTCACCGCACTTCTACCACCCACCCCTTTGGGAAACAAATAACGTGTAGTTTCAATGTTCACGGGCTGAATACTCTTAGGCCAAGGGTATATTAGCCCCTCAACCCTACTTGCCCTACATGTTGCGCGATGAATCCCCACCAAAACTGCTCCTTCCCTCTTTTATACCCGGCACCTGAGACAACGCTCCCTACCTAAACGGGGCAGGACACTCAGATGCACCAAGCCAGGGCCCTAATCAACCAGGGGAGATCACGGATTAGTAAGCCAGCCCTGTGAGGGGGTGGCTTACAGATATATACATTTATGCAATGGGGGTGAGGATAAAAACTGGCAAATAACAGTAGCATTTCTGTCTGCACAGACCTACAGTGAGAATATCGCATTTATTCTCACTCTAGGTCATTTATCCTCACTGTAGGTATTAACCAGACACAAACTGCACTTTACCACAACTGCTCAAAAACGTTTTGATTGGTGGGAGCTGGCAGCATGAGCACCACAATCAGAATTCACCTGCTCAGTTACATGCCAGCTCCCATTTGCAGTTTCATTTCTCTCCAGCAGCACACAGAAGACTTTCATTTCCTCCCCAAATCTTTTTTAAGCACCAGATACAGTCCATAGAAAACTCATCCTCTGCATTCATCCCAAATTTACTCAGCTAACAGCTGTAACTCAGAACCTCCTCAGTGTAAAAACGGCATTCACATTGACAAGTACTTTTTTTAATCACCTAATGCACACAAAAAGAAACTGCAGAGCAAGCCCCCTCACCCTTACCAATGAACACATTGCTACAGACCATTCTCCCTCCCTTCCCAACCACAACTGCCAACAGACCCACCTCACACCCAGTCACAGTACCTGCGCTAGCTGAGAAGGAGTTTCTGAAGTTCCCAGAAAAAAGCAAAACTAGCTGCTCACTCCTCGAAACTTAAAACCCTTACTGCTCGACACTCGCTGCTGCTGTAGAACTTGACAAGCACGATCAGCTACATACCACTTCCAAAATGCAGCCACAAACAAATAAAGCATTTACCAAAAAGTAAAATAGAAAAACAGATCAATAAATAAATTAATAAATCTATCACCTTGCTCTCTCGCTAAGTGAGACTTCCTGCCGCTGTTTCTAGAACTTTTCAACCCTCCCACACACACAACGTCACCCAATCAAAAGTTTCATAGAAAACGGAGGCATACACTGACTGTAGCTACCATAACAGCATACAAACACCACAAAATCTGCTTAGATATTTAAATTAAAAAAATCTTAAAAAAACACTCATGAGGTCATAAGGTCAAACTACACTTGGAGAAAATATCACTGATATTTCAAGTAGACCCACTGCATATATATTCATTGCAAAAAACGTCATGGATGCATCAGTTAGGATTGCTACTAAAATGACAAAAGTTGGGAAATTTTCCATTAGGGTTTCCAACCCTAAAGCACCCCACCTATCTGTACACAGCGAGTCACATCACTGGGGTCTCTTAGGACTGTTTGCACAATCTGTCACTCACCCCCACTCCCATCCTGCACACAGTAACAGGCGTCAATGGTGTGCTTTGGGGTTGTTCACCCTAACTGTCACCCCATTCCATTGTTATATAAGCTCAGATGTTGTTTGTGTAGCGGAATCGAGTGACAGGGTAAATGACCCCAAGGCACACCATTGACACCTGTTACTGTGTGCAGTATGGGAGAGGGGTGGGTGACATCGGGCAAATGGTCCTAACAGACACCAGTGATGTGACTCGCTGTGTACAGGGTAGGTGGGGTGCATTAGGGTTGGAAACCCTAACAGCAAATTTCCAAATGTTTTTCATTTTAGCAGTAACCCTAAATGATGCATTAACAAAGTTTTTTGCAGTGACTTTCCATACTTTTCAGATAGTTTACTAGTATTGTTATTTACTACTGGGAGGTTATGGCCTGGGGTCCCTGTGCTTGCAGCATCCATAATTGTTCTGGTGTCCTCTGTAGAAAAGTGCTGTTGGGGTAATGGGATTGCTACTGTCTCACACTGGGGGGGGGGGGGTGCTGGGAGGATATGTTTTACATTTCTTTTTCACAGGTGTGTGGGTGTGGGGCATCCATCACCCAAAAGAATGCAGATGGGCTCTGTAGTGTACTATACTGTAGAGAGGTGGGGTTTGAGGTGGATATGTAATAAACCATTTCATAGCAAGTGTGGTATGTGCGAAAGCCAAAAGTGAAAGTTAAAAAAAAAAAGGCAAAGGAAAGGCTAGAACCACGATCCACTGCTACAGTGTGACACCTGAAATGAAAATATTATCACTGAGCCACCATTACAGCTCTACATATAAGAATACTTATAATTCTCTTCACAGAAGTACTGTCATGTCCACATTTAAAAAAAAGAAAGAAAAGCAGCAACAGTCAGACATACAGTGAAGATGGTACATGCTTTAGGAAGGTGAATGCAACTGTCACTGCTGATTTGTAGTTTAAAAGATGAAAGCGAAAAGCTTCTTCTAAAATTGTTCCTGACAATCACACTTGTACAGTGTTTGGATACCATGTCACAATCATGATTACATGTCCTTCTTTGTTTTTGAGCCTTCTTTTAAATGAGGTATAATTGTACGACACAGGTTTTGGATTTTGTTTCTACTTAAAAAAGTCAGTCATATGTAACAGAAAAAGAGAAACCTAGTCTAGGACAATGATCCTCTAGTGCAATATTACACCCCAAACCAGCATTTTACCACTGCACCACCATTATAACAGTACAGAGTGCAAGTTTCTTATACCCCTTTATAAAAGTAAGTAGGTCTGCACAAGGAAAAAAAAGGAAAAGAATGATACTTCATGTAACACACAGAAACACTTTTATTTTCTTCTTTATCAAGATACATTAACATAAGTACAATATTGTACAGAACATGATATAATTGTAATAATTTTTTGTATGACAAAATACTCTGTACACATGACAAACACGTTTTTGAAATGGAAAAAACAATACAGACTCCATGGAATATAATGTAAGGTTCCACATATTATCATAAAATACTTCTTTTTTTTTTTTAAAGGCAACACTTCCAGTTTTATATAAATCTTTATTTCAGAGCAGTCTTGGAAAGTCAAAAGATGACTTATAGTTAGTAATAACTGTGAAAGTGAACATTTCTAATAAACTAAAGACTTGCAAAGTCGAAACATGACTTACGTTTACTAATAACTGGAAAACTGAACATTAGTAATGAACTATCACATAATTTCTATCTGTTTAACATCTAAAGGTGTCAAGGGGAAGGTGGACGGGAATCATGCTCTCTCTTCTTTTCGTTCAGCTACTTGTTTGGAGTGTGGGATCCGAGATGCCATATATTCTAACATGGACTTCATTTATGTCAGCGCAGCTGAAATTTCATGCAACAGAGATTGATCCTGCCATTGTAGTGCAACTCGAGTGTCCGCTTCTTGAGTTTGTAGATGCATCTGGGAGAGAACATCCGAGAGACTTTGATTTTTATTATTTATTTATTTAGCTTTTGTTAACCAGGTAAGTACACTAGACAAGCAGTTTGCCTATTTTCAGGTACGACCCAGGAGAGTACAGGAAATTACATACTTACACACTTGGGACAACAGGGTACATAATTAGGAACAGGTTACACATCATAAGACTACAAGGTAAGATTACACATCATGAGACTACAAGGTAAGATTACACATCACATGATTAGGAACAGGTTACACATCAAGAGACTACAGGTAAGATTACACATCTTGAGATAAGCGTTGCATCAAATTTGGAGCAGTACAGAAATACTACATTTTAAGGGCCGGCAGTTTTATATGGGTGCAAGTGCTAACATATGTCACGGGGGGTTTTGACATCCGCAGGCCGATACAATTTTAAGATGGCTTCACAGGGAAGAGCGCAGGCTGCCCGGCGAGGGGGCAGCACGAACCTGGGTTGGGAAGGTATTCCAAAGTTTAGAGGCACATGCTGCGAAGTCCCTTTCACCCATTTTGGTCCTAGCCACAGGTACCTTGAGTGTGGCAGACCCCTGAGACCTACGGTGATATGACAAGGGGCAGTTTGGGCCAGCAAGCTTGCCACCCCTGGAGGGGTACCCATGGACTCAAATCTGTGTTCTTGCACTTTGATGACCCTGTGTTCTTGCACTTTGATGACGCCAGAAAATGTAAAGCATGTTATGTTTGAGTGCCCTTGAGATAAGATGCTGAGGGGGAAATGGTTAACACCACTTTGTAACACTATTCAGTCCCTTGACCAAAACCTTCTTTTGAGGTTACTTTTTACCACTAATGATGAAATTATGATTGGCATAGTAGCTCACTATTTAGTGTGCATATCAAGAATACACCTTAGATTTAAAGGTATTAAAACAGACAATAGGAATGATAATATGATGAGTCTATAATACAACAAGCTATAAGACTCTGTATGTGCAATATATCTTTTTTTCCTTTAATGGAATTTAGAGCTTCAGTTTGTGTGTGCAATAAGCTTGTATATATCTTTTTAACTAAGTATTGTTTATATTTTGCTGTAATTTGATATATGTGTGATTTTTATGTTGAAAAGGTCAATGACCGGTCAATAAAATTGAAATTGAATTGAAATTAACTAAAATCCCTGTTTTAGTATTTTTGTCAGTTCTTGAAGACTTTCCTCAATCTGAGAAGCTGTATGTGTTACAATGAAAAAAAAAATAGAAACAGGGTAATTATTGTGAGTTTCTGACTTTGGTTGTTAACTGTTATTTTTTATTATTTGTTATATTTGGAAAATCCTTCCTACTCATTTCTGGTATTGTGTATGGGTTGATGGGTGTCAGCATGGCTCAGTTGGTAGCACATCCGCCTCTGGACCAGAAGGTCGTGGGTTCTTGTCCCACACTGGGATTGGACTTGCACCTAAAAATCGCTGGCATCCGAGTGTAGTATTGGGGGGTGCTGTACTGCTGGGGTGTGCCGTCCTTCAGATGAGATGTTAAACCGAGGTCCCTTCTGCCCATCCTGGTGTTGTCCTGGGGGGTGTCCAGGTGGAAGTAAAAGAACCCAGGGCACTCTTCGCAAAGAGCAGGGAATATTCCCGGTGTCCTGGCCAACATTCCCCTTCCCGTAAACTGGTTCATGCAATTATCCAGGCTATGTGTGGGTGATGATGTGTGATATGGCCGCCACCAGACATTCAGTCACTTCACTACCAGTCTAGCATTGCTTGTAAAGCACTTTGGGATACTGTGTATGAAAAGCGCTATATAACTGCTGATTCTTCTTCTTCTTCTTAGATTTTTCCTCTGTTTGTGTCTCCTTGTCTGTGCTAATTGGGTGTTCGTTCTGTTGTGATGCTTTCCTGCGTTGTTCATGTTTGTCTTTGGGTTCTACGCTTGGTTGATGGACTGGTGAAAATACTTCTTTTGTTATTGTAGGTGGTTCTTGAATGTGGTTTGTTCTTCTCCTGTTGATGCCTATGCTTCAGGTGTTGGGGTTGTCTCTGTAATGAATACATATGGGGATGTGGCTGCCACATGTGATATGTGCCTTCTATTAACATATATTACCACAAAGTGTATTTACCTGGAGGGGCATGGATCTTCTACTGTTTGTTCCTCTTCCTCTTCACTTGATGTCTGTTCATCTGACTCTAGTGTCTTCTTTCTGTAAATTTGGATGACAGAGTGCTTCACCTATTCCTTTGGAGTGCTCTACAACACATAGAAACATAGACTTTGATGGCAGATAAGGACCGCTTGGCCCACCTAGTCTGCCCATTTCCCTACCTACAGGATAAGCTACAGATCCTAGTTAATCAACAGCCTATTTCTTCCTACCCCCCACAAGAATTGCCTTATGTCCGTCCCATGCATTCTTGAATTCTCCCACAGTTTTAGACCCCACAACCTCCTCAGGAGGTCTGTTCATATGTCCACCACCCTCTCTGTGAAAAATACTTCTCACATTGCCCGAGCCGTCCCCTCTATCTTTAAATTGTGTCCCCTTGTTCTTGCACATCTCTTTTTCTGAAAGATGCTACCCTCTTGGACTTTGTTGATTCCACTGAGGTACTTAAAAGTTTCTATCATGTTCCCCCTCTCCCTCCTTTCCTCAAGGGTATACATATTAAGTTCCTTTAGTCTCTCCTCGTATGGCGTCTCTTGCAGACCCTGCACCATTTTAGTTGCCCTTGTGCAGACTGCTTCCATGCTGTCTATGTCCTTGCAGAGATGGGGTCTCCAGAACTGCATGCAGTACTCCAGATGGTGTCTCACCAACTGTCTATACAGAGGGATAACAACTTATTGTTTTCTGCTGGTGATGCCTCTCCCTATACATCCCAGTATCCACCCAGCTCTCCCTACTGCCTTCTCACATTGCTTGCTAACCTTAAGATCATCTGATATGATTACCCCAGGCCCCTTTCCATTTTTGTTGTTGTTACTACCCCCCCTCCCACTGTGTAATCTTCCCCTGGGTTTTTGTTTACCAGGTGCATTATTTTGCACTTCTTTGCATTAAATCCAAGCTGCCATACTTCTGACCATTTCTCCAACCTTGCCAAGTCCCTTCTCATCCTTTCCATGCCTCCTTGTGTATCAACCCTGTTGCAGATTTTTGTATCACCTGCAAAGAGGCATACTTTTCCTTCAAGTCCCTCTGCAATGTCACTTATAAAGACATTAAAAAGGACTGGACCCAGTACTGAACCATGTGGTACCCCACTAATAACCTCTTTTTCTTCAGAGTGGACTCCATTTACAATTACCATCTGTGTCCTGTTGTCCAGCCAATGCTTTACCCAGGCTACCACCCTGGAACCCACTCCCAGGCTGGTTAATTTGATTATTAATCTTTTGTGTGAGACTGTGTCAAATGCCTTGCTAAAGTCTAGGTAGACCATGTCCACAGCCCCTCCCTGGTCTACTACTTTGGTCACCCAGTCAAAGAAATCAATTAGATTTGTCTGACATGACCTTCCCGCTGTGAACCCATGCTGTCTTGGGTCCTGTGCCCCACTGGCCTCTAGGTACTCAACAATTCTTTCCTTCAGAAGTGATTCCATTACTTTCCCTACCACAGAGTCAAACTGACATGTCTGTAGTTTCCCGGCTCTGTTTTGCTCCCATTTTTGCGAAGGGGAATCACATCCGCCTTCCTCCAGTCCTCAGGTACCACACCAGCCTCCCATGATTTGTTAAAAAGGGTAGTCAGTGGTGTCACTAGTTCTCCCCTTAATTCTATTAGAATTCTGGGGTGAATTCCATCAGGCCCCATTGCTTTGCCCACCTTCACTTTTAGGAGTTCTTTCAGAACCCTTTCTTCTGTGAAAGGACTGGGATCGACCCTCTTATCCAGAGTGCTTCTGTTAATTGGATTCGGCACCTCCCCCTCCTCCTCTTTTGTGAATACTGAGTGGAAGTATTCATTCAGTATCCCTGCTTTTTCACTGTCTCTCTCTGCCCACCCACCGTCCTTTCTATTCAGCCTCACTATCCCTCCCTTTGTCTTCCTATGCTCCTGATGTACCCACACACATAGGTTATTATTATAAGATATATTCTGTATTTACTACTGTGTGTTAAGCATGATGTTGTCTTCTGTGGGGGGGGGGGAGTGTGCTGATTTGTACTTATGTAGAAATTGTCTCTGAGTTTGGGTTTTCTGGCATTCTTCCACGTTTCCTCCACTACAGGAAACTAGGTCTTGTGGCAAATTGCTATATTGCCAGTCTCCATCAGTTAAAAAAATTTCTATGTTATAAGTTTTCACTTCGTGTGGCACTGCATCACATCTTTATCCAACTTTTTTATTTTTTTTATTAAATAGTGTAAAATTTCTAACATATACCATGAAATGAATGTCAAGTGTACAGTCATAATCATGAAGTTCTTATGGGTTATACAGAGGATAGAGTATAGAGCAAGATATATCCTAACTCCATAACATTTTCCAACTTAATTCTTAGCAGCTTTATCCAAGATTTCAAATGTTGCCACAGTTTGCTTACCCTATGCATAGAGAACATATCTTTATTTTACCTCAAAGACCTGCAAAATTTTTTAGTCTTAATATATTCATTAAAGGGGGCTGAAAGTATATTGTACTGTTTCATATTATGACAACAATAATGAACCTTTTCGAGCTGATGTGTCGAGATTAACATATTCATTAATACTTTATAACTTGGTGGAACATTGTCTTTCCAATGCATCAAAATAATTTTATAAACTGTTATAAGGCACAATCTAATAAACGTAGTTTGATTCCTGTTAAGGATTACCAATGGGCCACCAAAGCGTAGCAACATCCATTTATAATCTTTATATAACATACATCCTTCTATATCTGAGAGAGTTTTTAATATTTTATTCCACCATTCCACCAGGTCGGGGCAATTAATTAACATATGTTCTAACGTGCCCTTATATCCACATCTTCTTGGACATTGATCAGTTATATTTGAATCAAATAAATTAAGTCTATGGGGTATTAAATATATTCTATGCAGTTTATTGAAATAAATTTGTTGCAATTTTGTAGATTTAACCATACGTTGTTAAGATTGGTTATTAATGTCTACTGATCATTAATTATGTTTTCATTTAATTTGCCTTCCCGCTTATGTTTTAATTGAGCATTCACCAAATCATACTCACTATTATTGAGTAATAATTTATACAAAGTAGACATCACTCTTTCCCCTCGGGAGCTTCTGAATCCCAAATAGTTCATCCAGTAAAGAATTATTTAACTTACTACTGTTTTGTTGTACATAGTGTCTAACTTGAAGGTATGCAAAAAAATGTTTATGTGCAAGGTTGTATCTATTCTTTAAAGAGTTGAAATCCAACACTTGATTATTTTCCATCAATTGACCAATCGATTCTAACCTCTTCTCGTGCCATTGTTTAAAGATTTTTTTCCTGAAATGATGGAGGGAAAAAGCCGTTGAGAAAAATAGGAATCATCTTAGTACATTCAATGTCTAATTGTATTGTCTTATTTAAGGCATCCTATATACGACAAAGTGTTTTAGTAGCTTGAAGTCCATGGGATCCTAATACTCTTTTAGGCCCACTCATAAGACAGCATATCAGATGATCATAATTAGTGGATATAGTTTCTAGCTCTACTTCTGGTCTTAAGCACTGTTTTTGAGTAATGTCATATATATAAAATAGATTAGCTGCATAATAATATAATCTGAAATTAGGTAAAGACAGCCCACCTTTTCCTTTGTCTAAATACAATTTTTCCATTTTTAATCGAGGGCATTTTCCCTTCCATAAACTATTTTTATCATAGATTCTACTCCTTTGAAAAAAATATCAGGCAATATAATTGGAATGGTTTAAAAAAATAAGATATTTAGGTAGAATATTCATTTTTACTATGTTGATTCTACCAATAAGGGTAAGTGGCAGAAATTCTCAATGAGATAAATCTAGTTGTACCACCCTATTCAGGGGTATTATGTTTATTCATGTAAATTGGCTAAATTGCCATCTAAGGTAACAACCAGATAGTGGATCCTCTGCGCCTTTTGAATTGTGCACCCTGGAGGGGAAATAAAAGATTGAGAATGATTAGGTGATTCTATTAATTCAGTTTTTGCCCAATTAACTTTATATCCAGAGATTTTACCAAATACATCCAGTTTAGTCATAATCTGTTTTAAGGAATCATTCAAATGTGTTAAATAAAGCAGGGCATCATCAGCATAGATGCTAATCTTATGCTCTATATTCCCGATTGTAATACCTTTAATAAGTTTATCACTTCTTATCATTATGGCTAATGGCTCTATAACTATGGCAAATATTAACAGCGAAAGAGGGCATCCTTGTCTTGTGTCTCTGTTTAGTGAAAATTGTTCTTATAAGGTAGAATTGTTTTTTATCCTCATCACGAGACCAGTGTACATAATATTAATCCATGTTAAAAAATGTTCTCCAAACACAAATTTGGATATTACAATTTTTAAATAGTTCCATTCAACCCTATCAAATGCTTTCTCAGCATCTAATAATAATAGGGAGTAGTCACTATGTTTGTATTTATCCATAATATCTATAGTTCTTCTGATATTAGATTTTATGTTTCGTCCTTTTATAAATCCATTCTGGTCCTGATGAATGATTTTTAGTAATACTCCCTCTAGTCTCGTGGCGAGGATTTTCACCAATATCTTTGTATTAAGAGCTCGGATTTAAACTATTATTTTCTTTTTTTAAACAGCAAAATAGTTGCTTCTTTAAAAGTTGGATGTATCTCTTTCTTTTTGCATATGTGTTTGAATAATGTTTTTTAAATGTGGAGCTAATGATACTGCAGATATTTTGTAAAAATCTATGGAGATACCATCTGGTCTAAGGGATTTTTGACGGGGCGAGTTTTTTTATTGCTATAAGAATTTTGGATATCGAAATATTAAATTTTGTTCCTTGTTAATTATAGGGAAGCTTATTTTATACAGATTCTGTTGCATTTCAAGGCTACCTGTTTCTTGTTTGGATTTATATAACTGGCTATAATAGTCAACAAAAATATTATTAACGCTTTTTGGATAGTTTCTCACGTCCCCTGGTGCCGAAACAATGGTGTTGATATTATTTTCTGCTTGCTCTTTTTTAAGTTGCCATGCCAGGATTTTAGCAAGTTTATCACCCATTATATAGTATCTACTCCTGGTATAGAGCAACTGCTTTTGAGCAATTTCTGTAGCTAATTGATTAAATTCATTCCATGACTGAATAAGCTTAGCCATATCATCCAGATTTAAATTTTGGCTATGTGCTTTTTACAGCCGAACCATTTTCAGCTCAAGTTCCTTCATATTTTTTATTCCTTTTATTATTACGCTGAGTTTTATATGAAACCATAAATCCTCTAACCACTGCCTTAAATGCTTCCCATATATTACTCCATGATGTTTCTTGATTATTGTTATATTTAAAATAGTTATATATTTGTTCCTGAGTACATGTAATATACTGAGTTTCTTTTAGCGAAATTGGATCTAATTTAAATCAGGAATTAATTTTTTCTGTGCCCATCTTAATATCCAAAATCATTGGTACATGGTCCGATATTATTATACTTTTATACATAACATTCTCTATCATATAATTCATAGATTCAGAAATTAAGAAGTAATCCAATCTTGAATAATTTTGGTGGACAGGTGAGAAAAAGGAATGTTGCCGAGTATTGGGATTCAATATACGCCATATATCATTAAGTTTGAGATCCTCACAGAACTGTTTTAAAGTAACAGCGGCTGAGCTTAATTTTTCTGTGATGATTATGGATTTATCCAACTGAGGGTCTAGAGTAACATTAAGATCCCTCGCCATTATATAGAGTGCAGGGAAATTGACAAACTCCAAAAATAAATCTCTGAGAAAATTTGGGCTGTTTTCATTAGGTACATATGTATTAATGTGTATAAACTTATTGTTTTTGATACGATCTCTGTAATAATATGCCTGCCATTTGGATCAGTTTTTGATTGGCCAAAAGATAAACCAGAGCCATTTTTTTTAATAATACTGCTACCCCTCTAGCATTATTCACAAATGGGGCATTAATTCCTAAGCCCCACATCTTTGAAAAATAGGAAACGTTACTATGGGAAAAGTGTGTCTCCTGAAAGCAAACACAATCTATATTGCTTTTATTCAAATAATTAAGAATTGTCTTAGTTTTAGTTGGATCTTAGAGTCCCTTAACATTCCAGGTCATAAATCTTTTAATACCCTCCATCTTTATGTCTCATTAAACAATATGTATCTAGCATTAATACTTTAATCACATAAAATGTAATAATACTCTAACCAACAGAATAAAAAAAACTTATTGATATTGTTTAGTTCATAACCCAATAAACAGGCCTCAGATCTGCACTTGACATTCGTTACATGAGAACCAGTGAACCCCCTTCCCCCAATTGTTTTGCATCTTATTCAATTTGCATTTTTTATTGACCCCCCCACTCTGACCACCACATGAACACAACAGAAAGCTAGTTGTTTCAAACTACAATTCATCCTTTCAGTGCACACTAGTGTCTGGATTTTTCCCCATCCATCTACCATCATAACGTACCACATGAGGCTAGATGTGGCTGCACTGGGCCTAATTAGCTTTCCATCTCCCTGCTCCTCAGAAATGTATATATATATAAATAAGACTTTGCACAAATGAAAACTCTTATATCCTCCTCCTTCTCTTCCTAACTGCCCTACCTGCACATATATAACCACTCCTACATATACATCTCTACTTGTAGCCACACAGTACTCTGCTCAGAAATCCACCGCCTTTTCTTTCCTGAGTTTCCCCTCTGTTTTCTTTATTCTCTTGCCTTTAAGAAGACCCACATGGCAAAAACATGCAACAAAATTTTTTTTTCCTTCCCTTCTTTTCCTTCCCCTTCCCCTCTCCATCCTCATCATTATTGCCCCTTCTCTTTACTCCTTTGCCACTTTCCTTCCCTCAAGAGTCCGATTATACAGTCCATTTAATATTGCTTATAATACTCTGATCATTAGTCCAGACATTTTTAGTTTACTTCAGTTCCCTTGTATGTTTACTACTTATGTGTGTGGGGGAGTGATTTTTCCTTCTCTTTGTTACACTTCCTCGTTCTCTGAACTCAAAAGTAGTTCCTCTGCTTTCTTAGAGTCATCCAATGTCCGTATTCAACCTCTGAAAAAACACACAAATTTTAGCTGGATACAGTAGTGAGAATCTGATGTCCTTCTGTCTTAAAATAGAGCAAGCATTATAAAATGAGCATCGATGTTGCATTGTAGCTGACCTTAGATTGGAATATGCAGAGACTCTAATCCCTTCTGACACCATGCCTTTGTTTACTTTAACAATTCTCGGTCTGAAAAGTAATGTGGTTTCATATACACTGGCCGAGGTCTCAAGTTCTGATTGTAAGTTTTGGCTGGTTGTCCCCCCCCCCATGAGCTCGGTCTAGTACAATTTTATCCACTGGATACTGTCTTCCAACAGCATTGGTAATGAATTTTTCAAAAAAAGTGATAGGGTTTGAGTTTCCTTCAAGCCCCTCCGGGACACCAATCAATTTTACATTTTGTTGCCGAGATCAATCTTCTAATTTATTGATACGTGTTTGTAATTCCTTAATAAGTTTTGTATGTGTCTCCATGTTAGAGTGGATCGGTTTCTGAATGTCTTCTAAATTACTAACACGTTGTTCCACTGCGTCAATCCTTAAAGATAATTGTTGTAACTTTTGTGTAATGACTCCCAGGGCAAAATAAATATTAGTCAAAGCAGCATTAACCGATGCAAATCCCATTTGAATATCTGTGTTTATTTGAGTTTTGAGCTGACGAAAAGCTGCCATATTTACAAAAGCGTTGTCTTCATCATATGGGGGAGAGCCCGAGACCTGCCCGTCAGCCATATTTTGAATTTCTACTGCAAATGTCTCCCTATTTTCTATTGATACTGGCCGAGATATATTTTGAAATGGGCTGTTTGATAATTAATGCCATTGAAGGTGAAATGGTATGGCCTGCTATTTTTATGAGCTCTTCCCTCTCTGAGTTAACCAGCAGTATCCTTTATTGACTTTCATTAGCATTTTCTGTTTGTTCTGCATTTATCATTGGTGCCAGCATCATACCTGAAATCTGGTGATGAATTTCCTCATCTTCATCTGATGTGGTGTAAAGCTGCTCCTCGACCTCACCAAGTTCAGTCATTTCATCTGTATTACTGGCACGGAGGTCGACATTAAGTGCAGAGCTGATTACACCTTCTGTAACTGGCGTGGATTCTACTGCAAGGTTACGCTGCTGAGATGGAATTTAAGGTACAGGGGAGAGCAGGGGTCTTAGAGCTGTTTGCCCAAAATTAATTTAATGTTGTTGAAGTCTGGTACGTGTGCTTCTTTCTGCTCCTTCTCGCTGGTTGGACACTGAATTCAATTTTTATCTCGCTTCGTCCTCCCTATGGCTTTTCCTCATTTAGTGTGGATGTCGGCGTCGGATTCCATGCATCTCAGTGACTCACCAGAGAGATCTTCCACCGTATGCATACTAAGCCAACTATAGCTGATCCAGATACAAAATGGTTTTCAGTGATTTTCAAACTTTTTTTAACATCATGTCACCTCTCTCCTCCTCCTTTTTTGGATTACCCAGGCATTGGAATTGCAGCGCATTTCTTAGCTTTATTACTCAGTAGGCAAGCGATAGGGGAACAGATTAAATTTGTATTTTTTCCCCAAAACAAATCCACAGCAGCCCGTGCAGCCATCCAATCTTAGCCTCAGAGCACCATGATGGATTCCACGTCATTGGCTTCTTTTCATCTTTTTCCAGCTTAATGTTTCTCTGACATACTGGCTCACAGCTTGCCATATCTCTTTGAGAGGTTGCTTTGTTCCTTTCATAACCATGTATTCACAGCCTCCACAAGGAGTGGAATTTGCTTGTCTTTCCATAATTTCTTCATCTCTGTTAGAAGAACAATAAAAGTGCAATACTTTTCACAGGTGTCTGTGAGTACAAGTTTGATACTACTTGCCTAGTTTCAGACATATGCCCTTTAATTTGTTTTCTCTTTGGGATTGTTACCTATTGCTATACTTGCAGTAAATGGAAATGACTGAGAAAAAGTCACTGTCATGCCTACCTTCACTGCAAAGCCTCATATGAACTTTCTGGTTTTTGTACAGTATTCTGAGTGCTCCTCTACTGTGAGGAATACATTTACAACAAACCTTCATTTTAAGTTTTCTGTTTCTGTACACTCTTCTGCTTTCCTGTCATTTGATAGTGGGCAGGTGTTATGCTATCTTTCAAATCTGTTGAACTGTCTTGATGTTTCCTTCAGAGTATTTGAACCAAGGACCCCCAGTGTCCCACTCCAACTCTGCTACTCCAACTCTGCTACTCCACCAGAGAAGCACGTTGAAACCATCCTTTTCCTTGAACTTAATTTGATATCTTTGCAAATGTGGTGCTGCAACATATGTGCAAAAACATTGTAAGCCATGTACTATCTATGACCATTTCTTCTGCAAGCAATATGTGAAAACATAATCCGCCATCTATGTGTGATCACATCGTCTGTTTTCAAACATAGGGGTAGTACAGAGTGTGGGCACAGAACTGACATTTTCCGACTGAACGCATTCATATATTTTCTGAAACCTTCAAAAGAGACATCTGTGAGGCAAAGGGTATGAACCCTGAAAATTTCAGACCACAAAGAAAATGCTACTTTCCAAAACATATGTACTAAAGTACGGTAAAGCAAAATCAGAAAACCAAAATGCCTGTCTGCGATAACAAAGTGCCTGTGTTCGAACACAAAAGTGTTTTCCTGTGGGACATGTATTCTTTCGTTTGAAAAATGTACTCTGTTATCAATGGATTAACATTTTTTCAGCAAATCTTCAAAAGGCACATCTGTGAGCCAAAGGCTATGAATCAAGAACATTTTACACAATGAAGAAAAGCTTGCTTGAAAACATGTGTGTGAATTTATGAGAAAGTAAACTGCAGGAAGAAAATTTGTTCTGTTTTTTTATATCACTACTCAGTACTCCCCACCACCAGGCAATTTCACCCAATGGGAAAATGAAAAATGTAATAAGTTATCAATGGATTAACATTTTTTCACCAAACCTTCAAAAGGCACATCTGTGAGCCAAAGGCTATGAATCGTCAAAATTTTAGACCACAAAGAAAAGCCTGGTTGAAAACATGTGTGCAAATTTATGATTAAGTAAACTCCAGAGAGAAAACGAGTTCTGTTTTTTCTATATCACTACTCAGTACTCACCACCACCAGGCAGTTTCACCCACGCAACATCCACAGCAGCACCACAGAAAGAGTAATTCCCTGGCCTTTGGGCCTTGCCTCCATTCCCCAATTCGATTGTGACTCACTGGCTAGCTCCAACTGAGAAATCCTAGCAAGTGGGGTACTATGTTGTTCTTGTCGCTCATAGTGCTGTACAGCACGATTGACCATGCTGTCTGTTAAGAAAATAGGCTTGCTATATCACCGGCCACTGATCGATCACCACACAGTTCCCCACTATGCCAGCACTAGCAGCATGCGTTCGTGCTGAGATCTGTTTTGTCTTGCAACTCCACCACATGGAGCTGATGTAGATGTGTGCCTCTTGAAACACCTTTATAAAGTATTGAAAACATCAAGAAACAAAAACAAAAAGCAGCCCCCATCCTCCTCCTCCCTAGCCCAGATTCAGTGAGATACAGAAGCCTCCATTCCCCACCCACAGCTAGTACCCAAATCCTCTCTCTTCCCCAGCATCACATTTTCACATGCCAGAAAAATAATTAAAAAAGCACAAGGATGGGCAACCAGCACAACCTGCCCACCTCCACGGCTGAATGCCAAAGTTCATGACTGTTCTCCATACCTGGTTGCCTTCTCTCCATTTGTTTTTCACATAATCAGCTGCTTTTACTGTGTGAGTAAGCACATGCATGAGTTCCTTCATTCAGAGGAAGGCAGCCAGCCATGGAGGAGGGTGGGTTGTACCGGTTGGCTTCTCTTCGTTTACATTTGGGTGCGGAGTTCGGGGGGACTGCTACCTATGGTGGGGAGTACGGATGACAGTCCTGAACTTCGGCAGCCAGCCATGGAGGTGAGCGGGTTATGCCGCTTGCCCATCCTTGTTCTTTTTAAATTATTTTTCTGGCATGTCAAAATGTGGTGCTGGGGGTGAGGGGATGTGGGTGCTAACTCTGGGGGGTTATGGGGGCATCTGTATCTCACTGAATCTGGGCTAGGGAGGAGGATGAGGTGTTGTTTTCTTCTTTTTTTTAATATTTAATTCACAACAGTAATACCGATTATTTCTGCTGAATACCTGGGCACCGAATCCATAGCCCTAGTGCTGTGTGTTCTTTACCAGAAAATACATTGGTGCATTACCAAGGATTAAAAAAATAAAAGAAGTGTTCTTGAACCTGCAACCTTTTGATCCTTGTGCTGTCTTCGCCCCTCTGTACCACAGAAGCTGCATGTATGCAGTTCAACATTTCCTCTATTGCTGTCTTATATGCCGTATCAATGATATAAGTTTAAAAATAAAAGTGCCTGTGTCCGAACACAAAAGTGTTTTTGTGTGGGACGTCTGTTTTTTTCCCATAAGAAATAATGGGAAAATGAACAAATTAATAACTTCTGAATGGAGTAATATTTTTTCACCAAACCTTCAAAAGGCACATCTGTGAGCCAAAGGCCATGAACACTGAAAAGTGTACACTACAAACAGAAGCCGTTTCTGTGTTCCGTGTGATAACAGCAAAAGCCTTAAGGTGATTGCCATTATCAAGAAGTCAAGAGTGCTGACATTTTTTTGGCACTCTGACACCCCGGCACACATCAAAATGGTGCTGGGGACTTATTTTTTTAATGTTTTATGCAGGGGGCTGTGCCCCCTGCACTCCCATACTAAAAGATTCTCAACTCCGGGGGTGCATGGGGTGAAAAAAATAAAAATAAAAGGTTTGGGCTAGGCACAAGTAAAACGCACCGGCGCCTGCACCCGAACCCAATACCCTACCAACCAGTGCCGGCAACCCACCCACCATGCCACAGGGTCAGCTCGCCAACCCACCATGGCACAACCCCTCTCACCCCTCACTGTGCATGCTCGCTCCCCCCACGTGCGTACATATAGTGACATCCTGTCACTATATTCACTGACCCCCCCCATCCAGCTGCCCTACCCTACCATAGCCCTCGAGGGATGCGCGGGGGAGTGGGTCACCCTTATTTTTGGTGCCCTTTCCCCAGTGCCATCATCACAGTATACACGTTTCTGAGAAACAGCTGTCAAAAGATATTGCACAAACCCATTGAAATTTCCTGTTTTTCACTACTCTATATGTCAAAAACCACAAAACAGATTTATACAAACTTTGATACATCAAGAGACCTGCTCCTAGCTGCAAAGCATGCCACATTTTGTGAAAATCCATTCAACGGCTGTAAAGTTATTAAAGTGCAAAATCTGACATTTAACATTAAACTGCCCTGCCAACCCTAACTATACTGGTGCTACCACGCCAGTATAATTGCATATATATATATATATATATATATATATATTTATGCAATGGGTGGACATATATTCATAGAAACATAGAATTTGACGGCAGATAAGGACCGCTTGGCCCACCCAGTCTGCCCATTTCCCTACCTAATGGATAAGCTGCAGATCCTAGTTAACCAGCAGCCTACTTTTTCCTACCCCACCCCTAGCATTGCTCTTATGACTGTCCCATGCATGCTTGAATTCCACCACTGTTTTTGACTCAAAACCTCCTCCGAAGGCTGTTCCATGCATCCACAACCCTCTCTGTGAAAATTACTTCCTTAAATTACCTCTGAGCTGCCCCCATCTTCAAATTGTGCCCTTTGTTCTTGTACACCTCTTTTTGAAAGATGCTACCCTCTTGGACTTTGTTGATTCCCTTGGGTACTTGAAAGTTTCTATCATGTCCCCTCTCCTCCTTTCCTCGAGACTATACATATTAAGCTCCTTAAGTCTCTATTCATATAGTCTTCCGTGCAGACCTGCACCATTTTAGTTGCCCTCCTCTGGACAGCTTCCATTCTGTCTATGTCTTTGCAGAGATTGGGTCTCCAGAACTGCACGCAGTACTCCAGATGGGGTCTCACCAGCTGTCTGTACAGAGGGATAATAACTTCCTGTTTTCTACTGGTGATGCCTCCCTATGCATCCCAGTATCCCCCAGCCCTCCTTGCTGCCCTCTCACATTGCTTACCCACCTTTAGGTCATCTGATATGACTACCCCAAGTCCCTTTCCATTTTTGTTGTTGTTAGTATCGCACCCCCCATTGTGTACGCTTCCCCTGTTTTTTTTTTTCCCAGGTGCATTACCTTGCACTTCTTAGCATTGAATCTAAGCTGCCATACATTTGACCATTCATCTAACCTTGCCAAGTCCCTTCTCTTCCTTTCCACCCCACCTTGTGCATCAACTCTGTTGAGTGTGATAAATGTGTTTATCTGAGTCACTGTATGTATAAATAAATTTATACATACAGTGACCATTTATACACACAGTTACTATGTCACAAATCTCTTTAGAATTAATTTAGAATGTTCGGCCTCAGAAGCAGTACTAATCATATTCAAATGGGAATAACTTTAAAACGAAAAAAGATAACATGGTACTGTGAGCACGAAAATTGTTCAGAACAAAATTATCTACAAAATGAGTGGCGTTGCATGTATAGATGCCTTATAGATTTTTTACAATTAGCAAAAAAGCAGAAGAAAATTTTATTTTTTGTTCACTTTTTTGACAAACAAATGTGAATAACTTTAAAACAAAAAATGACAGAATGGTACTGTGACACGAAAAATGTTCAGCACAAAAATATCTACAAAATGAGTGGTGTTTAATTTATGGATACCTTTTAGTTTTTTTTATAATTAGCAAAAAAACAGCATAAAATTATTTTTTCTTTTCTCTTTTTTTTACAAACAAATGTAAATAACTTTAAAGTGAAAAAGGTAGCATGGTACTGTGAGCATGACATTTGTTCAGCAAGAAGTTTTCTACAAAATGAGTGATGTTTCATTTAATAGCAATTACTATGCTAGCGGACATATTCTAGGAAATTTAACCAGAACTCCCGGAAATTATCATTTAAAAAAAAGCTAAACAGTCAAAACCAAATCTTCCTGCAGTGATAGAAAGCATCCCTGTTGCATAAATGAAATATACAATGGTGAGCTTTCAGAGAAATTATTTACCTATACTTGTGCTGTTTGACCTCGGACACCTCACTCGTGGCTTGTGCCACTCATGAGGTTACCTGAGATCAAACAGCACTTGTGTAGATAAATCATTTATCTGACAGCTCACCATTGTATATCTCATATATATAGATAGATAGATAGATAGATATGTATACATACATATTCTTTGTAAAAAAAACTTGTTAATGCACCAGTTAGGGTAACAATGCTACAAAAGTCAGGAAATGTGGTGCTAGGACAACCCTAACTCCGCACCCCCAACCCCCAAGCAGCAAAATGAAAAAAAAAAATTAGAGTTTTGGGTCTTTGGAGTCTTGGTGAATCAGTGGTGGTGTCTTCCATGGGGTTGTCAGCCCTAATGCTCACCCCTCCCTCCCAGCCAATAGGCTCCCGTCTGAAGCACAAGGTACAGCTCCAAGCCAGTGCCTCATTGTGATCTTTCTTCAAAGGTAGAGAAGTATGTCTTGCCACATGTTACCATCAAAATTTATTGCAGCTTTCCCATGCAGGGCCCTGTGTGAAGCAAGGAGATCATGTGTGATGTTGTTTGCTCAGGGAACTGGGTGGGCATTAGGTCTGAGAACCCCACGGAAGACCCCATCACTGATTTGCTAAGACTCCAGAGACTCAAAGCCCTAATGCTGTTTCCTCTTGCTGCTGGGAGTGCAGGGGGGAGTTAGGGTTGGAAACCCTAACACCACATTTCCCTGCTTTTGTGGCATTAAGTTACACTAACTGGTGCATTAACAAAGTTTTTTTCAAATAATTTCCTTCTTTTTGAGATAGTGGTATCGTATCCTAATTCGCACAGGTCCGTTTGGGTCCTGCATGAACAGATGTAGATGTGCAAGGCCCTTTTGGGCAGTACAGCATGGGAAGACTCCATCCACCTGTAGGAGTGGAGGGCCTGGCACATTCACTGTTTACACATTCACTTTTTACACATTTACTCTTTACAGCTTCAATCTTTATCCATTCTATTTGTTTATATGTACAGTTCTGTGTCCCTTGTGTTATAAGAGTGTATTCTTGGGTTCTTTGGGTGAGATGACTGCAAAACAAAGCTAAGCAGTTCTGGCACACAAAGGACTCAAGAACATACTCTTATAACCACAAAAGACACATAATTATACATATAAACATTATAAATCATATTGAGAATTTCATTTTTTTTAAATGCTACTTGAATTTAAAATAAAACTGTTTGACTTTGCAGAAAATTAGAGAACCCCATGTGTAATGAAATAGACTACTATATGCTTACTGAACTTAGAACTGTAGAATTTTGGAACTGTTTGCATGAGACAACCTCTTATGGAAATAAGAGTACATGGAGTGTTTAGAAGTAAACAACCCTGACTGGCCAAGAATTACGTCATGATTTACAAATAGAATAATAGATAGATAAGTGTGTATTACAAGGCAGTAATACCATCAAGAGGTTTTGGGGACATGGAATCTTGAGAGCGAAGCTCGAGAGGTCCTAAAGTCCCCAAAACCTTGAGATGGTATTACTGCCTTGTAAAATACTTATCTTTCTGTTATTTTTTGTAATATATGGATCCATTAATAATACTACAGTTGGAGATGACCTTTAAACTGTAGTATTATCAGCCCAAATGACAGTATTATCACTTTTCAGGATAGTATTATTGACAGCAGTGATGTATTACTGGGAAATTAGTGTATAACTTAGTATAGTATTATTGAGGCTTATCCATATATTACAAACTCTTTACACATTGACTCGTCACATGTTCACTCATTTATTTATTTAATTTTGTTCCCAAGTTTTCAAGATAGTCATTTTATGACTGCTGTTATAAACATGACACGTAGCATTTATAGGACATTGGCTGAAATGTCATTTTGCACCAGAAGTACAAAAAGATTATTCATCCAGGATTTTAAAAAATGCCATCTGTCACATTTATGAGATGGTGTGGAAAAATGGCTATGTTAAAAGTTTGAAGTCAAAATATTGTAAATTAACAAAGTTATGAGTAAATCTTGAAATACTGCAATGTTCAGTCTTATTCTAGGCATTTTACCATATTTGTATGCCAGATTTTCAGCACAGCCTTTTTGTTACCCCACCTCATGAACCAGGTAGGTGAACGTTTTTAAATTCCCATCAAAATGTAATTTGGCACAACCGAAATGGCACAGGTGCAAAAACACATTTTGGCTAGGATTTGAAAACTGACAGCTTCATGAGGTGGTGTGGAGAAATGGCTATGTTGAAAACTTGGGGTCAAAATATTTAAAATTACCAAAATTATGAGCAAGCATAGCTTTGTCATTGTTACATATTTTGAACCCAAATTTTCAACATAGCCTTCTTATGACTCCACCGCCTGAACAATGGTGGTGAACAATTCTAAATCCAGCTTGAAAGGTGATTTTGCCACTCAACCACAAAATTGCCTTTCGGGCCAAAGTTGCATAATTCCACTACCATCAGTCATGAGGTGTGGTCCCAAAAAAGCCATGTTGAAAATTTGGGTAAAAATATGCAAAAATGACAAAGCTGTGCATCAGATTTCAAACCCCATTCAAATACATTGAACTGCACTTGCCTTAGTTTCTCATATCGAAGTCGCTGGTCCCAGCAGCAAGATGTGTCTTCAATTGGAGAGTGAATCTACACTATGGGATGGGACATGTTCAGGTGAGTGAGACTGTATGGGTGGTGTGATGGGGTGTGGGATGACGAGTGCAGAGTGGGAGGTTGGGGTGGTGAGGTGAGATCGGTGAGGGACTGTTTTGTTTTTTACATGTTTAAAAAGGAAAAAGAATATTGAGAATATTGAGGGATGGTTTTCTTTATTACAGCTGAGATTCTGACACTGGGGATTGGGCACCCCAGTGTCAGGTTACACTTCAGGGAATGGAATGGGTGACCTGGAGGGAAGGGGGAGCAGAGAAGCAGTACAGGGGTGGGCACCCCGGTCCACTTATGTATTTCAAAAATAAACATTTAGAATGATGGGTGGGTGACCGGGAGGAAAGGGAGAGAAATACGCGGTACAGGGGTGGGCACCCCAGTCCACTTAATAGACAGACAGACAGATAGACAGACAGAGAAAAAGAGAGACAGAGACACACATATAGAACAGGGGATTGGTGGCTCACTGCTCTCACTGCTGCCCAAAGCATGACTTCCAGCTGCTGCTGAAGAAATCAAGAAAGTCCCACTGTTCTCATACAGAGAATGCAAGTGAATGGCTCCTCTCACTAAGCTGGGCACCCTGGATTTTGGGGTGCCAGAAAAGGTATTTTTGACAAGTGTTTAAAAAACAAGCAGCAGAATCTAGCTAAATGGGTCCCATTTAACAAGATTCAGGTGTTTTTTAAAGAGATCGTTTTACTGCATTTTTAGGAAAAATGTAGGTTTTTTTGCTGTTTTTTATTGTCGCCTACAACCTAGATGGTTTGGTATTTTGGTCTGAAATTTTCAGGGCTGTAGGGGTTTGCCCCAGAATGGTGCCTTTCATCGGTTTGGTGAAAAAAATATTAATCTATTCCCAAGTTATAAGGATTTTAAATGTCATTTCTGAGCATGCTCAGAGTATCAAACATCTGTACAGAAGACCCTACTAAGCAGGCTCAGAACCAAAATTTCAAATCCTTATAACTTGGGAATGGACTGATATTTTTTCACCAAACCAGCAAAGGCAGATCTGTGGGTCCAGCCTCTTTCTACCCTGAAAATTTCAGACTGAAAATTCCAAACCCTTTGGGTGCTACAGGTGTCGGACAAAAACCCTTTATAACCAATGTGAACAATTGTGAAAAAATTCCTTTTTGCACTATCCATAACTCAGAATCCTCACATCCAGCCAGAATGAAACTTGGCATATCCAGAAATCTACCCCATGAAACTGTGCATGCAGACTTCCTTGCAAATCTGTTGAATGGTTGCAAAGTTATTAAAGTACAAAAATTGGGGTTTAACATTAAACTGCCTACTCAACCCTAAATACAGGGGTGCGACTGCACCTCTATATATATATATATATATATATATATATATATATATATATATATGAAAATGTCTGGTTGCATGTTTTATATTGCACTGCTTTTCAGGGCCCCTACCACTCAACCACCCCGAATTTAAACTCAAAACCCCTCTGACCCATATGGGGGAAGTGGAAATTGTTTAACCAGGAAAGGCACACTAAGCCGAAGCTTGTTTCCAGGTGCGACCTGGGAGCACAAGGAAGTTAAATGACTTGCTCAGGGTCACACAGTATGCAAGTGGGGGCTGACGGGATTCAAACTCAGGTCTCCAGCTTAGTGTTCTTAACCACTACACTATACTGCCTCCCATATGGAACATGTACTGTCCCACATGACACAGTGAAGTTTAATAGTCAAGTGTTATATTTGTTTTTCTACTGTACAACAGGAGAACCTCCTTTTTGGCCTGCACCCAATATGCAAGACAGCTGGAGAGAGAAGTGAAATAGCACCAGAAGCAATTATTTTACAGTATATTTCAATTTAAAGTTATGTTATCTTATTCAAATGAACAATACATAAACTTTTAATCTGGGATATGCAATTATCAGCAATCGCTAAACAGTGGGATACTCATTTGCTGCGTTTTAGTGTTGAATCTCTGTTTGTTCCATCTTTTTCTACTTTTCCTCACATTTTTGCCATTCAGTGTCACAGCATTTGCTTGTCGATTGAAACACTGAGAGCCCTGGGTGGCGAAAAGCAGTGCTACACAACAAATACAAGCTAGCAAACAGTCGACATTGACAAATGCTTGTTCAAAATGGCTACTGTAGTCTATGCTATATTCATACCATATTCCTTAGCTACACTACAAATTTTCACTATTTGTAATATGGACAAGACAGTGTTCTGTTCTATGGGCAATCCTGCACTCTCACAAAAGCTGGGCAAGACCTAAGAACTACTTTGAGGACAACCCATGCAGCAAGAGCTGGCAAGGAGAATCATGAACCCGCAGTGAGAAGACACCTCGTGACACTGTCTGGCAAACCTGGAAAGAAAAGTCTACTATTTCCCAAACTGTCAAAGCCAAGGTAAATTGCAGTATTGTTCAAATATACTTTTCTGTGTGTTACTGCGATTAAAGGGTATCTTCAGGGAGTGTGTGTGTGTGTGTGTGTGTGGGGGGGGCTCTCTCAAATTGAATGTTCTTTGTTTAATTATGTTATTCTAGTCCCTGTTATGGACCAATAATGGACCAAGAATGACCTATGTTTGACTTGAGAACCCACCTCCCCTTGCTTTTAAGGACTAGTGTCTCCTTGCTGTCATGCCCAGAAGAATGCACTGTGTGCGTGAATATTCCTCATTGCATTTTATTGTGGTTTTGTTTTGTGGTGCACCATGCTGAAAATCGGTGAACATTATGTGGGTTACCTGGTGTCAGAGGAGCTAACCACACCAGCTGAAACAACAGATATCATTTTCACAAACTGAGGCACCCTCTGACAGCACCACCTCGCCCAACACCACCTTGAGCAGCAGCTGGGAAATGATAGCTCATCTACTGCTGAAAACAAAAAGATTTCCACAGTTTTTGCAGAGGAAGATAAATACGAGAAGGACTGCATTTACTTGGAAAAACAATAAACATGCCAGATACAGACTTGGACCTGCTGTATGCGCAGTTTTGAAACAGAGTGCACTGATGGATATGGTGCTGGAGTTACTGAACTCCAGTTCACCACTGAAAGCCACAAGGAGAGCGGCAGCACCATTCACCGAGCTGCTGTACTTGAATGATGACTATGCTGTGCAGGAACTTCAACTGACACCTTGCACAGATTGGATGAGTGAGACACAGGGTGACTATAACATATTATCTGCTGCTATCCCTTTACCAACCACCAATCCCCAGATGGAAGGTTTTGGGGTGCTGCCCAAAAATGGTCGTATGCACCAGAGGCTGAAACATAAAGAGAGGGAGCTGGTTACCTGAAGTCTTGGTAGGCCAGAGCATCTAGCGGCTGTCATGTTCCAGTAGTTGATAGTGTAGGTGGTGTGCAGACATTTTGAAATAGGCCAAATGTAGCTCAGAAACATAAAACACAGAACTAATGCGCAATCCAAGGAAAACAACAGTTCTGGCTTGTGACACAGTAACACAGTGTCATAGTAATTTAAAACTGGCAGAGACTCTAGGTCCATCAGGTCTCTCCCACCCCCCAAACAACATAAGTAGGGATTATTAAGTGTGCAGTGCAGTCATGTACTAATATATAGGGATACCCGACTCATTCGACTACCCAGTATGTCCTGTTATTCCCATGCCAACCATAAATGTGCCTAGACTTACCTTGAAGGCCTGTATTACCTTCCAATCCATTGTCTCCACTGGTTCATCACCCTCTTGGAGAAGAAGTACCTCCTAACAGTACTCCTGAATTTACCATTTGTGAGCTTCATGGTGTGTCTCCCTGCAGTATAGCAGATCAAACAGCTCTGTCTGCTTGCTCTTGTGGATACCCTTGAGTGTGCAGAAGACAGAGATCATGTCCATTCTTCGCCTCCTTTTCTCCAGGGTGAGCATATTAACAGCCACCAGCCTCTTCTCCTAGATTGTGCCCAGCTTTTATATATCTCAGTGTCCCTGTGATTGTGAAATATTATACTGGAAAAGATCCCTTGTAGCCAATCAGAATGCAGAGTTACTGTCTGGTTATTCTGTGATAAACAGACAGTAGACCGAATAACGGGACAGTGGCTCTGCATTCTGATTGGCTAAGACCAGTAATGAGACAATGACTCTCCATTCTTATTGGCTGCTACATGTGTACTTAGCCAATGAGAGAGCAAGCCCAGTTAGCCCTCCCACTTCAACATGCAGCAGCAAATCAGAAACATCTATCAACACTATAGCACGTCTGTGAGAAACACTTTCTGCTTTGGAAGTTTATGAAAAAAAAAATGTCTTTCAGTATAATAGCAATAATACCAATCGTGGTCTGGGGTTCCTCAGTAATAACCAGACCAGGGAGGTGTTAATATAGAGAATAATATATGGGGTGGTGGGTTTAACGAGATTTTACACACACCCGAGTTGTGGGATGCTACATAAACCCCGAGGGCGAAGCCCGAGGAGTTTATAAAAAGCATCCCACAAGGAGGGTGTGTGTAAAATCGAGTTTCACACACACCACCCCATATTTTATTTTTTATAATTGCTGGCTTGCATTTTTTCGCTTCAGCAATTATAGAAAATAAGCAAATAGACTGTTTTTCAGGCAGCCGTGGACCAGTCAGGATTTTGCATTCCCTGTAGTCTGCCACCTTAACAGTGTCTCACTCGGTTGGGGAAAAAAAATATTTTGTTGTATTTGTCGTAGTTTTTATTTTCGTGATTTAACTTACTACTGAGCGGCTTCTGTGGCAGCCTTCCGGGTTGAAGAGGTTTGGAGATCTGCTGGCGGTAGCGCATGTATGCGGACAGGGGAACTCCTATGGTGGTAATGTTTCCCTTTCGTTTTCGATCCTGGATATTCTTTTTTTTTTTTTTTCAATAAAAGTAATTAAGTTACCGCTGACAGCGAGGGGCACTGAGGTACTATGGAGCTCTACAGTTAAGAAAGACCAGTGACTGGCGCTGCGGCGAGGATAGGGAAATCCCAGCGGTTTGCCGTTATAATAGCTGAGCTGGTTATAACGGCAAATTATAATCCAGCTTTCTATGAAAAAATGGAAGCCAGTAATTATATATAGGATAAAGTATGGGGAGAAGTGTGTTACTTAGATTTAAGACACTGAAGTTGTTGATGGCACATAAACCCCGAGGGCGGGTTCAGGGTTTATGAATGCCATCCAACAACTCGGTGTGTGTTAAATTCAAGTTTAACACACTTCTTCTCATATTTTATTTTATATAATTGAAGGCCCGTCTGAAAAGTCCGAGGTCGCTTTTTGTTTTTTCTGAATTGTGTTGCGGTTTTTCTGCGCTTGTCTTTCGGTTTCAAATCGGCTTTTTTTTTGACTTCTTGGCTATGCGAGGCTGCTGGAGGCCATTTGGTATAGAGGCAACCCCCGAGAAGTGTGTATTTTAGTCAGTGCCGCTTGAGGTGACAGGGACAATTTGAACACGCGCTATGTTTAGTCTCGAGCACTTTGTTGTTCAAAGGGAGCGCGTGAATGCCGTAACACCTACTCAGGTGTTACGGCATTTAACACACGGTTTTGGCAATGGGCAAAAACCGAGACCATTAATTTTATATAGAATAATGCATGGGGAAGTGTGGTTTATGAGGATTTTATGCACACCCAAGGTGCGTGATGCCTCATCGCCCTCGGGGTTTATTTGGTCATGACACCCGAGGGTGTGCATAAAATCTGAATTTCTACAATTTCCCATGTTTTATTTTTTATATTTACTGGTTAGTAGTGCACCTGGTTTTTTTATTACAGTTCTCCAAGAAGGATTTTTTTGCGCTGGCGGTTTTCTGTCAGAAGCGTGAGCGGACCACCAGCATGAGGACAGCTTCTCAGAGAGGTGCTGAGGGAGGCTCACGGCTGTTTCTGCCAACTGTGGTTTACAGAACTCCATAATTCACAAGCATGAATTATGGCATTTGTAGAGGTCTACCAGCAGTGGTTTATTGACCCTAACCAGTAAATATAAACATTTTGTCCTTCGGCCCTGGTGTTTATTACCCGCGATCTGTTTATGACCTCATAAACCCAGACCACTGTGGTATTATTGCTATAATATAGACACTACTGCATAAATCTTCATACTGGAAAATGCTTATACAGTATATATTGGATGAGAAGGGGAGGAGGAGAGGAACATAAATGTTGGGCCTGGCAGTATAGCCTAGAGGTTAGAGTAACGAGCTGTGAATGAGCTTGGTAGATCCAGCGAACAGACCCAAGTTTGATTCCCCCAACCTCCACTTGATAGTGTGTGACTCTGAACAAGTCACTTAACCTCCCCAATGTCCCTGGGTTGCCCCAGAAAACAGGCACCTGTGCCTAGTGGGCCTTACCCAGTTACCAAAGAATAAATAAAATAAATAAATGTAAGGAAAGTACAGTTATGTAAGAACTTACCATAACAATAGATCTTTGAGAACAGCTCTTGCAGCAGGTTACACCATTAGGACTGAAGCCGGCAGGGGCCAGGACCCCACGGAAATCTGCAAGAGCTGTTCTCGAAGATCTACTGTTACGGTAAGTTCTTACGTAACTGTACTATCTTACTTCGAAAAAAGCTCTTGCAGCAGGTTACACCATTAGGACTGATTCCCATGCAATTTTGGAAATCCCTCTCAGACAGGAGGAGGCTAGGGAGAGATCATGAGTTGAACCGGAACCTAGGACAGTAGTCCCTGAAGGACTGCTAACCAAAACCAGCTCTTCACCTAGATGCAACGTCCAGGCTATAACGCCTAATGAAGGTGTGCACGGTGCTCCAAGTAGCTGCTACGCAGATGGCTGAAGTGGAAACATTCTTCAAAGCAGCAAAGGAGGTAGCCACCCCCCTCATAGAATGTTCCTTGACCGAGCCCGGCAGGGACTTGTTATGCTTCTAGTAACAGAACGTGATGCACTGTATGAGCCATCTGGAAAGAGATTGCTTAGAGACCAGAGCACCCAGCATCCTAAGGGTGAAGGAGACAAAAAGCTGATCAGATTTACGGTGTTGTCTGGTTCTGATCAGATAGTATCTAAGCCACCTATGCACATCGAGAGTGTGCACCAGGGCCTCTCCTCTATTGGAGTACTTAGGGAAGTCGATATCCTGGTTAAGAGTAAGGACTGAGACCACCTTAGGCAGAAATTTTGGATTTGTCCTTAGGGACACCCTGTCCTGGTGAAAAACCAAATAAGGTTCTTTGCACATGAGTGCATGGAGCTCAGAAATCCTTCTGGCAGAAGTAACAGCAACTAAAAATAGCGTCTTCTATGCGAGAAGACGTAGCTCGCAATCTGCGGCTGGTTCAAATGAAGGCAGCGTAAGCTGCTCCAGGACGAAGGGTAAGTCCCAGGGTGGAATGGGATCCTTAACCGGAGGTCTAAGGTGGAGAACGGCTTGCAAAAAAGCACGTCCGGATTCCAACTGGGATATGGACCATAGGCCTATAGGTGCATGATAGGCCGATATGGCACAGAGGTGTACCTTTATCGGGGAGTAGGCCAAGCCTGCCTGAAATAGGGACAGGAGGTAGTCTAATACTGAACCCTCAGAACAATCCAATGGGGAAAGTCCCTGTGCTTGAGCCCAGAGACAAAATCGGTGCCATTTCATGGCGTATGTGGCATGAGTGGCTGGTTTTCTAGCAGCTACTAGAGCATCTGCTACCTCTTGCTAGACCCCGTATCACATAACTACTACATCCTTAGGAGCCAGGCATGCAGGTTCAGAGAGCGTAGGTCCGGATGGACCAAGGAGCCTGCCTCCTGGGACAGTAAGTGAGAGCTGAGTGGCAGAGGTACTGGTGGTTCCTGAGAAAGTTGGTACAGCAGAGGGAACTAAATCTGCCCGGGCCAAAAAGGCACGATTAAGATCAGCGTCACCTGCTCCCTCTGGATCAATGGGAAGGGAGGAAATGTGTGGAGGAATCTGCCCGCCCAAGAGAGGGACAACGTGTCTTGCCAGAAAACACCAGGCCCTGGATCTAGCGAGCAGAAATTGGGCAGTTTTGCGTTGGATGGGGATGCGAAAAGGTCTAACTCTGCTGTCCCCCATCTGTGAAACAGATCCTCTATGACCTCTTGGAATAGTTCCCATTCGTGGACTCTGGCCTGAGAGCAGCTCAGACTGTCTGCGATAATGTTTTCCACTCCTGGAACATGAACAGCAATAAGGTGTGTGCCGTGTTGAAGTACCCAATCCCACACCCTCGTGGCCTCCCTGCAAAGAGGGTAGGAATGAGTGCCTCCTTGTTTGTTTGTTTGTTGAGGTAGTACATCACCGTGGTATTTTCTGTTTGCAGCAGAAGAGTACCCGGTGGAATCTCTGATTGGAAGGCCTGCAAGGCATAAAGAACCGCTCTCATTTCCAAAATGTTTATGTGAAGGTGAGCTTCCTGAGTTGTCCCCGAGCCCTGAGACCTGACACCATTGAGGTGTGTTCCCCAACCGGACCCCGAAGCATCTCTGGAGACTGTCACAACCGGAGACGGTGCAGCGAAGGGGACTCCCAACGAAAAGTGCTCTGGGATGAGCCACCATTGCCAATCCCGGATGACGGCGTTCGTGATCCTGATTGGATGCTGCAGATGGTCTTGCTTTTGATCCCACTGCACCCATAACATCCACTGGGTCATCCACATGTGGAATTGGGCTAAAGGGACTGTTGCAATGGCCACAGCCATGTGTCCGAGCAAGCAAAGGACCAATCTTGCCAGAGCGGTCTTCTTCACCAAGATATCTCTTATGAGGGATCTAATGTGCTCCGCTCTGTCCTGGGGCAAAAAAGCTTTCCCCTGGACAGTGTCCAGGACTGTGCCTATGAACTGCAGTCTCTGAGACGGAACCAGGTGCAACTTCTCCCGATTGATGGTGATGCCCAACGATCCGAAGAGGGAGCGAGTACAATGAATCGCAGACATCAGGGCTTCCCGAGAGGGGGCCATGAGGAGCCAGTCATCCAGGTGGGGAACACGTAGTGGCCTTGTCTCCTGAGAGCTGCCACCATGACTGCCATGCACTTTGTGAATACCCGAGGTGCCCAGGACAGTCTGAAGGGGAGGGCTCAGAACTGATAATGGCAACCCAGAAACTCGAAGCGCAAGAATTTTCTGTGCACACGAGCTATCAGGATATGCAGGTAGGCATCCTGCATGTCCAGTAATGCTAAGAAGGCACCCTGCTTGAGCATGGGAATTAGCCCTGGAAGTGTCACCATGCTGAAACATTTGTAAAGCACTGAAGTATTGAGGTCACTGAGGTCCAGGATTGGACGGAGATCCCCTGTCTTTTTGGGAACCAGAAAGAAGTAGGAATAATATCCTGCACCTCTCTGGTTCTGCGGTACATGCTGTATGGCCTCTTTGTCCAGAAGCATAGCACCTCTTGCTGAATGAGCAGGGTGTGCTGTCCCGAGTAATGGGAAAGCAGGGGAGGCCTTGAAGGTGGGTGGTCGAGGAATTCTATAAAGTATCCTCTTTCTACTAATTGTAGAACCCACTGGTCGGTGCTTATCGTCTGCCACCCTGAAAGGTGGCGGGAGATGCGACCCCCGACCTTTTCTTCCCATTGATCCAGAGGAGGGGTTGGGGCCAGGAAGGAGTCATGCTGTGGCAGCATTGCCTCCCGCAGGCTGGATTGGCAGGCTGGGTTGGTTTGTCTCTGACCTTGGCCTGGGGAAGACTTAGACTGAGCTTTGCAGTTGAAGTTGCCCCTTTGCTGCTGGCCGGAACGTGGCTGTTGCCATTGTTGCCGGCCGAAAAAGCGATTCTGGTTCCTATGAAAGGAACTAGTCTTGGGCCTGTACATGGCCTGTACAGTCCTCACCGCCTTTCCAGTGTCCTGTAACTTGTTGATTACCTTTTCAGATTCTTCAGCAAACAGGACATCTCCGTTGTAGGGGATCTCCAGGATGTTTTTCTGGACATCCGGAGTAAATCCGGAGACGCAAAGCCATGAGTGTCTCCGGAGACAGACGCCCATAGCTGCTCCCCTGGCTGCAGAGTCCGCCGAATCATAGGCAGCTCTCAAAACTTGGGTCCCCACATCTGACCCTGTGTGAAGAAGGTTCAAAAGTTCCTCCTTCTGCTCGCCATCCAGAAGGACCTTAACCAGGTCCTGGCCCTGTTCCCATAGGGCGCTCTGAAACTGAACCATGTGTGTTAGGTAGTACAGTGACCTGATGGAGCATGTAGCAGCTGCATACATGCGCCTCCCCAGTGAATCCAATTGCTTGGATTCCTGGTCCAGTGGCTGCATGCTCAAATGCTGTGGCCGTTGAGACCAGTCGTATGAGGCCGTAATGACCAGTGAATCCGCCTGGGGTTGGTGCACCAAATACTGGTCCTACAAAGGAGCCCTGTACAGGCGGTCAGCCTTCTTCAGCACAGTGGGGGTTGAATGCAGACGTTCCACACAGCCTTGGTGACGTCTGAAAAGGTATGTCGAGGTGCTGAAGATACAGTATCTAGCTAAGCACTGTCATTCAGGGTCTAGATCTTCTGTCTCCCATCCCATATTCTCTTGAATGTGCCGCATGATTTCAACAAAGGAGGGATCATCCAGAGGTGACCTGGGGAGGTCTCGTGGGTCTGGAGATGGAAGACTGATGGGAGAAGGAGACCTGGAGTTGTCCGATGAGTCCGGTCTTGTCACCCCCCTGTGGAGTGGACCTTCTTCCTCTGGGTTGCTTGGGGCTGGGGGACCCTGAGGGAGACCATGAAGAGGGCCTTCTCCTTTCTCTGGATCTACCCCTAGGAGGTGGTGTGGGCTCCTTGGGGGTCAGGGGTCTACCATCTGGACCCTGGGGAGGAGGAGAGGAGGAGGAGGCTTTACTGGGACCACATCCTTCTTGATAGTGTCCCACCAAAAAGTGAAGAAATCTTTAACTTCCTGTATGTTCATGTCGGATGACGGGCCAGGCGTCGGGGCTGGCCTGTCGGCGGTGTCAGGCGTCAGGTCCGAGGTCATCACTGGTTCAGGTGAAGGCTCCTGAGGAAGCCCGGCATCTTCAGTGTCGGCTGCCTGGCCATCAGGCAACGTCAAATTCTCCTCCAATGAACCCCGACGACCGGTATCGACCGGTGAAGGGAGAGCGGTTGTCAGCTCTGAAGGTCGCTTGACCGACGTCGGGTACTTGTGGGACATCTGGTCTGTCAGGCATTTGGCCGGTGAAGGATCGGCAGTCCATTTCGGCCCCAGCGTCCGCTTGAGGGACGTCAGGTCCATGGTCTTCCTGAGAGGGGGATCAGGTCCCCTGGGAGGCTGGGATACTGACCTGATGTCGGGTTCTCGGCGTCTGTCCGAGGAAGTAGAAGCAGACTTCCAGAAGGACTTGGACCTATGACAGTCAGAAGACTTGGCTGAGGCCGGGGAGGGTGTAGGAGAAGGATCTGAAGTCCTGGAAGTCTTCAGCAGGTGGAGAGAAGCCGAAGGACAGCCTGAGAATCTGACTTTAACAGGTGGAGGCTGAGAGCGAGCCCTGGAGGGAGAGCGGTCTGAGCACGTAGAGCCAGAGCTGCTGCACAAGTCTGAGGCCCGGTTCGGGGATCTGGATCTGGCCTTCTCCCGGTGTTTCTCCCAGTGTTTATGGGACTTGGAGGCTGACTCACCTCTGGAGGCAGGGTCTTTTTCCATCGTTTTTAACTTTTCCTCTAACAGGAATCCCATAAGTGCCTTTTGATGGCAGATCCTGGTGCGGCTGTTAAATTGCTGACAAATGGAGCAGGCCTTGGTGTCATGCTCTGGGCCTAGGCACCGCAGGTAGGCCGTATGGAGATCCTTGAAAGGGATCTGTTTGCTGCAGGCACACTTAGAGGGGTGTCCTTCTGTGGAAGGAGTAGGAGATGCCGACATTTAGTAAGCAAAGTTTTTGCTGGAGAAGTTCTAGTCATTGTTTGCTAATAAGGCATCCGTGAGGCCAATGCTGACAAGTCGATGGCAGGAAAAGAACTGGGGACTCTGGGGGACCACCCCCTTTTGTATAATGCCTGACATTGGGGGCAGGGTCGATGTCGGGGTGGTCCCCGCTGGATACTACTAGCTAGTAAATTTCTGTGGGGTCCTAGCGCCTGCTGGCTTCAGTCCTAATGGTGTAACCTGCTGCAAGAACTGTTTCTCGAAGTAAGGTCTAAGAATTACAAACAGAAATTGGAGTATATACACACTGAAACATCAGAAGAAGGATACACTTGGAGAAAAAAAGGGTATTTAATCTGATGCATACCGCATTATGCTTGAATAAGGTTTTGTATCTGTGAGGTTTTGTAAATTGCTTACAATTTTACCATTGGGTGAAAAATAGGACAGGCAGTGTGTGTGTGTGTGTGTATGTGTGTGGGGGTGGGGTTGACATTTTCATGGAGAAAGTGACTAATGTGAATGACAGGAGTCTGATAAGAGAGAATAGTACCATGAGGGAAAGGGGGTGGTGCAAAGAGGAACAGTGAAAGAGCAGGGTGTAGCAAACATGGTGAGGGTTGTAAGACAGGCAGGAACTTACGGAAGAGAATGGAGTTCTATCAGAAAAGGGTGCCATAATGGCATGGAGATGGGAGGAGCTGCACAACACAGGGCTGGTAAGGGCAAAATAAGGCAGGGGATAATAAATAAAGACACAGTGGTAAGATGCAGGAGAACTGGAAAACAGTGTGCATCAATACCTACAGCCTGGGGTACAAAACCAGCTTTCTGCAGGCAATAAAACTTGAAACCGAGGTAGTTGGGTGGCACTGATGGAGGCATGGGCCAAGCGGCACCCTGACTGGAATTTATAATTCCCAGCTATATATTATTCAGGAGGGATGGGGCAGAAGAGAGAGCAGGAGTTGCTTTATGCATAAGGGTTGGCATGAATGCGACAGAGACCAAAGACAAGGGGAGGGGACAGTTGTAGAAACATTGTGGATTTGGGTAATTACAGCAGGGGAGAGGGTCAAAAGGGGAGGTATGTTATATAGGCCACCTTCTCTAAAGAAGGAGGAGGCAGACAAGAAGATGGAATTGTGATCAGAAGGGCAGCAGAACAGGGTGAGTTGCTGCTAGTAGGGGACTTTGAACATGCCTGACATGGGCTGGAGTATCCCAGTAGCAGTAAGTGCTGGAACAAAGACTGGATTGTAGGCCTTAGAAGAGGTCTTCCTAGTGCAGAGGGTAGAGGAACCTACATGGAAGCGGGCTATTCTATGATTAATTCTGACAAACGGGGACAGAATTGGGAAGATCTTTTTGTAAGCCTCTGGGACCCATTGACTCTCGGACTGTGGGGCTCAAAATAATACTGGGGATAGAAAGCAAGTGGTCACTAACAGAACCACTGGACTTCAGGAGGGCTGATTTTACCAAGCTGTGGGATCTACTCAGAGAAACACTGTTGGGGGTGGGATGCTAAGGAAGTAGACATCAAATAGGGTCTAATTAATCAGGAAGCATGGGAAGCTATGAATCTCTGTGTTAAGGCAACAGAATAAAATGGGAAGAGAAAAGAGACAGCTGTGGTACACAAAGGTGGTGGGAGAGGCAATGAGGGAGAAAGGGAAAGCCTTCGATAACTACAAGGCCAGACAGACAGAAGAAAACAGGGATGTGGATCCCGCAGGATGAGGGAGGCCAACAGGAAGGTGAGATGGGCAAAGTCAGACACTGAGTTAAGGATTTCATAGGGAGTGAAGAAGGGGGACAAGACATTTTCCTACTACATTTAGGATCAATTTAGATTCAAGGAGGGGACTGTTAGATTGTAAAGGGGGAAAGGATGGCAAGAGGGGCATAAGGCAAAGGTAGACATACTCACTGTTGGGGGATAAGGCAAAGGCAGACATACTCGGGGAGTATTTCTGCTCTGTCTTTATGGCAGAAAACAAGGGTCCACCACCAGAATGTTGACACAACCAGTGAGAAGATCAACATGGAGCCCATAACTGAGGAGACAGTACTTAAGGGTCTCAAAGCTCTAAAGGTGGAAAAATCAATGGACCCAGATGGGCTGAAGCCTAGAGAGCTACATGAAATGGGACAAGAGCTGGCCACATTATTGGCAGATCTCTTCAGCAGCTCACTTAAATCAGGGGAGGTGCCATAGAATTGGAGGCAGCAAATGTGGGACCCTGCCTAGGAGCAGGAAAATGGATGAGCCAGGGTACTATAGGCCAGTAAGCCTGATGTCCATTGTTTGTAAGATGCTAGGGGCCATTATAAATGAAAGAATGGTGGATTTCATGGAGGCAACTGGGTTTCAGGATGAAAGGCAGCATGGGTTCACTACTGGAAGGTCTTGTCAGATGAATCTGACAGACTTTTTCAACTGAATTTCAAAGGAAGTTGATAAAGGCCAGATTATGGATGTGTTTTACCTGGGCTTTTGCAAAGCTGATGGCTCTGTCCCACATGACCATCTTGTTAAAAAAACCTTTTTTTTCTTTATTTTCTGTTTTTACCCCCTTCCCTACCCAGCACTATCACCTGACTGCCTTACATTGGCCACCTCGTCCCGCCAAGGAATCCCCCATGGAGCCCTGACTTACCCCTCAGGTGGGGATATGGTGGGGCGCTTTCTCCTTAACCCCCTTCCCAGAGGGATCAAGTTGACATCAGGATCCGGAGAGGTACTGCAGCTGCAGATAGGTGAGAACCCACTATCGGGCCCTCATGTCGGTGTCACGCCGAGGATGTCTTGCGTATCGCCCCAGAGTGTGACGCATCATGATGCCACAGCTACACTGGCATCCATCATGCTGTCCCCTTTTAGTGCGGGCATTGGGGCTGCGATACCTCCAGCTGTCACCAGATGTCAGGCCACCCCCGAGCCAGTGTGCCCCTCTCCCCCTGGAGGAGCTGAACGGTCCATCGGCCGCTTAGACATACTCCCCCTGGCTGGCCCTTTGACTCCCAGGTCTGCTGTCAAACCTGAGTTGCCACGTCGCAAGTGGAAATCTAACCGCTGCACCAACAGACCGACCCGCAGCCAGTTAAAAAACTTGACCTGGGGGTGAGAGACAAAATTACGGCATGTGTCAGAAATTGGCTAGAAGGATGGAAATAGAAGGTAGTCTTGAATGGTGAATTCTCAGAAGTTAAAGAAGTCACAAATGTGGTTCTTCAGAGATTGGTCATGTGTTCAGTCTTTTTAGGTTTTCATATGCAGCTTTGGGGATGGGAGTTGATGCAAAGATCTGTCTGTTTGCAGATGACGTAAAAATCTGTGACAGAGTTGACAATGAGTTTGATTGTTTTGTACCGGTAATTTTCATGACCTTATTTACCGTGGCATTTCTGCAGCTTGTTGATTGTTCACTGAATTTGTACTCTATATCCCCCCCTCTCTCGGGTCACACCTGGAAATAAGCTCTGGCACAGTGTGCCCTTCCCAGTTATAAGAGCAACAAGGGAAGATCTGGGGAAGCTGGAAAAATGGTTCAAGGTCTGGCAGCTGAAACTCACTGCAAAGAAATTCAAGGTAATGCAAGTTGCGGCCATGAGCCTGAGAACTGAGTACACAATGGGGTGTGTGAAACTGGAGGTGACAACAAAAGAGAGGCACATTGGGTTGATAATTACAGACATCCTGAAACCATCAGCACTGTGTAATAGAGCAGTGGGGAGGGAAAATCAGATGTTGTGGTGCATAGACAGGGGTCTCAGAGGTAGAGGAAGGGAGGTAATTCTGCCTTTTTACGGATCTCTGTTGAGACCACACTTGGAATACTGCATCCAATTCTGGAGTCCACATTTGAGGAGGGGCAGGAATATAGTCAAGGCAGTGCAGAGGAGGGGGTCACTATGACGGTTTAGGGGCAGCAAGGGAAGCAGCAATATAAGGAAAGGTTTGAGATTCTCAACATGCACATTCTAGAGGACAGGAGGCAGAGGGGTGGCAGAGACCAGTTTCTACATGGAGCAAACACTGTGTGCAATGGAAAAGTGCTCACGATGAGTGCAAACATGAGCACTTTTCTTTATGGAGAAGGTGGCAGAAAAGTGGAATAAGCTGCAGAGGAAAGTGGGCCATGCCAGAAACAGCCATGGGATTTAAACATGGGGGGATAAGTATATGAAGCTGGTAAAGATGGGTGGGGAGGAGATCATGAGGGAAGGTGAAGTGAGTGATTGCTAGGACACTGACAATATACAGTATATATACTGTAGCAAAGGAACCAGCTTTAAAACTGGCAAAAGGAAGTTTTATTAGATTGCATTCAGTAACATCATGCCTCCAGGGTCAATGGAGTAGAGAAGTCTCTGCACATGGCGTATGCATGGTGGGGGTCTGCAGCATTATAGCCCCAGACCCATAGAGTTTGTGTCTGTAATTTTCTGTTACGCTCTGAGTGAAGGGAACAAGTAAAGTGAAAGAGTGTACCCTTGCTAAGGAATCAAATGTATGTGTCCCTAAAGTAAAGATCCCCGTATCAGTATTCAATTGTGGTCCACCGAGGGAAACACTAGAACTGGCGGTGAGTTAATAAAGCTCATGTTACTTCCTGTCTCTATATCTGGGTGTGGCTGTTTTTTGGTTTTTTTCTGGTTGAGAAACCTTATGTGAAGCTTACTGCCCATGGGAACCTCCCTACCTATCCTGCAGTGCCCAGACATATTTTAGAACCTTGGCTAGTTCCCTTCCCATTAGAGGGCCCATAGCACCCAGGATTTCACAAGATTCACAAAGCGTTCAAGGAACTAAAAAAGCTGTTTGCCCAAAATGTGCTCCCATAGATTATGTGTAGTAATCTAAATTGCCACCCTTCATAATAAATGTATCTAGATTTTGTTTGAATTTGGTTTTGCTTTCACTTATTATGACACTTTTTGGTAGATTATTCCAGCGGTTGATTACACGTTTATTCCATGGGTTGATTACACGTTCTGAGAAGTAAAATTTTCTCTTGTCCGATCTAAACCTGGTTGGCATAATCTGCAAAAGATGATCCCTTGTATTTTTACCATGATCTTTAAATGTCAAATTTAACTCATTCAGTATATGTGGGTCTTGTACAATATCATACATTAATAATATGGCCTCTCTTTTTCTTCTGTCCTCCAGAAAATACAAATTTAAAGTGTGCAGTCTTTCTGGAAAAGATGTACCACTTAATCCATAAATGTGTTTGGTTGCTCTTCTTTGTACATTTTCTAATCTAGTTATGTTGGATTTCTTGTAAGGACACCATGCTTGACTACTGAATTCTAACAGTGGTCTGACACAGGAGTGGTATAATGGCATGATTACTTCTGCCTTTCTGCTAGAGATGTTTCTTTTTATAGCACCTAGAATCTTGCTGACTTTTGCAATTGCTTCCATACAGTGGTCCTTGTGATCTAAAGTGCTATTTATAGTGGCACCTTGGTCTTTTTCACTGTTAGAGGTTTTTTTATATTGTAGTACTGTACATAAGAGTGTACCAATGCAATGGATTTCTACCACTTAGGTGACTAGCTCGGCACTTTGCAAGGTTAAAACTTGTGTCATTTAAACACCCAGTTAGTTATTTTATCTAGGTCTTCCTGTATACTTTTTATATTGTTGTTGTCATTTGGCCCGCTAAGCTTGGTATCATCAGTATATTTTATCATCGAGCTGCTAATATTGCTACTTATGTCTGCTATAAAGATTTGAAATATGAATGGCCCCAGTACTGACCCCAGCGGGAATCTATTGGTGACTCTACCTGTATGGGATTGATACCCATTCTCCGCATACGGTTGTTAACCCATTTATATATCCATCATACCACACGATTGTTGATGTTGATATTTTGCATTTATTGCACAATCACCCAATGTGGGACTGTGTCAAATGCCTTGCAGAAGTCCAAAAAAATTACATCAACTGATCCCTTGCTGTCAAGGTGTTTACTAATTTTTTCAGAAAAACACAGGAGATTTGTGTTACTGGAGCACCCAACTGTACCACTGTTTAATGATTTTTTCATAAAGGATTTTTAATGGATAACTAATGCTAGTTTTGATGATTTTTAGCATCTGCAGAGTAATATTATCTGAACCAGGGGCTCTGTGTTGTTTCAACTTACTAATTTTGTCCATAATGTATTTTTCATTTATTGTAATGTATTCTGAAGGGCTTACAGTTATGTTGTTATTGATACGTATATTTTCTGAAAATACTGTGCAAAAGTAATTATTAAAAATATCTGCCATTATGAGTGGTTCATTGATTAACTTGTTATCGGTAATGTTAATTACGTTTGTATTAGATTTCCTCAGTGAGATAATGTACTCCAAAAACAGCTTGAAGTTTTGTTGCTTGCTTTTTTGCCAAATTTATTTCTAATTTCACTTTTTCTCTCCTTATTTCTTTTTTTACATGGCTTTTGCAAGGTTTTGAATTCTTCCCATGTGACATCAGATTTAGTATTTCTATGTTTTGTGTATGTTTTGTTCTTCTTTTTAATCAGCTTGATTATTTTGTTTTTGTTTAACCGTTTGGGTTTTAGTCTTTAAGAATTATATTTCTTAACTTTCTTATTGTATTTGTTAAGAACTACAGTAAGGGCAGACTTGGGTTATTTTGGTCTCCTTCTGCCATCAGCTGCAGTATTTTTATGTTTCTTTGTAACACCACACCCTTTCCTCCTTTTTTTTTTTTTCTTCACAGACTCCCCAATTTCTCTCCTAGATTGTTCCACTCAGGCTTCACTGCCACAAGTAGGGGAGGGTGAACCACCGATTATACCATAACCCCCAAACTAAGGGGGAGGTTACATGCAACCCCCTACCCCCACCTACAAGAAGTGTGTGGATACACCCTACAGCTTCACTGTCCTGAAATGGGGTGGGCATTGACACAGGGTACCTCCCATGTTTAAAGGTATGTTTTGCTCACCGGGAGCTTCCTTGCACTTTATCAAGTGTCATATACCCCAGTCTAGTGTTCCCCATCAAACACTGAGGCCTTATCGAGTGTCGCCACAATAAACTCAAGAACAACTAGAAAACTTCATAGCACTTGGTCTTTGCTGATTATTGAACTGTGAAAGTTCATTCATACACATTTCTTTGATCCAAGGATCACAATTCATTTGCAGCATAGGTTCAAGCTTTACAGTTCCATTGCCTGATTCCTATACCCTGTGCCCGCTCATATCAGAGGTATTTTATTTGCATGGTTCTCCTGAATCCTTCGCCAGGCTGCTCACAGACTGTCTGCTTCAATGAATAGCTTCTTGCTGGGATGTATGTTAACCCTATCTTGTCCCTATTGTTTTCTGTATTGTCTGAAATCATCATATAAAAAACATAACACTCTCTGTCCATACATGCATCCTTGTGTTACATGGCACATCAAACCAGTGGCTTCCTGACCACATTTCTCCAACAGCAGCCCCTAACTCCCCTGCATCTGGCAGGCTCATTCCACCACCAACTCCTATATATATATATACATATTTTTTTTTTTTTACCAGGAGAGACACACTAAGTTGAAGCTTGTTTACAGGTGTGATCTGGGAGCACAAGGAAGTTAAGTGACTTGCTCAGGGTCACACAGTATGCAAGTGGGGGCTGTGGGATTCAAACCCAGGTTTCCAGGTTTGCAGCTCAGAGCCTTAAACCACTGCACTATACTGCCACCTAAAATATGGAAAAAGCATTCAATTGGGGTAAGCACATCTTTGGTATGGGGGACGGGGAACCAAAAGCAGCACTACACCCACACTCCCACCCCTCCCCCAACTGGTGGAATGGTGCAGTTGGAGTTACCTATCTTTTAGGGTGGAGGGATAAGAGAAACCATAAACAGCCCCTCACCCAGTCACCCAAAATGTGGAAGGGTTCAGTTGGGGGTAACCCCGTCTTTGGGTTTGGGGACAGGGGAAACCATAAACACCCCTCACCCACCTTCCCAGTTGGTGGAAGGGCAAAGTTGGTATAACCACACTTTTAGGTTGGGGGACAGGAGGAACCATAAGCAGCCCCCAACCCACCTTCCCAGCTGGTGGAAGCATGCAGCTGTTGTAACCCCAGAGTACTGCATGGGGAGAGGAGAAAAAGTGAGGAATAAAGAAATTAATGTGGAAAAAAAGTGACGATACCAGATAAATACCCTTAGGTGCACATGTTTACTTCTGAAGCAATCCCAAAAGTATATTGGGTATACCAATATATGAGACTCCCTCCATGATTCTTGTTCACCTCAATGGCTTCTTTCACACAGCACTTCTCATATTATAGTCCTCTTACAGTGCTTCAGTCTGTAGCTTTCTCACCTCTGGCCCAGAAGGTCATTGATTCAAGTCCCACACTCTGGACTTGGACTTGTTCTGTACTCAGAGCTGCCACTGCAGTGCACAGTGCAGTACTAGGGAATTGATTGCTATCCTGTTGAAATTTCAAGCAGGGTTGGGCAAGCAAAAATTTTTCAGCTAGCACCAAGCCAGAACCAAGACGAGAGCCTGAGCTGAGCCATAGCTGCTGCAGGTTCTCGCCATGATACTAGCAATGTCCCTCAGGAGTTGAACAAGAAAAGTTGAAAGGTCCTGCATCTGCACTAACTGCAGTGCTTGGGATGACACAGATGCTGGCTTTGATCATAACGGGCTTAACTTGACCGTGGCACGTGGTTGCTCATACAAGTTGAGCTGAGCTAGAGGACATGCACCAGGCTTGAACCAGCTTTAGCTTGCCTCTAGTTCTCTAGTACCTCTAGTTTCCAAACTTCAAATGTCTCTCTTCTGAACGTGGAGGAATGCAGCAAATGGAAGAGCACTGTTTAAATTCTGTTATAAAATGGGTCGGGAGTTTTCTGCTTCCTGATTTGTTAAGAAGTACCTTTGGCTATGTCCTTATCAGGGCATATTGTGCCAATCGGTACTTCTTTAGCCAACCAGGATGCAGCGCCACCAAAGATCCATGCTTGCCACAGCATGTTTCCATTCTGGCTGATGTGGAGACTGTCCAGCTGATAAGCCAGCCCCCTCCAGACCAAATGCATACTACAGTCCTGGCTACTTCCTTATATGTTGAAATAGGAATATAACCCCAATATTGTGTGGCCACAACAATTAGTCAGTTTTCAGTGTCAACTGACCTGCTTGGATGTTTTTCTTTCTTTTATGTTCAGCAAGCCTGTAATCCTCAAAGTCTCACTTTTACAGCTCAGCTAGGCCACTCAGCTGACTCTGCTTTTAAAAGCTTAGCCTGGCTGCTCGCGCATCAACCTGCCCACAGTATTCTGGCCACAGAAATGTGATTTAAAAAAAATGCACATTATCATTGAGAGTGAGCAGCCTGATCTAAGACAGTGCCACAATCTGAAAGCTGCTCATTCATACAGCACTGCCACAGCGCTGTGGCTGGAAGAGTGCTATGAAGAAGGTGCTAACTATGGTGGCTGGTAAGGGACATGCTCGCTCCCATTGTAGTCTGCTTTGAATGCGATCATACTAACTTCCAAAAAATAAATACACAGAGCAATGTATTTAAAACAAAGCAGTTCAAGGTGGGGGGGGGTACACCAAACAGGACCACCAGTTATTTACTAAGTGCCATCTAGTAACTTCTGTTAAACTGCAGTCTCCATGCAAAATGAGCACTGCTTTGTCCTAAGCCATCAAAAAAGCCTTTAATAATTTAATTTTGTATTGTTTTAAAACAAAATTGCTACATTTCTTTAAAATGTTACTTGGGATCCATATTATAATTTGGATAAGACACTCTGAGATGTGGTTTATGGCCTGCTAAGAGCATTCCCCAGGTGCTAAGGGTCATTATACAATGGCAAGAAAGAATCTTGGACTGTGACATCAGTTTGGGGCTGGACCCATGGCGTTATCCCAGCATAACGCCACAGATCTACTCTCATCATTATGGCTGCTCTCTTTTTTTCCATCTCCTCTTAAGAAACAACAATATTGTTCCACACCAATAAAAACATTCTTTAAAATTATTTTTTTATTTTATATATAACAACAAGCCATTGTATAATAGGAATGATGCACTCCAGGGTGTGTGTCGTGCTGGGATAATGCCACGCCTGGCGCATTGGACGCACTTGGCTTGCAGCCTCGTGCCCAGCCCCCCAGACATGGCATTATCCCAACACGACACACACCCTGTCATGCATTATTCTTTTATTACACACCTGGGGCATGCTCTTATCAGGCCATAAAACACACCTCGTTGTGTCTTATTCCTTACTCAGAAGAGAAAACATTTTCAAAATTGCTAGACCAATTGTTTTTTTTTTTTGTTCCAACCCCCCCAAATATGACAGTATATGTTATACGATGTGTATCGTAGTCAGTAGTGGTTATCCTGTCAGTCTCTTTGAAGTCAACCTGAACCATGATTTAAAAAAAATAAAAAAATGATGGTAGCAAAGCAGCAGGGTCAAGTTCTGTAATCTAAGAGTGCAGCAGTTCTCAGTTTTAGGTAGTTCTGGGTACAGCGCACATCATACAGCTGCCACATGTAGCAGCTAACCAAACCTACCAACCACCATACAACTCCTGCCTCAAACTACTGCGAGTGCCCAAAGTGATTAACTCTATGCTTGGGATCACATGGAAAACATTAGTAACAGAAAAACAGATGGCATGGTACTTACAAGACAGAGTTAAATAAAAACAACTTACAACAAGCTGTTGCATTTTAAAAAATGACAGATATTTGTAAACTATGGGCCCGATTCTAAAAGAGGTATGCCTGGCATAACAGCACTTGCACCAAATAGAATGGCGCAAGTAGCAACTTACACCAGCAGTTACAACTTGTGGAATTCTACAGTGTGGCCTGTGACATGCCACAGGCTACTTGCACCAAAGAGCAGTTATGCCAGCAGATGCACCATAAACCCCCTGCAAAATGGTGCAAGGGAGTTTACGGTAGCAGTTGTGCCCTATTCTAGTAGAGCAGCAACAAAGTCCCCAATGTCAGGATTCTACAAGAACCCCCGGAGGAGAACCAGCAACGTAAGTTGCACCAGCATTTAGCTAGCATAACTGTACATATGTCCTCAGGGGGTTCTGTAGACCTGCTGCACCTGCATCAGGATGTGCCTCCCATGCCCAGAAAACCCCAGTCGGCGCCCCACAGGGCAGCCCACAACCCCTCCAGCCCCCGATCCCCCATAGCAGAGGTGCCCAGCTGGGCATCTCACACCCCCAGCCCCCAGAACCCACAAACCCTAAATGCCCTGCAGGGCAGCCCACACGCATCATGCCTCCGAAACCCACACTGCTAGCAGCCCCACAGGGCAGCTGTGTCCCCCCATCCAGTCACCGACCAGATTGTATTGCTGCAAATGTTCCAATCGTAAACCCCCTGAGATCCCTGCTAGTCTAGTGGTGCCCCACCCAGCAGTGTCAGTCCACCCACATCCCCCCTACCCATCCCCTGCCGGCAACTGGCACAGCCCATCTCTCACCTACATGGCCAGCCGCCAACTAAGCAGCGCATGAGTGCTTATGTATAGATGTGCTCAGAAATGAATGAATATTCATTCATTTCTGAGCGGCGATCTATAAGCGGCTATGGAGCTCAGATGGTTGTAGAGGTGAGAGGTGGGCTGTGCCAGCCGCTGGCTGGAGATGGGTGGGGGATGTGGGTGACTGGCACTGCTGGGTGGGTGGTGGGGCCACTAGACTAGATGGATCTCAGGGGTTTTAATGTTTGGAACATTTGTGGCAATACAGCCGGGTCGGGACTGGATGGGGGCACCTGACACCTCAGGGCTTTGAGGGGGCACTTACATTATGGAGAATTGTGACTCTGTAACATGCCCCTCGGGTATGCCCTTAGGTTGGCATACACTCTGCAAGTCGCGACTTAGTGTGAGAGACCCTGCCCCTTCTAGAATAGGGTACAGGGTCCATGTCGCATCGGCGTTTGGTGCAAGTCGTCTTTGGCGGTGACTTGCACCAAGCTTCTAAAATCGAGCCCTTTGGCTTTAAAAATAATGCTGGTGTAACATTTTTTGTTAAAGTTATCAGGCAGTTTGTTTAAGAATTCTGGGGCATTGCAGATTGTACAGCTGTCTCCCTCTTTGGTTTTTATATGGCAATGTTAGGTCTAGCAAAGCCTTGTCAGCCTACATTGTACAAGGAATTTGCATACCCATGATGCTTTGCATTAGCTTTAGAATATATTTGTGGGGTTTGGAGAGATACACAAAAACTAAACACTCGGCTTTTACATTGTGTTTTTCTTTTACCGCAATTTATTCTTTGCTGTTGTTATCCTGTGTGTACTGATGTGCTTGAAACAGCAGGAGACTTCTCAACCAATATGTTGTGAGACAGCATGTTTCATTTATAAATTATCCTTTCCTCAAAAGGAAGCAGATTCAAATTTGAACATTCCTGCAACTCCTGCTGGAGGATCACAGAAAGGCAGTTGCATTAGCCTTGAAGGCAATTGTGTATCTGCCCTCCTAGATGGAGAAACAAATATGGACACGTCAACAAGACTGACCTTATCACTGGTGTGGGAGGGAGTAGTAGTAGTAGTAAGTAGAAAGCAATTGAGGGGTCACTCACGATTGCAGGTGTGTGTAAGGCAAAGACTCACAAACTACCAACTAGAAAGCCTTGCACACATTATACCTATGCTGAGTTGGGCTATCCTATTTCTTGGTGTCGAGAAATAAACTATTTTACTACTTACTATAAACAACCAGAAAATCTTGCACACTATACCAAACAATGGATATAACTCTCACAGACAGATTGTAAGTTTAAAAAAGATTATATTTACTTACAAAGTCATAATGTGCCAATGTGCTGGGCATATTGTGACAACTTTGTGTAACAGTGGGCACGTTTGGCAATATACCAGCACATCATGGTTGGTAGAAGTAAGTAGTGAAATAGTTTGTTTCTCAACACCAAGAAACAGGATAGACCAATTGAGCCGAGGCTCATTTACAGTGGGGTCCAAAACATTCATGCATAGAGTTCCAGTTATTATACATAGAAAAAAGACATAATAACTTACAACTTTCATAAATTACAAAATGTTACATAGTTCAATAGCTAAAATAGCCAGTGGTTTACAAACATTCGGCATTACCCAGTCTCATCAGATTACATAGTAATCTCATACTACTGTTAAATACATACCAAATATTATATATTTTAGCAAATATCCTGTTTTACATCCCTAACTGTTATCTGTTGAAGTACAACAGATTCTTGCAAATTAAGCATTTTCAGTTATCCAAGTCTTTATGGGATACCAATGAATTTTATTTTTCCGAGGAGTTTTCAAATAATTTGACAATCTATTCCAAGGTTTTGGACACAATCACAAAATGGAAGAGCTGCCCTTAATGGTTCTAAGTACCAGAATCTTAAATTCTGTATTACTTGCAGCCCCTAGGCTACTTTTTGGTAATCTCTCTTTTACTAAATCTGATAAATAATTTGGAATTTCTTGAACATGACAATTATACATCAAGTGTAGAATATGTAAATTTCTGTGTTCTGCTAAGTCCATTCACCCCAAGGTTTTATACACCAGACACTTATGGGTTTCTCAGGGTGTTCAGAATGAACCGCAGACATTTATTGTATAACACATTTAGCTTGGCTAGTTCCTTTCTGGATGCCCCCACCCCACCCCACCCACCCACCATATATATTAAGTCCTCATAATCAAAGAAAGGGATCACCATCATATTTTGCAGTTTGCTTCCTTGTCATTTAGGAATACAGTGTTTGTGTTTATACAACACTCCCACTTTCATATATAGTTTATTTATCAAACTGCTTATGTGAACATCCCCTTTACACTGGGAGTCTAACCAGACTCTCAAGTGTTTGTAGGAGTGCACTTGTTGCAAGGTTCAGTTGCCGTTTGTTATTATTTTTTAATTGCTGAGTAGTATTGCATTTATTTCTAAACAGCATAACCTGGGATTTTATTGTTATTCAAAATGAACTTGTGTCCACTAAAATAACCCTGGAGATTTGTAAAGTCTGTGTGTAGCTTGGACTGGATTTATTCTACCGACTTCCCTTCTACGTATATTATTGTGTCATCAGGATACAAATGATGATGGGTCTTTTGAACAGAAGCCCAACATCATCTGTATACAAGTTAAACAATATTGGTCCCAATATGAAGTCTTGTGGGATACCAAATTTCACATAATTGAAACACGATTTATGATTTTTTTAAGGTTACCATCTGCCTCCTCCCAAAAAGGCAGTCTTGAAACCAGCACAGAGCCTCCTGGTGGAGGCCAACAGCACCCAGTTTTTCAATCAAGATGTTATGATCTAGGTGTCATGGGGTTTTTGGTCCACAAAAAACAATGGCATGAAGGACTTAAAAAAATGAAATATATACATCTGTACATGGCTCGACCTGGGCCTCCCTTTAAAATGGACAACTGGTGCTCGGGGGCCCTCCTGTAAGTACAGAAATAAATAATTAAATGATACATGTGATTTTTTTTTATTTTCTTAGGTGGAAATGATGAGTCTGATTTTCCTGACCTCCAAACTGCACGAGAATTTTCCGAGGATGAGGAGGAAACATCACTGGACTGGGGAACCCCTCAGCTGGGTTCCTGTGAGTTGACATTTTCCTACATCACCTTCGCAGGGGGTATAGAAGGTGATGACCAATTGGAACCCAGACGGGACTCTTTTGCTAGAGAACTGACTCAATCTGATCGAGAAAATAGGGTTAAAAGGCAAAGGAGGCCAAAGCCCTCAGGACTAATACGAACTGAGACTGCTGAAACATTGCTACCAGATCTCTGTGAGAGCCTTTCCTATTCATCACAGCAATACCAGTCTCCTGACATTGACAATCAGTTCTGTCCTGAGGTGGGTAAACCAGGGGCTGAGGGGCAGGACTCTTTTATTGGATGGGATCCTACAATTGGCTATATAGATGAACCTGAATTCTTAGAAGGTGAGAGGCTAGCAGGGGATGTACAAACCAAGGAAGAAGCATGGAAGTATTCAAAAGGCACAAGACCAGAGGCTGTTGGAATGAGCCCTTTTGAAAAAGGCACTGGGGAAAAACTTGCAGAAGTCAAACTTGCATATTCAGAAGAGGTCCCAGAAAAGGAGGTCCCCAGTGAAAGCAGAGAAGAGAGTAAACATCCTTGCATAGGCATTCCTAATCCTCTTTATTTACCATTTCCAGACTCAGGAGACCATCCAAGAAGTGTTCTCGATGCACCGAGTGATCTTATCACAGGTAGGTCTCACAGCCTAACAGACTGTATGGGTCTGCTTCTTTTACAGCACAGGGCAAGGATGAGTTTCCCATGCCATGTGCACTTATGGCAAACCCTGGCAACTGAATAATGAAATACATATGGGACCAGTTTAAATTTCCCTGCGCTCTATTCCACTTAGTGCCAAAACAACAAACTGCAAAGGTAAGATAGCTTCTTGTTTTTCACAATCAATTCCACTCCTGTTTCAGACCCCCCTTTCACCTTATTTTGTTTTTAAGTCACATAACAAATGCAATGTTTTTGAAAAGCGGAATTGATACACTGTAACTGGAAAGAAAAATCCTCTATGCAGCCAGTGATCACGTACTGTGCATGTTCAAACAGGTGCAGTCCAAGCTTGCATACAACTTAGTACTTACCTAGCGGGCCATCTGTCTGGGATGAGGGAGTCATTTATTCACCTTGCTTATTCACTCTAAGAGCGGTGCTCTAATGAGCTGGAATTGCACAATGCATAGCTGTCTTGTTGTCATGTGGAAACCTGTCTGCTAAGAACTGAGCTGAGAATGTCAAACTCACATCACTTATGAGTGGACATAAGATTCAGACTCATCAGCTCTTAGGATCATGGATATACCACGGTTGTTCATGGTTAAACACTGGTTATATGTGTTCAGCATCCATGGCCATTCATGGTCTGTACCATGGTTATCAATGGACAACCACTGATGGTTAATCGCCTGGGGACTGACCATGGACCATCATGGTCAATATAGTTTGGGAATTATTCAAGTTAACCATGGTCATGCAAGTTATCTATTATTGTGAATTTCAGAAGTTTAGTGAGTTCTGAAACAGATTTCAGCATAAGTGGAGGACTTATGACCCCACTGTAATATGTCCGTGAATACTGAAGGCCACGAAGGAGACAGTATAGCGCAGTGGTTTAAGGATGTGAGCTGCAAACCTGGAGACCTGGGTTTGAATCCCACTGCCCCCACTTGCATACTGTGTGACCCTGAGCAAGTCACTTAACTTCCTTGTGCTCCCAGGTCACACCTGTAAACAAGCTTCAGCTTAGTGTGACTTTCCTGGTTAAAAAGAAATGAACCCCTGAACACTCCAGGACAGCTCTTAATAACTGGTGGAGAAATGGAAAACCTAAGTATCATGTAGTTTTGTTATGAACTTGGGGGGGGGGGGACTTAATCCTCCATCCCCTTCTGATTTTATTTTCTCTTTAGCATGTTCATGTCATTAGGCTATGATCATTAATGCTAGCACAGTAGTACAGCATAGTGAAGAGCAGCTTGTGCAACTATTAACTGTCCCACCGAATTACCCAGTATGTTGCATAGTGTTATGCTGCAGAACAAAGGGGGTCCTTAGTCCTCCACTTACACCCAAATTTCTACCCTGCTCAGCTAGTTTCATTTCTTTCCAACAACCATTACATTCTGTAACCAAAACATATGATCCACATGTACTTCTGTAATACCTTACACACAGTGAAGCCCACCAGGATGAAGCGCAGCACTGCAGAATTCTGCAGTAGAGTTACTGCAGCAAAAAATGCAGTTTTAGTGGGAGTTAATCCCTTTTGTCATGAAGGAAACCTGTGACACTGAGCTTCATCCTGGTGGACTTCACCGTGTACTTACGCCTTGCTGCCATTGTTCATCTTTATAATAGAGTCTCTAATCATTCATAACTGATAGAATAGCCTAGCTGCTATTTAAACTACCTTAAAATGAATCTCTTTTACAGTATGGTGAATTCTCATAGTCATTTTCTTATGCTCGAGTATTTAATTTCCTTGAGCAAACCTAATTTTTTCTCCATAAATTGCAAAAAAGTTTATCATTGTGATCATTTGTATTAAAGTATCAAGAGTCTACATTCCAATATGCAAATAATGTGTGCAAATGTAGTTGTTATCGCATGTTCTTATGACCATGGACAAACTATGGTCAAACATGGATGGACCATGGTTGACCATGGTGTGCAGAACATTAAGAAAATATTGAAAATGCCGAAATACACAGAGATCATGCTTAAAGAGCAACTTTGATCAAGAACAGAAGCCAGATGAAGCCAAAAGGAAATAAATCTTCTATCAGACTTTCCATAATGTCTTTTCCTGTTAGTGCCAAATATCACTAGGAAGTCACTGGGAAGTCTTAACATGTTAAGCCTTCCCAGTGACAACCTGGAGTATTACAGAAACAATGCATTTACAGTATGAACATGGTCTGTTATTAAACTATAGATTTTAGGAACACAGTTACAACTTTAATATATGTTGAGAAACTTTTTTTTTATTTTGAAAAATAAATAAGATATCCTAGGTAGCCATTATTTACTCTACAATAAGAGATGGTATAATTTACAGTAGGTTGAGAATTAAACTGATCCTGGGAGGGTTGTGGCTGGATTATGATTAGCTGAAGCAAGAGGTGGCATAAACTAAACCAGAGGATAAACAGAAAAAGAAATCAAGAGAGTCATTTATTTCAGTGTAATCTGCACACTTGGGATTGATACCTCTAACACTGCTTAAAGTTATCTTGACCTTTGTAAAGGGCTTCTGTGGACTTATCTTAAAATGAGGCTAAACAGAGAACTAGAAATACTATAGAACCTATATCATAAGTAGTTTAAATGATGGAACTACTAATGTGATAAAAACATTGGTTATATTATAACTAGTACACTATCCATGATGCAAGCAATAACATAAAACAGGGTAGGGGCTCTTCTGACACAGCTGCATGCCCAGGGGTGCAGGAATATACAAGGCTGCAGGACAAGTGCTTCCAGCCCCTAGAAGTGTAATTCTGGCAGCACAACCAACAGCCTGGTGTATCTTATTGTGATAATAAAATGGATATGTAGTTAGAAGACTGTAAAAAATTGAATTTGTTCAGATAAAAATTTAGATAAATTAGGAAATTTAGTAAAATTGGCAAAATATGGTCTCTGCAGTGCTGGAAATGTTGACATAGGAGCAAGGAGCCAATAGAGGGCAGTGCAAGCCTAGTTTTTTGTAGTGTCTATTAGGTTTGCACTGAAGTAAGTGACAAGGCACAGTAATATGGTTGGTAAGGAGACAAGTTGCCACCGGGACTTTTTCCTACCCATTGGTTATAATGTTCACATCTGTTGGGTGCCAACAAATCTTAGCCAGTCCGGATGCTGCATTTTTAGTGTCCATTTTATAAATAATCTTAAACATTATACAAAGAGAATACATTGTTTTAATATCATAAACCAATCCATGAACACCATTATCAGACATTGACGCTGAAAACCATATTTCTGTCATGAACAAGCATGGCTGCTATCTTATACTTTGTAGTTAGTCAGAAGAAGGCTGTGAACCTGTCTAGTTTGACCCCCCGCACTGGCAGGTCCATTTTACGCTGGCCACTTTGGGTAAGTAGCTATCTAGTTTTATTTTAAACAATGTAAATGAATCTTCCTGGACTATCTCTTTTGGCAGTCATAGGTATCATAGGCTTGATAGATCTGTTAGACTTTCGTCCATAGTGCTCACTTTTTTTTTTACTTAAAAAAGAATCCCTCCAGTCCTGTCATGTTTATCTAGCTTTAATTTAAAACAGTCTCCCGATGAGCTCCCACAACTTCCGTAGGCAAAGCATTCCAAATAGGTACCACCCTCTGATTAAACCATTTTTGCCTCTTCAAAGAGTTGCATTTTTCCCCCTTTCAGTTGGAAGTGTATGTGTTCTTGTGCTGTAAATTTTTGTCCCTAAAATTCAACCCAATCTTTCCCACAAATCACTATCTGTCTGGGCTTTGTACAATAAGCACATATCACCCCTAGTTCTTCTGAACTCCAAAGAGTACAGGTCCAGCTGTCTCAGTCTAGACCCATAATCCATCCCTTTAAGACCTGTTATAGTTTGTATAGCCCTCCTCTGCTCCCTCTGCAGCATGCTAATCTCAGTGTTCTTGTATAGTGTCCATACTTGCACACCGTACTCCAAAACTGGTCTCATCAAGGACACATACAGCGGCATAAACACCTCCTTCCACCTACTAGAGATATGTCTGATTAAACAATTTAACACTCTATTAGCCTTCTGAACCAGGTTCCCACAATGTGTTTTCAATTGTAAGTCATTTGTTATAGTGATGCCCAAATCTTTCTCTTCCGTTACACACCTAAGGATAGTGTTGCTCAAGTAGTATATGCTGTTTGTTTTTTTCCCCATATGCATTACCGTTCATTTATCTAAGCTAAGATACAGTTTATGTTCAATATGTTCTACCATCTTCCTGTCCTCTGTGTGTAAGACCAGTCATTTTTTGCACTGTTTCCCAATCGTATTTGCATATCATGTGATCTTAGGCTTGGTGTAGCGCAATGTCCATTTCTATCCTTAAATTTTCATTATTTATAATCTTATACATTTGTAAAAGGTCCTCCCTTAAATGTCTATCTTCTAGGTTGTATAGCCCCAGGTTGTTTAATCTAGTGTCATACAGCTTGTCACTTAGACCTGCCACTACTTTGGTTGCCCTATGTCGCACCTTTTCAGCGTCTTCTATGTCCCGACACAAATTCGATCTCCACAGCTGGGAACAGTAATCCAGGTGCAGCCTGATGTAAGATTTATATAACGGGATAATACATTGCTCATTTCTGTTGAGGAACAATTTCTTGAGGCAGCCCAGGATTCAGTTTGCTGTTTTAAATATTTTATTGCAGTAGACTCCATACTTAAGGTCATTATTTATAATAACCCCGTGGTATTTTTCACTGTCTACTTTTTTGATTTTCTGATAGTTTATTGTATAGTTATTCCCTATGTTATTTGCTCCCAGATGCATTACCACACATATGTCTGTATACAAGGTCATCCGATTATTAGTCAACCACTCTTTTACTTTTCTTTTAGATCTTTTTCTAATCGTAACCTGTTTTCAACTGTTTCAACTGCACCACCCAGCTGGTGTCATCTGCAAATTTGATAAACCATCCTGCCATGTCCTTATTCAAATATCCAATGAACAGTGAAAAAAGAGCTGGACCAAGGACCAAGCCCTGGGGAATTCCGATTGTCACTGGTTCAGTTTCTGAAAACAACCCTCTGATCCTTTCTCTCTGGGTTCTTTCATACAACCAATTATGTTATGTACCATTCTAAGAATCCTGTTGTCCAGGTTGTATCCATACATTTTATTTAACAACACTGAGTGTGGTACTTGGTTGCATACTTTTTGAAAATCTAAGTAGATAATGCCAAGTGGTATGTCTTTACTCAGATGTTTGTTTGCTTTCTCAGAACAGCATAGTGTGTTTGTGACACGAGATCTGTTTTTTTTAACCCATATTATGTTTTGTCATTTAAACCAAGCTCACCCATTTCTCCTTCTATTATGTTTTTTTATCCAACTCTTCATTATTTTGCCAGATACTGACATCAGGCTTGTAGGTCTGTAGTTAGAAATAACTGATTTATCACCTTTCTTGAAAATTGGGAGAATAATTGCCATTGTCCAGTCCTTGGGTACTTCCCCTGTATTAAATAATTTAATATAGAGTGCTGTTAGAGATTCTGCTAACCAGTTACTCAGCTCTTTGAGTATCCTAGGGTGTATGATGCCTGGTCCTGCTGATTTGTTTATTTTGACCTTATCCAATAATCTCTGGACTTCCTTAACTGAAAACAGTTTGGAATATTGAAAGTCCGAGCTCACAGTCGGGGGGGGGGGGACTAGTCTGTTTAATCAGTCCTCATTGTTAAATAATGAACAAAAGCTAATTGCTGTAGATGTTCAATGTCTCATGCAGTTCCTTAATTTCTTGTTTATTAATTACAATAGGCCCTATGGATGTATCATTCTCTCTGTTGTTATTTACATAAACATTTTTTGTGTTGTCCTTTGTATGTCCTATTTTAAACTGAAGTGTCTTCCTTTCCTTTCTTATCATAAACTTTATTTCATCTTTGTACTTTCCTACATTATAGGCAGTTTTATCCCTCCACATTTCATCGCAGGCTTTTCTTATTTATTGATTAAATATTTTTTGGGTGCACCATATCAGGATTTTACCTTTGTTACTATAAAGGTTAAGGGTGGTTATAAAGTCATTCTCTAACTCAATTATTTTTTTCTTCAGTACTATCAGAAGCTCTCCGTGCTATTGCCTTCTAACTGATGTTTCCATTCCCATTTTTGTAATTCCCCTATCATGCCCCTAAAGTTTGTTGTTCGTTGGCCTTATTGTAATTTCTCATTATGGTTCTACCTGTCACCCTACTGATCTTAGTTGATATGTGAAAATCAGTCATGTTACAGTAGCAATTTACCAGTGTTTCTTTAATTTTAATGTTCTTAATTTTGTCTGGCATGTTTGTAATGATAAGGTCTAGTATTTTGTTTTCTCTAGTTGAAAACGTAATTGGTGTAAACCATTCTGTAGTATCGGGTTTACCAATAATTGTTCCTTGTTACCTTTAGTTTCTAGTTTATCTCAATTAATGTGTGTAACTAATTTAAAATCACCCTTTATTATCACATTACCTCTATCAGACATTTTTTCTCTCTCCCGCATCATTATTCTTGTTTCATCATCTGTTGTATTAGGTGGTCTGTAAAAGACTCCTAAATGCAATTTTGTATTCCCTGGTGGGGAAATCTGGATCCATAATGATTCTCTGTGCCCATTTGCTTATATGTCCATATGATCAGTACAGCTTATACTTTGCTTTATATACATAGCCACTCCACCTCTCTTTTTTCTATTTCTATCTTTATGGTATAATTTATATCCACTTACATTTTTGCTCCATTGCAAATGTTCATTCCACCATGTTTCAGTTACACTTACTGCACATATGTTGTTTTTAACCATTAGTATCTAAGGTTCTGACTTTTTGATAGCATTTCAGCTTCTTACATTCCGTAGAGTTAGTTTCAGATCTTTGTTCATTTTCTTGAGTTTTTTTTTTTTTTGTATTTACACTTACAACCTCCTCAGCCTTTTTCTTTAATCCCAGCTCCCTTGGTGGCTAGTTTAAATGTGTTTCAAGACAATTTTTTATGTTGTTACCCAGACCCTGTTGCCTCATCCATTTAAATGTAGCCCATCCAGACTATTAAACTCTCTATTCTCAAGGTGTTGGGCATCTTATTCCTTCTTCAAGGGCCCATGTATGTAACCAGTTATTTATTTTCAAAATATTATTTCTTCCTTTACCTGCTCTAGGTACAGGTAATATTTCTGAAAAGGACACCTCATAGTCTTTATCGTGTAATATTTTGTGGATGTCCATTAGTTCTTTTATTCTTTCCTGTTAATTCTGCCTGCCTATATTATTGGTCCTGACATGCAGCACAACTGTTGGTTTGTGGTCATCGTTTCTTATTATTTATGGTAACATTTGCTCTCTGTAACAATAGGCTGTAGTGTTTTCCTAGTTCCCGTTTGTTTTTTACCTGCCCATGTATTTTAGGATAGAATCTTCAAGTGTATAGATCTGTTTTGATTTGTCACCCCTTGCTGGTGGATTTTCCCTCTGTCCTGATATATCTGCAGATGCTATGTCCTGATTGTTGTTGTCAGTTTAATCTTCCAGTGGCTGATAAGTGTCTGAGGCTGGAATTTTTCAAAAGCCATTGCTCTCCTACCTTTCTTACTTCTGTTATTGTTTGAGACCCTGCACCATTCTTACCCTTCTACATTATCATCCTCCCTCTGTCTTTGTTTGTTTATTTCTGCGTATCAACATCATTGGTTTTTCATGTATCATCTCCTCCTGCTCATCATGTGTAACCTGCTCTATATTTCTTAGCAAATCCTTATTCTTTAGTGTTGCAGTTTGCATTTCTAGGTTCAAAATTTCAATACACTATCTGCATGTAAAAGCACAAAAGTCATTTGTTGGTTCAGTACTGAATTTATTATGGCCTATAGGTTTGACTCCCATTTGCTAACATGATCAGTCCTGAATCCATTCTCAGTAAGTAATCTAGTTCCCCCTTGCTTGCCTCTGTTTCCGTGTGTCCTCACAGGCTGGCTGCTCCATGGTTGACACTGGCAGACGCTCATGCAGGCATCTGCAAAAACTGGAAAGGACTGGCCGTTCACTTCCGGTTTCAATCTGCTTGCTAAACCAAACCACCTAGTGCACCTTTAAAATACTCCAAAACACCTGGGTTCCTACTCAGTAGCTCTTAGGATAGCTCTCAGAAAAAGGAAGCTTTGAGCTGTCTTCCACCTTCCCACAGTGCCCTGTATTCTCTACAGAGTCTTACAGCTTAGAGATGGGGGATATTTTTGTTTTGGTTTTTCAAGTTTTATAAGTTGCCAAATCATCTAGTGTGGCTTTAAAATACCCTAATACACCTGGGTTGCTACTCAATAGCTCTTACATTTTCAAACTCTTTGTCAACATTCCAAGGACTCATACACCTCACTCCCTATCTCATCTTCCAACTTTGGCAAAGCTGCCTTTAACTATCGCCTCCCCTCTCTGTGGAACTCTCAACCCCCCCTACACAACTCTCCCTCTCACTTAAATGTCAAATCTCAGCTCCGCCTTCTACCCCTCCCCACCTGCCCCCATAACTTCACTTAGCACCGATTGTAGGTCCCAAATTTGCACTTACTCTGCTCTCTGATAATCCTCCACTCACCCATACCTTACCGCGTATCCTGTATATCTAAGTAGCCTATTGTGTTGTATTAGTCATGAAAAGTATCCTCCTGTGAGGCTCCTTTGAAACTGTATGCTCCTTTGCTATTTAATTGTGCACCTCCTGCACCACTGCCTTTGTGTATTGCAATTTTTGATTGACTATGTATGCATGTAAAGTACTGTGTGCTGTGTATCATTGTTATTTTTATTTATCCCTTGTTCCCCCTCCGCCTGTGTCACACCTGGAAATGAGCCTTGGCTCAGTGTGCCTTTCCCAGTCACCAAATGTTTAAATAAAATAAATAAACAAACAAATAAATAAATAAACACAGAGGGGAAGACAGTTCACACCACCACTCTCTGGATCCTTAGACCACTTTGCCCTCTAACATAAGAAATTACACAGCTCCATTACTTAAATCTGTAATAATTTAAAAATGTTATATTGTCAGAATCTTTTTTATTTCTTTTATCAAACTGAAATGGATTTAGTTGTCCCAGTTAGTTCCCAACTCATGTTCGGGAACGAGCATGGAATGCCAGGGATCAGCCAGGTGGAGGGCTGAGTGAGGATTGAGCAGCCGCTGGCAGCTCTCCTTACCCGGGTAGGGGAGGTCATTTCTCTCAGCTTTTGATCGCCACCACATGGAGGTGTGTTGGTGGTGCAGGCAGGGCTGGAGATCGGTGCTAGGCCTGGGATGGATGGAGCATAGTTGTTCCGGGCCAAAGCATTTTTGAGTGCCTCCACATGCACGCTGAGTCTGTCTGGGGACTCCAGGGAAGTAGGGGAGAAAACAAGGAAAACTCAGGGTCTGTGGCTGGATGAAGCCCCCTGCACTGGCTCCGGTGGTTCTACCGGGCAGTAGAGGAGCTGCCTAAATGACCGCGGATGTCCGGTGTTGGATGGCCGACACAAGCCGCAACCTGCCACAGAGGAGAAACGGTGGATGGAGAAAAAAAATTAAGTCATTTACCCTATTTTGCAAAGAACAACACTTCTGTTGGCAGCCTGATTTTTTGGTAAACAACAGCACAATAAAGAGGATTTTGGTTTTCAGTCAGTGGTGTGACATCCTGGTGGGACCCCTCTATCTTATACTCCTTTTGATGATCTTTACTGGCAGGGCCATTAAGAAGGGGACCCTGCCTCTCTAGGCACATTCCTGGGTGTATTGGGCATGAAGCATGGAGTCTGAGGGTGCTGATGCCATCATAGAAACATAGACAATGATGTCAGAAAGGACCAATGGTCCATCCAGCCTGCCTGAGTTTCGTATCTAACCCTGGGACCTATTGTCCATCCAGCATCCTAGTTCTCCCTCCCAATTTTCTTTCATGCTGTTGGCCACCACTTTGTTTGTGCCAACAGTTCTCAGGACTTTATGTATCCTGTCACTTGTGCAACTCACTTGTCACTTATGCACCTCACTTGTCACTTACGCAACTCACTAATTTGCCCACTGCCTTTGTAACCTGATGTTCCCCCCTCCCGCTTTGCATCTGGGAATGAGCTGTGACTCAGTGTGCCTTTCCCAGTTACCAGTTTTCAAATAAATAAATAAATATACTGTTGCAAGCTCATTCCCTTTAGAGTTTAATCTGTTTCCAGACCATCCTGATGTATGGTGCACTTCCTTCGTATTATGTGATAGTTGCTGAGGGGATAACACTATTCTACCTCAGAGCTGGTCAGGGTTTCCCAGCAGTCATCTGCCCTTAATTACCATAGACATAGCTTGTCTCTCGAATCTTAGGGAGTTAAATCACACCTTGATTACCATTTGACTCACAATGGCCCTTATAATCAGAGGTCATTAAGTGCCATTAAGATGAGCTTGCTGGAAAGAGGGACTCATTAAAAATACATAGTTAGAAATCACAGTGTGCGGCAAAGGACTTACATCAGCTAAAGGGACAAAAAAAAAAATCACTTCCGATCAATATTTACTACATGTAGTAATACGAGCACATTGCAAAGACTGCATTAGTCTCATATATTTACATTCAGCTGGTGGAAGTGCATTTTCAGTAGTGGCACCCTCCGCTCCTCATTTTGGATTAATTGTCAAGCAGCATTAGACAGATCTATTCTCCTAACATTTTCAAAGAAACGTTTGAAAAAATGTTATTTGAACAAGTTCATAAGTAATGTCTTTGTGTTTTAATTTGCTAGTCTTGGATATATTATGTTATCCCGTAATTCAGTCTCCTGACCAACACTATACGGAGGTCAGGAGACCAAATTTCAAAATCCTGATGGGGACTTGTGTTATGCGGGGGGGCTTCACCCCTGCACCCACTAACTAAAATAGCCAACTCTGAGGGGGAGTGGACCTCAGAGTTGGTAGTAAAGTTAGGAGGGTTGTAAAAATTTAATTTGCAAAATGTACCCCTACCGGGAACAGAACCCCGTCCCCAAAAGCCTACTGGCTGAGCTGCAGGAGCATTAGTGTTCCATACCACGGAGCAGCTTGGCCAGCATCTTGCTCTGCCGCCCTCAAAAGGTCACGCCAGGCGGAACCATGCTCCCCAGGCACAACCTAGCATTTAGCCAGGTGAAATACAATTTTGCCCAGCAAAATGCAATCTCGCTTTCGGGCAGAAATGTCGGGCACCCTTAATTTTGGGGTACCGAAGCCAGGTCCATGAATGTTAGGACCCTCTGCTTCAGTATCCTGATAGGATACCCTAGTCTTCAGCAACTACACAACTAGTTTTGTTTGTTTATGTTATGTGTTTCTTGTGATGGCATGCTAAGCTTTAGAAGAGCACCAAAGAAATCACATTTGTTATAATTATCATGGTTATGATTTTGACAAATCCTGAACTGAACCTGGCTCTGTAGAGGGGCTTTGTAAATATGTCATGTAAAACAAATTCTAAAATTATTTTCAGAAGTCATATCTTTTTAACACAGGATATAAAAGTATATTCCCAAACAGAGATATGCAAGAAATTAATCTCATTGCAGTTCACTGGCGCAGCAGTAGTGCAGCCGCTTGTGTCACTGATGACCCAGGTTTTGGAGTGGACTCTGACAGCCTGTGGGGCCGGTCTGTGGAAGGAGGAGTGAGCATCTCATAGACAGCCCTCCTCCTTTGAGGTGGAGAAATGTGAGCCATGCAGCATGATGGCTACCTAGCATAAGATAGCTTGAATCACAGTCCAGGCCACCAGAAAGAGTGATGTATCCAGACAGCAGCACATTCACACAGTGGTGCAATGCATGCATTATTGCATGGCCAGCATCCCAAAGGGGAAGAAAATGGAAAAAATGACCCTCAGTCTACTGAAAGCAAAGCCGGCATCCCCCACATGCGCACACATGACCAACATGGCAAGCCACAGTCTACTGAGAGCAAAGCTGTCATCTCCCACATGCCCACACATGACCAACATGGCAGGCCACAGTCTACTGAGAGCAAAGCTGGCATCCCCCACATACCCATGCATGGCAAACATGGCAGGCCACAGTCTACTGAGAATGAAGCTGTCATCTCCCACATGCCCACACATGACCAACATGGCAGGCCACAGTCTACTGAGAGCAAAGCTTGCATCCCTCACATACCCACACATGACAAACATGGCAGGCCACAGTCTACTGAGAGCAAAGCTGGCATCCCCCACATGCCCACACATGACCAACATGGCAGGCCACAGTCTACTGAGAGCAAAGCTGGCATCCCCCACATACCCACGCATGACAAACATGACAGGCCACAGTCTACTGAGAATGAAGCTGGTGTCCCCCACATACCCACGCATGACAAACATGGCAGGCCACAGTCTACTGAGAGCGAAGCTGGCATCCCCCACATACCCACATATGACAAACATGACAGGCCACAGTCTACTGAGAGTGTAGCTGGCATCCCCACATGCCCACATATGACCAACATGGCAGGCCACAGTTCACTGAGAATGAAGCTGGCATCCTCAGATACCCACGCATGACAAAACATGACAGGCCACAGTTTACTGAGAATGAAGCTGGTATCCCCCAGATACCCACGCATGACAAACATGGCAGGCCACAGTCTACTGAGAGTGAAGCTGGCATCCCCCACATACCCACACATGACAAACATGGCAGGCCACAGTCTACTGAGAATGAAACTGTCATCCCCCACATGCCCACACATGACAAACATGGCAGGCCACAGTCTACTGAGAATGAAGCTGGCATCCCCCAAATACCCACACATGACAAACATGGTAGGCCACAGTCTACTGAGAGCGAAGCTGGCATCCCCCACATACCCACACATGACAAACATGACAGGCCACAGTCTACTGAGAGTGTAGCTGGCATCCCCCACATGCCCACATATGACCAACATGGCAGGCCACAGTCTACTGAGAATGAAGCTGGCATCCCCCACATACCCACGCATGACAAACATGACAGGCCACAGTCTACTGAGAATGAAGCTGGTATCCCCCACATACCCACGCATGACAAACATGGCAGGCCACAGTCTACTGAGAGCGAAGCTGGCATCCCCCACATACCCACACATGACAAACATGACAGGCCACAGTCTACTGAGAATGAAGCTGTCATCCCCCCACATGCCCACACATGACAAACATGGCAGGCCACACGAAGCTGTCATCCCCCAAATACCCACACATGACAAACATGGCAGGCCACTTACCCCCACAGTGGTCCTGGGCAAGTGGTAGTTAACTTGCAAGTCCATGAGAAGGTCAGTGACAGTGCCTGGGGGGGTGCTGTCAGGTGGAGGGTGGATCAGAGGCAAGGAAGAAAAAGCTATATAAAACAAAATCTGGTCAGAGCCGATATGGCTGTGGAGAGCTTTTGGTATGCTTTTAGCCATTATTTCTAATGAATTTACAAAATGCAGATCTGTAAAGAGGCAGTTTCAATGTGGTCTTCCTTTTACATATTTTTACAATGTGTTTTCCTAGAATATGCCTCCTGATTGCTATATATTTAGCCTGGATAGTTCACAGAAGAAATTGCATTTTATTTTCAGTAGGGCTCTACATCTACACAATATTATGCTGCACTGTGTAAAATCAGAACACACTAAAACCAATATTTTACATCTGGAGGGATATATTAAGTGCCGGATCGATGCACGAGCAGAAAGATGCATTGCACAAAGAGGGTGAGCCAGTCGATACTGATACAACATTCAAAGAGAATGCACCACCGGTACAGGGTGTACATACAGTGAAGCCCACCAGGATGAACTGCAGCACTCTAGAATTCTGCAGTAGAGTTACTGCAGCAAACAATCGCAGTTTTAATGGGAGTTAATCCCTTTTGTCATGCAGTAAACCTGTGACACTGCACTTCATCCTGGCGGCTTCATTGTTCCTGTTGAAAATGCGACCCTGGAAGGGGTTGCAGTGCAGGTGGCTGCCAAGTCAGGTGCATCCAGGGTGATCCTGACTGAATACCTTCCAGGGGAATGTGTGGCACATACCAGCATGCACCGCAGCCCCTATTGGCAATATTCAGCTCAGAAATGCAAATGAACTAATTGAGCATGCAGGGTGCAAAGGGGTCTTATGCATGCTCATTACCAGCCCATTTGCATGTTGGCATGGAGATGAACGCACTGGAGCAGCTCTCGCCCCAAGCCCTGACCCCGACTGCTCCCATGTGGGACAGACCCTGAAGTCTCTGGTGGTATAGTGGTACCCCCCCCCCCATTCCACCAGCCCCGATCATACTGGAGTCCAGGCTCTATCAGTTCCATATTGTAGAGACCCCAATGCCATCCCTAATTGTACCTGAATACACCCACAGTCCATGTCCATAGTGTAGTGGCCTCCACTGCCCCTCAACAGTGCACAGTAAGCCCCCTCCCTGCCCCCCAGCCCAATTCCATTGCAACAACTGGCTCTGTAATGGGATCATACCACTCTATCAGCAGGTGGCAGAGCACTCGCAGTACGATGCTGGAATGTGTTATACGTAGGCAAGAGCTGTGTGTGGATGATAACACCCAGTAGCCATACTCCTCAGGCACTTGCATGCGGGTCCTTCATCCCCGGTGCCATTGCACTGCTCAGTGTAGGTGAGGGACGATGCTGTACCCACTCACACAGGTCCCAAAACAGGCATGTTACAGCCGATCTCCCATTCATTTGTACAATTGGGGAACTGCAGATGAACTTTCTACAGCCTGAAGCATACACTGCAAATGACATTACAGGATACTGCACCCATGGCACCTGGGATACTTCAGAAGTCAGGAGGGTGGCATGTCACACAGGGGAACAGGGTAGAATGTGGACTTGCAGCAGTGTATAACAGCAGGAAGATACAGCATTGACAAGGCATGCATTGGAGGTATGTAAATTCCCTCTTCAGTTTGACAGGGACGTACACACAGGTGCATACACTGGTGGAACCTCAGCTGGCATGATGCCCCAATGCACGGTACAGACAGTTGGGTCATTCCAGAGTGCAGGTCCCCAGCCCAGGTTCAGTGCAGTCAATGGCTGGCCATGGCAGGGTGTGGAGGGCAGTGCCAGTGTTTTCAATGGGTTGGGTATGGGGGAGTGAGGGTGTCTGTGTACAGGGGCGCTGGATGGGAGTTCTCTAAACTATGGATATGGAACATGGGTTCCTCTGTTGCAGTTGGTTCTGGGGGGGAGGCCCTACACTATGGAGCTCTTCAGGGATGGAGTTGGCTAGATAGGGGATGGAAAGAGGGTAACTCTAGTCTGCCAGGGCTGCCAGACTGCTGTGCACCTGGGTGCATATCTGCAGCTTGCCTGTGGGTGGCTGGCCGGGTTAGGTCAGCTATTCATGGTCCGCAGTGCTCTGGACTGTGAGGGGCACATTCCCACTGAATATGCTGCAGCATGGCATATGCATGGGACTGCCCCCTTGACTTGAATGGCATACCATTTGTGAGTGTGCCCTGGCCCATTCCCTTGTAGCCAGCGCATTCCACACGTTTGAATATCATGCTGTTGTGCATTGTTGGAGTTGTGCAGCACATTTCCCTTTTCCACTGGGATGTGCTGTGTATTTCCATTGAATACAGAGGCCCTGGACTAGGTAGCCTGAATACATTATAACAAGCATTTGTCAATGCCGAACGTTCGCTTGCAGGTATTTGCAGTGGTATTTGGCACTTGGACATGGCTTAAAAAAATCAGTGACAAAGAAGTACAAGCATTTGTCAGTGCCGAATGTTGCTTGCTTCTATGTGCTGTTTAGGTATTTGGAGGTCATTGGAGTGCAAATATTGAAAATTTGCGAACTTACGAGCGTGCATAGGAACTGCGCAACGCACACTCTTAAAACAGTAATTTTTAGGAATTTTTTCACCAAATTTTCAACATAGCCATTTTAAGACCTCTGCTCATGAACAGTGTCACTGTGATTTTCTTAATGTGTCCCATACATTGAGTTCGCACACCGACTGAGCCATTGAGCGCTACATGGACGGAAAGACATTTTGGGCAGGATGTGAAAAATGACAGCTGTACTGCTCATAAGAAGATGTGGTAAAATGGCAATGTTGAAAATCTGGAGTGGAAATATTGAAAATTCACAAACCTACGAGCGTGCGTAGGAACTGCGCAACGCACGCTCGTAAAACAGTCATTTTTAGGAATTTTGTCACCAAATTTTCAACATAGCCACTTTAAGACCTCTGCTAATGAACAGTGTCACTGTGATTTTCTTAATGTGTCCCATACGTGATTTACTTTTACCATTTACATGCATTATGCTTCGGTAAAACACGTTTTGGCAGGATGTGAAAAATGACAGCTGTACTGCTCATAAGGAGGTGTGGTAAAATGGCAATGTTGAAAATCTGGAGTGAAATGTTGAAATTCATGACTTATGGCGTGCGTAAGACTGCATAGCCACAGCTACGTCAAAAGCGGTAATTTTAAAATTTTCCAACAAATTTTCAAAATAGGCTTTTGAGAGCCCACCTTATGAACGCTGGCACTGTCATTTCATTAATCAGGCCCAAAGGTGATTTTGCACAGTGACTGTGAAATCACCTCGGGCCCAATAACGCCATGACAGTGACAGAATTCATGAGAAGGGGTCCCAAAAACCCCATGTTGAAAATTTGGTACAAAAATTCCAAAAATGCCTAAGATATGCAACAAAGTTGAAAAAACCCATCTAGCCCATTATACAGCTTACGGCATTTCCTCAGTTGAAGTCGGCTTTGAAGAGTGCAGGCGTGTCTCGGTCCAGCGATGATAAATCGCGTAAACTCTGGGAGGTAAGTATGGGGTGAGGGGTGTGGGAAGGCAAGGGTGCGCAGTGGGTGGGGCGCGGGTTGTGGGAGGGTGGGAAGACTCGTGGGGCGGTTTTAATTTACAGGTTTTTTTCTACAGTTGACGGCGGGGCGTTTGCCACGCTGGGGTGGGCTCCAGCGTGGCAGAGATGGCTGGGGGCCGTGGAGCCGCCGGGGATTGGGCACCCCATCGGCAGGACGATGCGGGACATTTGCCACGCTTGGGTGGGCTCCCAGCGTGGCAGAAGGATGGTGGGGGGGCGTGGAGCTGATGGGGGATTGGGCACCCCCGTCGGCAGACGACGTGGGATGTTTGCCGCGCTGGGGTGGGCTCCCAGAGTGGCAGAAGGATGGCTGGGGGGAGCCGTGGAGCCGACGAGGGATTGGGCACCCCCATCGGCAGACAACGCAGGACGTTTGCATGCTGGGGTGGGCTCCCAGCCTGGCGCCAAAGATTTTGGGGGGGGTGTGATGCACTGCAAGCACACAGCGGTGGTTTTCTTTGAAGAGAAGACCACCGCTGTCATCTCCAACACCAGCGTCGATTGGTGCAGGATCGCCACAGCCTGCTCAACGAGCAGGGATTGCACAGGAGAGGCACACCTCCAAAGTGTCCCATTCTCCCAAGACGTCCCTTGCGCATGCGCGCAAGCGAACGTAAAAATGGTAAAATCATGAACCCACTGAAAACAAGATATTGCATCTAATCTGGAACAGCCTGAGTAAATACAGTGCAAAAATGTGTAAATGAACATCCCTGTGACAATAAGATGTAGCATTTCCCCTGCCCTAGCCAGGATACAAAATATAGGATAAGAAATATTCAGTGCTTCCAGATCCAAATAACCATTACTCTGTAAGAAGCCCTCATTTTCCCTGTGTTTTCCCCACAAAGGCAGAATCAAATCTTTGTAAACTTTTCCATAAGCCACTGGGACTTTATTTATGACTTTGTTCTTTATTTATTATATCAACAGCGTTTTATTGGGAAAAGAGCTCTGATTTGCTGTTCTGTATTAATATTATATGTCAAGATGGCCTTGGAATAATTTGGATTTATATGCTATGCATAAGGAAAAATGGGGGACTGTATGAAACAACAAATATCCAGCTCATTATTTCAAGAGCCATACTCAAAATTAATAATCACAAGTCAGGCAGTCTTTCAAAAGATACTAGTAATGGAGCTGTGGAGACCAAGGAACGTCTGTGGAGACCAAGGAATGCCTGTGGAGACCAAGGAACGCCTGTGGAGACCAAGGAACACCTGTGGAGACCAAGGAACGCCTGTGGAGACCAAGGAACGCCTGTGGAGACCAAGGAACACCTGTGGAGACCAAGGAACGCCTGTGGAGACCAAGGAACACCTGATCAGGCTGGGAGGCAAACTGTCATCCATTTTGTCCATCATCTCCTTCTCTGAGATCCTGCCAATCTGGGAGAGGGGGCAGATGGACAGAAGGTCAGAGAAGGGGAGATAGGGAAGCTAAACATGTGGCTCAAGGGCTGGTGTCAGGAAAAAGGACACACATTTGTAGGTAACTGGCAACAGTTTTGGGAAAGAAAGTTCTTTAAATTCGATGGACTGCATCTGAGTGAGGAGGGAGTCAGTACATTGCAGCAGAAGTTTGATGCTTTTGCAGAATATTTAAACTAGCAAATGGGGAGAGGGGTGCAGCACCCGATACATCAAAAGGAAGAACACCCCTCCCCCTAAGCTAGTAATCAAACAGGAGTTCAGCATGTTTGTATTTCATGTTCACCAGGTAAGGAAAAAAGTCTGACTGCCCATATGATGCGCAGGGGAAATGCCTGACCTCGCCCAACAACTAACACAATGACATCTGGCCAATGGAAAATCATGTACACAAATGCCCGCAATCTGGGAAACAAGATCCCAGACCTGCAGGCAACAATGACAGAGGCTAAACTGGACATAATAGCCATTAGCGAGACATGGTTCATCAGTAACCATACTTGGGAGACTTTAGTACCCAGCTATGCACTGTTCAGAAGAGACCGAGGTGCAAAAAGGGGGGTGGGGGGGTGGAGTGGCCCTTTATGTCAATGAAAATATCAAAGCTACAGAAATTCAGAAAGACTACATATAAGGAGCCAGAAGAATTGTGGGTCACCCTGCAAACAGAAAATGGGACAGCCATATGAACTGGGTTTGTCTACAGGCCCCCAGACCAGAGGGAGGACATAGACACATTACTGTTAGAAGATATACAAAACATGACAGCTAAAGGGGAGGTTCTGATAGTGGGAGACTTCAACATGCCAGATACAGATTGGTCAATACCAGCAGGAACATCTGCCAGAACTAGACACATAGAGGATTCCCTGTAGAGGGAGTGCCTCAAACAACTGGTATAACAACCCACAAGAGACAGGGCTATCCTAGATCTAGTAATGACTAAGAGGGAAAGGATCATGGATCTCCAGGTAGAAGGTAACCTGGGGCCAGTGACCATCACATAGTATGGTTCAGTTTGGTGACTAGAACTAAATTATCCCATTCCAAGGCAAAAATATGGGACTTCAGAGGAGCTGACTTTGATAAGATGGCCAACAGAGTTAAGCAGCAAGAAGAAATGCGGGTGAGGGGGTACAGGCAAAGTGGGCAAGAATTAAGGATGCAGTACTTGAAGCAACATCCCATTGTGTTAGAGAGAAAAGCAAGAGCAAAAGAAGGAGGAAACCATTTGGTTCTCAAAAACAGTGGCAGAAAAGGTCAGAGCCAAAAGTCTGGCCTTCAGGAAATATAAGGGAACGCAGCAGGACAAAGATAGGGAGGCATACCAAACTTCCCTAAGGTAAGCAGGGAAGGCAGTAAGGCAGGCAAATGCCCAACTTGAGGAAACACTAGCACGAACAGTAAAAGAAGGAGACAAGACTTTCTATAGATACATTAGAGAAAGGAGAAAGTCCAGAGGGGTTTTGCTAAGATCAAAGGGGATAAGGGGGAGTGTGTGGAGGAGGACCAAGGAAAAGCATCTATCCTAAATAGATACTTCTGCTCAGTATTAACTGAAGAGAAGGTAAGGCAGGGCCCACAGCTCAACACCGTGGACACAGGGGGGAGGGAGGTGTGCACAAGTCCCTTCACAAAAGAAAGAGTCCTACAAGAACTCGCTAAGCTCAGGGTGGATAAGGCAATGGGACCGGATGGAATACATCCCAGGGTACTAAAGGAGCTAAGGGAGGAACTACTAGAGCCATTATCAGAACTATTTAGTAAGTCTCTGAGCACAGGAGAGGTCCCAGAAGACTGGAGAATGGCTCATGTGATCCCGCTCCACAAGAGTGGCAGCAGGGAGGAGGCAGGGAACTACAGACCAGTCAGTCTTACCTCAGTAGTGGGCAAGATTATAGAGGCACTCCTTAAGGAAAGGACAGTACAACACCTGGAATCCATAGGAGCACATGATCCAAGACAGCATGGGTTTACAGCAGGAAGGTCCTGTCAAACTAATCTCATAGATTTCTTTGACTGGGTAACCAGAGTGGCGGACCAAGGGGGTGCTGTTGATGTTGCCTACCTTGACTTCAGCAAAGCTTATAATACTGTTCCACATAGAAGATTGACTAATAAGCTGGGTAGGTTTGGGGCGGGTCAGAAGTTGGTGAACTGGGTGGTAAACTGGTTGGCGGGCAGAAAACAGAGAGTGGTGGTAAATGGTATACAGTCAGAAGAGTTGCAAGTCACAAGTGGGGTACCTCAGGGATCAGTCTTGGGGCCAGTCCTCTTCAATATCTTCATCAGTGACATTGCAGATGGACTGAAGGGTAAGGTTTGTCTGTTTGCAGATGACACCAAGGTCTACAACAGAGTAGATGATCCAGATGGGGTGGACAAAATGAGAAGAGATCTGGATGAACTGGCAGAATGGTCAGATGAGTGGCAACTGAGGTTTAACGCAAAGAAGTGCAAGATCATGCATACAGGGAAAAGAAACCCTGAAGCCACCTATAGGTTGGAAGAGGAGTTGCTGACAATCACAAGGGAAGAAAGAGACTTGGGCATCATCATCACAGATGATCTGAAATCATCCAAGCAGGCCTCTAAAGCTGTAGGTATGGCTAGAGGGATGTTGAGGTGTATTAGTAGGGGTATCACAAGTCATAAGAGGAAGGTAATAATCCCTCTTTACAAGACACTGGTTAGGCCCCATCGGGAGTACTACGTGCAGTACTGGAGGCCGCACCTGCACAAGGGCCTTAACAAAATGGAGGCAGTCCCCAGAAGGGCAAACAAAATGGTGCAGGGACTGCATCAAGAAAACATATGAGGACAGATTAACAGAGCTCAATATGTATACCCTAGAGCAAAGGAGGATGAGAGGTGATATGATCGAAACATTTTAAGGGCATTAACAAGGTAAAATAGTTTAACATGTTTCAGTATAAGAAGAGAACACAGCATGAGATTAGAGGGAGGCCGATTAAGGGGTAATGTGAGGAAGTTCTTTTTCACAGAATGGGTGGTGGATGCATGGAACGGTCTACCTCAGGAAGTGGTGGATATGAATACAGTGCAGGGCTTCAAACAGGCATGGGATAGGCATAAGGGAGCAATACAGATGAGTATGAATAGATAGGCCGTTGACAGAGTAGAGACCTATGGCACATTCATAAGGCAGAAATAAATGGGCAGACTGGATGGGCCTTGCAGTCCTTATCTGCTGTCAACATCTATGTTTCTAATGTCTGTAAACAAATTTATTGCAAATAGAGACATTTCCATATATATATATATATATATATATCTCTATACACTCACACACACACACACACACACACACACACATATAGGTGTGTGGACAGTATTTGAGAGACTTGGGTGTGCACTTAAAATAAGGTCTGTATTTTACTCATAATTTATTAAAAATACAGAATTTGTGATCTGTACTGTTGCCAATATGGTTAAGAGATAGTGTGCATAAAAAAAGGGTGTATGTATTTTTATTTTATTGTGACATTTTAATAATGAAAATAGCCTTAAAAAGGGCAGCCATTTTGTGACATGGCTGTGTTACACAACTTGGTGACCATTAAATTTACTGTATTTAAAGCACAATGCTAAAGTTTTCTTTTTTAGTGGACAGAGTGGATGTATAACTGTCCCCCAGTGATTATTGATTTTATGCAGATGTAATTACATTTACATGACACCACGGCCTGGATATTCAGACTGAGCCAGGCTGTGGCGCAAGCCTAGGCACAGTGCAACTTGGCTGCACAGGGGCAATGACAGGGTGATATTCAACAGAGCTGCGCCATGGCACAGCATCGCTGAATATCGGACCCTGGCCACTCGCAGTGCACATGGCGCAGTGGCACTGCGCCAGCACAAGTGGCCAGAGTGGAGCAGGGGGATGCGCTAGTGCAAGTTCTGTTGCACTATGTGCAACAACCATGATATTCAAAAGTGCACATGCAATCATTATGGCCCCATTTGCATGCAGGTGTGCCAATCCCCGGCGACTTGCACCTGGTGCCCTGCCAGGCTGCAGCCGTCAGGGACTGATGCCCCCTGCACATCATGGAAAAGTGCCCCTCTGCCCGATCGTGGGCATATGTAGAATATATTGAACATCCAATATCCCTAGTGGTCCAGTGGACCGCTTCACGCCAGATCGCGGGCTTAAGTATAAAATTAAACTGTCCATTATCCTGGTGGTCCAGTGGACCACTCTCAGCCCGATCGCGGGCATCAGTAGAAAATAATGCCACCCCAAAACAACCCTGGTGGACTAGCGGTACCCCCCTCCCCATCCGCCCACTGAGCCCCACTGCCCCGCTCCCCCCGGTCAGCAGCAGGCAGCAGCTTCCCACCCACTTGCCGCCCCGCCACCTGCTGACTGACACTGTACGGTAGGGCTGTACACCCATTGGTCCACAGCGTGAGCCAATGGGCATGCAGCCCATACCGTACTACACAGTCCAGATATATGATTAGAACCACCATTGTGCTGGTTTGGCTGTAATATATCAAGAGATCTCATCCCGTCATGAATGGTGACAAGTGGTCTGAGACTGCACTCAAAGCAGTAGTGGAGCTATGATTTCTTTGAAGAGGAATGACAATCTCATTGTGATTGTGTGCCAGCCGCACAATACTCTGACACAAAATAACATAAATGATGACGGCAGAAAAAGACAGATGGTTCATCCAGTCTGCCCGTATTACACCACCATACCCCAGGATCTATTGTCTCTGCGAGATCTTTGCTTACACTATTTTCCCTTTTGTTATCTGTGATTCTGTCCCCACCTACACCCAGAGTAGCTAATATCCCCTTGATTTTATCCCAGCCATGTTTTTTTATGTATGTTTTATCGAAATTTTTTGAAGAATTAAGACAAGCAGTAGAGTAATTTGTGCATGCAATACAGAATCATGCATAAGGAAGAACATACAGTTCTGAAATTGGTGACAGCAAACACACAACATAGCAGGGAATAAAATGTAAATTAATATCACTGGGCAGTGTTACAGTACCCTTGCATAACTGGTATAGCTACCGTAATGTTAGGGAAAACAGAAGCAGAGAAAGAGCAACAAAAACCTATACTGCTTCCCTCTCAGTATCAGCAGTGGAATCTGCACTGATGGAGTTCATAAGGTAATCCCAGCCATGTTTGATGCCATTAATAGTTTTGGCACCACCACCTTTGCCGCCAGACCATTCCATGTCTAAACCACTCTTTCCGTAAAGTAAAACTTCTTCAAATCCATTTTAACCTACCCTCCCCCAACGCTGTCCTCCACTTGTGACCCCTTGTCCTAGCATTGTTCCTGATAAATAACTCCTCACATTTCAGCCCATTAATTCCTTTCAGGAACTTAAAGGTCTCTATCTTATTCTCCCTGTTTCTTCTGGTTTCGAGTGAATACGTATTTAGTACCTTTAGTGGTTCCTCAAAGGATCTGTACTCCTGGCCCTGAATCATCTTGGTCATCCTACGTTGTACCTTCTGTAGCCTGTCCCTCTTTAGGTAGGAGGCTCCAGAACTGGGCATAGTACTCCAGGTGTGGACTCACCAATGACCTATACAGTGGTAACAGTACCTCCTGCTTTCTACTGCTGAACCCTTTCGTAATGCACCTCAGCATCCTGTTAGCATAGCATTGCTGAATGCCTTGTTAAATTGGCTGGTTTGTTTAAGGGAATCACCAGTGATAACTCCTAGATCCCTTTCCTCTGAGGTTGCGCCCAGCTTAACCCTCCATCATCCAGTATGTTGTTCTGGTGTTTTTATTCCCTAAGTGCATAACGTTGCACTTTTTGGCATTGAATTTCATCTGCCAGTATTTGGACCAATTTTCCAGCCTTTGCAGGTCTCTCTGCAACTTCCTTACCCCCCCTCCACATTGTTAACCCTACCTCAGAGTTTAGTGTCATCTGTGAATAGACACAACCTAACTGGGATTCTCTCTCCTATGTTGCTGGTGAACATATTGAAGAGGACTGGGTCCAGAACAAATCCTTGTGGTACTCCACTAAAGATCTCTCTTTCCTCTGATCTGACCCCATTCACCATAACTCTCTGCTGCCTCCCCTCAAAACCAACTCCCTACCCACTTTACTATTTCTTTAGCTGTTCCCAGATCTCCCATCTTCTTCAGTAGCCTTTGATGCTGTTCAATATGGCACTGTTATCTTTTAAATGGGAACAGTCAGCACCCAGAGCCCCATAGCCAAGCGTGGAGCCTGTCCCAACCCACACTTTGTGTGCAGAAATATTATTTCTACTTACTGTTTACAGTAGCACAGTAGATTGCACCAGACCAACCCTGCTCACTTTCAGTTTGACACACTCTGCAACCACAAATCCCAGAATCTGCTGCAGCTGACAGGTGACAACACAGTAGGGCCACAGCAGTGGGGAGACCCAACAGACTGCTGTGCATGCCAGAGTACATGAAAGCTCAGATTTTATGTTTGCTAGTCCTACTGTCCTTCTGGAACCAAGCATTGTCAAAGAGGACTGTACTTAGCCCTGGGAGAAAAGCAAGACTGGAAAACATCTGATCAGAGCCTATAAAAGCTCCAACATGCAGTGCAGGCCCCTGAATCTCCCACTGCTGCAACCCCACTCTGATGTCAGCTGCAGGGGATGGTTCCATGTGATATGGGTGACTACAAAATGTTGCCGTCAATAATAGTGATTGCATATCACCGAACACCCAAAATGGCGATGAACACAACACCGACCTCCACAAACAGCGAGAACACCATAAAATGTCTGCGGGGGGCAAACTGTACTTACCTTTTATGTGGGGCTGTGCCCACCCACCATTAATAATGTAATCGACTCCTGGGGATAACACTGGGGACAGAGGAAAACTCAGGAGGAGGGCAATACCATGGAGGGGTTACATGTCTGTAGGGGAGAATATTGGGGGCAAGCTGCGGGCAAGGGGGGAAACAAAGTTGGGGGAAACTGGACTTCTGCAACAATAACATATAGAATAATGCATGTGGTCGTGTGTTTAGCGAGTTTTTACACACACTGAGGGATGTGTGTAAAATCTCAAGTTAAACACACAACCCCATGTTTTATTTTATATAATTGCTGGGGAGCATTTTCTTGCCACAGCAATTATATAAAATAAAACCGTGGTACTTGGTGTGGAGGAAGAGCGGTCAGCGCTCCAGCAGAGTGGGTCCCAAAACCTTTTCTTTTTTTTCTTTTTTTTTTTTTAGCACAGGAGGCAAGTAGGCAAGTTTCTTTTTTCAAACAAATTACTTACCACTGACTTATGGCGGTATAGAATCCAGGGCACAGCGTAGTGCTGAAGTCGCAGTGGCTGTCGTGCACCATGTTTAGCGGACAGCATGGAAGCAGGTGCATGTGTGGAGCATGGGAAACCCAGTGCGTGTTCACCAATATAACCCACGAGTTATAACGGCAAATTATAACCCGGGTTTCCAATAGGAGAAAACGCTCCCCAGTTATTATAAATAAAGTAAACAATGAAACGAAGACAAAAATTAAAAATTCATATTTTAGGTGATTATTCAAATCTCCAGGGCTGTATACAGAGGTTACACATTGCGCTAATCTCTGCCTGTGCCAAAAAAGTCGTACTCCGACACTGGTTGGATCAGATCATGCCCACCTATACAGAATGGCACATGGAGATTACAGTTACCATCCTAGCTGAGTGCATTATTTCGGGTCTTACAAACAGAATGGCGAAATATAGAAAAGTTTGGGACCCGCTCTTCAACATTTTACTGATCCATTCCAGGTCTGATCATTCCCAGAAACAGTAAATTTCTTGACTGTTGCACAAGACATTGCAGTCTAATCCTTCATAACAATACCCTAACTTAGCATCCTAGTGGCAGCGGGTGGGATGGGGGGGTACAGACAACTGTGCAGTTTTTGCTTTTGTTTTGTAAATGTCTTTACTCTGCAAATTTATGTTTCCATTGATATATTCCGTGATGCATTAGACACACCTTGTGAATGTGATTGCCTGTACATGGATTTTGTGAAAAACTTAATAAAGTTTATTAAAAAAAAAAAATTCAGTCCTGAACCCCGGTCCACTAGCTTCACAGATCATAACCTTAACCGCCACACCAGACTGCCAGCTGGAACCAACCCTCCCAAACAAAGCCATATAACCTTCCCTCACTGACTCTGCCTCGCTATTAACTACCTCAAAGTCTTTTACATTCGCTTTCATTCCCACTCGCTATTTATTCATAGTCGCTATTTGCACAGGTGCTCAAACTGAGTCACCCCTATGACGGGATACCGTAGGGGACTCTAGGACTTGCAGTCACAGAAAATGTCAGCCTGGAAGCTGTTCCTAGTCTTCACAACTCCTCTGACTTAGATATGATGTAGTCCATGTAGTCCAGACTCCGTGGACTGCTGCATGTATTCCGTGAGCTGCTGCATGCACACCCCTGGTCATGAAGACTGACCGTCATGGAGTTCTCACTTGCACTCCTACTCACACTCCCCCTCCCAGTACTCTCATACGCACATACACCCAGCTGATCGGAACAAATCTGTTGGCTTTTCTTTTTTTTTTTTTTTTTTTTGCTTTCTTAGCAGGAATTTTGAAACATTAACACTACCACATACTCCCTTAAACACGCACAAAAAAAAATGTTAGTCCTTTATTCCAGCCCCCATGAATTTATTAGGTCTACCTGGCTGCAAGTGTAACTGGCCCAGAAGTCTGCCAAATCCTCCCAATGATGAAGAGATGCCACCTTCTCAGCTATGATGCACTCTGAATTTCACAGTTGCTTCTCCACTATTTCTTGAAGCAGCTGTAACACTTTCCATTAAGATGAGTATTAGCTAGGGGCACCATTTGCCCCCATTGAAGGCCGTTGTTTTTTTTTGTTTTGTTTTTTAATGAGAAAATGCACACACACCTCGCAACCATATCTTAGCAGGTCAGGAGTCTTCACACAGTATGGTAGCCGGGCTGGGTCTGATCGCTGCACTGCGCATGCACGCCCTCCGGGTGAGAGTGTGTGAGCCTGGCACCAGTCAGTCAGTCAGCCTCCCCTATTCAACAGCAACCCAGAAGAAAGAACATGCTGCAGACAGCGAGGACGCCACACTGCAAGGACTCCTGTTAAGAGACCACGCTAGTTTGAGCCTCTCATCCTGCTGCTCCTGATCTGCTGCAAATAACTTGAAAAAAAATACTTAAAAACCTATTTACTTATGCCACAAATAACACTGCCACAAGCACCGGAAGGACGCTGGGAACCCCCTCATGCCTTGCTTATTACCACCTCCCCATGGAGACCCTCAGGTACCTTAATTGATAAATTTAAAAAAACAGTTTAAATGTTTATTTTAATCTCTTGCACTTTATGCAGTAGGGACAGTGGATCCAAAACCAGATGCTGTGAGCTATAAGGTGGGGTGCAGATACAAGGCTGGCTAGCCCAGCTTAGAGTCCTAAGAATAACGCACCCCTTACAAAAAACTCCTTGGACTGGCTTGAGTTGAGCTTCTTGTTTTAATTGATGATATTATCCTAAAAAGTAACCAAAGCAGTCCACTTGCCCGAGTTAGGAAAGATAGAGCTGGATTTAAACTAGACTGTGAATAGATGCACTCCTACCCTCTTATGTGAACATTTAGTTCAGTGGATCATTTTTTGTGTTCAGATACAGCATGTAGTGAAAAGTGAGGGCTCTAACTGAATGAAATGAAGTGCTGTGGCATATGCCCAAGTTTAGACATTTAAGTAGAACAAAAAAATGGGTGTACATTGCAGTGTAGCTCTGGTGCAGCACCTCAGCGAAAGTGCAGCTGTGTACAAGGAGCTAATATGAAACTGAGTTTCAGAAAAGGGTCAAGTAAGCAAAGGAGAATGGGTCAGTGCAGTCATTTGCAAAAAGTCAAAGAAGCAGAAACAGCCTTTTGGACTTGGGGATGGGAGGGGGAGTCCAAGCAACCCTAAGCAACTTTTTTTGCCTTCTGCGTACCCCAGAGCATGTATGGTGCATGTGTTTGTGTGTGTGTGTGTTTGGGGGGGAGGGTCCAAGGATCGCCAAACTTGCAGTGTGCCCCAGCACAAGTCTGGAGTAGAGAAGGTGGTTAATGTTACACATGTATGAAACCCTTGCCTGCACACTTGCTCAGAGGCACACAGAAATCCACACAGCCCTTTCGACTTTGCAGGTGGGGGAGAGGGGCAAGTCCGAGGAGCCCTGAGCAAGTTCACTGTGCCTTTTATGTTCACAATGCTAGTGTCTCATTAATGTGTTTTCATTTTATTTATTCTTTTATTACGACTGCAACCGCCAACATGAAAGACGTGTAATCTTTGCCTGAGACGATTGAGATCTGTTCCAGTCCAGCCTAGCTTGTGGTGGCCTACATGCCCCTGGCCCTGCCCCCACTTAGCCCCTGGCTCTGCCCCACAGCCCCTTTGACTGGTTGTTGCCCCTCCCCCGGTTGAAATTTGAAATGGTTTTAGCCTCGGAAAAGACAGCTATGCCCATTTTCCTTCCCCATAGCTTTCTTTTTTATTTAAAATTTTGTTAACCAGGTAAATAGCACCAGGTCACTTGGCTGTTTTACAGGCTAGACCCAGGATCACACACACAATACATAATTCATACATACATATAGATTATATAAAACTATACATAAAATACACACATTTACGTATGTATGTATATATTTATTTATTTAATTCTTTGATTAACACCTTTGAGCTGATAGCTCTTTACATAGGTTTCATGTCAGAGGATACAATACAAACACAACAAGCAGACATGATGTTGTGAACGGGTATACAATACTTAATACATTTACAGAGTGAGTTGAATAGCACAGATCAAAAAACTAACATAATGCAGGAGGAGCTAAGATTTGTAGACATTGCAAATATACAGGTTGGGCATAGAGAGTGGGGACAGATCAACAGGAGAGGAGTGATCAGCCCAGGAGGCTTTGTATTTTTGGTGGATATGGGAAACAAACATAGACAAGATGGAGGGGGGTAAGGGTCAGCCCACGGGCTTCCTCAATGGTGCAAAGGTTAATGAGAGGTAGGATGAAATAGGAGGTAGGGGTTCCAGAGGGTGAGATGGAGTGTGGGGTCGTGATAGCGGAAAAGGAGGAAGTATGAGGAGACCAGGGCAATGGAGGGGCAGAAGAACAGAGAGGAGGAAGATGGACAGTGGGTATAAGTGCAGCGAATGTCAAGTTAGTGCAAGCAGTCACAGCTAGAGGCAGTAACAAGGTGCTGTCTAGCCTTTTGTTTAAAATATCCCAATGTGGGAGCAGAAGATATGTCAAATGGCAGAGAAATAAACTGTAGTGGGGCTCAGTAAGCCAAAGAACTTTGACCTTGGGAAGTGCAACAGTGGGGGATCTTGAAGAACAGGCTATCAGAGCTTCTGGTATGAAGTCAGTTGACGTAGGGGATGAGAAGCTTCTGGACCCCAGTGGGGACTAGACCTAGACATGATTTTTCAACTAACCAACAAGTTTGGTAGGTGAGTCTGCTCTTGAATGGGAACCAGTTTATTTATTTATTTATTTGTAAAAATTGGTTTACAACCTTTGAGCCAGAGGCTGATTTCCAAAGGTACCTCATCACATTGAGGACAGACAGAACAAATTTTGGTTACAAAATACAAGTTACTGACTTAGAGTTACATAGAAAGATTTCGTACATTATACAATTAGTAGCAATTACAGTGAATACAGCTGAGCACATGCTGGCTTTAACAGAGGCAGGATGCATAGGGGAGAGGTGGGGGGGAGTGAGGTGGAGTGCTGCCCAGTGGGTGTTGTCAAGTGTAGAGAGACAAGTTAGTTAGCCTGGGCATAAAGGTCACAGGTGTAAGTCAGTCTCGAGGATCCTGTTAGAAGTTGGCATGCCTTGTTTAGGGCCACTTTGGTGCGATGGAGGGCCATATCCATGGCTGACCCATAGATAGCCAGCTCATAATCAGTGAGTGAAACCACCGAACTGTGAATTATCACATTAAGAACTTCAGGGATCTGGCAATACTTGTACCTTTGGAGCAGCCCTATTCACATATTGACAGCTTTGGCAATATTGTCAATATGAAGACCATATGACAAGGTGCTGTCCATCATTATCCCCAGATATTTAAAGTGCTGGACAATTTCCAGGTTAGTGACCACATCATTGGTGATAGAGAATGGGTAGGCTCTGCGTTTGCTTTGGGGGCTGGTGAACAGCATAAATAATTACACAGTGCAAACTCTCATAGTCATCAAGTAAGCCATGCCATATTTAACTAAAAATGGACACATATAGCCACTACTAGGAGATCCTTTTTTAAGTTCGCCATGTGCACATGTGCAGCGGACTTCTTGAGGTAGAGTGACTTTTGAGAGGTGCGTTACTGTCTGTCCAATGCAGAATGGTCTGCAAGGGGCAGAACAGTGCTACACCAATCATCATCCAGGGTGATCATGATGCTATTTTGGCTGAAACAGTTTGCACTTGACAAGAAAAAGCCACACCAATCATAATGCAGCTTTTTCTTATCATCTGCAGGACACTGCCCAGCAAAGAAGCAGTTATGTGTCCTGATCAGCCTAGCTGATGTGTCGTTCCCCCTCCCCCATCCCGTCTGTTTCTTCCTTCACTGGTGCATCAAGACATGCAGCGATTTGTGTGCCGCCTTGCTCCCCAGTCCTGGGTGGCCACGGAGTGCTCCTGCAAGCCTCATTATCTGTTGACCTCGATTGTGGGTCCGGCGGAGCGTAACTGTAAAGCTGCATGCTGCGGTGGGGTTGCCGATCACCACACAGCTCAATGTGCAAGCTGCTGTGTTCGGCTAATGTCCTCTCTCTCCCTCTCGCATTGCTGAAAACTGCCCCTCTTTTTTCATGTTAGTCCCCCCTACACAGCCCTCTCGCTAAGCACCCACCACCCTACACCTCCCCACAAACATAAGATACTGACACTGGGGGTGTCCAATCCCCCAGTGTCCTCAATTATACAGCAAACTCTCCCTGAAAGAAAGAAAACCGTCCATCGTTGTCTGCTGTGCCATTACCCCCGATGTGACCCTCACAAGGGTGGCCACTGAGTGCTCCTTCCCGCCCGTTATCTGTTGGCCTTGATTGAGGTCTGCCAGAGCGTATCAGTAAAGCTGAAATATTCCTGTCCCTAAAAAAAAAAAGAAAACCGCCCCCTGACATCTTTATTTTTTTTAACCCTGTAAAAAAGAAAATAGTCCCTCGTCATCTCCCCGTCCCCCCTCCCTCATCCTGACCCTCCCTCTGTGCACCCCCCTTACCCCATACTTACCACCAGAGGTCAAGCACTGTCATCTGCTGTTGACCGGGACACATCTGCACTCTTCAAAGCCCAACCGCAAACTGAAAAGGTAAGCTCCGTATAAGGAGAGTCAATGGCGGTTCCAACTTATGTTGATATCTCAGCCATTTTTTGAAATGTTTGCACCAGATTTTCAGCATGGAGTTCTTTGGACCCCACCTCATGAACACTGTCACTGTCATTTTGTTACTCTGTCCCGAAAGGTGATTTCACAGTCACTGTACAGAATCACTTTTCAGGACTGATTAATGAAATGACAGTGCCACTGTTCATGAGGTGGGGTCCCAAAAAGCGCATGTTGAAAATTTGGTGTAAAAAATACTGACAAATGGCCGTGTTACATGCACTCGTTGAAATTTTTATATGCACTTGCAAAACTTTAGTTATTTTTAATATTTTGACTCCAAATTTTCAACATAGCCATTGTTTCACACCACCTCATGAATGGTAAAGCTGCCCAAAATGTATTTTTGCACCTGTGGCGTAGAATGGCAAAGTCGCTGTGTGAAATAACCTTTCAGGATAGAGTACTAAAATGATAGCGCCACTGTTCATGAGGTGGTGTCCCAAAAAGCCCATGTTGAAAATTTGGAGCAAAAATACCAACAAACACCCAAGTTACGTGTGCTCATTTAAATGTTCCTATGCATGAGCGTAACTTGGTCAATTTTTAATATTATTACTCCAAATTTTTAACGTTGCCATTTTTCCACACTGCCTCATGAACAGTATAGTTGTCATTTCTCACATCCTGCCCAAAACATGTTCTCGCACCTGTGGCATGGAATGATGCAGTCGCTGCACAAAATTCAGGATTGAGTAACAAAACGATAGCACCACTGTTCATGAGGCGGATCCCAAAAAGCACAGGTTGAAAATGTGGGGCAAAAATACCAACAAAAGACAGAGTTACATGCACTTGTTTAAATTTTCCTATGCACATGCGTAACTTTTCCAATTGTTTATATTTTGACTCCAAATTTTCAACCTAGCCATTTCTTCACATAACCTCATGAATAGTCCAGCTGTCATTTCACACATCCTGCCCAAAATTAGTCTCCACACCTATGGCATGGAATGGCGTTTTGCCACAGATTAAGAAATGTTCACCTATGTTGTTTATGATGTATGGTGCTAAGAAGACTATGTTGAAAATTTGGGGTCAAAATGTGAAAAAATTACAAGGGGTGCATAGGCAGGGGTGTCACCAGCAGAGGGAGGAGGTAGTGATGCCATTATATAAGACTGTTGGTCAGGCCTAACAGTGGGCAGTTCATGTCAGATGAATCAGATAAATTTCTTTCACTGCGTGATGAAGGAAGTTAATTGGGGGGGGGGTGTGGACGTCGCCTACCTCAATTTCAGCAAGGTCTTCTACACTGTCTCATGTAAGAGGCTTCTTAACAAGACTAGTAGTCTGGCCATGGTAGACAAGGTGATGAACTGCATCAGAATTAGCTAACAGACAGGAGGCAGAGGGTGGTGGTAAATAGGGTACAATCTGGGGAGGGGGGTGACCAGTGGGGTACCACAGGAATCAGTCCTTGGGACAGTCCTGTTCGATGTCTTTATTAGTGACATTGCAGAGGGCCTGGAAGGAAAGGTCTGCCTGTTTGCAGATGACACCAAGATCTACAACAAGGTGGATACTCCGGAAGAGGTGGAGAAAATGAGAAAGGACCCAGGCAGGTTTGAGAAATGGTATGAGGAGTGGCAACTGAGGTTTAAATCAAGGAAGTGCAAAATTATGCACCTTGGGCATAGAAGCCCTGGGAAAGCTGGCTCACCGGTGCAGTGGTTGGATTTCTGCCTGCAAAGCTGACTACCCAGGTTTGGGAATGGACCCAGGAGTCAGAAAGCTGGCTGGGGAGGGGAGAAGGCTCGAGCGTCCCACGACTGCTCGCCTTCTCCTGGGAGGGAGGGGGAGTCTAAGCCACGATGTGTGCTGGCCCCTGGCGGAGGCTGGAGGCACAGCACTATGTCAGGCTTTACCATAATGAGAGCATGGCAGACGTTGGCTAAGCCTTGACATCAGGTGGCATGTCACGCTCTCAGGGGAGAAAAACAAGAAAAATGGCTTCGGCTCAGCTGGATGATAGCCAACTCTACTCCCCTCGCGCTGGTCCCCAGAGCACACCTCCTTCTCCATCTCCAGTGTAGATCCACCCCGAGGGCACCATATCCCTGTGTTCACCTACCTTCCCCCTGGGGAGGAGCCCTTCTGGTAGGGTTAGTGCCAGACCCCCAGGTTGTGGGGATCCCATGGGACCATGGTCGATGGAGGGAAGATAACAGAGGTAAGATGGCGGGTAAAAAGGGAGCTACATGCGGCCCGAAGGAGTGGCAGGGCTGGAACCTGGGGAAGGAGCAAAAAAGAAACCCTGGGGACAGATGCAGTTGCTGACAGTCACCAAGAAGCAAAGGGACCTGGAAGTTATAATTTCACATGACTTGAAAATGTCAAAGCAGAAAACAAAGGCTGCGGGGAGGGTAAGTGTCAAGCTGGGGTACCTAAGCAGGGTATCACCAGCAGAAGGAGGGAGGTAGTGATGACGTGTAAAACCCTGGTCAGCCCTCACATGAAGTACTGTGTGCAGTTCTGGAGGCCGCACCTTTGAAAGGGCATAAACAGGCTGGAGACAGTCCAGAGAAGGGCGAGTAAGATGGTACAGGTCTTGCACCACAGAACAAACTAGTGGAGATTAAGGGACCACAGTATGTACTCATTGGAGGACAGGAGGGAAACAGGAGACATGATAGAGACATTCAAGTACCTCAAGGGTAAAAACAAGGTGCAGGGAGAAGACATCTTCCAATACAGGAGGAGTACAAGAATGAGGGGACAGGACATGAAATTGGAAGGTGGCAGGCTAAGACGGAATATGAGGACACTTTTCTTCACAGAGAGGGTGGTGGACACCTGGAATGGTCTGCCTCAGGAGGTAGTGGGAGTGAGTACTGTGGCAAGAGTTAAACATGCATGGGACAGACATGGGAGAACCATAGAGGTACAGCTGAGGCAGTGTCAGAAGCCGTAGTCAAGTACACGGATTACGGTCAGACTGGATGGGCCTAGAGGTCCTTATCTTGCCAACAATTTCTATGTTTCAGCCTCTGGCAGCCATTTTCACAGAGTAAGTGTGGTGGCAGTGACAATAGCAATACCAATACCAATGGAGAACATTTGACATTGACAAATGCTTGTTTAAACTTAGTTTTAAAATGCCGTATATTTGGAGCTTTTCTTATTTCCAAGTCAGTCTAGTTCCAAACATTTACAGCAGAGTAGCTAAAAGCTTTTAGAGTTTTGTTAGTTCTACGCAAAGGTAATGGTAAGATTAGGGAATTATTTGATCTTAATGATTTGATGCTATCTTTGGGTGGCCTAACTCACCATGGCTCCCACCTCACACAGTCTGAATCTCATCCAAAGTGTCGTCTATGTTCACAATAAATAAATGACCTGCTACCTGACGATAAAAAAACAAACAAAACACTGCTGCTTGAAGATACATAAAGCCCAAAAGTCATTTCCAGCTGAGTAGGATGCTAATTTGGCAATTACAGCTTACACAGTGAGACAGAAAGCGTATCGTAAGCCATTTGATTGCCATGGCTGCTATTATATCATGTACATCACATAGAAACATAGACTTTGATGGCAGATAAGGACCACTTAGCCCACCCAGTCTGCCCATTTCCCTACCTATTGGATAAGCTGCAGATTCTAGTTAACCAACAGCCTACTTCCTGCAACCCCCCACTATAATTGCCTTATGTCTGTCCCGTGCATGTTTGAATTCCCCCACTGTTTTAGACCCCACAACCTCTCCAGGAAGCCAGTTCCATGCGTCCAGGACCCCATCATGCTTAAATTAAGCAATAAACCATGACAGGGTGTGGGTTGTGCTGGGATTTACTTAACGACTGGTGTGTTTTGGTCATGAGGCTGGAGGCCAAGTGAGTAAACCACACCAGAAGTGGACAAATCCCAGCACAACCCACACCCTGGAGTAGATTATTGCAATTATGCAATGTCTCCCTTTTTAAAGAATAAGATTAAAGTGGTTTTACTTGAAAATAAACTGAATTTTAATGGATTTTTTCTGTAATATCCTTCCTCTGTTTGTTAAATAGTTCCATGTTGCTCAGTCCCCACCCCACACAACACACACACACACACACACACACACACACACACTACCCTCACCTCTGGTTGCTACAATGATTATTATAATTTTTTTTAAGCCTTTACCACTCTGTCCTCTCTTGCTTTCTCTCGGAGGATCCTGTTCATGGTTTGACTCGGGGAGCAGCACTGCCTCTCACAGTTTCTGTCACTGCTCCGAGCACGGTGAAAAATAACAAGGGAAAACCCCTCATTTCTCTCTCGTGCTCCATAACACATAGCCCATGGTTTGATTCAGAGCTGTCCACATGCTTAACATTTTTTTTTTAACATAGTCACCCTCTCCCCGAACATCTAGGGGATGATTGAAATTGCTGATGAATCGGGGGGGGGCCACAGCATAGACACACTTCCGAAACTGCACAGCATGAAAGGCAAGAAAATAGCTTATTTTATCTCTCAATGGCTTCTTAACTCCTGTAACCTCAGATATTGAAGGAAACACCCCAGGACCCCCCCTTCTTTGGAACCAGGCAGTCCACTATGAACTGCAGCCACGACTCCCCTTGGCCCCGAACTCCCAGCAGGTGCAGGCTTCTGGAACTGACAGCCTCCTGTAAATGCAAATTCGTAGATTGATTAAAAACTGAGGATTTATATTTCATTTACCCCTTTTGTTCCACACAAAATCACCACTCCCTGTTTGTGCCCCAAAAAAGCACTTTATTTATGCCTGTGCCCAAATGATCGCAAGGTCACAGGGGGCACCTCCTTACATTAAAATGCATATCAGCTCCATAGGGCTAGAAGTTTTTACATATGCTAAAATGGCTGGCAACTCCAAAGAAGGAGAAAGAACTTATAGACAATTACTGCAAGGCTATATGGGTTTTTCCCTTGGAATTCAGGTGTTTTACCCTAACTGGAATTTCTTCCCTTCAAAGAAGCACGGGCCCACATCTCTCTGGCACTGGTAAGCTACCCTAACTTTTGCTCTTACTTTTCCTTTTCCCTGGTAAGGCCATGCCTTCAATCCACATGGAGAAGTGAGCAGCTTCTCCCACCTGATCCCTGGACTCAAACACCGAATCCTTCAGGGATTCCAGGAATGTTCTCCTTCTGACCAGTCCCTGATTGACCCTGGGAGCCTTGATTCACCTGTAAACGCTTCCCTTTGTGCAGCCCTCCATATCCCTTTCCTACTGTTGAGCTGCAGCCAATATGGGCATAAAGGCCTGCTCATAAATGGAGGCCCTGGGGCCTGCCTCAGACATGGGCATGGCAGACCCACAGCATACCCAGGCCACAGCCCACTTCCCACTCTGCCACTTTGAGCTGCCCTGCCACATGAAGGATCCTGGGCACTGCCATAACCCAGGTCCTCCGAGCAGCTCAAAGATCCCCCACCTGTACTCTTGGCATCCTGTTTCCTGAGTGCCCATCCAGATGCCAAATGGGTGTGCCCACGAGCCATGCCTGCATCCCAACTTCCATTTCCTGAGCTTGCTGTAAACATCCGGCCAGGAGCAACCCTTCAAGGCCTGTCTGAAGACCTGCAGCCAGCCCAACCCTTAATTGATCGGCACCACAGGACCTGCCCCTCCAATCAGGCCCCTTACCAGGTGGACACTCTCCTGTGCCCCCTCAACCACCTGGGCTGCCCTGCCACACTGGGTACGGAAGGGGACCACTGTCACTGGTCCCTCCCCTGTGGGAGCCCTATCACAACTCTCACAGCCCTGGCAACCCAGGCCAACACCTCCATGGGAAAACCTGAGGTCCTCCCTAAGGCCCTACCATCTCCCTCCTACCAGGCCTCTACCAAACCCACCCTGGGAAACCCCAACTCCCAACGATGCTACCAGGCTATCTGGCCACCCTCCCAACGGAGCACCCATTCCCTTGCTGACGCCACATTGCTGCATCTACTGACTGACTGCTCACTCAGGGCCCCCCCAAAACAGGCCCAAACCTGGACTACTGAGCTCCTGCCTTGCCTGCCTCTCCTTTTACTTTTTCAGCCAGCACCCCCTTTCAACTTCCTGTTCCTCCCTATTTATAACCCTGGGAAACCTTGCTCTCTGCTGCCACCTCATGGCGACCAGCAGGAATTATGCCCCCAGAGCACCCATGAATCCCTAAGCTCTGAGGGCAATAAAACAGAGTGGGGTCCCTAAAGGGAGCACAAGCCGTTCTCAAATGAGAGGAGGCTTACATTAATAAAAAGAAAAAAAAAGGATGACACTTTCCCCTCTCTTTCACTAGAAAAGGAATGTGACATAGTATGGTGCAAGCGCTAATGGTCTGCCGTCCATTAGCGTGCTTGCTTTCAGGTTCAGTTTTGTGGTGATGAGACAGGAATAGGTGTTACTCAGCTGAGTTTTTTTTTATTGCTGAAATGCTGGATGGACTGGGAAGGCAGTGATCAGCACAAGGGAGCCGGGAGGGAATCACTTAGTGGTTGGAGCCATTAATGGAAATGAAGCATGGAGGCAACAAGGGGTCACAGGAGCCAGTGGTTAGTGGTACAGAGGTGGGAAGGAGCAACCATTACTGCAAGTCAGTTGTGCCGACTATTATGGTATTCTGCTTTAACACTTCATTGATAGATTTCTTTTGCACTTGTTTTGGGAGGCCACTGTTTTATTTTTGTTGTTGTTTAGGCAGGGTTTCTGGAGTTTGACTGTTGTGGAGTGCAGCAGAGAATCAATATGGGGGCCTTATTGTTTCTGTTTTGGTTATGTCGGAGTAATTTAGAAAATATGGGGATTTCAGCTGCAGCTGACTGGCACCTTTTGCATGGGTTATGTCAGGATTTACCATGGCAGAAAGGTGCCAGTCAGCCAATTAGAGTCCCTGATTCTCAGACTCCATTGTATAGGATCATAGGTTTGGTACAAGTTCAAGGGACTAGCCCAAGATGAACTCGCCACCTTTAACCAAGGTGGAATCTATACTTATTGTCTCCCATATATATATATACAAATTAACCTTGAAATGCATTAACTTTGAGCTCAATACCACCTCTTGTGGAAGGGTGTTCCAAATTGGAACTGCTCTCTGGGTAAAGAAACAATGTTTCTTTAGTGTTTTATTAATGGATGATTTTAGTCTCAGATTGTGTGATCTGGTATTTCTTTCAGAAGGATACCAGTCTAGACAGATGGTTTTAAACAGCATTAGATCTCTAAAGGTACGAAAAATTAAGCATTGGTATCCCCGTAAAGAGCGATATTCCAGAGAATAGAGATTCAACACTCTCAACCTTTCCCCATAGTCTAATGTATCCAAATTTTTTATATTTCTAGTAAAACTACGTTGAATTTTTTCAACAGCCATTATATCTTTTGCTGATGTTGGTGCACATAGAGAAGAGCAATAATCTAAGTGTGGTCGTACTATACTATTGTAAATTGGTAATAACACTTCTGCTTGTCGACTTTTAATATTTTTCAAAATACAACAAGTCAATTTGTGACATTTTTTTATTGTTTTGTTGATATGTTGTGTAAACTTTAAATAATTTGTAACATGAACTCCTAGATCTTTTTCGGTAGTGACTACTGTTAACAAAATATTATTCATATAGTAATTATGTAACTTATTATTTTTACCTAAATGCATAACCTTGCATTTGGAGATATTAAAATTTAATTTATTTTCCTTGGCCCTTTTGGATAGGATATGCAAGTTGTTTTGAAGTAGGTATACAGAATTCATATCATTTACAACACATCCCAATTTGCAATCATCAGCATACTTATTCAGCCAGACCCCTTGTGGGGTCTGCATGTTAGAGACAACTAGGTTGAATAACATAGAACCGAGTACCGAGCCTTGGGGCACACCGCTTGTCTATGGAATTACATTCAACACAACTGATTATTTCTATATTTTTAAATATACTAGTAAAGTATTGATTAAACTCTCGAGCTAAAGTTTGTTCATCAGACACTACCTTATCTCTAACTAATAATGGGCCAACTTTTGGTAAATTATTTTTAATAGATCCAACATAATTAAAAAATTGTTTGTAATTATCTTTTGTGACAACTGCTAATTTATGCTCTAAATCCCTCTTTGCTTTTCTGATTTCAAGCTTGGTTTTACTAGCTTTATATATAAATGTATTCCAATTAGCTTTAGTTCTTTGCTTTTTGTATTTGTTATAAGCTCTCTTTTTATTTCTAATCATTCTTCCTATTTTTGATGAATACCAGGGGGAAGTCGCTTCTGATTTTTATATTTAGTTCGCATAGAGACCCAATTTTGTATACAGGCCTCTAATTCATTTTTTATAAAAGACCACATCTCATTAACTGTAAGATGGGCCAAATCTTGTTCCCAGTTCCAGTTATTTAAGTATTCTTTTATTTTCACATAGTTCAAAATTAATAATGGTCCACAAAACCATGGAATGATCACTATCACCTAGCGGTTCAAGAATATTTGGGGAATCCCCAAATTCAGCCATACTGGTAAACATTAGGTCAAGCATATTATGTTTCCTAGTTGATTCTAATACCAATTGCTCCAATCCCAACTGTACTGTGGTTTCTAATAATTTTGTTTCTAGATCATTTGTACTTTCCAAAATATCCCATTTTATATTAGGAAAGTTAAAATCACTCATTAGAATGATATTATCCAAACTGTTAAGAGTTTGTAAACATTCAATGAATTTATTATTAGTAGCAGCATCTAATGCAGGAGGACGATAGCAAAGACCTAGGGTTATTGGGCCTTGGACCCAAGTCAATTTTAATCAAATTAATTCTATCTTTTCAGGTGCTGGCATGTTGTTCTCTACTTCCAGGCAGTCCAGACTGTCCTTAACATAGAATGAACTCCTCCACCCTTAGATATTACACAATTTCTTTTAAAAAGGGTGAATCCAGGGATTTCTTGTCCCCACTGATTATCAGAGAACCATGTCTCAGTAACCCCGCATACATCAATATTTCTATTATTCAGGACATTTGGAGTTTGCTTATTTTAATTATTAAACTTCTAGCATTCAATAATAATAAATTTAGTCCAGAGATTGGGGTACCAATACACTTTTTACCTTGAGTGATAACCTTTGGTAATTTTTGGAGAATGTGTTCCCGGCTTGCTAAATCAGTGGAGTCTAGTACTGACTGATAGATCTTACTTCGAGAGAGCTCTTGCAGTAGGTAATTACATATAGGACTGACACCGGCCGGTGGCAGGACCCCACGGAAAAATTTCTAGCTAGTAGTCCCTGGAGGGCCCTTATGTCAGGTGACTGGCGTCAAATGACATCGGTATAAAGGGGCGGTCCCAGACTCCCGCCTTCCAGTTCTTTCCCGCCATCAGCTCATGCAGCGCCTCGCGGTTAAGTTCTTATCGCTCAGTCCTGTTACTTCGTCGGTTTCCGATTATTTTCAGAATTTTACTCTTTCGTCAGGTGAACGTCGGTATATGTCGTCCCCTTCAAAGAATAAGTGCGACTCGTGCGGCACCCAACTGCCTCACAAAGACAGTCACCTCCTCTGCCTCTTCTGCCTAGGCCCTGACCACGCGGTCGATAAGTGTCCGCACTGCCTCTGGTTCAACGCGGCCACCCACAGACAACGCCAGCAGTCCCTCGAAGCCCATCTCCTCAAAAAGAAGATATCTACGATGGAGAAAGAGCTGAGAAAACTTCGGCAGGCGTCGACCTCCCCTGAAGGGCACAAAAAGCGGGATAAGGAAAGGCACCGGGAGAAGGCCTCCTCTTCCGTGACTCCAGCCAGAGTCGCGGGCAAGGTAACATCCCCTCCGGGGGATCTCCCAACGGCAGCCTCCAAGGCTTTGGAGGAGGCGCTGCCCGCCAGCGGGTTCGAGTTCGAGCCGCGGGCATCTCTGGTGAAAGGAGACTCCAGCCCTCAGTACTGCCGCGGGCCCTGCAGCCCTACTGGTGCAGGCACCTCCCTTAAGCTGGGCGTTGGCCTAGCGTACACGGGAGAAAGGCCTCTGGGCCGGCTCGACCCTTCAGGGCAGCGCACGGCAGCGCTCTCCCTTGGACCGGGCCTCCCCTCATTCTCAGCTCGCCTCTGATGAGGGGCCCCCGGAGCCGGACACCGGCTCCTCTGGCATCCGCCAGGACTTGGCCCATAAGCCACATGTCGGCTCCTCTGATGTGCGCCGGGCCTCTGAGCCTATGGCAGAACTTCCTACTTCTGTTGTTCCAGGCTCTCTGCAGCCTTCGCTGCCATCAGGGAAGCCCCAGTGCCCCCTGCCTGACCCCGGGGATTTTTCCCCCACGTCCCTGGACGAGACTCGGGACCATGGGCTACCGTACAATCCTCTTCCTGAAGAGCCAGAACTGACGCCGGGTCCCCTGACGCCGGCTCCGATGCCGGCCTCGACGCCGGCCCTGCTGACACCAGTTGCGACACCGGCCCCTCCGACGCCGGCGGGGGATTTTCCTCTTCCTTCGGGCCCTCCACCCCACGGACCCATCCCGGCTGATCTGCCCGTGGAGTACAAGGCTGGGCCATCTGCTCCGGCAGCTCCTGCAGCGCCTGGGTATCCGCCATCGTATCCGATGTCAGTTTTCCCAGGTCCGCAGTATCCTGCACCGCCATACCCGGTGCCGACTCCTTCGACGCCGCAGTACCCAACGCCACAGTACCCGACTCCGGGATACCCGTAGCCGGGTTATGGATACTCCCCTTACGGATTTCCTCTGTACAACTATCCCCCTCCTCCTCCTCCTCCACTGCCCCCTAGGCTGCCGGTGGATCTGCAGGAGACTCTTGCTTCTTGGTGGGCTGAGGCCATGGCTCAGTTCACCAAGGAAGTCGAGAGCCATCTTTTGGCGAAGGTGCCACCCCCGGCTCCCGTATGCCCCAGACGGCACACTCTCTCTCCACCTCCGGATTCCCGGGCCTTGCCCTCGGGATCCAGAGAGGGGCAGGACATGCGTTCTGGGATCCCTCCCAAGGAACCCGTTCCTCCCCCTAGACGAGTTAGGGATTCTTACTCTGCTTCAGACTCTTCCTTCCCTTCTCTCTCAGACTCATCAGAGGCCTCCGATGGAGGTTCTGAGAAAGACGACGAGCCACGCTCTCCGTCCAAACCCCGGCCGAGGACTCCTCCGAAGTCTCCTCCGGAGGATCCTTCCTTCACGGAGTTGCTCAGAAAGATCCAGGAAGTTCATCAGTGGCATTCCATAGAACCAGATCCTCAACGGGTAAAACTCACTGAGCATCTGGACTTGCCCCTTATCGCTCCTACCTTAGTGCCACCCTGGATTGAGCCTCACGCCCACCTTGTTTCCACTATTTGGAAACAACCGTCAGCTTTAGCCCCACTTCCCAGGAAGTCGAACAGGCTATACCAGGCTCCGGAGGGTGTAGACTTTTTAGACTCTCACTCCTGTGCAGACTCAGTTGTGATTAGCGCCGCTCATGGCCGGTCAGCATATCCGAAGCACTTGAGCTCGTCTCCCCCGGATAAGGAATCTCGCCTTCTAGATCAGTATGGAAGGAACAGCTACACTTCTTCCACACTGGGGATTAGGGCCCTGAACTATGTTGCACACATGGGGGATTAACAGAAGGCCGTCCTTACCCAGGCGGAATCCAAGATCGGCTGTCTGCCTGACTCTCAACTCAAGCAGGAGTTGGCCGACCTGGTCCGTTCTGCTCGTTCAGCCAGTCGTCACATTCTGAGGACAATCTATGATGCAGTGGACATCGCAGGACGGAGCTCTGCATTCGCCGTAAGTCTTCGGCGTCACGCATGGCTCCGTGTGTCAGGTTTGGTCCTGGAGGTGCAGTCAGCCATCCAAGAAGCACCTTTCAGAGGTTCTGTGCTTTTCAGTGGTGATGTCAAGGACATTATCACTGATTTGCAGGAGAAAGGGACTGCCCTTAAATCAGTTGATTCAGTGTGCCGTCCCATCCCCACAGCGCCGTCCCTTTCGCCAGCGCCGCCGGCCTCAGCGAAACCTCAGGGAAGGCGGGCCACTAAGCGTCGGGCCCCACAGCTGCCAGGCCCCGCCGCCCAAAAAGCAGCGGTGCCCCAGCTGCGGCGCTGCCTCACACCACCTGACTCCTTTCTCTCCCACCGCCTCGGACGCCCGGAGGAACCAGCGTGGGGGAGGTTCTCCCTCCACCTTCCGGGTTGAGAGGATAACTTGGATTCATGGGTGCTTCAGATCATAGCAGAGGGGCATTCCATAGAGTTTCTACAGAAACCTCCACGTCACCCCCCTCTGAACTCCGCTTACTCAAGGGACCATCTTCCTTTGGTCAGGGAAGAAATCTCAGCTTCTTGCGAAACAGGCTATAGAACCTGTCCCTCCTCACCTCTACGGGACGGGGTACAATTCCCACTTTTTCCTTGTACCAAAGAAGACGGGAGATCTCAGACCTATTCTCGATCTCAGCTCCCTGAACCTGTATGTGGAGTACAAGAGGTTCAGGATGCTCTCCCTTCAATCCCTTTTGCCCCTACTTCGGCCGGGCCAATGGCTTTGCGTACTAGATATGCAGGATACGTACCTGCACATTCCCATTTGCCCTTTGCACCAAAAGTACCTCAGGTTTGCGTTCCAGAGGGTCCACTACCAATTCTGGGCGCTCCCATTTGGTCTTTCCTTGGCTCCCCAAGTCTTTACCAAATGCCTGGCAGTGGTAGCGGCCCACCTGCATTCTCTGGGAGCTCAGGTTTTCCCCTACCTGGATGACTGGCTCTTGGCGGCCCCGTCCAGGGAAGAACTCCTGCATTTCCTCTCCCTCACCCGGCAGGTTTTCACTGGCCTGGGTATTACCATCAACCATTCCAAGTCTCACCTGGATCCTTCACAGAGGCTCCAGTTCATTGGGGCAATTCTCGACACAACTTTGTGCAAAGCCTTTCTGCCTCCGGACAGGGGGGCCTCCCTCCAGCCACAGATTTCCCTCCTATCGGAACACAGGAGGGTCCCGGCGAGGTCAGTGCTCTGTCTACTGGGGCTTATGGCGGTGGCCATCCCGACGGTTCTGCGCGCACGCCTCTACATGAGAATCTCTCAGTGGACTCTTCGATCTCAGTGGGATCAACGAGTAGACAACCTAGATCATCCAGTTCTGATCTCCTCGCCGATGGTAAGAAACTTGCAGTGGTCGATGGTTCGAGAGAACCTCTTCCGGGGGGTACCCTTTTTTTTTCATCCTCCCCCCGATCAGACTCTGACCACGGACGCTTCAGGCGAAGGTTGGGGAGCTCATCTGGGTCCTCACCGAACCCAAGGCCTTTGGTCAAAGCTGGAGATAGTTCTCCACATCAGTGTGCTCGAGCTTCGAGCAGTGCTTTATGTGCTCCAGATCCTTCACCAGTACATCCTTCCTGGTCACCTAGCTGTCCAAATGGACAACATGTGAGTGGTGTGGTACATCAGCAAGCAGGGAGGAACTCGGTCCTACCCGCTGTGCAGGGAAGCAATGAGGGTCTGGGATTGGGCAACTCTCCACAACCTTCACCTCACGGCGATCCATGTTCCGGAAGTCGACAATGTCCTGGCAGACAGACTAAGTCACTCGTTGGCTCTTCCACACAAGTGGAAATTGGACGAAAAAGTCCTAAAAAGCATCTTCCAGATTTGGGGGATTCCTCAGATAGACCTGTTCGCTTCCTCCCAAAATGCAAAGCTTCCAATCTTTTGCTCGCTCACTCCAGTGCGAAGTGCTTTCTGGAGCGACGCTCTATCTCTAAGCTAGAAGACAGATTCATCTATGCTTTTCCCCCCAATTCCTCTGGTCCCTCATGTGTTACAGAAGCTTGCTCTAGAAGGAGCGAGAATGATTCTGATCGCTCCTTTCTGGCCCAGGCAAATCTGGTTCCCTCTTCTACAACAATACTCAGAGGTTCCTCCTCTTCCTCTTCCTTTATCTCCAGGATTGCTGACCCAGGATCAGGGGACCCTGGTCCATCCAGGACTCAAGTCCCTTCAACTTCATGCATGGCTCCTACAGACCTAGCCCAATCTTGTTTTGGCATTTCTTCTAAGGTGGCCGAGATTCTGGTGGAGGCTAGAAAACCCTCCACTAGGTCCACCTATGCCATGAAATGGAAAAGATTTTCTATCTCACTAGGTCCACCTATGCCATGAAATGGAAAAGATTTTCTATCTGTCTGCGTCCAGGAATGTGGAGCCCTTTTCCTGCCCTGTGTCTTTTCTGCTTGAGTAAATGCGTCATCTTTTCGACCTGGGTCTCAGTCACTCCTCTTTGAAGGTCCATATGGTGACTATTTCAGCCTACCATGTCCCTTTCGCTGATAATAAGGCATTTGCTCTGCTGGAGGTATCCAAAACTTTCCTCAGAGGGGCCCTTCATCTTAGGCCCCCTATCCGGACTCCAGCTCCGCCTTGAGACTTAAACTTTGTCCTCGAGAAACTTACCCTTCCTCCCTTTGAGCCTGCGGCTTCCACAGACCTGAAGTTTTTATCGTGGAAGACACTATTCTTGGTGGCCATTACTTCTGCTCGCGGGTTTTCCGAGCTCCAGGCCCTGATGTGCAAAATCCCCTACTTGATTTTTCACAAAGAACGAGTAGCTCTTCACATGAATCCTAAGTTTCTCCCAAAAGTGGTAGCAGAGTCTACCTTAAATCAGTCTATTGAATTACCTGCCTTTTTCACGCAGTACTCCAACCAAGGAGAATACTTGCTCCATACCATGGATGTCCACAGGATTCTGAGATACTACACCGATAGGATGAAGGATCTCAGAAAGACTGATCAGTTGTTCGTCTCTTTCGCTCACAAAAGAGAAGGCAATGCTGTCTCTAAGCAATGCCTATCAAAATGGTTGGCCCATTGCATCACTTTCTGTTATGACAAGTACAACAAGACCCTCCCGGGTCAAGTCAGAGGTCACTCCACTCATGGAGTTGCCGCCTCCGCGGCTTGTTTCAAGAACGTGTCTGCGGCAGACATCTGTGCTGCTGCCACCTGGACTTCAGTCCATACCTTTACTAAACATTACAGTTTGGACACTGCCTCTTGCCATAGAGCAGGCTTCGGGTTAGCTGTCTTGCAAGGCCTCCTTTCTCGAGTCCTGCTAGATTATTTCTACTTTTTGGAGTAGTTCCGCCTTTCATTTGTTCCAGACTGCCTGGGATTCTGTCCTATATGTAATTACCTACTGCAAGAGCCCTCTCGAAGTAAGATAGTACAGTTATGTAAGAACTTACCGTAACAGTAGATCTTCGAGAGAGGCTCTTGCAGTAGGTAATACCTTCCTGCCCTCCATCCCCCTAGGCTTTTTCAGCTCCTTTTCCATTTAGGGAAATATCTGCTTCTCTCTCGTCTGGGTCTTCTCAGCCTGTGGCGGGAAAGAACTGGAAGGCGGGCATCTGGGACCGCCCCTTTATACTAGCGTCGTTTGACGCCGGTCACCTGACGTGGGGGCAGTCCCCGCCAGGAGGACTGCTAGCTAGAAATTTTTCTGTGGGTCCTGCCACTGGTCGCGGCCAGTCCTATATGATACTCTACTGCAAGAGCTCTCTCTCAAGATCTACTGTTACGGTAAGTTCTTACGTAACTGTACTTTTCCAGTCCTCCCGCCCCCCCCCTTATAAGTTTAAACAATTATTGATTACTGTATTAATACGATTACCTAAAATCTTGGAATCTTTCCTATTCAAATGCAGTCCATAGTCCATCTCTAGAGAATAATTCTTTCTTGCTGTCAAAACTTTCCCAATGGGTTAAGCACATTAAGTTTTGTTTTAGGCACCATTTCTGCAACCAGTTATTTACATTTTTAATTAGTGATATTGTATAGGAGTTTGCCCTTGGTGCCGGTAGTATTTCAGATAGGACAATAGTACAGCCGATATCTGACAATATGTTTGTTAAACCTACATATGCCTCCTTAATTTGTTGCACACTCTGATTATTAATATTATTGACTCCTGCATGAATAATAACCAAAGGATCTTGCCCACAGTTATTTAAGATTTGTTTGGTCATTTTTGTATTTTTGCTCCACGAAAGCAGGACAAGGTTCATGTTGACTTATCTGGATCACACACCTTTCTATCTAAATTAGCAATCATGGAGTCCCCTAAGACATAAATCTGTTTGGAGTAAGTCGCTGATTCTAAATTATCCATATTTTGTTCTGAAATATTTACATTAGGTTCATTAACAGGATCAGAGAGATCCAGTAGATCAATTTGACCCTGTTTTTCCAACCTAATTTCAGAGAGAGGTAAGCCTATGATCTTTCCTGGTACTGTAACATTAGGTTGCATTACAGTTTCCTGGTTTGGAGTAAGAGGCTTAGAACTGGGCAAGGAGATAATTTCCTGATCTTCATTTATAACTAATAATGGATCAAAACTGTTCTGTAAGGGCAGTTCGAAACATTTTGCTCTCCTGCCCTTTTTTGCAGGTTTTGCACCTTGAATGGTATACCATTCATCCTCCATACCACATACTGCCTCTTCCTGTCTAGGTCTTTTCTATATGATTCTGCAACTGAGTTATTCCCTGTCAAGTGATCACCAAAATGTTAATTTTAAATGAAGATGTAATTCTGGTTCAGGAATACATTTTTGTATGCAGTATTCAGAATATGACTGTAACAATGGCCTGCATTATAGACTTTGCCTTCCATGAGAGTGACCACCAGGGCACAATCCGAGCTGAAACATGCTAAAGAAAACTTGGTCGCTGCCTTACCCAAAGGTACTTGAGAAATGGAGGTTCTTTTAGAGGATACTACAAATGGAAGAGTATTTTTGCTGTTTAAGAGATGGGGTGTAGTATTCCAGTAGTGATTTCAGTGTGATCTTGCCTACTGGGCAACCATGCACAACCAACTTGTGCTGCCACAGAGGGGTTCTGATTACATCAGACCTTGAGAGCGAAGGTTGAGATGTTCAATGTAATCAGAAGCCTGAGGTGGCAGCACAGGCTGGTTGGCCATGTGATTGCACAATCAATATTTTTTACAGTGTATAGGTTTTTCTTTTTGGCCCAGACCCCACACCACTGCCATGATGGGCTGAGGCTCCTCAGCCCCCGCACACCACCGCCCAACCCAGGCTTGCCCCCCCCCCGGGCAGGATCACCTGGTGGGTGCTCCCTCCCCAGGATACTCTGTCTCTAGGCCTGGCTTACCCCCCAGGATGGGGCCCCCCTCAGTGGAACTTTGGTCGCGCAGGAGTGACAGTGGACAAGGGAGCATCACCCATGGGGCTGTATTTTTTTAGATGCTGGAGTACCCCTTGAGGCGGGACATGCAATGATATCAATGGGTGCACCCAACATCTGTCCCTGTCTCCTGTAATGTGTGGCCTTGGTACTTGCAGCTCCTAGCCTTTGCCAGGGGCCATTAACGTGCTGAATGCTCGTCCCTCCTCCCCCTCGAAGAAGGAGAGTTGCCAGAGGGCACTCAATCCTTCACCACTCCGGCCGGCCCACCAACTCTCGGGTCCATTCCCGAACCCGGGTCATCGGTGTCTCAAGTGGATGCCCTGCCGCTGCACCAGCAGGCCAGCCCTACAGTGCATAGTTTTTTTTGTTTTTAGTTTTTTATGTAATTTTTTTAAACAAAAGTGTTTCCACAGTGCTCCACATCAGCATCAAGCATGCCAGTAAAAATTAGTTCAGAACTTGAACTGATTGCTGTGCGTGCACCAGCGCCAGTTAAAACACTAGCTGCCATGAGGATTTCTGATCAGACTGAATGTTGATATACCACGGGAGAGTACAACTGTGACCATGACCTTTGAACTGTTGCACAAAAACATTTCAGCTGACATGGAAATCCATGCTGAACAAACCTTCACTATGCACTATAAGAAAGCAATAAGACATGACAGAGTGTGGGTTGTTGCCTGATAAGAGTATGCCCCAGGTGCATAGTGAGGCACAAGGTGCTTGCATTGAGTGCCTTCAGCACCTGGGAAGTGCTCTTATTAGGCAATAACCCATACCCCAGGAGTGTCTTCATCTTTGTTTATCTCCTTTGGGTACTGCCGGGATGGCACCAGATCCCCTGTCAGCTCCTGTAGGCAGACCCTCAACACTCCCCTACTGGCCCGGCCTCCACCTCAGTTGCGGGGATGGGGAGGACCATGGCTTGCTCCCCATGGAAAGCCTCCCAGGGGGACGCAAGAGAGGAGACTGCGATCACCCTGAGCCCTCACCCCACAGACTGGGCTTTGTTCAGGACCGGAGGGAGTGGGAGTCCGTCGGGGGCGTCATTGTGCAGAACTGAAGGGATTTTCTACTTATGGTACCCCGGAGGTGCGGACATGCAGTGACATCCAGCGTGTGACGGGCACACTTCCGAGCCAACCAGCAGGATGTCTGATGCCACCTCTACCCTTACTAGCGTATCCCAGCTGCAGCACCCCCAGTCTCCACCGGGGGTTGCAGTGCATCATGGATCCACAACCCCTTCCCCAGGAGAGGAGAGCAGTCCTCTGGACACTTGATCCCCTTCTCCCTCTGCCAACCCCCAAAGACTTGGGATAGCTCCCGAACCTGGGTCACCGGTGTGGTGTGAGGTAAGGCATCCAGCACGTCAGCCCTCAGCACCACTGGGCCAGCTCATAAAATGGGTTTTAGAAATAAATATTTGAAAAATAATATAAAATAAGCAAATAAAAAAATAATACTTTAAATACATTTTTGTGGTTTGTTAAAAAGTAGTTCTCATAGGGTGCGTTGGTAAATACTAGACTGCGTATTGTGCCAGGAAGCCAGTGGAGGGCACTTATTACATTATTTCACAGTAGCCTGGTTCCCTCACCCAGCAGAAGTATTGTCACCTGCTGCCCCTCCCCACACTCACTACTGTCCCCACTCAGAGCATCAGTAGTTCTTTCTCTAGTATACTGTTCCCTCACCTAGAACCAGTAATGTAGCCATACTCCTTACAGTAGGAGCATTCGGGTGCTGGGGAGGTTTCAGCATGCCTATCGGTTTCAGCAACTGATTGCGGCAGTCGTGGCCACAGTTTGGAAACTCTGACATAAGATTTAACGAGCTGCTGGTGATCCATGAAAGTTGGCACTAAGTGCAGTGCTGTCTTTGTTATGGCTGAGGGTTATCGGTGTGTGGGTGGCACGGTGGTTGGCAAGGGAGGAAGTGGGCACAATGTAGCATAGTGAAGCTGGAGTTATGATCGCTCTTGCCATTAGTGTAGTGCTGTGGATTTCAGGCCTGGAAGACACACAGACAAAATGAACACGCATTTGTCAATGCCGAATGTTGTCTTGCTGGTGTTGGCATTGGTAGTGCAGGAGTTAGAGAGACGCATAATAGGAATAGTAGTGAAGTGTAGAACCGGTGCTAACCCCACCCCACCCTGCAGAGTGTGACAGGCATTGGGGTGTGCATTTGTGTCGCTGGCCATAACGCTCATGCCATTTCACCTCACCCTACCCTGCAGAGTCTGACAAGTGTCGCATTGTGCCTTTGGGTCGTCGGGCCTTAGGCTCACCCCATTTCATAAGGAAGTACGTTGAGATGGGTGCAGCATAGGAGAATGGGATGAACTTTGGGGCTGAAAAGTCCAAGGCACACCTTGATGCCTGTCAGTGGCTGCAGGGTGGGGGTGGAGGACCAATGGCATGAGCACTACAGCGGACAATCCAAAGACACACACCAATGCCTGTTAGTCTGTACAGGGTGGGACGTAATGGTTAGAAACCCTAACGCCCTGGGCGTTTGTTTGTATTTGCACTCCAAATTTTAAAACATGGCCTTTTTGTGACCCCACCTCACGAAAGCATTTGGGACCTCTGCCCATGAACAGTATCCCTGTGATTTTGTTAATCTGTCTCGAATGTTAATTTCCCACAGTGACTGTGCCATTCTGCACCACATTAAAATGACAGCTGCACCATTGATAAGGAGGTGTGAAGAGACGGCAATGTTGAAAATCTGGAGTGAAAATATTAAACATTCTCGAAGTTACGAGTGTGTGTGAAAACTGCGCATCGCACGCTAGTAACACAGTCATTTAGTGGAATCATTTCACCAAATTTTTAACATAGCCATTTTGGGACTTCTGCTCATGAACAGTGGCGCTATGATTATCTTAATCTGCCCTGAACGTTGATTTCACACAGCGACCGAGCGATTGTGCACCAGATGTGCGAAACTACATTTTGGGCAGGATGTGACCAATGACAGCTGTACTGTTCATAAGAAGGTGTGCAAAAATGACAGTGTTGAAAATCTGGAGTGAAAATATTAAAAATTCTCTAAGTTACGACTGTGCATGGACATGGAATGGAATTTTTTCACCAAATTTTCAGCACATGCATTTTGGGACCTCTGCTCATGAACAGTGTTACTATGATTTTCTTATTCTGTTCTGAACATTGTTTTCCTACAGCGACTGTGCCACTGCAGGCCGGATGTGCTAAAACACATTTCAGGTAGGATGTGGAAAATGACAGCTGTACTGTTCATAAGGAGGTGTGAAAAATGGCAATGGTGAAAATCTGGAGTAAAAATATAAAGAATTATCGAAGATATGAGCGTGCATAGAAACTGCACAATGCATTCTTACAGCACAGTCATTTTATGGATGTTTGTCACCTAATTTTCAACACAGGCATTTTAGGACCTCCGCTCATGAACAGAGTCACTGTGATTTTCTTAATCTGTCCCAAACACTGATTTTCCATAGCGAACATGCTGTTCTGCGCGGGAAGTGCGAAAACACAATTTGGCCAGGATGTGAAAAATGACAGCTGTACTGTTCATAAGGAAGTGTGGAAAAACGTCAGTGTTGAAAATCTGGAGTGAAAATATTACAGATTCGCGAAGTTATGAGTCTGCGTGGAAACTGCACAACGTATGCTTGTAAAACAGTCATTTTTTGGATTTTTTTCACCAAATTTGCAACATAGGCTTCTTGAGAGCCCACCTCATGAACAGTGGCACTGTCATTTTATTAATCAGTCTCGAAATGTGATTCCATGCAGTGACCGCAAAATCACCTTTTGGGACTGAATAACCATGACAGTGACTGAATTCATTTGGGGGGGGGGGTCCCAATAATCCCTGTTGAAAATTTGGTGCCAAAATTCCCCAAAATACCCGAGATATGCACCAAAGTTGAAAAACCCTATTTATGCCATCATACAGCTTATCAGCATTTCTTCAGTTCACGGTCGGCTTTGAAGAGTGCAGACGTGTTCCTGGTCCACTGAGGATCATCGTGCTGGGCTCCAGAGGTAAGTATGGGGTGAGGGAGGGTGCGGGGAGGTGGGTATGCAGTGGATGGGCTTGGATTGGGGGAGGGGGCCGTAGAGAGCGAGGGACCATTTTCTACTTTACAGGTTAAAAATAAAATTAAAAATTAAACATTGCGGGAAGGATTTTTCTTTTGACAGGTACATTTGACATGCTGGGGTGGGCTTCCAGCATGCCACCTGCATGTTTTCGGATTTCTGGTGGGGGAGGACTGGAGCCAATGGAAATTGGGCTCCCTGTTGGCAGATAAAAAAGGATGTTTGGCAGGGGGGATGATGCCGAGGGAGGTTGGGCACCCCCCTCAGCAAACAATTGGCATGGGACTTGATGCAGACGGGGATTGGGCTCCCCCATCAGCAACTGAACTGGGGAGGGGGCATGATGATGCTGACAGGGGGATTGGGCATCCTCAACGTCAGCTTTTCTGGGTACTGTGAGAGGCAGACAGCACAATCGCAGCCATGTCTCATTGAAATGTTACACCAGGGAAGGCACGCCCTGCAATGAGGTGGAGCTCCCTCATTGCAGCGGCTAAAATGTTACAAGTTGGTGGCACACTTTGCAACTGCTATCATAGACAGCATGCAGTCTTATTTGTGCCACACAGCCACACCCGAAAAAGCAGTGGTGCCACTGACCACAACAAGACCATGCCTCCAAAACCTGCTCTTCCACTTCAAGCAACCCCAGTATGTTGTCTGCGCTGAGCATGCAAGACAATGTAATAAAAACAAAAGGTCAGGTGGTTTAGTTATAAGTTTTAGTGTATGTATCTTACAGTTTGTTATGTTTGGCATTGTGGTGGGGAGTTAGAAAATGTAAAAAATATTTAAAATGTTAGATCAAGTACTACATTTTACCGTATAATCATGGCTGCCAGAAATTTTTAAAAAGTTTCTTGAAGGCATGGATATGTGGGCTGGGCTGGACTGTGCTGCGTCCAGCTTGCCTCAAAAAGTACCGCCTTCAGGGTAGCTACCCTATAAGGACATGGGTTCTGACCAATCAGGATGCAGAAAACTCTCTACCCATTTTATAATACTGTTCTAGTTAGAAAGGGCACCTGAGGATGTCCTGTCTGGACAGCAGTAGCACTAGCACTCACAATGCTGGGAACCTGGCTTCTGGAAACAGCCTGCATCATTGGAGGGCTGGCTGGGGGATGAGGGGCAACAAGCATCCTAGAGGACTCTCTTACTCAGGAATAGTTGGGTTACTGTTATGGCTGCTGCAGCAGCACCACCACCTGGGTGACCACGAGTTGCAACACAGTTGTCACTGTTTCTGTGGGAAGGAGGGAATCCAGCTGGCTCCGTCATTCATAGCTACACATCTGCATGTGCAAGAACATCCTGAGCCTTTGAGTTTGGCACCCTGAGGGATGTAGAGCAAGGGAAATACCCTGCTGGTGTGCAAGATGAAGCCACTGGTACTCTTGTGCCCAGCACACCAGCTGGCTACTGCTTCTCTGAACTCAGTAGTTTGGGAAAGGGGAGTCCACCTCCTCCACAGACCCCACCACAGAGGGAAAGTCCATGGGAAGAGAAAGTAGGTAAGTGGTAGAGTTGGTGTAGGTGGGGGCTGGGAGGTCTCCAGAATGAGCAGATGGGATTTGCAAGCAGTGTGAAGGGGCACAGACAGAAGGTACAAGAACAAAAAAACAAGAAAGGGCCACCATTACTTCCAGTTTTGTGTTTTTCAATAAGATGCATCCATAATACAAGGAACAAAAATGTTTAAATAAAGGTAAACAACACTAACAAAACACCCCTCAAAAGAGAAAGATACACAGTCCATCTCAACATTTTGCTGTAATTAGATTGCATCAAGCAGAATGAGCTGAGTGGAAGAAGGACTATTAGGAGAGGTTTAGGTGAAGTATCATATCCCGTCAGTACAAGGCAAAGCTAATTTTATTTTTAAGGCACCCGCTCCCAGAGGGTCTGGGCACCGTACAAGTAAAATACAACAGCCACATTAAATAAATAAGCATAGTAAAATACATATAGCAATAAATATATCCCTACAATGATATAAAAACAGACCCCCCCAAATAGGGTCCTGGACTAAAACAGGTGCTGGGACATACAACGGGCCACTTATCTTAAAACATAGTGTCCAGGAAAGCCTGACTGAACAGGAAAGTCTTGAGGCAGGTCTTAAAAACCTCAACTGAAGGGGCCTCCTGAACAGCTGGTGAAAGCAAATTCCACAGGACGGGGCCGGGGACACTGAATGCTCTGTTGCCAACAGTTTTTAACCTTGTCCTGGGAATCGCGAGGAGGCCCCTAGAGGAGGATTGGAGTGAGCGGACCGAGGCAGCTGGTGTAAGAAGGTTCAACAAGTACAAGAAGACATCTGCTTTGGCATTAGAAAATATATATTTAATAAAAAGTTAATGGTACAGTGCATTAGAGGGGTCTCTCAGCTTATCACATGCATTGATTCAATTTCTTAGGGTTTCAAAAGCCCTCAGCTTTACTTCACAGCTCTTGAATCCTAAAAGTCTTGAGATGACACTTGATTAGCTGGGCTATGTATCCAACATATCATTCACTTATGTATGAGCAACAACAGCCCTCCAAGAGTGCCCACCCAAACAATTACCCCTTCCCCCCTTATGGAGGTTATTGGGTACCACTCCTTGCAGAATCTGGAGCCTGAGAAGCTCCTGGGCATGCTTGGCATCTTGATTATGGAAGTAACATACAGTATGATGGAGATACAGTGGCAGGCACTGAGGGCTATAATTTGGCCATCTCAGTGGTGCTGGATGCCACTGCACCAATCCATGTCCCTCCACTGACCAGGAAGTCAAGGCTCACCATGATATAATGACAAACTCAGGCCATTGAAGGCAGCAGGGCAGAGACTTGAGTGTTCCTGAAAGAGATCCGACTCCGTGGATGACATTATTGCTCTCAGGTTTCATTATAGTTACTATATGAGTGCAATAACTCTGAAAATGTCAGAATTCCTATTACAGGTTATTGTCTCAAGTGAGAACTGACCAGCCCAGCTCTTCCGTGCTGTAGACAGGCTTATTCCTCCAACCTGTGTGCAGTCTGGGGGAGTTTTATCCCAAGAAAAACGTGACAAGTTTGGCCAGTTCCTCCTGGACAAGGTCTACTCCATTAGTGCTGCTGTCACTTCAGGAGGCCTATCAGGGGCCAGCAGTAGTTGTGACGAGAGGCACAGGACACCCAGGGGGTCTGGAGCAAGTTTCAGCCAGTTTCTGTAAGTGATGTGCTCAAGGTTGTCTCGATGCTACGTCCCACGTACTGTCAGTCAGATTTAAGGCCTATGCGGCTGCTCTTGGGCTGCTGCCAGGCCCTGGGGCCGAGTGTGCCTTTTCAGAGGGTTGTTTTCCTGAGACTATTATAAGAGCTTCAGTGAGATTCCTCCTCAAGAAGCCATCGTTGGACCTGGAAGTGATAGTGAACTACAGAACAGTCTTGAACCTTCCTATTTTGGTGAAGGTAATCAAGAAGGTTGTAGTGATACAGCTTCAGGCACACCTCAAGAAGTTCAACAACAATGAGTTGTAGTGATACAGCTTGAGGCACACCTCAAGAAGTTCAACAACAATGAGTTGTAGTGATACAGCTTGAGGCACACCTCAAGAAGTTCAACAACAATGAGTTGTAGTGATACAGCTTGAGGCACACCTCAAGAAGTTCAACAACAATGAGTTGTAGTGATACAGCTTGAGGCACACCTCAAGAAGTTCAGCAACAATGAGCCATATCATTCAGGTTTCTGGCCTTGCTGCAGTATGGAGAACACACCAGTAAAGGAGTTTAATAACCTGCTGCTAGCAAGAGATTGGGAGGAACACTCTGTTGTCATTCTCCTCGATCTCTCATCAGCTCCTTTGAAACCATGGATCATAGGGTGTTGATGGAGCACCTTGTGTAATACTGGGGACTCACCTGGACAGCCTAGAAATGGCTTGGGTCTTTCCTGTGTGGACGATCACAGCAAGTCACGATGGGGACTTTCTTGATGGACCCAGCCATGGTCAGTTCTGGGTTTCCACAGGGGTCATTTCTGTGACCCATTTTATCTGCAGTGTACATGCTACCACCATAACGGGTCATTAAATGATACAGCGTGAGTTTTCACTGCTATGCAGGTGACACTCTGCTGTACCTGTCATTTACACCTGATGGGCAGACAGCAGTCTCAGTAGTGGAGCAGTGCCTGAAGGAGATCATGGATTGAATGGCCTCTAGCTGGCTGAGTTTCAACCCAACCAAAACAGAGGTGTTTCTAATGGAACCAGGTCCTCATGAGTCAGCTACCAGAGGAGATACCAGGCTATGACCATCTTTAAATGACTCACCTTTGCTGTCTGTGGATGACCGTGGATAGGGTTAAGAATCTGGAAGTCCTTGTGAACTCTGTGTTGACACTAGAGCATCATGTGCCAGCCATGATCTCCAATGGATTTTTACAACTTAAAAATATCTCTTGAATTATGCCCTATCTAATGCAAGAGGATCTGGCAACCCTGGTACAACATGTGTTTGTACAAACACGGGCAGTCAAGAACAGGTCAGGGCATGCTATTTCAGAATAATCCAGATGAATGCAGAAGAACGCTGGTCAAAAAGACTTAATTGTGGACATCAAGCACACACTCTGGCTTAGGGTAGGAAACTCCTACACCCAACAATAAAGTCTTCCTGAGAAGTATTCTTCTGCATTTGTGTGAATTATTCTAAAATAGCATGCCCTGACCTCTCCTTGTATGCTTGGTTATCCATGGTTACAGCTTGATTTTTGGAGGTCTGGCAGCTCCTGGCCAGTACCAAACTCTGAATCCTGTCATGCACACTGTTTCTCATGAGACAAAGAACCTCTGTGCGTAAACACTGAGGAAAGGGTTACTCCAAAGGGCATTTGGCTGGGAAGCCAAGTTTCAAGAAAATACAAAATCACACATGCCCCCACAATGCAAAGCATCATGGGCTGCATATGCAAATCACCACAGAATGTTATGCTGGTCCAACTTTAAGCAGAATTGCATGGTGCCAAAAGGCCTCTCACACAGTTTGCAAAGGGTGCTAACAGAAGACATAGACACGTGTTTCGTCCTACCAGGACTCATCAGTATGCCTCGTCTGTTTGACACCCCAGTGGAATGGACCAGCTACCCCTAAGGCAGTGTGCCTGGGATACATTGTGGTGAACCCATTAAAATAAAAAACTATTTAAAAGACAAAGAACCTCTGTGCGTAAACACTGAGGAAAGGGTTACCCCAAAGGGCATTTGGCTGGGAAGCCAAGTTTCAAGAAAATACAAAATCACACATGCCCCCAGAATGTTTCTCATGCTGTTCATGCATTTGTGACCTTGAGGCTTGACTACTCTAACTTTTCTGCCTGTAGCAATCAAGGAGGTTGGTGTGCCATTTACAGCTGGGGCAGAATGCTGCTGACACGTTGATCCCTGGATTGGCCTACTTTGAACATGTTATGCCTGAGCTGTGACAGTTGCAGTGTTTCCAGTCGGGTGTTGCACCACCTTTAAGATCACATTGCTGAGTTACAGGGCCCTGCATGGTTTAGGGCTAGGCTACCTGAACAACCTCTTAGACTGGTATTCTCTCAAATGCTCGCTGCCTACTCTTCACCAAGAAGTTTTTTTTTTCTGGTGATTCTAAAGCAGTGTCTTAGTCTTTCTGGTGTTAAGACATTCATGGTGGTGGTCCCGCTTATCTAGAACTCATTCCCCTGTCATCTTAGGAGATTCCTTTTAGTGGAGTCATTCAGAAAGGGGGTGAAATGCCATCTTTTTGAGATTGCATTCAGCTTGGAGTATTAAGCAATTGTCTCAATGTTTTAGTACAATTTTAATGTTTTTTTTTTTATTTAGTATTTTTTTGTGGTAGGGCCCTCCGCCAGCTATCTGCCCTGGTCACGGCCACCGGACTTCCACCTACTGCCACTGGTAGGTCCCTAGGTCACCCCCAGCTTTCCCCCCGGAGGGCAGGGCCATGGAACTGGTCCCCAGTCCAGTCCGTGGAACAACTATCTGGTTGGAGGATCTTAACGACAGTGGCTAATTGAAGCCCAGGGAGGGCTTCATAGAGGTGGAGGCCCCACCTGGATTTTTTTTTTTGAATGATTCCCCTGTGGAACCAGGTGCATGCAATGATGCCAGCCGAGGGAGAGCAAGCACGCATCCGTCGTGCTCCTCAGTATCCGCACCAGCTCCTCCCATGCAGTCGGCCTTGACATCTGTGCACCCCCAGCTTCCGCCAGAGGTGACGAGACGCCCGTGCTGTCTTCCCCCTCCCAGAGAAGGAGAGCAGTCCTTCGGATGCTCAGTCCTTCCCCTTCTGCCGACTCCGATGGCCCATGCCTGCTCTGAACACGGGTCATCGTCATGACGATGAGGCGTCCAGTGCCTCAACCCTCAGCACCACCAGGCCAGCCAGTACTATTTTAATGTTATTTTATAATGTATGTAATTTATGCTGTTTTGTGAAATGCCATTTCTAATTTGCACAGTGCTCTGAGCCTCTTTGAATAGGGCACTATAGCAAATAAAATGCCTTGCCTTGCCATCTAAATAAGGAGAGCCTCACAGGAGTGGGGTGTTTAACATCTAACTTAGAGCACCCCCCCGGAGGGGACTTTTAACATCTAGATAAGAGCAATCCAGGAGGTGGCATTTAAATAAATGCCCACTTAGGTGGCAGTACTGAAACTGAAGTCTCCTTTGGGGGGGCAATGGATATGCAGGGGTGACAGGGGTACTACTACAAATAGACTGTCCATGGTCAGGCAATAGTACAATCAGTGCTATTGCCAGTCTGTTCCCTCATAGCCCATTAACAAGCACTATGGTCAGCCTACTGAAGACCAAGGAGAATAATATTTAGTCTCGTTTTCATGTCATTGTTTTTTTTTTTTTATTTAAACTTTGGTAACCAGGAAAGGCACACTGAGCCAGAGCTCGTTTCCAGGTGCAGCCTGGGGAAGCAGGGAGAAAACAGTACAGGCAGAGGGAACAGCACAGAGTAGCCATAAACATAAAGTAAATAAATCAATAACAGTAATGTGAGTCCAGAACAATAGAAAAATACATTTCACATGGTACTTGGTCAGCGTCAAAGCCATAATGCTGCTACAAGTGTCAAAGTACAGCGGTGTCCTGTATTATGGTCTAGAGCTGGTCTAACAAACATCTTGGTGGTCACATTGTTTAGCTCCCAGCGAGCAGATGGGTCCCAGGTGGGCCTTGTAGGTGATTCCCCCCCCCCCCACCGTGGCACTTGTACGTTTAAGGCTCTTTCCTTGGTTCCATCTTGTTCCTGATTTTCCTAAATGATCTCCCCAAACCATGCATCGTCTCATTCATTCACATGTACATGGATGCCACCGCTTTTGCCTGTTGTCCCTCTGCCCTTAACCTGGCTGCAGAACTCCAGCATCACGTCAACAATATCCAACATTGATTCCATGCCAACATGCTCAACCTGAATGCCAAGCAAAAGGTCTTCATGGCCTTTTGGCACCAGGCAATGTCTGATTAAAATCCAGTCTCCCCTCGACTTCCCAATCCTGGATTGGGGCACCCAGTTGGAGGACGTTTTATCTTTAAATACCTGAGTTTTGACTGGACAGACATTTCAACTTCTCCTGCCACAACCATGCCATCAACAAGAAACATCTTCCAAAACTAGAAGCTCACTATAGGAACAGAGACTGTAGCTCCTGCCCTGCTTGTTGGGAGCTTATGAAAGGGATTCTTCCAGCATTTTACTGTGGATGTGGTGAAAATGATTTGTAACCCCCCTACAAATGGGGGTTCCCAAAAAGTCTTCCTTGAGCTTGCCTAAATGCTCACTGACAGGATGGTGTCCTGTGTTTTAGCAGTATAAATGTGATTACCAGAGTCTGTATAGCCTCTGTGTACTGTCTCTTTAAGAGCTGCCTAATTGCAGTTTAAGTAATCTGAGAGGGAGCTCTATTGAAAGATGTAACAATTTGCTGAAAATTATTTAGAGTGATAATGATAATGTAGTTTATCTAACCAGCTTTCTTTGTAGCAAGGGCTGTTCTGTTTGTCTCCACTGTCTTGGTCCTGGACTGCAAATTGGACCAAACACTACCGGTGGGACCTAAAATGTAGCCGGACTACAGGAGCTGTCTGAATTCAAAATCTGTAGGAACTGCAGTTTGAACTTTTTGCGCCTTTTTGCAACTGAAGGGGGAGCTCTTGCTTTGACTGACAGCCAAATCAGCCAAGCAAATCTTTTGGCTCTTGGGGAAGTCCCGGGCTACTTGCAGTTTTCAGTTAGATCTCAGCTGCAAGCTGAGCAAGAAGGAGCTGAAGTGAGTCTACGCAGCAATCCTGAGTGGATTCGCATAGAAGAACTCTGAAAAGGCTAAGTTTTTGGCCTGCATGTCGGTGTGCTGCTTCTGAGAGGGAGAGAAGAGAATTATTTTGGACTAAATCCAAGTTTGTGTGACTAAAGTAAGCTACTGAAGTGGGCCAGGCTCAACCTGAAGAAGACCGAAGGTTTTGCTGAATGCAATTGACCTGTCAGGAGTTCCAGCTACCCCTAAGCTCCCAGTGTGTGCAGAGACTTTGCGATTGCGACCGGGGAGCGCTTTGCCTGGTACAGTAGAATTCTCTTACATGTAAATGTGCTATGAGCTGCTAGTGGGTCGTGAGTTAGTCCCCCACTGTGTGAACTGTTTCTGCTTGCTGGAAGCTGTATCCAGCCTAAAACGGACTGCATCCGAATTTGTCTCCATGCGGTCTGGGCCTTGCCAGACTGGCCCAGCCAGACTACCCACTGCACAGAGAAGCCATCGATGAGAGACCTGCCTGGGGATCAGCCCCCTGCTCCACACTTGAACAGGAATGACGCCTCTGCGACTCATGTGGGCCCTGCTTCTCCTGGCACTCCAGATCAACCACCTGCAGTCTCGATTTTCGTCCAGCCTGTGTCCAGTCTTGGGAATCGTGAGTAAATACCAGGGTAGCTCCCTGCAACAACAGCTTAATCTGAGTGTGTCATCTGCTTGTCTTGTTGTTTCGTTTCTTTTATGAACTGAGCCCTCTGGCTCTGGATTACAAATATTGTGTACTTTGCATGTTGTGTTTTCCATCACAGGGCCCCAACCTGCTACAACCCCGGGCATCGGTCCTGGCCATCCCATCTCTTCTCCACCTGGGTACCCAGAGGTGGACTTCGTGGGGGGACTCAAAGCGCATGCATTACTGCTTGATTGATATAACCTTTAAGCTAATTAACCTGATTTTGCCCCTTCCTTGTTCAAGTCCCTTGAATAAATCAGACCTAACTTTTTCTGCATGTAATCTGACTGCGGTTCCAGTTTGTGCTCAAAGTACTGTACTGTTGCTATTTGCTGTGCATAACCTTGTTTTACAGGGGGTCCCCAGGGTCGAGCCAGAGGAACCAGCCCTGGTAAGTGCAAACAGTGTGGGTACTTGTGTGGTGTACCAGGGGTATTGTGAAAGTGATTATTGTATGGTGTTCAGGCCACTAGAGGGGAAAGAGGGGGGTTACAGTGTCCCAGAGGGCTGTGCCCAGGCTAGCTTGACCACTACCAACCCTGATCTCCGGGTGGAGGCACCCGTTTCAGAACTCAGGCCCCTTAACCTGCTATAAGCCAAGCAGGCAGGGGTAGTAGCCCTTGGGATAGCACCACCTAGGGGTTACAGATTCTACCAGCATTTTACTGTGGATGTGATGAAAATAATTCTTACAGCATTTTACTGTGGAGATGTGGTGTATAGCACTGCCTACAAATCTATCCTAGCGAGGCAGGACCCATTCATCCACTTGTCATTTTACCCTTGATTGGCTTTTTGGCACTTATCACTCGTCCTTTTCTCTCCCATAGCTTGAGGGCAGTTGCCTCTCTCACTGCATCCCCCTCATATCCAAATTCTGGTTTGGGTCTCTGCCCTCCCTTTTCACCTCCCATCTGTCTTATCCCCATCCCTCCTTCTCCACCTACCCCCTCAGAAACTTTGATCCTCACTCCTTCTCTCTCTCTCTCTCTCTGCTCCATGCTAAGACTCCGCTGGGCAGGCTTTTTCTTACAGTTCACTTGGTGCTCTAGGCTTCCCCCTACTTCCAGCCACTACTCTTCTTTCCCCTCTGAACTGAAAACTCTCTTTTGTGATCCAATTTCTCACTAAGCCCCGGTCGGAAATTGGATCAGGCCACTTATTTGGGCTAGTCAGCATTGAGGAGGTTCATAGAAATGGGAGTGTTGAATCAGGTTTCACAAAACAAAATGTCCCAAAAGTGCTTTATGCAGTTTTTAGGGCTAAAACACTAAAATAGCCTATTTTGTGGTTGGATGGCTATATGTGGCAATTTAGTCTGGGGAGTGGCTATTTACGAGTAAGTAGAGATGGAGAAATGGGCACATGAGAAAAGGGAACTGGGCCAAACTGGGTTGAATCAGGTTTGGTCCCAATTGGACTTGAAATTGGTCTTCTGACCAGATTCCTTGGATCACACAACCTTACTTCCAATGTCTGTTCCTACACCTGACCCCTCCCTCTCCTTCCTATTTACTCTCCTACCCTCCACCACATTGCCCCTTCATCATCTCCTACTATCCCTTTTCTTCTCTCTAGCTCTTTTTTTGTTCCTAACTGACTTTGTCCATTCCTCCTGTGCTTATCTTTGCTCCTATATAGTTAACCTCTAAGTTCCACCAACATAATTTTGCTTTCTACATAGCTCACCCAGCCTTTTGCCACTGAACTGCTGGACTGCTATTTAATGTACTGTAATGAACCATGCGGCAAGGCATTTCCCAGGTGGTAAATGTGGCACTGCCACCATCTTTGGTAAGCTGGTTCAGGGGCAAGTGCTGGAGACCCTCCAGTTGCCTGAGCCACAGGGGATTCGGCTATTTGTGGGCTCTGTAAGAAAGCCACTAATTTCCCTACCACATTGGGAGTCAATAATCAGCCCAAGTTTTGTAGAATAATACAACTTTGTTAACAATCAACCACCTGCACTAAACAGGGTTAGTACAGTGGCCCATGGCGCTGGGTGATGAGGATCGCCTGGCACGCTGGCAACCCGGGTTCGCGCCCGAGCCTGGGACAACAGGAGTGGAGGCTGGCAATAAGGGTTGAAGAGCATCCATGGTACACTTTCTTCCCTGGGAGATCGAGGTTGCACCGCTCTTTGGTGGCTCCTGGTGGCCAGGTTCGGCATCACACTTTGAGGCATAGCTGACCACATGTCACATATGTGATTGGTCAGGATGCTGCGGCATGCACTCGAGTGGGTGGGGGGACAAAAAAACAGAAAAATGGTTGCTTAGCCATCCAGATGACAGTGGTCTTCCCTCCCATCGCAGCAACAGCCTGGGATGCCCATGCTACGCCCTCGCTGCTCCCCCAGCAAGGAAAGAAAAAAATGTCTCCAGGCATTCATTCTCCCCTCTCAGTTGTGATCATGGGAGGAGCCCCCAAGTGAAGGGATATGGCGGATCTGCCATGGGGCGGCATGATAAGTGGCAGTGGATGGCGAACTAAAGGAGCATGGTGGCAGGTGGGGCCTAGCCGCCTGAAGGAGTGTTTGGCTAGGCTGACAGGGGGGTAAAATAGATAACACACAAAAAAACAGGGTTAGTGCAACTGTCAACTTTAAACACAGCCCTCTTAGATGCTTCCTAGGCAGGCCAGGTCTTCCACTTCCCACCTGACACCAGGTTTTAAACAGATCCCAATGAGAGTTCGCTTAACTGAGTCCCTGGGTACCGCAGGTGTAGAATCACTGCAGGCCTGTAGATGTTGCCCCAGGTTGGCCAGCATTGGTGCACTTTAAACAGAGCAACATGATCAATTCCCCAAACTCCATAGGTCATGCAGTTGCTTAAATGGCAGGAAAAACTCTCAGCACTGGGATATTTGTAGTTCAAATTGTGAAACACAGTGAAACAACAAACGCTGTCCCTTGAAATAGTGCCACATTGTGGCATACTCATGGTTACCAGACCCGGATGGCTCCTTCTGATGCAGCAGGCCACTGGATCTCTGCTCTGCCAGGGCGTCTGTGTTGCAGGTAGGCTTCCTCCCTCTGCTCCATGTTGAACTGGCTACCATGGGCACTGGCTGCAGGCTCTTCCAATTTCCTTGCCACTCATTCCAGATTGCTGAGGCCCCAATCTGACCCTCACATGACCTGGCTTCAAAACACCTAGGTCAAAGGCAGCCTGGCACCATGCTGTAGTGCCTTCTACAGGACCTGGATCAGCAGCCCTTGGTATTTTTCTCCACACTATATCGTCAGTGTTGCCCACATGCTGGCTTGCACATTGTTGCCACTCTTCCTCTCAGGAACTTAGTAGCTCTGTTTACAGTTTGCTCTCCACTTTCGAGGCCTGGGATTGCACAGCATACGCCCACTCCCAGCACTGCAGACCTTTCCACCATGAGATCGCCACCATATCTGCCCTCCTCCAGCACAGTCCTGCCTTTATAGGCCCTACTCACAGTCTGTCTCGATTTGTGCCCGGGGCTGTCCCTCCAGAAACTCGATAGCTCGCAGGGCACACAAAAGGCACTAGAACCTGATGATCCTCCTTTCCCCAGAAACCTCCTGGAGCCCCTTCCCCTGTAAGGTTTCTGAGTGCAGGGGTAGGCCTGCCCGAGCAGATTCATTATGATACATTGTGTCTTTTGTACATGTATTTCTGGTTTTGTACACTATATATATTTGCATGTTTTTCTATATTTTAGTACTGCGTGCATCTCTCTATTTGCACCTTATTTTACCAGTATAATTTTATGAGTTCCCCTGCACCCTTTCCCCTATGACGCATATGTAAGTGAGCTCCTCATAGCTCGGTAGCTGAAAATGTATATTTAGCTCCCTGATCCTGGTGTTAAATTATAGGAAAGAATTTTGCCATCTTGAGCCCCCTGCCTTATCTGACTGAATGGGGTCCTCCATCATGCTGCAGTTTACCCCCCCACCAGGGGTCGGGGTGGGACCACCCCCTGAACCTTGAAATCTCGTCAGGTCCCCTGGTTCAGCTGAGCAAGCAGCACTATATCGGGACCCGGCTAGGCATTCATCTACCCCACTCCAGAGGGGCATTTTCTGTTTTTCTGGAACGGGACTTGTGTGCTGAAAATGTATATTTAGCTTCCTGATCCTGGTGTTAAATTATAGGAAAGAATGTTGCCATCTTGAGCCCCCGAAAAATTGCCTGACAACAGCAGTGCGCAGCACTCATCCAACTTTTTTTTTTCCCCCTTTCTCCCCTCTGGAGTCGCCTCTTTGGGAGATGCCAATGAAGCCTGTCCCTACCCCTGCCTTTTCTGACTGAATGGGGTCCTCCATCATGCTGCAGTTTACCCCCCACCAGGGGTCGGGGTGGAACCACCCCCAAACCTTGAAATCTCGTCAGGTCCCCTGGTTCAGCTGGGCAAGCAGCAGTATATTGGGACCTGGCTCAGCATTCATCTACCCCACTCCAGAGGGGCATTTTCTGTTTTTCTGGAACGGGACTTGTGTGCCCTAACTTCATGGTGTTCATGCTGACGTCTGCAAGGTCCCTCCCCCTCCCCTCTTGTCACCGGGGCTGATTGGTCCAAAGGCCTACGCCCTCGACCAATCTACCCCATGACACTAGCAGCAGCTGTTGCACCCCCCAGCCTCCGCTAGGGGTCACCGCTTGCCGGACCCGAAAACGCACCCTCCCCCGGGGAAGGCAAGCTGTCATCCAACACTCTAGCCTTCTCCCCCCAGCCAACCCCCAGCTCATTGAACTCGCTCCCGAACCCAGGTCGCCGGTGTGGCATCCAGCGCCTCAGCCCTCAGTGCCACTGGGCTGGGGTTAGCATTCATCCAACTTTACTTACACTGTTCAAATTCATATCGTAGTTACAGCTGGGTCCAGAGATCCAATATTTTTATTTTTGCCATTCTCCATATGGACATGCCAGGTCTGCATTACAAGAGGGCAGCTATACCAGCTCAGCTCCTCCATCTTAAAACACGAGGGTGACTATATAACAGCTCTACTTCCTCATCCATAATATGCAAAGGGGCTATAAGTGCTCCACTTCCTTGGCTACAAAACATGAGGGCAACTATACATGTGTGTATGTTATGTATTTTTTCTCTTTTAGATAATTGCTGAAGAAGATCTATGGTTGAAACGTTGATTTTAACTCTATTACCTTTTTTGTTCTGTTTTCAGCCTACATGCCTACACAGCACCTTATTTTTCTGTTATTAACAGCTCTACTCCCTTGAATACAAAAATGTGAAGGCAACTACTGTATATAGCAGCTGTACTCCCTCACTCACACACTCGTGATGCAGGGGTCTCTTGCAAAAATTGGGACCCATAGGATCAAATGTATGAAAATCCAATCCCATCTGTGCCCATGCCCCTACTTCACATACTTACTAATAATTCCACTCGACCAGTGACACCCACAACATCACACTTTTTTCTTTCAGGGAATTTAGACCACAGTAGGGTTACCACCTGTCCTGCGTTTCGCAGGACAGTCCTGATTTGGGCAGCTGTGTCCTGCAAAAAAACATGAAAAATGTCCTGATTTTTCAGTAGAAAAAAATATTTTCTAACTTTCCTCTAAATCTTGTAGAAAACTATAGTACCTTAACTAAAATACATTAAAATGATATGAACCCATAGAAGCAACCAAGAAACTACAATACTTAGGGCCAGATATTCAAAACTTTGCCCCGTGGCTAAATTAGCACTGCCCAGCAGGCAAACTTAGCCCAGAGCACAAAGCAAGCTATATTCAAAGGGAAATAGCCCGGTGCTAATGCTGCTGAATATAGCAGTCTAAGGAAGCAGGGCAAACTGGTCTGGGAGTGCAGGGCAAAAATAGCCCGGGAATAAGACAGCACTGAATATAGCAACAGGGAAGTGCAAACTGCAACTGCAGCTCATTAGACTCTGTAGCAAGCCAGTGCTGCAGGTGGAGAACATTGTGTGTGATTGCACAGAGCTGTCTCACACCTACTGCAAACACACCTCTCAACCTCCTGCCTCATAAATCAGGGACAAAGGTTTAAAATCAGGGACACACCTTAACATTTGGTGATATCCACTCAGAAAGCTGGTAGAATAAGTGGTGTAGTGTAAAATGAATTTTATAAGGAAGAACACGTCTGTAACATTAATGTCTGACATTATGTTATGCTTACAACCTCCACTGTTTGGTCATGGAAACACAATTTGTACGAGGGACAGAGTAACTTAAATGCTTATTTCTGGCCAACCTACCTCAATACTTTGTCACATTGCTGCTGATATGTAATTTGTACTATGTATCTGTACTTTGCATTATGTATCATTGTTCTCGAAGTTTGTCTCTGTACTCTCCCGGGTCGTGCCTGACAATAGTCTTTCTGGCTAGTGTACCTACCCAGTAAACAAAAACTAAATAAAAAATAAATAAAAATAATATTTTGAAGTAAAATCAGGGACAATTGAGAAGTATGAGTTGCTAACAACGACGTAAGCCACACACTGCAGAACTGTGCTATGCTGAAGTAAGGTTTGCCCGGGGCTAACCCAATTGCACAGTGCTAACACATTAGCCCAGTGCAAACTGGTTAGCCCAGGGCAAACGGGAGCTATATTCAAAGCTCCCATGCAAATGAGCCTACTTAGGTAATCCATAGGCAAACAGGTACATTTGCATCTTATTAAGTGCTGCTTAGCATACATTACCATGCAGTTTGCCCGGTTCTACTGCATGGAGCACAAAGCTCCCCCTTTTGGTCGGAATGGAAGTACAGACATAACGCTGCAGGCCAAGGCATACCCACAGCATCCCCTGTTGGTTGGAATAGAAGTACAGGCCGGAAGCAGCAGGAACTGTGTGCTGGCAGGTACAAGCAGTGCATACATACCTCACAACCCCTTGCCTCCTGAATCAGGGACAAGGCATAATGAACAAATCAGGGACCAAAATCAGGGACACATCATCAAAAGTAAAGATATCCACCCAGACAGCTGGTAGAATATGGGGCTTAGTGCAAAATGCATTTGCTAAAGAAGCAGGTCTATAACTGTAATGCTCAACATTGTTCTGTGCTTACAATTATCACTGTTTAGCCATGGAAACACAACTGTGAGGAGGAACAGAGTACTATACTGAGGCAGATTTATGGACCTCCCTGAACATCAGGGACAGTTGAGAGGTATGATCCTGACCAGTACACAGTAGAATGAGTAGAGTAATTTCCCTGGTAGTCTAGCGGTCCCCCCACCCCCCTGCACGAATGCCGACCCATTTACTGCAATATTAATAGTAGTTTCTCTGGTAGTCAAGTGGTCCCCCACCCCTGCATGAATGCCGACCGTTTACTGTGATAGTAATAGTAGTTTCTCTGGTAGTCTAGCGGTCCCCACCCCTGCGAATGCGACCCATTTACTGTGATAGTAATAGTAGTTTCCCTGGTAGTCTAAGCGGTCCCCACCCAGCTGTGCCCTCCGGTACCCTGAACAAAGCACCTCATTTGAATATGCCGCTGCTGGCATTCATGGGTGATCTCCTGTCCACGCCCCTGCATACCATTACCTATTAGCATCGGTGCTATCACACAGTGCCAGTGCTAATAGGGCTTTTCAATATTGCAGCCTCGCGCAAAACCAGCGCTATTCCAGCGCTGTGGATTTGCGCCAGGTGCAAAGGTTTGAATATCTGGCCCTTAGCCTTAATTCTGATGATATAAAGAAAACAAGTCTATTGCACTAGTCGTGGTTACATACTGTCCTGCAAAAAATCATATTTTAATAAGAAATGTCCCACTTTGGGCTTCTTAAAAGGTGGTAACCCTAGACCACAGGAGTCTGCAAAATCTAGGTGACATCCCTTCAGGGTATACTGGCCGTGGAAGCCAGATACACACACAGGATCTTTATCACAGGGGTACTACATCTTTAGTCACAACAGTGCTCTGCCCCCGGTTTTGATGGGCTTTGAAATGTTGCACACTTTATTTATACAAGGAGTGATTTACAGCCGCAGAGCTATTCAGAGCTATTTCTGCTAAGCCATTCCCAAACACAAGCCTAGCATGACCCACACTGTGGGCCCTTCAGCCTGGCGACTGGATTTTGCCTACTTTACAAATGCACATTTAAACATAGACTTCTGAAGGTTCACTCTCTCTGTCTTTCTGTCATCTTCCATGGAGTTGGAACATACATGAGCCCACCCACCAAAACCAGGGTCTCCCACAGGTCATTTGGGGAACCAAAACCAAGCTGACAGGTCATCAGAGTGTTCTCCTTGAAGACTGATAAAAAAAATTAAACAGCTTAGGGGTGTAATCCAAAGTAGTGAATTGGGTGAAGAACTGGTTACTGGATAGGCGACAGAGGGTGGTGGTTAGTGGCATTCACTCTAATGAGGGGAGAGTGACTAGCGGGGTGCTGCAGAGCTCAGTACTAGGACCGGTCCTCTTCAATGTCTTCATAGAAGACATTGCAGATGAACTGCAAGGGAAGGTATGCCTTTTTGCAGACAATACCAAAATCTGTAATACGGTGGACATATAGGAGGGGTGGAGAGAATGTGTAGGGACCTTAGGAAACTCATGGAGTGGTCAAGAGTATGGCAGTTGGGATTATGTGAAGGGACTTTGGGAAACTCGAGGAGTGGTCAAGAGCACGGCAGTTGGGATTCAGTACCAAGAAGTGCAAAATCATACAGCTTGACCAAGTAGTGGGTAGGTCCAGTGGGATGCTGGGCTGCATAGGGAGAGCTGTCTCCAGCAGGAGGAGGGAGGTGGTGCTGCCACTGTATCCCTTGCTGGTGAAATCACACCTGGAGTATTTTGTCCTGATCTGGAGGCTGCACCTCAGAAAGGACATAGACAGGGTGGAGGCAATCCAGAGGAGGGCAACTGAAATGGTGCAGGGATTGCATCAAAAACTCTGTGAGGATAGACTGAGATATCTCGTCATGTACACCATGAAATAGAGGAGAGCAAGAGGGGACATGATAGAGATCTACAGTACAAGTACCTCATGGGGGTGAATAGGGTACAGGAGAGAGTCCCTTTCAAATGAGAAAGAGCACCAGGGCCAGAGGGCATGCAGTGAAGCTGGGGAAGAGGAGTTTAAGAGAGATATGTGGAGGTACCACTTCACTGAACAAGTGGTGATCACCTGGAACAGACTGCCAGCAGAGGTGGTGGAGGTAAAAACAGTAGGGGCTTCAAGCATCCATGGGATAGACATAGGGGAATGTTAATAAATAGGCAGGGAGGAGGGATTGTCATCAGATACCACTTAGGATCTGCAGAGACAGACAAGGCAGGAACCATTCAGGCCAAGCGATCTTTTTCTGCTGACAAATACTGTGCGTCTATGTTCTGTGGTGGTCCCAACTAGGTTGGCCAGAACCCAGCTGAAGCCCAAATCCCCCAGCCCTTATGTGCTACTACCTTCTTGTCTCCGTTTCTGCTCCTTTTCTCTAAAACACAACTCCACAGAAGGCTATACACATAGAGGCAAAAAAAGTGAAAGCAGAATACAGGATATGGGGGCCGGGGGGGTGGAATGGATGGAATGATGGAGGAGAGGAACCTGGAGTGATAATATCAGACCATTTGAAAACATTTGCATGGTGCATTAGGATATTGGGGAAGGCAAACAGGATACATAGGAAGGGAGATCAGAAGCTGGAAGAGAGAGGTGATTCTGCCCCTATATAGATCCATAACCTGGAGTACTGCATGCAGTTCTGGAGCCTGCACTTGAAGAAAGACAGGACAGTGCAGAAGCAGTGCAGAGAAGGGTATCCAAAATGATTCGGGGCAGCAGGAAAGGGTTTACAGTACATGGAGAGGATGGGGGACCTCAAAATGTACATACTAGAGGCATGAAAAGAGAGGGAGGACATATTTGAGATGTACAAATACCTCTACAGAATAAAGTTGATAGTAGAAAGTATTTCATATCAAGTGGGAACACTAAAACTGGGGGAAGTCAACAAATCTGGAAGGAAGGGGATATAGGAGGGACATCAAGAATGATTTCTTAATGGAAAGGGTGGTGTATGTTTGGAACAGACTGCCAAGGGATGATGTCATCCACAGGAAAACAGAGGGATGGGGGCTGTGAGAATGAGTGAGGAGGCAATTACGGAGGACAGAGTCTTCAAAAGGCCCAGAGCCCTTAACGTGTGGATAGTCTACACCCAAGGGTGCTGAGAGAGCTGGCAACAGTTCTTACAACACCCACTGCCTGAACTGTTCAGTCTCTCTTTGGATACAGGTGTGGTATTGTGTGAGTGGAGGACAGCTGCTGTGGTACCCCTGCACAAGAGTGGGCCAAGCGATAAGACAGGAAACTAGAGCAGGCAGCTTGAAATCAATTGTTGACAAGCTGGTGGAAACCATTCTAAAGAAAAGGTTGGTCAAGTTTCTTGAGACAGACAGGATACAGGATGGCAAATAGCAAGCATTTAAGGCAGGGAAGTCATGTTAAACAAATTTGATCATCTTCTTCAGTTAGGTCGCTAGAGCTGTGGACATGGGCCAGGCAGTAGATATGCTGTACCTGGATTTCAGAAAGACCTTTGAGTAAGTCCCCCATAAGAGGTTGATCAAAAAACTGGAGGACATGGGGGCATGGGAGAAATTAGCCAGATGTTTGGCAAACTGTCTGGGGGAAAACTCAACAGGTGGGTGTGGTGGGGTACTCAGGGATTAGAGAAGTTAGCAGTAGGACTCTGCAAAGGTTATTGCTTGGTTCACTCCTATTCACTGTGTCCATTAACAACATTGGAGACAGCATCAAATGCAAATATGCCGCTTCACAGATGACACCAAGCTCTGTGGGAGGGTAGACACAGAGAACTCTACCATGCCGGTTCGACATTCTTTATGTCAACTGGTATTTCGCTGACAGGAATCATGTAGACTGCAAGTTGCAGTCAACATGATTCCTGTGTGTCTCTCAGTCCTGTTTTTTATCGAGGGGCTCTGGCCCCTCCCACCCCCGTCTTTTTGATTCTCAACTCCAGTCAGAGTTGATTCGGAGCGAGGAGTGCAGGACCGGGAGACAGCTTGCCCCTGTCTCAGGCACACCAACACACCGACCTGTCGGCAAAGTGTCGATTTTGCCAACAGGTATGTATTTCGCTGTGTTGAGGTCATCCTACGGGTGGCATACCAACACAGAGGAAGTCAGCAGAGACCTGAGAGAGGATCTGGCAAGGTTGGAGAGCTGTTCTGGAATTTGGCAAATGAAGTTCAGTGCAAGAAAGTGTAAGGTAATGCATACAGGTTGCAAGAATCCAAAGCTTAGAACAGACTTGAGGAGAGGTGAGGGTTCAAGTTTGCAGTCTTGAAGGAGGACAGTTATCTGGGGAAGTGTTCACAAGCAATCCGAAATATTGAATGCAGTGCAAGAAGGCACCGGTGAAGGCAAACAGGATGCTAGGTTGCATTTCGAGTGAGTTCGCTAGTAGGAGAAAGGAGGTTATTCTGCCTCTATACAGGTCCATAGTATGACTACATTTGGAGTACTTTGCGCATTACTGGAAGCTCTACCTCAGGAAGGATATAAATCAGCTTGAGATGATGCAAAGAAGGACTACAAAGATGATTCAAAGGCAACAGGGCATCCTGTATGAACAGAAACTAGTGCACCTGAATGTGTACTCACTTGAGGAGAGAAAGGGCCATGATTAAAACCTTCAAATACCTTAAATGTATAAAAAATGTCAACCTTGGGGATCCTTTTAGCATCAGTGAAAATAGGTATCCTAGAGGGCACAGTTACAAACTGGCAGGGGGTAGGTACAAGAAGGAGACCAGGAAGTTCTTTTTCACAGAGAGAGTGGTGACAGGGTGGAATGCACTACCATGGGGGGGCAGTCAATCATAAAACAGACTGGGGTTTAAAAGGGTGTGGGATAAAGTCAAGGGGAAGGTTAGGATAATGGGGGGGTGAAGCAAGAGTGAAGGAGGGTTGCAATGAGCAGACTTAAGAGGACTATTTGGGCCTTCTTCTGCTGGCATTTCATATGTATGTGTGTATGTTCCTATGCAGAATCAGTGGGAGATCCAGTCAGGGGTGGGGCAGTCACATGGGACTGGTAGGATTCCCACAAAGAAATAGATAGAGCATGGAAGACTGGATGGGACACATAGCCTAGGTCTCATGCAGCGGCAGCCTTCGTTCAACCTGAAAGAAGGAAATCGTATCCCTCAGCAAAGACCATCCTATCTCAGCAGGTTCACTCCCTCATTCATTACAATGAACGACTTGTGATGAAGTGCTAATACTGTAGTAACAGCTGACTGGTTACTGGTTAGCCAATCAGCTGTTACAACTAGTTCATCGCCCTCAGTAAATTGTAATGAATGAGTGGGGGTGTGAATGTTGCTGAGACAGACTGGTCACCACTGTAGGGGATGGTTTTCTTATTTACAGGTTGAGGATGATTGTATCTTTGCATGATTGTGGGGAGGAGTGTGGCTGGTTGTCAAAGGATGTGTAAGGTGGTGGTGCTGATATCATTGAAAGGGTTTGGGGTGGTAGGGGAAGGGGTGGGATCACATTAATGATATTCATGACTGTATTTGGACTCAACAACTCAGGAAGGAGGAAGAGTTTTAACTTATATACAGTATACAGAAACTTTGCTGTAACACTGGGGAGGAGATGGAGGGAGTTAGTGCTAAGAGGCTTGGGGATTAGAGTAATTGGTTCTCTTCATCATGTGGGGTGGGAGGGGTGGGATATGCTGAACATGTCTGTGAAGTTTGGATTTTAAAACAGAAACAGCTGTTCTTATTTAAAACAAGCCTTTGTCAATGTTGAAGTTCTCCGTTGGCATTGGTATTGTACTGGGTGGGGCAGGGCTACAGGTCCCAGCGCAGGCTTATTTACATGCAGTTGAGCAGCATCATTCATCACCAACAATACAAGGTTCTCATTTATTCTCAATTTATGGGAACAATATACTGTATGCAGTAGATGGGCAGGTCATGTAGCCTTGGGATGCACCACACAACAGTTAACCAAGCATTACGGGAATAACAGAAACCTGGAAGGATTCTAATTAATTATGGAACCAACAAATAAAGGGTTACAAATTATATCACAAAAACAGAACAGAACTGAAAAAAAAGATGGGGGGGGATCTGTATATATGTTAGGGAAGATATCCCTTCCTATGAAATCCCATCTCATAATAATACTGAAAGTGTCTGGGTATCAGTACAACTCAAGGGACTTTCACAAATAATCATAGGAAACTATTACAACCCTGCCCCCCAACATCTGATTCAAACTATAAAGCAGAACTGCTGAGGAACATCGCCTATTTCTCAAACCAGAAAGACAAAATAATTCTGGGAGATTTTAACGTGCCCCATATCGACTGGCCCTCCCTCACAAGTAGCAGTAGGCATGATACCAGAATTTCTGTCCACATTAACGGACAATGACTTATCACAACTTATCACTTCACCCACTAGAGGCAGTGACATTCTTGACCTTCTCATTACAAATATGAGTCAAAAACTTCTAAATATTCAGATTCTAGATCCCTTAGGGAACAGTGACTACTACTCTATTCTTTTTCAATTAATAGGAGAGCATCTCAATCTTAAAAAAAAGACAACTTATAAAAACTATGAAGGTGCTAATTTCAGCAACATTATCAAAATAATTAATCAAACCCCATGGGAAGAGACCCTCCATTCACTCTCAGTAAATGAGTCATGGAACAAATTAAAAACTATAATCCATAAGTTAGAAGAAATCCACGTACACACAAAAAACAAATATCACAAAAAGGGCAGGATACAAATATGGTTAGACAAATCCATTAAAACTCAAGTCAAACAGAAGAAAAACCTTTTCATAAAACTTAAATCAAGCCAGTCCAAGGACAAAAATTCTGCTTACATTATCTACAAAAAATCATTACGCACTTTAAAAAGTATGATCGAACAAGCCAAAATAAAAATAGGATTTAAATTAGCACACACCAAGGATGGATATAAATCACTTTTTTCCTACTTAAACAATAAAAAGGACAACTCAAGGAAAATAGGGCACTTTCGCATAATGATAATATTTTACAGTCAGACACAGAAACTGCCAACCTGTTTAACACCTATTTTTGTTCGGTATTTTCTAAAAAGGACTCTTATGCCCCCTTAGCTGACCCAAGTAAAAACCCCAAACTCTCACACACTTACAATTTTACATCTTCTGATATTACCTCACTTCTTAAATCATTAAAGAAAACAACCAGCCCAGGGCCTGACCAAATCAGTGCTAGATTTCTAATTGAGACAGCAGAAGCAATAGCTAATCCCTTGAAAATAATATTCAATAAATCCCTACAAAGAGCAGAAATCCCACTGGACTGGCTAACAGCAACAGTTACCCCCTTACACAAGATAGGAAACAGGTCAAATGTTCAAACCTACCGTCCCATCAGCCTTACATCTATCATCTGTAAAACCATGGAAAAATAATCAAAACATTACTCGAAAAAGAAATGAGGGAGTTGAAAATTATTGACAACACTCAGCTCGGCTATAGATCAGGGCACCCGTGTACAACAAACTTAATATCCTTTTATAATAACATCAGTCAGGGTCTGGACAACAAAAGACAAATGGGTGTTATTTTACTTGATTATAATAAGGCCTTTGAAAAGGTCTCCCATGGGTATCTCATCAAAAAACCTGAATCTTTTGGCTTTTCTAGTTATCTAGTCAACTGGGTAAATGCATGGCTGACAAATAGGACCCAGAGGGTTGCCATAAATGACATCCTTTCCAACCAGGGTTCAGTTACAAGTGGGGTTCCGCAGGGCTCTGTACTTGGCCCTATATTATTTAACATCTACAAAAGCAACATTCAAATAAGTACCCAAAACTGGTGATCTAAATTTGCCGATGATTCCAAACTAGGGCGAATGGTGGATACTCGACACAACCTTAATTCACTTAAATCAGACCTAAAAAAAATTGAAAGCTCGGCTCAAGAAAATAAAATGGAATTTAATACGGATAAATTTGTGGTCTTGTACTTTGGGATATGAACCCAAAAAAACACCATCTGTATATATAACATCCAGCTCAAAGCCACAAGTAAGGAAAGAGACCTGGGCATAATGGTAAATACCAAACTTACATCTCTTGACCACTGCTCGAAGGTGGCAAACATGACTAATGGGCTGCTCAGACAAATAAAGCGTTCCTTTGTCTCCAGATCTGAACAATGTCTGATCACACTGTCAGACCATGCATCGACTATGGGTCACCCTTCTGGAATCCACATTTATTTTTATTTTATTTATTTAGTTTTTGTTGACTGGGTAAGTGCACTAGACAAAACCTGCCTATTTTCCGGCACAACCCGGGGGAGGGGGATACAGATGAATTCCAACTGACCTTGAACCAGATTAAGCTGTTGGTGGTATTTTTAGTGAATGAGGGAAATTTGGCCAGGACAACGGGGAAATTCCCCTGCTCTTTTCAAGAAGTGCCATGGGATCTTTTACATCCACCTGAACTACCACCAATCCAGGCAGATGGGACCTCGGTGTAACATCTCATCCGAAAGACGGCACCTCAGAAGTGCAGCACCCCTCTCATGCTGCACTACAGTGTCAGTACTGGGATATTAACCCAAGTGCCAGATGTGGGAACTGAACCCACAGCCCTCTGATCTCCCGGTCTCAGAGGCAAGTGTGCTACCTACTGAGCCACTGACACAGGTCAAAGGAATGTCGATAGACTGGAAAGGGTCCAGAGACGGGCAACCAAGATGATTCCAAGATTATCAGCTAATACCTATCAGTCTAGACTTCAATTAACAGGCCTAAATTCTCTTCAGAACAGGAGGAATAGAGGGGATCTGCTTTTTCTATATATAAATTGCTGAAATCCCCAGACCTTATGAATCAATGCGGAATCATCGACACTACTAGCCGCACTGTTCCTGGACGCCACAATAAACAAATTACAGTCCCCAGAGCAAGGACTAATCTCTGACTAAATTTTTTCTCAGTGTGGGCACCTGAACTCTGGAATGTATTACTACAGGAACTGGTCGACTGTGGTAACTTTGAATCATTCAAGAAGGGTCTTGATTGTTGGTTAAGTCACAACCAAATAAAGTAAAATTGCCAGCACAGTTGTGGGGGAAAATCTAGATGGGCCTCGGCCTGCTTTTTCGCTATAACAACCTAGTAAACTTAGTAAGAGACCAAAGTTCAAATGCTATGTGTCACTTTCTGTGTGGTCCTAAACAAGTCCAGTGCCCAATGCTAACCCCGGTACTGTACCTTCAAAGATGTTTTTGCTTGGGCTGCCTCTGTATCCACAGTCCTTCACTATCAGTATTACTAACCACCCCTACGCCTGGGTCTATGGGACTCATGGGCCTGGTTTTGCCACTTATGAATACTAATGAGGGCTTTACCCAACCCTACCCACTACTCAGTATGCCTGAGGGCTTGGACGAAAGACTCAGCACTCCCCACTTGCAACACCTCCTTGGGAGATTAATCCATAAGTTTTCCAGTCTCCTTCTCAGTCCTTACTGAACAAGAGGAAAGGTTCCCCTGATCCCCTACATGCAATGTCTTAAAAAAAAAAAAACAAGTGGAAATACTACATCCTTTTAGCCTTCTGACATAAGTAGATTAGGAGTTGCTTACAAAAGCATATTTAGAAGGTATATTAGTACTTTATTAATTAAAGCTGACAACGTGATTTTCTAAAAACATGTTTTCTTTACACTGCTGGCTTTAAGTTTTACTGCCAGGAACTGAATTTCTGTACTGCAATCAAAATCAGTCTGGAAGCTGTGTTAATCCAGTCAGCAGAAGTCCCAACTTTTAGCAGTGGGATAAGGAATATTTTCTTCTCTTTCAAGATAAGCCATTTGGAAAACTAATAGGTGGGCAGGATAGTCTGTGAAAATGAAGCTGAATTTGTTCAGCTGCAACCCTGAATTTAGAGAGTAAGACCTCTGGTGGCAAGAATCGCATTCAGTGCCTGCACTGCCCTGCTAGCCGCTCTTTGTTGTTGTATTAACTTTTAAAGCATATCCCTGGCTTTTGAATAATAGAGCATTAAGGTTCTGGAGATGGAAAGCCTAGTTCCTTCTGACTGGCAAAGATGGAATTGACAAGTACTATTTTAGTTGCTCTAGTTGCTGTTTGATTGTTGGTGGCAACAGAGAGCTCAGAAATGTGGTACTGCTACTAGGTTTCTTTGCTAGTTGTCACCTTCCTACAATCCCCATTTTAGCAGACATACAGTACGTACAGTATGTTTGTAGTTCCTTGAGATGCACAAAGAATCAGACATCACCATCTGTGGGGATCTGAAATTTTTTTGACAGAAGCTTTGCAAGTAAAAAATCTCAGTCATGTCTTTTTATAACCAGCATTTGTCAATGCCGAATGTTGTCTTGCTGACATTGTCATTGGTAGCGCAGGAGTTGAACAGATGCGTAATAGGAATGGCAGTGAAGTATGAAAGTGACGTCAAACACCACATCACCCTACAGAGACTGACAGGCACTGAGGTGTGCCCTTGGGCATTGGCCATAATGTTCATGGCAGTTCAGCTCGCCCTACCCTGCAGTGTGACAAATATTGCGTTGTGCCTTAGGGTCCTCGGGCCTTATGCTCACCCCATTCGGCCATAACTCTCATGGCATTTTACCTCACCCTATCCTGCAGACACCAACAAGTGCCGAGGTGTGCCTTGGGGTGTTCGGCTTTACGGTCACCAAATTTCATAAGGACATACACTGAAATGGGTGCAGCATAGGAGAATGGGGTGTGTCACAAACCCACTCAGCAGGTCAGCCCTTTACTCCCAAAAGTGCCAACCTCCGAGCGTAGTCTTGTGAACAGTTACCAGAAACAGGGTAACCCACCTGTCTGTTTTTGTGGATTCGAATCAACCTTTGGTCTTACGTTTTGGAGGGATTCAAACTGTGAATCTCTTGCTAGCGTACCCAATGCACAGGCTCAGATAATTCTGTCTTCGGGGGGCCAGATATGTTTGCCTATGGGCACCTAACCAGGTGTACAGAAATGAACCCTTAAAAACTTCAATAAAAGACCTCAGATTAAAACTCTTACCTTTTTCCAGTTTTTTATCACCATTCAAACTTATACACAATGTCTGCTTTAACCACATATATTTCACTTGTTAAAGGAAGAAATTCAAAGACAGACCAAGTAGGCTCTAAAAATGGAGTTTTACTGACATAGATAAAAAAATATGTAAAACATAAAATACAGAACCATATATCACAAAACATACAACTCTTTTAAAAGAACAAGGTTTTAACAGTGCAATTCCTACTGCAGTACTTAGATTTTGTCTCTCTCTCTCTCTACCTGTATACTTGCTTAAAGTGCTCAAAGATGTTTCTTTGTCAGAGTGTAGATAAAAGTCTCTGAAGGAAAACAGAATTCTGTTTAAAAGCTGGCTTTGCCACCTCTTTGCATGTGGTCACCTAACTCCTCCTCTGTTTATGAAAAATCATGCACCCAGGATATTTTATCATATTAGAAGTTAACTTAATTAAGGTTACATCAGAAGAAACTATTTTCCCCATGTGACTTCCCCAATCAGGTCTGTAACATCCTTTCATCTATAAGCAGTATCCTCTCTCACACAGACATCAAAGCATTTATGACTTCGCACCAGTGTCACATACTCCTGCACTCTTCTCCAAATGCCATAAAAGTTTATAATTTTCCTCTTAGCAACTGCAGCTATAATTAACTTAGTTAAAGTCTGTAATTAGCTTCTGACCTTCCAGGTAACACCGTGTATCTAAAACATGTGTGTGTTTGTGATATACTCACATGCTGTTTCAGCATTTCTCATGAGAGACAGTCCATAACACATTTTTATATTACAAAAAAATCATACAGCACTCAGAACTGGCTGTCCACGTCACAATCCTCCCCACCTAGACTGAATTTAGAGGCTCTATCCCCTGCATGAGATGAGCTTCCCAAATCAGTTCACTCCTCAAAGAAACGAGACAGGCTATCTGAGTTCTGGTTTTTGGCTCCAGCCCTATGTATGATTGTCAGATCATATCCTTGCAAAGCAAGACTCCATCTTAGCAATCTACCGTTGTTTTTCCCCATCTGCGTCAGCCAAACCAGTGGGTTGTGGTCAGTCTGCACCACAAAATGCTGCCCATATAAGTATGGCTCTAATTTGTTTAGGGCCCACTCTATGGCAAGACACTCCTTTTCCACCGTGGAGTATGCCTGCTCCCTGGGAAGTAACTTTTTACTCAGGTAGGCTATAGGGTGATCCCTCCCTTGGCTGGATGTCTGGCTCAGTACTTCCCCAATACTCACATCTGAGGCGTCAGTCTGAACTATAAAGAGTTTGCTATAGTCAGGACTTGTCAAAACAGGAGCACTGCACAGTGCCTCCTTTAGTTTGGAAAAGGCTTCCTCAGAGGCTGGGCACCAGGTAATTTTCTTGGGCATCCTTTTCTTTGTCAGGTGAGATGGGGAGCAGCCAGGGCAATGTAATTGGGTACAAATGTCCTGTAGTACCCTGCTGTCCCTAGAAAACTCCTGACCTGCCTCTGCATTTCTGGTCTGGGCCATGGCTGGATTACCTCTATTTTTATTTGGTTAGGACGGAGCTGTCCTCGGCCTACCACATGCCCAAGGTATGCCACTTCTCCCATGGCTACCTGGCACTTCTCGGCTTTGACAGTGAGCCCGGTTCTCTGTCTCCTGCCCAGCACTTCCCTAAGGTGGGATAGGTGTTCCTCCCAGCTGGTACTAAAGATGGCAATGTCATCCAGGTATGCCACAGCATACTCCTCAGCACCATTTAACACCTGGTTCACCAACCTTTGGAAAGTGGCTGGAGCGTTCTTCATTCCGAAAGGCATTACTTTAAACTCAAAAAAGCCTATCGGAGTGATGAAGGCCGACCTCTCCCTAGCTCTGTCTATCAGCTCTACTTGCCAATACCCTTTGGTCAGGTCAGTGGTCATAAGGTAGGTCGCCCCTCCCAACTTGTCCAGCAGTTCGTCCATCCGGGTCATTGGGTGGGTGTCTGACTTTGTGACTGTATTCAGTCCATGATAGTCCACACAGAAATGAGTAGAGCCATCTGGCGTGGGCACAAGGACTACAGGTGAGGCCCAAGGGCTGTGGGATCTCTGGATTACCCCTAAATCCAGCATCTTCTCCACTTCCCTCCTAATGTCCTTTTGGACAGCCTTTGACAGCCGATATACTGTCTGCCATATGGGCGTCTGTGTCCCTGTCTCCACATTGTGCATCGCTAAGGGGGTTAGTCCAGGCTTGGTGCTAAATAATGGGGCAAAGTCCGCTAAAACCTCCCTTACTTTCTGGATCTGGTCCAGGATCAGCTGGGGAGACAATTTTACTGTCTTCACAGAGGACTCCTGCTTACTTTCTTCCAGCAAGTCCAGAAGGGGGTCTCCTTCATCCATCCCCCCCCAAGACTACACACTGCAAACACCATGTCAGCCCTATTTGCTTATGGCTTCATCATGTTGACATGGTACATCTTTTCTGTCTGTCTCTGGTCAGGTAACTCCACAATATAGTTCATGTCATTTACCTTCCTAACCACTTTGTACGGTCCTGCCCACTCAGCCTGCAGCTTGTCTTTCTAGACCAGAATAAGGACCATGACTTTCTGACCCACCATGTACGAGTGAGCTCTGGCTCTTCGGTTGTACCACACTTTTTGTTTCAGTTGGGCAGCTGCCAGGTTGCTCTGGGCTGTCCCCATCAGCTCTTTCAGCCTTTCCCTAAACCTAAGGATATAATCCACAATGGGAGTTCCCTGGGTGGCGTGCTTGCCTTCCCAGTCCTCCCGGATCAAGTCTAGGGGCCCACGTATCCAGCGTCCATATAAGAATTCGAAGGGAGAAAATCCTGTCAACTCTTGGGGCACCTCCCTGTATGCAAACAACAGGTGGGGAAGGTATTTCTCCCAGTCCCTCCCATGCTGTTCAGCAAACGCCCGGAGCATTGACTTCAGGGTACCATTGAATCTTTCCACAAGCCCATTGGCTTGTGGGTGATAAGGTGTCATGCATCTCTGCACCAACCCACACTTCTCCCTTAAACATTTCATCAGGTCCAACATGAAGGAACCAAGTCGATCGGTGATAGCCTCCTGTGGAAACCCAACACGGGAGAAAATCCCAAGTAAGGCATCTGCCACTTTGTCTGTCCTCAGTGAGGATAAAGCAACTGCCTCTGGGTACTGGGTGGCATAATCCACCACAGTCAGTATGAATCTCTTCCCTGAGGAGCTGGGGGTATTTAAAGGCACCACAATATCCATTCCCACCCTCTGGAATGGCTCCTCCACTATGGGCAATGGAATCAGGGCGACTTGGGTTTTCTTGCCCACCTTCCCTATTTCTTGGCACAAGTGACAAGACCTGCAATACTCTTTCACCTGCTGGGTGAAGTTAGGCCAGTAGAAATTCTGGACCAACCACTGCATCGTGCGCACAATTCCCAGATGACCAGACAAGGGAATATCATGTGCAATCTTGAGCAACTGCTCACGATACCCCTGGAGAACGACAAGCTGCCTGCCTAGCACCCCTCCCTCTGTCTGTACTGCCTGAGTATACACAAGTCCATTTTCTTAATAAACCTTATGTCTGCCGTCACCTCCCTGTGCGCCGTCCGAGTCTGCCCAAGCCCTCAGCTTCTCTAAACTAGGATCACTTCTCTGAGCATCTGCAAACCTCTCATGCATTCCCAAGGCATGAGACAGGTCCCTTTCAGTCACTAAACTAGTGTCCCTATCACTAGCATCAGGGCACTCAGGTTCACTGTCAATCCCAACCCTCTGAAAAGGGGTCACCCCTCCCTCTTCGGAGTAACCCTCTGTAGCTGTGTGGTTACTTGATACTGGGGAAATTTCTACCCCCTTTTTATCAGTCTCCCCCCAATGGCTTTTGTGGGGTTCAGGGAACTACAATTTTCCTTTGCCACTTGGCTACGGGTAACTGCACATACCATTCCCTGTTGGAGATTGTTGCCAGGATCACATTCACTGCTAATGTTTTGGCCACAGTCACCTGTTGTACAGTTCCCCCTGTTTTACCCCAGTCTAAGAGAACACTAGCGAGGAGCAATGTTTTCTTCTACCCACAAAGTCCTGTACAGTGACATGTTTATTGGGTATAAGCTGACCAGGCTGTACCAGATCCCCCTTTACTAAGGTCAGGGATGCCCCTGTGTCCCTTAACCCCTGAGTCTGTACACCATTCACCATGATTGAGTGCATGTGTTCCCTCATGTTCACTGGCATGCTTCCAGGGACACATAAACAACCCACTTCTTTTCTAGCACCCGGTTGTGTATTATTGCTTGCCTTTTTGGGACACTGTCTGGCAATATGCCCAGTTTCTTTACACAACCAACATTCATTTCTTCTCTCAGAGAAATCTTTTCTCTGAAATCTGGGGCTAACTGGTTTCGGTGGAGGCAGTGAGGGTTTTAGCTGCCGTGAAGGCACTTTTCCCTTTCTGCGCTGCCACACTTCCCACCCCTTTCACTCTCAGAGCAGGTCTGCTCTTGGCATAGTGGTCCGAGAGTTCAGCAGCCTCTTGCACTGTTTTGGGATCTCGGTCCTCCAGCCAGGTTTTCAGCTCTGCTGGGCACGCCCAGAAAAACTGTTCTAGCAGAACCACATTTTCAATTTTATCAACAGTTTGCACCTCAGTTCCTTCCCACCACCATTTTAAAAACTGACGTTGTTTCGTGTCTAGCTCCTCATAGCTCATATCAGGGCTTCTCCTGAGCTTACAGAATTTAGCTCTGTATAATTCAGCAGTTAATTAAAAGTTTTTTAACAGTGCAGCTTTTAGCTTGCTGTAATCATCACTGTCCTCATTATCCATTTGACCCAATGCATCCCGAGCTTTCCTGGTAAGTAGCGGGGATAGCTGATGCTCCAGGACTCCCTAGGAATTTTAGCCTGAATACAAACTTTTTCAAAAGAATTTAAAAAGGCATCCATATCCTCCCCCTCTTTAAATTCGGCTATTAATTTGGAATTCAGTTTGTAACCCAGTCCTGTAGTCCCAGTTAAACCCAAGTCACTTACCTGCTTTGGTGCCATTGGTTGGAGTCGTAGCTTCTCTAGTTCATGTTGCCTCTGGTGCTCCTGCTCCTCACGGTCTGTGTCTCAGTGTTTTTGCTCTCTGTTCTCCTCTGCAGCTCGCTGTTCATGCTTCTTTTCTCTCTGGAACTCCAGCTCCATTCTGCGCAACTCAGTTTGCAGCCTGAGTACTTCTGGATCCAGGATACTGGTGATCTTCCCCTGCTGCTGTGGCCCTTCACTGACAGTGGTCCTGTTGTCCTCCTCATCAGATCTGGACACTGCACTGGCCACTAGCCCTGCCACACTCGAGGTCTGGTCCTTTTCAGTCACGGTTTGTGACTCAGTGCTCTGGGTATCTGCTACCAGCAGGGCATCTGCTAGGTTCTGTTTGCTGGCTTTTGCCTTGAACGGGACTCCTCTGTCCCCGCACAACTGCTTTAAGTAGTCTACAGTGTGCCTGCTCTAGTTGAAAGCCATCTTCTTCTCTAACTACTCTGACTTGCACTTTAGAAAAAAAAATTAAACGGGTAGGAACTTGACTGTATGCCAAGTGATATTTATACTTGGCATAGAACAGTAGAAGACCAATAGGTCCATATAAGCTGACCCCCACCATAGTGGGTCCACTTTCATTGCTCCACAAGAAAAAATGTATCAATTCCTTTTTTAAATTTTTCAATGTTTTACTTTCCACCATGTCTCTTGACAATGTATTCCATACTCTCCCTGTCCTAGTAACAACGGAATAGTATATACCACTTTTCTTTACTGTCTTAAGTTTGATTTGTTTATTATGACTTCTCAACTCCCTCAACCCTTCTTTTATTTTTATACCCATTTCTTCTACCAACTCATGGTCGTTTACTATTCGAAACATCATCATTAAGTCTCCTCTTATTCTTCTTTGTTCTAACATATATAATCCTGTCCTCTTTAATCTCTCACTATATTCATATGTGTAAATTTCCTATCATCTTAGTATATCTCCTCTGTACTCTCTCCACTCTCCCTATTTCCCTCTTTATATATGGATTCCACAACTGGAAACCATAATCCAAATATGGCCTGATGTAAGACCTATATATTGGCACCACGCATCCCAATGATTTATTTTTAAAGGTACATTTTATGTTTCTTACCATGTTATTTGCTTTTTGTATGGCTATCATTCTTTGTTTATCAAATGCTAGTTCTCTATCAATCATTATACCACAATCCTTTTCCTCTATAACTTTTTTTAATTCTTTACCATTTAGTATATACCCCTTTTTTTCTCTACTCTCCCTTCCTAAATACATTACCCATGATTTCTCTAAGCTAAATTTCATTTTATTTTGACTTGCCCATTTTTCCACTTTTTCTAAATCCTTTTTCATACTATTTTGTTGTCCTATTGTTCTTACTGGTCCCCCCAGCTTGATGTCATCTGTAAACTTCACTGGCTGATTAACAATTCCTTTTTGTAAGTCACTAACATACAATGAGAATAATATGGGGCCTAACACAGAGCCCTGTGGCACCCCACTCCTCGCCCTCACTGATTCAGATAGCTCTCCCAATACTCTCACCCTCTGACTTCTATCACTCAGCCAATTTTTCATCCATATAACAATTTGACTATCTATACCTATTTTATTTAATTTGTTTATCAAATTATCGTGAGGCAGTTTGTCAAAGGCATTTTGAAAGTCCAAAAATATTATATCCACTGGTATATTATTTAAATCCTCCTTAATCTTTTCATAAAAGCATAAGTGATTTGTACCACATGCTCTATTTCTTTGAAATCTATGTTGTTTTTTGTCTGTAAAGCCTATCAACTTCATACTTTCCTCTATTCTTACTTTTAGTATACTTTCAACCACTTTCCCCAGAATTGCCGTCAGGCTCACTGGTCTGTAATTTGTCACTATTGATCTTTTTCCATTTTTAAATAAAGGCACCACAATTTCTCATCTCCAATCTTCTGGCACCTCACCAGTCCTTAAGGATTTATTAATTATTCACACCAAAATTTCTAATACTAATGGTAGTACTTCCTTGATATACCTTGGATGTAACATATCTGGTCCTGCAGATTTATATATTTTTACTGTATCTTGTTTATTATCCTTTCTACTTCCTCTTTAGTAGTAGCCATATCCAGATTTTGTTGCTTCCTATCCGCTACTACATTTCTTACATCATTTCCTTCCTCAAAAACCGACCCAAAATAATCATTTAGTTTGTTTGCCATTTCACTAGGATCATTTATCTCCTTACCATTCACCTCCAATGGTCCTACTGCTTGTTTGCCCTTCCTTTGCTGATTTATATATGCATAGAAGTTTTTCCCATTGTCTTTTCTATAAGCCAAATTTGCTTCTAATTTCCTTCTCTCAAAATGTATAATCCGTTTAACTTCCTTTATACAATCTCTATAATATTTTACATAATCTATTGTTTGTAATATTTTCATTTTTCTAAATGCCTTTTCCTTTTTTAGGCAAACTTTTATTACTCTACCAGTACACCACAGGGGGTTTCTACCTCTTTTATTATATTACTTTTTATCTGGAACATACTTTTTTTTTTTTCTAGATTTAATAGCTTATTTTTCAATTCATCCCATATTTATTTTACTGTTTTTGTTTCTATATTCCACTTCCATTTCTCAAGATTCTTCCTAATTTTTTTAAAGTCTGCTTTATTATAAATTTTTGCCACCGTTTTCCCTTTAATGCATGTAATTTTATTTTTAATTTTAAATTCCACTATAGCATGATCGCTATTTCCTAAATGTTCTCTTACTTTAATTCCTTTAACAATATCAGATCTATTCATCAATAACAAATCCAGAATGTTTCCTCCTCTAGTTGGTTTATTAACTAGTTGTTCCAAACCAACTGTTTCCATTACTTGAACAAATGTTCCACTACTCCCATTCTTATTACTACCATTTTCTCAACAGATATGTGGATAGTTATAATCTCCCACTACAACAACATCTCCCTCTGTTGCTACTGCTCTAATTTCATTATTTAATATTTTGTCTATTTCTTTACTAGAATTAGGCGGCCTGTAATAAACTCCAAAAATATTTTTTTTATCCACCCCTCTTATTACTTGATCTGTAATGATTCAATGTTTTCATTTTCATTTTCTTTATAAACACTGCTATTTATCTCTTCGTTTATATAAGCAGCTACTCCTCCACCCCTCCTATTTCTCCTAGAATTGGAATACAATTTGTATCCCTCAATATCTGTATTCCAATTTATATCAGGATCCCACCAAGTTTCTGTTATCATACACATATCTATATTTTCTTGTTTTAACAAAACTTCCAATTCAGCTTTCTTATCGCTATTTAAGCTTCTTGCATTTAACAGCCATATTGATATGTTGTCTCTTCTTCTTCTTTTAAGTTGTTGTTTCCTCCCATCATTTCTTTTACTTAATTACTAATACATATAGTTCTGTTTCCTTTTTAAAAAAAATAAATCACTGCCTTTTTCTTTCTTTGCAAGTGAGCTGCCGGTCTCAAGCTGACACACTGAACAATAAAAGCTTGTAATACCAAAATTTTGCCACGACTGCCGACCAATCTGTTGGCTGGCCATACAGAGTTGGGGGAGTCACATGAGCCGAGGGGGATTGGGCACCCCCTCGGCACACAAGAGATGGGGGTACATTATGCTGACAGGGATTGGGGACCCCTGTTGGCAAAATTAATTTAGAGGGGGCATGCTGACAGGGGATTGGGCACCCCGTCGGCTTTCAGAGGGACTGTGGAAGGCGGTGGCTATCCTGTGGCTTCTGTGGGGATTATGAGAAGCTGACGGAAAGCTGCCTCCATGCTGCTTGTGGGGACACCAGACAAGTTAAGCAGTAATTGGCTGCTGCAGTCAGGGACCGCCTGGTGGTGCTCCCTGATTGCAGCGGCTAATTTCTTTCAAGGTGGTGGCACATTTTCTGAACTGCTGTCATAGTCAGCATGCTATGCCATTGGCACCACAGAGCCCGGCCAAAAAAGTAATAGCGCTATTGGCTGCAGCAGTACTGCACCTCCGAAACCCGCTTGTCCAGTGAAGCAACCTCAATATGTTGTCTGCACTGCACGTGCAAGACAACATAAAAATGCAGAAGTTTATTTTCTTATTTCTGAGTCATCTGACACCTTTAGATTGTTGTCAGGTACTAAATCAAGACATCACATTACACTACATCAAGTGATTCTGATTCTTGAAGTACCTAAGCTAAAGCAATGACATTTTTCCTGTTAAAAGCTTGCATTGTTTTGCTTGGAGGGTTTTTGGGGGGGCATGAGAAATACTTTCTGCTGGGCTGGTTATGGGTAGACTGTGGACATTTTCTGCTGTAGCGACAGGAACAACATTCCATTTGAACCAAAAAGTTCAAACGCAAAATTCTGCAGATTGTGTCAGTGTCACAAGATTTATGAGTATTGGGGTGTTGAATGCAGGGATGAGAGAACCACTGTGGAGTGATTCGAACAATGATAACAGCAGTTGGATTGATGGCATAACACAGAGTGTAACACTACTTTTATCCTTAACAATGTTGTAACAGTGACCTTACTTAGCTGACAGAAAAGGTATGTGTTACTTACCAAAAAACCAGCCCAGAAGGGATGGTAGGTTTGGACCTTGGCTGAGGTTGTCAGAGCCAGAGTGGCGAAGCTGACAGCAATGATGAGCCAGCCAAGGACCATCTGTGTGATGCCCAGGAACAGCATGATGTGGGTCCTGGTCCGGTACTGATGAAGGCGGGACAGGCTGCAGGACAGGGCATTGGGGCTCAGGGAGTGACTGGCGACAGTGGGCACCACACTGCTTGGTGGCATGGTTTGGCTGATAGAACAGCAGCAGCATGTTACTGTTGATAAAGGCTGCGGCGCGACACTCGTCTCGCATGCCCTACTGCATTGAGCCACCTCGGGGATAGCCACTGAGTGAGGGATGGGTGCAACCTCCAGCTGTAAGGCTGAGAGACCCAATTGACCTGAGAAAGCCATCTGAGTCTGCAGAGGGATGTCACAAACTTTTCACTGAAAGTACACCTAAATTTGCACTGTACTTCCTCAAACTAATACATCACTGCCCAAAATAAAAATTGTGGTAACACAGACAATCCAAGCAAACTGTACGAGTGTGACTGCAGTCATTGTGCCCCCGGTGATCCAACAGAATCAAAACAAACATCAATTTTTCCCAACGTGTGTTCCTCTTGGATGCCACTCTTATTTCCACTCAGATGCAAGGAAAACGAAGCAGCATTTCCCCACTACAACACAGCAGCACTGCACGCACCAGCTGCTCTCCTGCTGGTTCTTGCTAAAAAGGTGCAGTTAGTGGAGTCGTGTGCATCATTGCTTTCTGACAGCAGCTGGCAAAAAGGCATTGCGAGTGGCTGTAACTATATCCTTCGGTGTGAAATCCAGTTTTGAACCTCTTCAGACTGCTGTGGAAAGGCAGTGGGAAGACACCAGCTTTATTGCTTCCCTATGCAGAGGTCACTAACTGTCACTAACTAAATGGCTTGTGCAGCCAGTGTGGGTCCCCTGAGAGCAGAGTAAGGAGGCAGCAGCGAGAGCAGAAAAGGCCGGACAGGTGAGGGAAGGGAATGGTGGGGTGGCAAGGGAGGGGTGTCAGTCAGGCTGAATGGGATGCAAACAGCTGTTTGCTGGGTGGTGACCCGCAGATGAAACGAAAAAGCCGCCACATGATTGGTGCGGCTTTTTCTTTTTAAGTACAGACCATCTCAGGCAAAACACGGTCACGCTCAGCCTGACTGATGATTGGTGTTGCACGGTTGGGCCCCTTTCAGAGTATTCTGCATTGGACAGACAGTGTCACACCCACTCAAAAGCAACTCATTTCAAGAAGTTTGCTGCGCGTGCATGCATGGCGAACTTAAAAAGAGTGAAGGTGCCACTACCTGTAGTTCTGTCAGGAGCTACATGAAGTGACACCTTCACAGGTGAGGTGTCACTGTAAGTAGCTTTTGCCTGGCAAAGTGGGCATTTTGCTAGGCAAAGAACTATGCGAAAAAGCACTTCATGCTGTGCAATGTCATGCCACTTTGGATAGTTCTGTGTGTTTAGTTTAAAAGCGTTACAAGCACCTATTCAAAAGACAGGAGAAAGGGGGTCTCTAAAATATAATCAAAAGGCACAAGTTAACATTTATTTCACCGTAGCATGCGCTGCTGCTTTAAGTTGGCTCTATCAAGCTCTCACTATTGCCCAACAATAAATTCATCAGTTCAAATATTAAGAAATATTAAAAACAGATAAATGATGTGATAAAGGTTTTCACATCTCTGTTATGACTTTTTTTTTGTCATTTTGTCCCAACAGAAGATTCAGGGCATAAGGCAGTGCAGCCCAGAACTGACTCTTCATTCTCAGAGGCCTTACCCCAACCTGGAGCTACAGTTTACATGGACATTCTTTCAAAAGGAAGTCCTCACTCTCCTCCAACCTTTACAGCATTGAGCGATGCAGATGGATTCTCTCAAGAGGAGGAGGATAAAGAAGACTGGTCCGAAAATGAACCAATCACTGCATTGTATCATGCAAGCTACGGCCAATCAGGGAAAACTTTGGAAATAAGAATGCTGGGTAAGAAGCACATAGCTGTGCTGTTCATTTGTTCTGACTTTTTTCTTTCTTTGTTTAAAGACTTCTTTAGGTAGGTCTTGTGTTTTACATATGGAATGAAGTCTGTGTAGCAGTTTGTGAGCAGTGCCATACATTTGTGATGTGAGATGCTGCCTTAACAGAGCTCTGTTAGTGTCGAGGAAGTGCAACAGCAGCTCCCCCTCGTGGGAGGAAATGATAGTAATGAAGAGTTAAGAGAGCAGTTCACCTTTTCAGCTGCTGGGGATTTTCCTGTAACTGAATGGTACAGCTGCTGCCTTCAGAACTTGGGAGCCAAAATTTGATTCGTAGCACAGGCTCTTTTTGTATCTGCCTAATGGAAGAAATAGGCATGACTCCTCAACATTTGTCAGGAATGTTTTTGTTATAATAGATTTACTCCAGATAGCCTGACTGAGATGCAAAAATCGAATATTCAGTGGGGCCCCTTTTTTACTTTATTTTACAGTGGGGGGTCTGAAGCCCAGAGAGGTCAAAAGACTTGGTCAGGATCACACAGGGAGGAGCCCTTCCGTGTTATCGGATTGAGAACTGTCATCTCCTGTTTCGCAGTTTAGTGCTGTAGCCATCAAACCACACAGCCAACAGAAAATACTAGCATTTGCCTGGCTTGGTGTTACTGACATTCTGTTGCACTACCATGTGAGGGCAATGGCAAAGTGAGATCTGGGGGCGAAGAGGAGCACAACAGTCAACCAGGGGCACCTAGATGCCTCCAAGTGAGTGCCGAATTGAAAACGCAATGTAGTCTCCAGCAGAATCAGTGTTTTTAGCTATAATGAGTAATTATGTAAACAGCCATCTGGAATCTTTGCAGAACATACACAACTTAACTAATGATCGCACCAGTGGTGGCACACAATATGTGTATTAAGAAGGTGCAGGCAGGATTTTAAAAGCTTTTGCCTATTTGGGTTCATGGGAGCAGTAACTGTGTCTCTCCGCCCCCCCCCCCCAGTGTAAAAACTGTGGCTCTAGTTCTGTGAGAGGGCAGGCGCTGAAACAATCTGTAAGAGGTTAGTGAGAGGTGAAACTTTTTGAGATGTGAGGCTGGACACAGAGGCTAAGAGTGGTGCTTTACTTGGGCGGCCTGTCTGTAAGCGAGCAAGTGTGTCATTCTACATGTGCACATGCATTTATATCCATCTTATCTATGTGGTGTTCTGTTTTCGCACACAAGGATAGGCAGTTTCCTGTGCTGCTTGCATCTAGTAGCCAAGTGCAGCATTACACAGATTTACAGTTTAAATCATCTTAAAGTTGGTTGACCAGATCTCCTAAGTCAGAAACTGGGAAATATGAGTAAAGCACGCCCAAAAATTCTGGATATAGGATTTGTGTGCAAAGTGCGAGTGAAAAGGTTTGACATAAAGTGAGGGATCTGGGGACTGCCTGGCTCCCAGAAGCTTTGGAGTTTTAGAAGCTCTCTGGTAAATTTTTAGGGCTTATTAAGAATAAATAGATACCTTTTAGGCCTCAGGCCACATGTGATTCCAGGTAAAGAAAACCTAATCCTACTCAGAATTTGTTATTTTTTAAAGTTCAGGCTCCAGATGAGAAAAGACTTATTTTTTTATTCACACCAGTAACCACCCTTCTCTCTCAGACAGATTTACACAGCTCATAGCCTTGATCTGCGTGACAAGGGCCATACTTCATGGTCCTCCTACCTCCTAGTCTGGCTCTCCTGTCTTCTCTTCAGGGTTTTTTTTAAAGACTGACTTTTTCTTTTATTTACAGACTTACCTTTTTTTTTTGTTAGATAAATTTAACTCACTTACATGACTCTCACCACCTCCCCCTCTCCTCTCTGTCACTCAGTAGCTGGCAGTCCTGATCGGCTTCAGGCCTCTCCCCCCACCCCAGCCCTACCACTTCACACTGCCACCTCCTGTCCTTTTTCTCCTCCAACCTAACCTCAGGATTTAATTTTGGATTATATTAACAAGGTACTGGTCCTGATAAAAAAAAATGCAAAAAAAGGTGACTGACCACAAAGCAGGATAGTAACAATAGTCCAATCCACCATCTGACACCCACTGCTCGCATGCACCAAACTTCCAAACTATAAACTCTGGCCAGTGCTTATCTCCATCATGTGTGTGTGACTGACTGTGTGGCCACATTGACTATGGCTGAGTTTGCTTGGTGGTGTCAGTGCCCGCTTCCATTGGGCAATCTACAGAGTTCTAAGTTAACCATGGGGAAATCACAGCTGGTGGCTGGTTGTGTGATACGTGGGTCAGTCCAGGTTTCAAAGAAAGGCGCAGATGTGTGGCTAGCTGGAAGGCAGACAGGGAAATACAGCTAACGCGCAAAAATCTTTGATGCCAGAGGCAATATTGCTACAGTAAAGTGCCGATTCTTAGGAGATGGAAACCAGGTTTGCAATTAAAACCAGGACAGAACACCAGTTTTAAAAACAATGACAGAGCATGGGGTCACAGCAATGAAAATCGAGACTGTCCCGGTAAAACAGGGACATCTGGTCACTCTGTTCTACAGATAAGACAGGAAATGGCACACATCTTGGTGAGGGGCACCAGTTTTTTAGCCAAGATCCCAAGGGAGGTGACTGCCGCCCTGCCCCCTCTCTAGCTTCACTAGATTGTGAGGGATCTGCGTTTGCTTTACAGCCCAACTCAGAAATTCTGAGCCAGCTGAGCCTAGGGTAGCATGTTTAAGTTCCATGGTGAGGGAGACACCTCTCCAGCTGCTGGTGAGCCTCCAGCGGCCAAGACATAGCCTAGATTTTGTATGTGACTACATGACGTTGGCTCCACACAGCACACACCACCCACAAACTGGCATCAGCAGACAGGTTCAGACTCTGCATTGGAAGGGTGGTTGGAATAAAAAGCCAAGGAAAAAATCACAGGGCTTAAAGAAGGATGATGCCTATCTAGTCGTCCATGCTCAGCGGCCCAGCAGATGGCCCCACTCCATGCTCACTGGATTCTAGAAGAGGTAACCCCACTGTGGGGAGCCACAGGAGTGTCTGGCACAGAAGCCAGGAGTTTATTTATTTAGAATTTGTAACAGCAAAAGTCACACTGAGATGAAACTCAGTTCCGGGTTTGATCCAGGACAGAGCACACTGAGGTTAAGTTAGTTGCCCAGGGCCATACAGTATAAAAGTTGTGTTTGGGAGATATAATGTAAGCCCCCATCCCCGGTCTAGGGGATTTTCAAGCTGTGACACTTGGCTCTTGAGGAGTGGTGGCATGTCATCAATACATTTATATTTTGTTAAGGTGGAATCCTGGGACTAGAGGATCAGTACCAGCAGTTAACTGGTGCTATTGGTTGCAATAGCAGGTAAAAACATAAATTTCCACACCATCAGTTGGGCCGGTTACCACCTCCCTTACCGGTGACCTGGGTTCAGGAGTAAACTCGAGTCACAGAGGATCACCTGGAGGGATGAGAGGATCAAGTATCCAAAGGGCTGCTTTCCTCTCTGAGGGAGAGAGAGAGAGAGAGAGAGAGAGGGTTGCACTTCTAGCAGTGCCCCAGACAGCCGGCAAAGGCTTAGCGCCAGGGCAGTCAGGACATCCAGTGGGGTGGGAGAACAATAGCAGGACACAGAACATCATTGCATGCTGATGGGGAGGAGAAAAATCAGGAAAATAACTATGGTCATGCGGGATGAAGGCAGCACTCCCACAGGCTAGGAACCCCTGAGGAGGCAACCACACAGGATCCTGCTTCAGCAGGGGGTTACAGGCAAGTCCCCCATCCCAGTCACGAGGGGTAAGATGTGGGGGCAGAATGGGGTAAGACCTTGAGATTATGGGTGACTGGACTGGGTAGAGTGCCAAGATGGGGGCCGGCTGGAAAGCAGGTGGTATAAATCAAGGGGAAATAACATTTCCACACAATCTGCAGAACTTGGATGTTCCTTTATTGTTTCACACAGACAAATGTAAGGCATGGTGGGCTCCTGAATTTTCAATTAGGAGCTTTAGATTACAAAGTTCCATGTGCTTTCAGTTAAGTCAACAGGTGACTGCATAGCAGGCAGGTAAGGTGCTACCTCTTAAGGAAACAATGTGATGGAAAGACATTTTAACAAAGCGTGGATCTCTCTCATAACATCCTGCAGGATAACTGATGACATGGCATGCACCCTGGGGTCTGTGAGCACCTGACAGTTGAAGAGTAGAGTCTGACAGTCACAGCTAGTAACTGAGGTAGTTGGGGATAGCAGGTACATAGAAATAGCAGCTGTGTGACTTTGCCATGCTTGTGAGCATGCAAAGGGGTGCTGTGGGCCCACATCAACACGTAAGTATTAATACCGACAGAGGAGGGCTCTACCTGTGGATTAATGCCGGTGGGGTGGGGGTTGGTGCATGGGGCGCGGGCGGTGCTCCAACCACCCACGGGCATTAATCCACAGGTAGAGCCCGACGCTGGAGGTGATTAATGCACTCGTAACATGATAAGTGCAAGTGGAATATTGTGCGACCACTATTTGACTGGAAAGCACAGAGACGTTACATCAGACCACTATTTCTGCATGCTAAACTATCCACGGCTTGTGTGGTAACAGCAGAATGAGATGATCCTAGAACGTGTGCGTTCACGCTTGCTGACACACATTCATTTATATAGTGTATGTATTTTACACTCGCTCTAATTACCTACACTACTACCATATCTAACACAGAAACTAGACTATGATTGAGTGATTCGTGCCGACCGTTGTAATGCTTACTGCTTCACCCTTACATCCTGATGGTGTATAGCAGCAGTGCATTGTGGGATATTTCTTTGCGTTACTACACTGAGACGAGAAAATATACATATAGTCGTGTGATTGTCTCGCGCGTGTATGTCTCACAATTTCTGAACACTTGTAACACACATACAGAAACAGATGTGGGCAAGAAAGGGTTTGTTTTAGTTACTGTGTTTCTTTTACGGCACTTGTGTTCCTTCTGTGTACTCATTCACTATTTTCGCCATCTCAGTTTCTCGTTGTCTTCTGGCGATTCCATTGCTTTACGAGCGCCATCTACTGGCACAGAGACTGTAATCCACTAAACCACATCAGAGCACACACTGAATCTTTGCCTTCTAATTTTACTTGTGCGCGATCCCGATGCCGACCGGGTCCTGCGTAAGCACTGCATGTCTACCCTGTTCATTCCCGTCACAGTGCTGCACCGTGTGGCTACTTGTGGTAGGGCACCAGCGGGCTCTACTGGTGGGTTAATCACCACTCATTTTGCATCACCTGATGCATTTCAGCCAGTTTCTGCTCTCCATTTCACTATCAGTTTCTATGCCATGTTACAACAGCATTTAACACTCAAATCCTCAATTCTTATGCATGAGGAGCAGAACCTGTGTGCATAGCTCTAACAGAAGGGAGAGCGTCAGACTACCAGGCAGTGAGACATCCCTCTGACACTATCCCTGGCAGCGGCAAAGGACCTCCACAGGGGTGACCCATATCACTTTACCAAACATATCTAAACTGAAGTTTATGCTGGAAGTAAATAGTGAAACATTTACATTACAGTTCGTAGGATAACGCAATTACAGTTTCCAATAGCACCAAAGTCAGTTGGCAAAAATGGTTCCCATTCTACTCTAGTAGAACACTGTTTGGCAGCAATAAAGACAACTGATGTTCTACAGTTCTTACAAAAGTAAACTTAGGCAGAACTTTAACATTATGCTAGCATCAGTAAAGGTGTACCCTACATCTCAATTAATCGATGACAGGAGTAAACAGAAAATAAGAGTCTTACGCAGCAAGCAGTCTATGGTTGCAGTATCAGTTCTGACAGATTCCAAAAATTCAAAATCCAAACAGGTCACAGCCACAGCTGGTGATTTGATCCAGCAGGGCAGGTACTCATAGCGGGACATTATAAATCATGACATCATTGTAACCAATCAAGATGGTTTATTTCTAAACATTCCAGCAACTCATAGAAACATAGACTTTGACAGCAGATAAGGAACGCTTGGCCCACCCATTCTGCCTATTTCCCTGCCTATTGGATAGGCTGAAGATCCAAGTTAACCAACAGCCTACTTTCTCCTACCCCCCATTAGAATTGCCTTATGTCTGTCCCATGCATTCTTAAACTCCCCCACTATTTTTGACCCCGTGACCTCCTCAGGAAGGCTGTTCCATATGTCCACCACCCTCTCTGTGAAAAAAATATTTCCTCACATTGCCCCTGAAGCTAATTTTTTTTTATTCTCTTTCTCTTCAACTGCGGAGCTGGCAGGCAGTTACGGCCCTCTCTCAGAGGGGTCATCTTCCAAGCCTGGCCTTCCCCGATCCATGCCTGCCCCGGTAGTTCCCCCACAGATACCCCCCCATGGCAGGGCCAAAGGGAGGCGTGCTGGCTACCCCCCTCCTCAGAGCACAATCCAGAATCCAGGGAGGCTAGTACTGGGGATACGTCTGAGCAATCTTGGAGCCTGCCAGCTCCATTTTCCACCTGTTTTTCTCCCCGCCCCTCACTCCAGGCATGCATGTATGCGTGGAGGCCTGCGCATGCAGTCGCCTGCAACACCCACCGTTTGGGTTGCTCGCTGGCCTGCACTGCCCCTCAAGCCTCCACCTGTGGGCAGTCATTTGGGGGGGAGCGACCATCCTCCCACCCAGGAGAGGAGAGGAGAGTAGAGCAGTCCCACAGATGCTCTATTCTTGTCTCCCTCCCCAGCTGACCCTGAAGACTCTATGTTCACCCCCGAACATTGGTCGCCGGCTTGGAGTGAGGTGTGGTGTCCAGCGCCTCAACTTTCAGTGCCACTGGGCCATCCCCCATTCTAGCAACTCTTAGTCCCTCATGCAAACTTTTCTTAATGTTATACCTACTTATAACAGAGTAAGTGCCAGTCTAGATAATAATGTCCCAATCAACATCATCCTGTTAGACCTTACAAATGCTTTTGACAAGGTCCCTCATCACGAGCTTGTACAGTATCAAAATTAATATGTATGGGACTCAACCACAGCCTGATTAGATGAATAAACAACTGGTTGAAGGATCGGACACAGAGAGTTCATATCAATGGGGATCTATCCAACTCTTGCCCTGTTATTTATTTAGTTTTTGTTTACCAGGAAGGTGCCATAGCCAAAAACTGACTATTTTCAGGCACGACCTGGGAAGTTACAAGGATTACATGGATACAAGGATTACAAAGATACAGAGCAAACAACAAAACAGTGTTACAAAATATACAGAGTAAATATCATGAGAATGTAGATGTATAAGTACAATCAAGAAAAGGGCAATGAACAAGTAGCAGGATATACAATTCAGGCAAATAATAAATAGTCAGGAGTTCCCCAGGGATCAGTCCTTGGACAGACCCTATTTAATTTATTTATAGCCGATATTAACAACAATATTAGTAGCTCACTCATCAGATTTGCTGACGATACTAAATGGTGGGGGGGGAGTCAATACACACACTAAATATTTGACTATGGAGGACGATTTGAAGCATATAGAATATTGGGCTAAATCTAATAAAATGAATTTTAACCAAGACAATTGTATAGTGTTGCATTTTGGGAGAAACAATCCCCAATATCAATATTCAAATGAACAAGAAAACTCCGAACTCAGTTGAAAAAGAATGTGATTTAGGAATCATAGTTAACAACAGATTAATGGCTGTAGACCACTGTAAAAAAATCACCTTAATGGCAAACAGAATATTGAACTGCATTAAATGCACATTCATAAATAGGAGTATGCCTTGCATTTTGCCCCATACAGGATTTATATCTGTCCATGTCTGGATACAGGTTCACCATTTTGGAGTCCATATTTAAAACAGGACATAGACTTATTGGAAAGGGTACAGCGAAGAACTACAAAAACAATTCCCAGATTAAAAAATGTAAGCGACCCAGAAAGACTTTAATAGCACTGCCCTGGTTAGCCTTGAGGATAGGAGAAAAGGGGGCGACCTACTAGAGTTATATAAATTCCTGCGTTGCACTGAGCTGAAAACTTAACGTGGATTCCAGTTCAGCAGCCACTTACCAAATTTAAGAAGTCACAATCAACAATTGATTGTTCCTAAAGCCAATACTTGTAAATGTGATAACTATTACACGGTTTGGGTAGCAAAGGGTTGGAATAAACTCCCACAACATGTTGTCAATGCAGCTACTTTCAACATGTTCAAATCCTGGAAGGACACACATCTTGGCTGGACTACTAGGGATACCTAATATATCCACCAGGGCGTGGAAGACATTCTAGATGGGCATAAGCCTACTTACTGTATGTCTAATTCCACCGAGTAAACTGAGAGAACCGAGTACATTATGAAGTTCTAAGTTCAGTTGGCATAGTCCATTTCTCACACAGGGGTTTCTTTTATTTTCTACAAAGTAAAACATTTGTTTTTAAGTTCAGATTCTAGTTTTTTTAAAAATAAATCTTTAACATGACAATTCTGGCATCTCTTATGCTTGTAAGAGTGCCTTCTCAAGTCCTTTGCATGCCAGAACTGCTCAGTTTTGCATCACAGTTCTCTCACCCAAAGAACTTGAGAAGACAAGGTACCCTTATAACCCTAAGAGATGCCCAAATTACACATGCTAGAGATGTGCAAATACCTTCTCACAAATATTCAGGCCAAATATTATATTTGGGTCCACAAATTCAGTTCAATTTGACTCAGTTCAGTTCATTTCAGTTCAAGTCAATTCAATCCAATCCAGTACAATTCATTTTTAGGGCTGCAGTGGGCGTAGCCCTGCAGACTTCTTGTGAACAACAATAAAAAGGACTCACCAGATTCTGACTGAAGAACTGTATGGAGTTTCATCACAGTCTCATCCACGGTCTTTGGAAGCACTTCGCTGTCTCCATTCTCTATCAGTTGCACAGCACTATTTTGTTCTGCTTGCAGAGGTCAGAACAGAACATGGCACAGTCTGCTGTGTCCAAGATGGCCACCAAACTGTATTGCACATGCATGACTACTTGCGCATGTGCAATAGAGCTTGGCAGTCATCTTGGTCATGGTGGACTGTGCCATGTTCTGCTGTGAACTTTGCGAGGAAGACCGCGGACAAGACTGCTTTATTTTTTAAATATATAAACTGTTATTCATCCCACCCACCCAACCCTCCCTGTCAGCACCCCCACCCCGGAAATATAACAGTGATATGGGTGCCCAATCTCCCAGTGTCTCAGGAATCCTCCATCTGGTTATTGGTCACCTTATTTATTTATTTATGTTTGTTATTCTTCCCACCCTCACTGTCAGCACCCACCACCCAGAAATATAACAGTGATACTGGGGGGGGGGTGCCCAATCCCCCAATTTCTCATGAATCCTCTATCTTGTTATTGGTCCCTTTATTTTTTTTTAACCCTCTCACCCTCCCTCTCAGCACCCACCCCCGGAAACATAACAGTGACACTGGGGGTGCCCAATCCCCCAGTGTCGCAATCAGAAATCCTCTGTCCTTTATTTTATTTTTTTTAAACCCTGTAAAAAACAAACTGTCCAACAATGTCAAACCCTGTAAAGAGAAAAATCTCTATTGGTATCTTTTGTGGCTATTGCTGTCCCCCCACCTGTCCCTCCTACTCAGCACCCACGAACCCCCCCTCCAAGCCCTTACTTACTCATCGGGGGTCCAGCGCTGTAATCCTCTCTGGACCACAGACATGGTTTCTCTCTTCAAAGCCGGACTATGAACTGAAGAAACAGGTATGCAGTTCAATGTATTTCAAAGGTATTTTGAACTTAGTAGCGTAACTTTGCCATTTTTGCATATTTTTGGCCCAAATTTTCAGCATGCCTTTTTTGAGACCCCGCCTCATGAACAGTTGTGGCACATCTGTCCCAAAAGGTTATTTCATGGTCCCTCCACAAAATCACCTTTTGGGCAGGAGTTGAGCATTTTCTCTGCCCTTGCTCATAAGGTGGGGTCATAACAAAGCTATGTTGAAAATGTGGTGTACAAATATTAAAAAAACAACAATCCCATACCTGGTTACCAAAGGCTAAAAAAAAAAGAAAAACAGCAATGTTATGAGCCTACATTGAATTTTGCAAATGCAGGCTTGTAACTTTGGTAATTTTCAATATTTTGACCCCAAATTATCAACATAGCCATTCTTTTACAGCACCTCATGAATGTGTCAGCTGTCATTTTTCAAATCCTGCCCAAAAATTTATTTTTGCATCCCGAAAGGTGATTTCGCAGTCTCTGTGCAAAATCACCTTTAGGCCAGGAGTTGAAAATTTTTTCTGCACTCCTTCATGAGGTGGGATCATAAGAAGACAATGTTGACAATTTCTAGCAAAAATATTACAACATAACTTTGCAAATGCAGGCTTGTAACTTTGGTAATTTTCAATATTTTGACCCCAAATTTTGAACATAGCCATTTTTTACAGCACCTCATGAATGTGCCAGCTGTTATTTTTCAAATCCTGCCAAAAAATGTATTTTTGCATCCCAAAAGGTGATTTTGCAGTCTCTGCACAAAATCACCTTTAGGCCAGGAGTTGAAAATTTCTCTGCACTCCTTCGTAAGGTGGGATCATAAGAAGGCAATGTTGACAATTTCTGGCAAAAATATTACAACATAACAAAGTTATGAGCCTGCATTCAAATTTACAGATGCAGGCTCCTAACTTTAGTAAGACCTCAGCTGCAGCCCTATGGGCTCTGGCCAGAGTTTGTTATTATTAACCAAGTAAAGAAGCACTGGGCCACATGACCCTTTTAGAGGCTTGACCCAGATACATAGAACAATGTAGAATTATCAATATTAGTTATATAGTTAGTAACTGAACCAACAACAAGAAAATGTCACTAGAAAACAGGTATGTGCATTAAATCACACTCTTAACAACACACTAAAATTAACAATAAAGGGGTTAAAGTTGTGTTTGATATTTGAGTATTCAGTATTTGTACTTGTTATTTGGGTGAGTGATCAAAAAAAAAAAAGAAGAAAAAGGAAGACCCCCAAACCTCCTTCCCCAGCCCCAATTCTTAAATACAACCCCCATCCCCACCCCCTGTTAGAAATCCAGTCCCCCTCCCCACCCCAAGCACTCACAATTTGACCACTTTATGTATATCTTAAAACAACTCCCAGGATGGGCAGCCTTCCTGCCTCCATGGCTGACTGCCATCTTTCAATGCTCGTTTACATTTAAACAAATATTATGTCCTCCCACACTGGCAGCACCCTCCTTCCTCCCTCCCCAGGACCCAGTTCTCTATAGGAGTCACAGAAGGTAACAAACACAACCCGTGGCTTCTTTTGAATGAAAGCACTCATGCACTTGCTCATTCTGTAATAGTAAAACCAGCTGATCACGTGGTACTTACAGTATAACATATAAAATAGAAAATAATGAGTTTATTCTTAAACAGAACCACTAGTATTTTCTGACCATTTCCAAAAATAATATATTAAAATGCTTGAAATTACACTTTGAAAGCTGTAACATTTGAACTGTTAGTCATAGAAACTTAAGTTTTTTAAAATGAAAGCTTGGAGTCCGATCAACATGTATAGATCCTCATCATCCAGTTCACCTGTTGCTACGTGTCTATTCATGCTGATATAATATGTTGTTAAAAACGACAGGACTTAAAACATTTAGTGAACCATTTTATGCTTTATATTGCTATGAAACATTTAATATTTGTATAGAAACATAGAAAACATAGAAACCTAGAATTTGACAGTAGATAAGGACCGCTTGGCCCACCCAGTCTGCCCATTTCCCTACCTAATGGATAAGCTGCAGATCCTAGTTAACCAGCAGCCTACTTCTTCCTACCCCCACCCCCTAGAATTGCCTTATGACTGTCCCATGCATGGTTGAATTCCACCACTGTTTTTGACTCCACAACCTCCTCCGGAAGGCTGTTCCAAGCATCCACAACCCTCTCTGTGAAAAAATACTTCCTTAAATTACCTCTGAGCCGCCCCCCCATCTTCAAATTGTGCCCCTTGTTCTTGCACACCTCTTTGTTTGAAAGATGCTACCCTCTTGGACTTTGTTGATTCCCTTGAGGTACTTGAAAGTTTCTATCATGTTCCCCCTCTCCCTCCTTTCCTCGAGGCTATACATATTAAGCTCCTTAAGTCTCTCTTCATATGTCTTCCGGTGCAGACACTGCACCATTTTAGTTGCCCTCCTCTGGACAGCTTCCATCCTGTCTATGTCTTTGGGGAGATTGGGTCTCAGAACTGCATGCAGTACTCAGATGGGGTCTCACCAGCTGTCTGTACAGAGGGATAATAACTTCCTGTTTTCTACTGGTGATGCCTCTCCTATGCATCCCAGTATCCCCAACCCTCCTTGCTGCCCTCTCACATTGCTTGCCCACCTTTAGGTCATCTGATATGACTACCCCTAGGTCCCTTTCCATTTTTGTTGTTATTAGTATCTCACCCCCCCATTGTGTACTCTTCCCCTGGGTTTTTGTTTCCCAGGTGCATTACCTTGCACTTCTTAGCATTGAATCTAAGCTGCCATACATTTGACCATTCTTCTAACCTTGCCAAGTCCCTTCTCATCCTTTCCACCCCACCTTGTGCATCAATTCTGCTGCAGATCTTTGTGTCATCTGCAAAGAGACATACTTTTCCTTCCAGTCCCTCTGCAATGTCGCTTATAAAGACATTGAAGAGGACAGGTCCTAATACTGAACCCTGCGGTACCCCACTAGTAACCCCCCTTTCTTCAGAGTGGACTCCATTTACTATTACTCTCTGCGTCCTATTCTCCAGCCAATTCTTTACCCAGGCTGTCATCTTGGGACCCACTCCCAGGCTGGCTAACTTGTATATCAATCTTTTGTGTGGGACTGTGTCAGATGCCTTGCTAAAGTCTAGGTAGGCCATGTCCACAGCCCCTCCCTGATCTACTACTTTGGTCTCCCAGTCAAAGAAATCTATCAGATTCATCTGGCATGACCTTCCCACTGTGAATCCATGCTGCCTTGGGTTCTGTGCCCCTCTGGTCTCTAGATACTCGACAACTCTTTCCTTCAGAAGTGATTCCATCATTTTCCCTATCACTGAGGTTAAACTAACAGGTCTGTAGTTTCCTGCTTCTGCCTTGCTCCCACTTTTGTGAAGGGGAATCACATCTACCCTCCTCCAGTCCTCGGGTACCACCCCATCCTCCCATGATTTGTTAAAGAGGGTAGTCAGTGGTGTCACTAGTTCTACCCTTAGTTCTTTTAGAATTCTGGGATGAATCCCATCAGGCCCCATTGCTTTGTCCACCTTCAGTTTTAAGAGTTCTTTCATAGAAACATAGACATAGACTTTGACGGCAGATAAGGACCGCTAGGCCCATCTAGTCTGCCCATTTCCCTACCAACAGGATAGGCCGCAGATCCTAGTTAGCCAACAGCCTATTTCTTCCTACCCCCCCCTCAAGAATTGCCTTATGTCTGTCCCATGCATTCTTGAATTCTCCCACAGTTTTAGACCCCACAACCTCCTCAGGAAGGCTGTTCCATGCATCCACTACCCTCTCTGTGAAATAATACTTCCTCACATTGCCCCTGAACGCCTCCTTCTATCTTTAAATTGTGTCCCCTTGTTCTTGCAAGTCTCTTTTCTGAAAGATGCTACCCTCTTGGACTTTGTTGATTCCACTGAGGTACTTAAAAGTTTCTATCATGTCCCCTCTCCCCTTCTTTCCTCAAGGGTATACATATTAAGCTCCTTTAGTCTCTCCTCATCGACTTCTCTCTTGCAGACCCTGCACCATTTTAGTTGCCCTCCTCTGACTACCTCTATCCTGTCTATGTCTTTGCGAGATGGGGTCTCCAGAACTGGACACAGTACTCCAGATGGGGTCTCACCAACTGTCTGTACAGAGGGATAACAACTTCTGTTTTCTGCTGATGATGCCTCTCCCTATACATCCCAGTATACCCCCAGCCCTCCCTACTGCCTTCTCACATTGCTTGCTAACCTTAAGGTCATCTGATATGATTACCCCCAGGTCCCTTTCCTTTTGTTGTTGTTACTACCTCCCACCCATTGTGTATTCTTCTCCTGGGTTCTTGTTTCCCAGGTGCATTATTTTGCACTTCTTTGCATTGAATCCTAGCTGCCATACTTCTGACCATTCCTCCAACCTTGCCAAGTCCCTCTTCATCATTTTCCACGCCTCCTTGTGTACCAACCCTGTTGCAGATCTTTGTGTCATCTGCAAAAAGGCATACTTTCCTTTCCAGTCCCTCTGCAATGTCACTGATGAAGACATTAAAAGGACTGGACCCAATACTGAACCCTGCGGTACCCCACTAGTAACCCCCCTTTCTTCAGAGTGGACTCCATTTACAATAACCTTCTGTGTCCTGTTGTCCAGCCAATGTTTTACCCAGGCTACCACCCTGGGTCCCACTCCTAGGCTGATTAATTTGACTATTAATCTTTTGTGTGGGACTGTGTCAAATGCCTTGCTAAAGTCTAGGTAGGCCATGTCCACAGCCCCTCCCTGGTCTACTACTTTGGTCACCCAGTTAAAGGAATCTATTAGATTTGTCTGACATGACCTTCCCGCTGTGAACCCATGCTGCCTTGGGTCCTGTGCTCCACTGGCCTCTAGGTACTCAACTATTCTTTCCTTCAGAAGTGACTCCATCACTTTCCCTACCACAGAGGTCAGACTGACAGATCTGTAGTTTCCTGCCTCTGTCTTGGTCCCACTTTTATGAAGGGGAATCACATCCGCCTTCCTCCAGTCCTCGGTACCACACCATCCTCCCATGATTTATTAAAGAGTAGCCAGTGGTTTCACTAGTTCCTCCATTAATTTTAGAATTCTGGGGTGAATTCCATTAGGACCCATTGCTTTGTCCACCTTCAGTTTTAGGAGTTCTTGCAGAACCCTTTCTTCTGTGAAAGGACTGGGATCGACCCCCCTATCAAGAGTGCTTCTGTTAATTGGATGAGGCACTTCCCCCTCCTCTTTTGTGAATACTGAGCAGAAATATTCATTCAGTATTCCTGCTTTTTCACTGTCCCCCTCTGCCCACCCACCGTTCATTCTATTCAGCCTCACTATCCCTCCCTTTGTCTTTCTACGCTCGCTGATGTACCTATAAAGGTTGTATCCCCTTCTTAACTGAGTTGGCTATCTTTTCCTCAGTTTGGGCCTTTGCTATTCTGACTTCCTCCTGCTTCCTTCTGCCTTAACTGGTACAGCTCTCTGTCCTGCTCCTTCTGTGTTCCTTATACTTCTGGAATGCTATCTTTTCTTCCTGACTTTCACAGCCACCTCTTTTGAGAACTATAGTGGCTTTTCTTTCATTTGTTGTTTATTGCTTCACACAAAGGCTTGTTGCCTCTGTGATGGCAGTTTTGATAATTCCCATTGTTGCTCCACACCTCCTTCTAGCCTGTTTGCTAGTGCTTTTTCTGAGGCACTCTCCCATCTTGCCAAAGTCAGCCCTCCTAAAGTCCAGTGCCTCACTTTTTATGCGGCAGCTCTGTAGCTGAGTTTAACGTGAACCACACCGTTTGATGGTCACTTGTCCCCAGATGGCAACCACTTCTAGATCTGAGATCCTCTCACTGCCCCCGTTTGAAAGTCGAGGTCTAAGATTGCTCCCTCACAAGTGGGTTCGAAACTAGCTGTCTAATGCCTGCCACCTGTAGGGCATCAAAATGCCCTGCTCTTGGATGTGGCTGCAGCAAATGTGCTCAGTTAACATCTGGCATATTCAGGTCTCCCATCAACAGTATCTCCCTTTCTCTGCCATTCTAAGAATGCCTTCTATCATATCCTTGTCCATTCCTTCCCCTGACATGGGGGTCTGTACCTAACACCCTAGGATTGTGGTGCCCTTTCCAGTCTCCAAGGTGACCCACAGTGCCTCCTCTCTTCCCTGTTTACTCTTTTGTTCAGTTGCTTTTATCCCTTCCTTTACATAGAGAGCTTCTCCTCCCCATCTTCTCCTGCCTGTCTCTTCTGTGGTTATGTACCCTGGTATGTTAACATCCCAGTCATGGTTCTCTGTGTACCATGTTTCTGTGACTGCTACAATATCCAGGCATCCCTCTTCCATTAAGGCCATCAGCTCAGGGAGCTTGTTGCCCAGACTATGGGCATTGGTACTCATTACCCTCCATTTCCTGATGGCCTTACTCCCTTTGGCCCCATCCCTGTCCTTCTTGCCTTTGTCACTTTCTCCATTTACCCCTGCCTTTCTCCCTATTGACACCTCTATGTTGGTGTTTGCCCTTTCTTCTGTAAATGGGCTGGTATCAACTTCTGTATCCAGAGAGTTTCTACTGTTTGTTTTAGGTACCTCCCCTCTTCATTTGTAAATACTGAGCAAAATATGTGTTTAGTATCTCTGCCTTTTCACAGTCACCTCTGCCCACCCTCCCTCCCTTTATTAAGCCTCACTATCCCTCCCTTGGTCTTCCTTAGCTCCCTGATGTACCTATAAAAGGTTTTATCCCCTTCTTAACTGAGTTGGCTATCTTTCTCCGGTTTGGGCCTTTGCTGTTCTGACTGCCTTCTCAGCTTCCTTTTGCTTTAACTGATACAGTTCTCTGTCCTGCTCCTTCTGTGATTCCTTGTACTTCCTGAATGCTTTCTTTTCTCTTGAACCTTCACTGCCACTTCCTTTGAGAACCATAGTGGTTTCTTACATCGTTTTGTTTTGTTTATTTGCTTCACACAAAGACTTGTTACCTCTTTGATGGCAGTTTTTATTATTCTCCATTGTTCTTCCACCCCTCCTTCCTGCTCATTTGCTAGTGCATTCCTTAGGCACTCACCCATTTTGGCAAAGTCAGCCCTCCTAAAGTCCAGTACTTTTGCCTTTGTATGGCTTGACTCTATTGCTGTGTTTTTGTGAACCATACTGTTCAATGTCGCTAGTTCCCAGATGGCTACCACTTCTACATGTGATCCTCTCTCCATCTCCATTTGAGAGAACCAGGTCTAAGATTGCTCCCTCTCGAGTGGGCTTCAATACTAGTTGTCTAAGGTATGCCCCTATGGGGCATCTAGAATAACTCCACTCTTGAAGTGGCTGCTGCAACTGCACTCAGTTAACATCTGGCATATTCAGATCACCCATCAGCAATATCTCCCCTTTTCTGCCATTCTAAGTATACTTTCTATCATTTCCTTGTCCATTTCCTCCCCTGAGAAGAAGTCTGTATACAACCCCTGTGCGGATTGTGGTGCCATTGCCTGTCTCCAAATTTACCCACAGTGCTTCTTCTCCTCCTCCTGTTTACCCTTTTGTTCTGTTGCTTTGATTCCTTCCCTTATGTAAGAGCTACTCCTCCTCCTCTTTTACCCTCCCTGTCCCTCCTGTAGATAGTGTATCCTGGTATGTTTATGTCCCAGTCATGGTTTGTGTGTACCATGTTTCTGTGACTGCCACGATATCCAGATGTTCCTCCTCCATCAAGGCCACTAATTCAGGAAGCTTGTTACCCAGACTATGGGCATTGGTACTCATTGCTCTCCATTTTTTGATGGCTTTACCTTCTGTTGCAGCAACCCTCACTGACCTTTCTACCTTGGTCTTTTTCTCATTTAGTACCCTGTTTTGTAGGGAGAGGTTGGGATTTTCCTGCTGCTTATCAGTGCCTCCCCCCTTGACTAGTTTAAAAGCTTGCCAATGAAGCATTTAAACCGATTGCTCAAAGACTTGTTCCCTTCCTGGACAGATGCAGACCATTCTGCCAGTACAGGCTGGTGTCCTCAGGTGGAACCCCAGTCCAATGAAGCCAAACCCTGTGCTCCACACCATTTTTCAACCATTCATTAAACTGCATGGTGCAAAGTACCCTCGCCTCACCCATGCCATTGACAGGCAACACCTCTGAGAAGGATACTGTGTGTGCTACTTGTCTTAGGTCCTCCCAACTCTACAAAGTCCTCCTGCACTGCTCTAATCTCATGATGAGCCACGTCATTTGTCCTAGGTGAGACAATGACATCCAGCTCGAACTCCCGTGCAGCTGTTCTCGTGATCCTGAGGATGCGCTTCCTGTCCCTCAAGCCATGGCTCAGGCAGGCACCTTCCTGGTCTTCCCTGCTCTCCCCAGTTCTATCCCCCTAATAATTGAGTCCCCCACCAGGAGCTGCTTCCTTTCCCTGTGGTGTCCTCTGCCTCCTTCCTGTGGGCCTCCCTTGTGACAGTTGTCCTCAGCCTCCTTAGCCTCCTCTGCGGGTGCATCCATAGAGGAGCTATGCTCCCCCAGGATGGTGTATGGATTGTGGAGTGGAATAACTGACTGGGTGTGCCTCTGTTCCACCATCCTCACCCTCCCTGAGCCCACTGTGGTCCAACTGCTGTGCTTTCTTCACAACCTCTGAGGTAGTGGTGGTGGCTGTGGTGCTCCTGGATGAGGAGGTTCCTTCCTACTGTCCAGTGTGGCCTGGGAAAGGTTCCTTACTACTGTCCAGTGTGGCCTGAAGGCGAGGCAACTTCCTTCCTCAGGGCAGAGAGTTGTCTGCAAATAGGGCAGCATCTCAGCCTCCAGAAAGACTCCCGGAAGACTGCTGCCCCACAGCCATTACATTGCACTACTCCCCACATGTTTATCTACGTGTGTGTGTGTGTGTGTGTGTGTGTGTGTGTGTGTGTGTGATTGGTTTGTTATATAGAAATATATATATTATACAATGTGTATGCTTATATTGTCAGTGCAGTGTGCTAGAGAGGATATGACAGTGATATGCACCTTGCACTCTTGAGGAAATGATGTCAGAACCCCAGGTATAAAGGAACTATTTCCAGGGGTGGGTGGGGTGAGGGTGGGCAGGGTTTGGGCCTAAACTGTGCCCTCACGAAACAATCAGCTAAAAGCTCTGACCCACCACTGCGATGAGTGCCTTCCTGTCAGCAAGATGCCCTACACAACAATTTGACAGAGAAAATACCCTGCTAATCAAACAGAGAAAAATCCAGACATCCAAGTCAGACACAGGTAAACCACCCCAGCCCCAAAACAGCCTGGTGGTTTGTGCTCTGAAAGCAGTCAGCCCCAAAATAAGTCAGCTGTGCTATAAACTCTTCCTGCACTGAAAATCTTAAGAATTGTAACAGAAGTAAAGCTAGATCCACCTCCCTCTGTTGCTTGAAAGACTGTCTTTCCTGATAATTCTAAGTTCCTTATTTGATCTTTCAGTTAGAAGTAGCCTCCACCTATAGAATATCTGCTACAAACCAAAGACAATTGTAAGGTTCACCTCCCTCTGTTGTGAGCACAACTCACTTTCTTGCAAATCCTATGTTCAGTATTGCAGCTTCCAGCCAGAGGTAGCTTCACCTGAAGAATATTAGCTGTTCTGATGAGTTTGCTATAAAACACTTGCTTATAATACTGTTGTTCTCAGGTCTGTAAGACTCTTCCAAAGCTATTGGCTGATAAGTAGCTATGATGTAAGCACTTCCTGACACAGTCTGGCCTGGCCTTTTAAGGCACACACAGATAAACACAAAAAAACAGTTTCCACCCCCTGGGGCACTGTCTGGGTCAAATACACAGCCTGTACCTGCACTTCCTTAAGGACTTATGTCAAATTCTTAGCACAGGGTTTAAACTCTTCCTGCACTGAAAATCTTAAGAATTGGAACAAAAGTAAAGCAAGATCCACCTCCCTCTGTTGCTTGAAAGACTGTCTTTCCGGATAATTCTAAGTTCCTTATTTCATCTTTCAGTTAGAAGTAGCCTCCACCTGCAGAATATCTGCTACAAACCAAAGACAATTGTAAGGTTCACCTCCCTCTGTTGTGAGCACAACTCGCTTTCTTGCAAATCCTATGTCCAGTATTGCAGCTTCCAGCCAGAGGTAGCTTCACCTGAAGAATATATCAATATGTGGTGGCTGTAATAATATCTTAACACTGTATCTACTCCAAACTTTAAGTTTAAAAAAAAATGTCTCTAGCATTTCTGTTTCCAAAGTTATCAAATTAAAAAAAAATCTCTTTTGAAATGTCTAACTTTGGAATTGTTGGGGCCAGAAACTTGATTTTTTTAAATAAAAGCTTGGAGTCCAGCTGTTAAGAATTAGCTTGGATGACATTGTTTTTATGTTTGTATACTATTCTATATGTATCGATACTGTTTGCACCTGCTTTTGCAGTATATTATTGTTGCATGTTTTTCAAACGTGACATAGCCAAAAAAATAGCAAATACGTAGTTTTGATACTACTTTTGTAACAATAGATTATATCAGTACTATTTTTTGTATCGATACATAAAATTACATGACAGTTTTAAAAAATATTCAACTTTTTATGAGCACTGGTATTACTACACATTATTTAATTGGTAACTGTGTAGTATTCAACTTAATTTTCATTCATCTTATGACCTTAATCATATTGCAAGTATTTCAGTCCCCCCCCCCAGCAGTACCAAATCTTTCTTTCTTTCACAGACTTTCCCTGCAAAAATGTCAGAAGATAATGATAACCTCTGCACTTCACTAGAGCTTCTTAGATGATTTTTTATTTATTTATTTATTTTTTAATTTTAGTCTTTGGTAACCGAGTAAGGCCCACTAGGCACAAGTGCCTATTTTCAGCGGTGACCTGGGAACACTGGGCGGTTAAGTGACTTGCACAGAATCACATAGTATGCAAGTGGAGGTTATGAGAATCAAACCCAGGTCTGGTGTTCTGCATGTACCAAGCTCATTCACAGCTCATTACTCTAACCTCTAGGCTATACTGCCAGCATGAGAGGAAAGAGACAGAGGGAGATGTTTCACAACTCTGGCACAAGTAACTCTCCTCCAACCTCCCTATGAACTGAAACCAAAGCTGAGTTATGCTCTCTTGAGTGGCAGATATACAGCACACTAGGCCCCTCCCCTGCACATGTACCAGAGCCAATGGCAGTAGGAGCTCTCAAGCCTTAACCTCCATGGTGTCCACAGGCAACCTTCCTAAATTTAGGAACACAAGGGATTACTAGGGTTACAAATACCTAGGTCTGCTGGGTCTCCGAGATCACAGTTCAGTGCTCTGCCCTCTTGACTGTACTGCTTCTCCTGACTGGCTGCTAATGAAGTGTCTCTTAATGTGTGGAACTGGTTCATGAGTGGGAAGCTGGTCTGAAGGCAGATGATCTTCAGCAGCACCAGGGAAATAAAGTATAATTAAAAAAATACTGTCACTCAACATGAAGTGTTTTTCCCCCAATCCAATAATACTTCAAGTAGAACAATTTTTAAAACAAACTCTGTTTATGGTGCCATGATCTTAGGGTGTAGAAAACTTACATTTCAAAATTGAAACTGCACAGACTTAATGTGGAGCAGTCTTCAATAGCATGTTGCAATATTTTGATGTCACAATTGCTATTGTGATGAGGACCCCGTGGCATGCCTGGGTTGTACATTCAGTGCTGCTACTACTTTTGGCAAACTGGTGTGGTCCAGTAAATTGTGGTTCAGGAGCCCCAATCTGACCCTCATATGTCCTAGCTTCCAAACACTTACCTTAGAGACAACCTGGTGCCATGCTGTAATGCCTGCTACAGGACCTGGATAAGCAGCCCTTGGTCTTTTTCTCCACAGTATATCTTAAGCATTGCCCATATGCTGGCTTGCATGTAGTAGCCACTCTCTTCCACTCCAGAATTAGGCAGCTGTGTTCACAGTATGCTCTCCACTTTTAAGGCTGGGAATGGCAGTTTGCACCTGCTCCCAGCACTGCAGACCTTTCCACCATATCTGCCCTCCTCCAGCACAGTCCTGCCTTTATAGTCTCTGCTCATAGTTTGTCTTGGTTTATGCCTGGGGCTGTCACTCCAGAAACTCAGCAGTCCAAAGGATACAGAGAAGGGGCCAGAACCTGATGCCCCTCCTTTCCCCATAAGTTTCTCAGAGTCCCTTACCCTGCTAGCTTTCTGAGTGTAGGGGTGGGCCTGCTCAAGGGGGTCAATTACACTATCCCCTCCCATATGAGGATGTATCCCTGCATCCAGCTGGTATGACTTGGGGTCAGAGTCACTGTCCATAATGCAGTACTTGTCCCAAACAGGAGCCCTGCACACTCTCTGTGGTCTGGCACCACTGCTATCCAATGGAAGTGCAGGATTATCTGTCACCATCTCACCACTGGGCCCTTCATCAGGTTTAGTTCAAGTTCACGTTCTGGGGGCCAAGTCGCTGCACTAGGGCCTGCTAGAGGAACCATCCGTATGGGTCAACTAGTTTCTCTGTCCTCAGCTTCAGAATCTTCACTATCTAGAAAATAGGTAGGCCATGATTCCTGTACCAGTTCCTGTCTCAGTTTTCGGTGCCTTTGTGGCTGCCAGGTTTTTGGCAGCCACCTAGCCACTTGACAAAGAATTCAGGTGGGGTCTGTGGTTCAGCAATTGTCCCTGTTTTTTGCTAATTATAAAAGACTAAAAGGTATATATAAATGAAACACCACTGCTTAGTAGTATTATACTACTAATAGTAGATAATAGTATAATAGTAGATATTTTTGTGCTGCACAAATGCCGTGCTCACGGTACCATGCTATCGTTTTTTGTTTTAAAGTTATTTGCATTTGTTTGTTAAAAAAGTGAAAAAAATTGTATTTTCTGCTGCTTTTTTGCTAATTATAAAAAAAAAATAAAAGGTAATTATAAATGAAACACCACTCATTTTGTAGACATTTTTCCACCAAACAACGTTTGTGTTCACTGTACTATGCTATCATCTTTTATTTTAAAGTTATGCACATTTAAATACGGATAATACAGCTAGTATACATCTGCAGAGCTGGGCATTGAGGGGAGAAGGAGACACACACCCACACACACACACACACACACACAGATGTTTTTTTTCTGTTACATCTGGCCTGAACACTTGGATGTTTTAAATTCCAAGCTGATCAGACAGATCTGCTCTGCTGTGTAGATCAAAGGAAAGAACTGACCCAGTATTGGGTCGGCTGTTTCTTTTCAAGTTCATGCCATCTCTGCCCAGCAAGCCAGAATTCCATCATTATCAGCCTAAATGATGATTGGTGTGGTACCAACTCACCCCTTAAACACTGCTCTGCATGGAACAGACAGTGTCACACCCCTCAAAAGTCGCTATCAGAGCAAGATATTCGCTGTGCGCACATACGAATGGCAGACATATAAGCAGGTGAACACAAATACACAACATCTGGCACTAAATTCTGAAAAAAAAATTTAAGCTGTAGAAGCCACTCTCTTGGGCTGGTGAAAGATGGTTATAATACAAATTGGAAGACTGAAATGTCTGAGAATCAAATATGCTATAAAAACCTTTCAATAGTGGGTCTGCTAATAAAACTTGATTTGGAATTTGAAACAGTATGAGACCTTGTGAAAGGTGTGTTAATAACAGTATATGATTTGCCTCCAAATAGTCTACCATTGCTTATTAATGCTTTCAGAGTACTGGAAAGCAAAATCAACTGAGACAGTGCCCCAACTGACCATACTCCGACTCAAACTCAAATAACTTATGCAAGTCCTTAACAATATCTGAATTCAGAAGTGACTATTTTCATTTCACTGGCCTTTGAGCCTCACCAAGTGGAGATGGGTGAAATTAGCAAATTCTGAATTTGTGGAATTTTCACAACATGTGAAATTTTATGAAATCTCACAAATGTTTGTGAAACATTTGGGCATTTTCTGAAATTCTTTAATTAGCTATAACTCAACCTGTGTTATGACTAGAGATCTAACATTTTGCAAACATATTTTCTAGTATGGTCCCTAAACATGTGTCAAGTTACATTACATTTGGAAGACAAGTGGAGGTGGAGAAGTTATAGGGGCTCCAGGTCTGGCAATTCAATATTCATGTGAAAATTTCTGAAAATATTTCTATGCTTACAACTTAGCCACCTTTGGAGCTAGATAATTGAAAACTCAGATGCATACTTTCTTGGAAGAGTCATAGAAACTGTTAAATAGAGAAGTACTGGTTATGTAAATTGTAAGTTTTAGCCATGACCTGCCTCCCAACACAACTTCGCGAGCTCGCTTCTGAACCCGGGTTGTCAGCATGGCAGCATGATGCTGTGATGTTGGGCCATGGGGGTTGCCCTAAATCCTTATAGTTAGGGTCAATGAACCTAACAACATTGGTGATATTCTGTTCTCTAGCTTTAAACTTATAGGGGCTTAAAATTAAGCAATTTATGTAATAGCAAAATTTTAAAATGTCTGAAAGTTTGGAGGCTTAGAACTCAAGTCACCTTTAAACGTAGCGATCTGAAACTTGGCACACTTACAGTATGTATGCGCAGTGATAAAATCACCTTACCAAATATGGAGCAATGTGGACAAACACTTTTTTAAATTAGACAGAAATAACCAAAATTGCAATTTTGGCAAAAGTTCACTAAATGTTTGTGGAAATTTCACAGAAGCAAAATCGGCATTTCACCAGAATTCCACTGGTGGAAGATAAATTTCACCCAGCCCTATGACCAAGATCTAATACTGAAATTGTCAAGAATACAGTAAAAGATTCATTCATTTACAAAGGCAATCATTTCAGTGTCTTCCCTGACTTCGCATTCTTGACTCAACAACGTCTGAGAAAATTTCTTGCTTATCATCAGGATGGATGTGTTAGAACTGGGTGCATAATTCCAACTTCTGGCCCTGGCCAAGGTTCATATTATACATAAGGACAAGGAATTCATCTTTTTTGAAAATGATCAACTGGCTACTTTTCCACATGCTCAATATGAAAAAGACTCTGATCCAGATGGAAAAACTCCTACACCATCCAAACAAGAAATGGCAGTCTTGGTACGAGTTGCAGAGGCAACAGAATACTAAATTGTTCTTCACTAAAAGTATAGTCTAATAATGTAGAAATGTTGATTTGATCAGCTCCATATGAGGTAATTTTTTGAAATATATGTATTTTTTCATTTTCCATGCCTTATACAGTAATGGAGCTGTTCAAGTGCAAACTGAGTATTATTCACAGTTAGAAATACATAACATTACATCTGTAAATGTTATTAAATTAAATGGGAGGAAGTAATGGAGACAGGAGAGAGGTGATACAAATATGTCTGGTTTGTTTAAAAATAGGCCTGCTTAAATGTTTAAGATGTGCAGTCTGCAAACATATATTGTTTAATGACATAATAGTTAAAGTACTATAGTATTCCTCCACTTATTCCCAAAGGGATATGTAGTCTACCCATTAGAATGTGTTTATTGTTGTGCAGTATAGATTTAAAATATTTATAAATTAGCACTCTTCACAAAAGATGATGTCATCGACTTGGGTATAAAACCGCTACTCTTCATTTCCATGTCACGCATGATGAATCTCTAATAAGTGAAGCACCATGCCATGATCTGTGGCCCCCTGCCTCGGTACCAAAGTATTTTGTATTATTCTGGTAATGTTTTAGGAAATATTGTGCTTGTCAATATGAGCTGGCTTTTTCCTACAGTGACCTACATCAGTTTAGAAAATGGGTATTAATTGGGTACGAATTCTCGTATTCTGATTGGCCAGTGCACATAATTTAGCGGGTAGGTATTTTTTCGATAGAGCCCTCTAAAAATCACATGTCAGTTCGGGGTGCCCCATTATTTAGGGTATCATTGGGCACCATGAATTCTCAAACTGGCCAGCTGCCATGTTATTCACTTGATTAGCAAAAGGAAAAATGGACTCTGCTCCACGACAGACACATGCGCAAAACTTGCCCACGAAGTCTCCTGCCATTGATTCCTCTAAAAAACATAACCCCATTCCAAAGATCTACCCTCATTTCTACTGAAAAAAAAAGCCTCCCTTCTCGAAAGCCACCCAGCCACTCTAGTACCAGCACATAAATGAAGCTCAGTCTGGGAAGTCTTGCACACCTAGTGCTACCGCCAGTGCATTTGACACTGTAGCCCACTCAGTATCCCAGCTCACACAAACAAATTGCAACACCATGAAAAAGGACAGCAATGTACCTCTTTTTGAATTAGCATTACTTTTCTCTTAGCTGGCTCCATTCCATCCATCCTTGGCAGCCTGGTAGTACTACGCCGCCCATCAACTACCCTATGACCAGAGTTCGTGGGGGAACAAAAAAAAAGTACCCAACATGGATTTAGGGTGGACATAAAACTTTGTTTTATATCAGTGCAGTGTGCCTTGGTGGGGGGGGGGGGAGACAAGGAACACAGGACAAAGAGAATCCACAAACTAAAAAAAACAGACTCTCAAAACAGCAGCACCCTCTACTGACAAATTGGCAAAATGTGCCAGTAGAGGGACTACTTTACAAATAAGTCATTTTTTTGTTCTTTATTTTTACTCATCTAAACTTTTTGTTTTTTAATTTGTATTATTTTTTAACATGTTAACAAATGACCCATTTTCTAAGCGCAATAATACCCTCCAGGATGGGCGGTATTAGGAAATACTCAACTTTCCAGGGGCTATAAGGCCCTCCTCCCGTGGTGTTGGGCCTCATTACACCCCAGGGCAGTCCGGTATTTCCCAATAATACTGCCTACCTTGTCAGGTATCATTGCTTATGTATAATATGATGAATACCCTCTGTGTGACACATGGTATTTGTCTGAAATTTTGGCAGATGCAAGCTTCTATGTCTTAAAGGATGATTTCCAAAATAAATGACCTGGAAAGAATTTTAATGTGGCTATACATTTTTATGCCCTACTGGTGGTTTTACAAGTGGATTAAGGATAAGGGGAGCAGAAAATTTAGGGGAATAGTGGTGTTGAAAATGATATGCCCCACCTGTATTGCAGTCCACCTCCCTGCTCCCTGAGTCCACAGTCACTACATCCTGTACCTGCTCCAGCCCTCCTCACAAGCTTGGACAGGCTTTGCTGTTACCAGCTCAGATGGTTGTCTGTTTCACTTATCCACCACCCTCCCTGTGAAGTAATACTCCCTTATGTCCCTTTTAAATGTACTCCCACCAGTTTATACTCATGCCCCCGGCACTTGACCCCACACTATGTCTAAACAGAGCTGACCAGTCACCTCTGTTGTCCCCATGGATGTATTTAAAGGTCTCAATCATAGCACCCCTCTCCCATCTTGCCTCTAGCATGTACATGTTGAGGCTAGACAGGCTCTCCTTGTACTTCTACCCCTATGCACCCCCTATCATTTTAGTGGCTCTTCTCTAGACTCACTGTAAGAGGTCATGATCCTTTCTGAGGTGAGGGCTCCAAAACAGTGCACAGTACTCTAGTAGTGTTCTCACTGAGGATCTGTACAGTGGTAGGTTCATCTCATGCCTCCTACTGGTGATACCTCTCCCTATGCAGCACAGCATGTGGTTGATGTTCACATACCCTCTGTTGCACTGGGCTGCCAGCTTGAGACTATCACAAATTACAACACCCAGGCCTCTCTCATTACTAAACAAACTGTGGTTTACTCTGACACCACCTAGCCAGTACTCTGTTTTGGGGTTTTTATTTCTAGCATACATTACTTTGCATTTCTTAACGTTGAATTTGAGCTATCAGTCCCTGGACCACTTCTTCAAGTTTTGTTAGGTTACTGCTCAGCACCCTGATTCCTCCGGATGAACACACTGAATAGTACCAGTCTGTGGATGACCCCTGTGGGACTCCACTTATCACTTTTCTGACTCCCAAGTGCCTCCTGTTCACCATGATCAGTTGAGTCTTATCACCCTACCAGTTCCCTAGCCACTTAAGTAATCTGTACTCCCATTCCTAGGTATCTTAGCTTTTTCACCAGTCTCCACTGTGATATCAAATCCAAGGCCTTTCTGAAGTCCAAGTGCAGAACATCCACAGCTTGACCCCTATCAACCTTTAGATTACCATGTTGAAAAAGAGAATGAGGTTTGTTTGACATGACCTCACCCTTACAAACCCATGCTGATTCACATATTGCAGAACCTCACTCTCGAGAAATTCCCCTATTCTGTCCTTCATAATGGTCTTGAGCACTGCCCTTGAAGAGAACAGTGCCACCACAGTGGATGTGGAGGAAGCGAAGGTATCATTCACCCAAGAATCTCCTCTCTTCATAACCCCCCACCTGAGTGGAAAACGAACATTCACACCCTCCCCCAGGTGCCTCCAAACATGACTAATGGCTACCCACCAGCAGCATTCTTGCTGCTGGAACACCAGGGGGCAGTGGGGCAGCAGAGGCTCTCACACATCCTTTGCAGAGGAGGAGAAGAATGTCCTGTAGGATATTTGATCCTCCTCCGACCAGCCTACTGTGGTGTTCCAGTTGGATTCTTCAGCAACCCCAGCCGTGTTTATTAAACCTTACAGTGGGTAGCAGGTATAGCACATTAGATTGGCACTGTACCATGTTAAGGGAGATTGTGTGATTTCAGATGGTCCTGGTCAGCATTTTCTCCTACTGTACCTGCTGTTGCCCACCTGCTACACCCTTGTCCCTGTGGAAGTATACCTGCTGTAGCATGCGGCTCTGTTGCTAGGCTAGGCTAGCTGATGTCACTACTGCCTTTGACCTCTAATGTAGCTATTGTGCTGCTGTTGAGTATCACAAAAGTAGCATTAGAAACAAGAAGACAGATGAGGTGGTAGCGGTGGTAGCTGATATGGCCCAGTAGCTTACAGTCTTAGAGAAGGCTTCTAATAGCAAAGATTGTGTTAGGTGGCAAGAAGGTTTTAGCAGCTGTAGGGGAATCTGAATTGTGCAAGGTGGTGAGTGTTGTTTGAGCTGGTATTGGAGCTTCATGTGCATGGGAGGGGTGGGTGTTGTAAGCTGAGTGGGAGTTAGGATGTGCATGGGTATTGTCAGCAGCTGAGTGGAAGGTTGGGTTTACAGTGGGATGGTGTTGTTGGCAGCTGGCTGGGAGGTTAGATGTGCAGTGGTGTAGGTAACGTTGGTAGTTGAGTGAAGTTTGAGTGTATAGTTGGTTTTGTGGTGTTGGTGAGTGGGTAGAAGATGGGTGTGCAGTAAGATGGGTGTTGCCACCCACTGGGTGGTCAGTTGTGTCTGCGGTGTAATGCATGTCATCATTGGTTAGGTTTGCAGTCAGGAGTGTGGTGCTGGTGGGGCTTGTGTACATGGTGTGGTTGATGTTATTGGCAACTGGGTAGATGTTTGGGTGAGCAAAGGCATGTGTATTGTTAGCAGTTTTTTTTTTTTGCCTTTCTTTTTATTAAACAAAGTAGGAAAATGCATATGGTAATATACAGGCATAGCTGTGCAGAATTTCAGAATTTTGCTTCTGTAACATTCCACTTTAGAATACAAACTTGCTGCAAGATTCATAGGATTGCATCTCAGTCATAAAGGGATTCAGAAACCTCATGGAATTACAGAATATTTATTTTCAAAATTGTGCAATATTATGCATTTTCAGAATGTTGTATACTTTTCATCCCTATTTCTTGTGGGAGTTTTTCAGAAACTATTTTTTTTTTCCATATTTTAATGTGTGTGTTCCACAAAAATTGCCAATTTGCAGCTATAAAAACAGAAAATTCCATGGAGTCAAGGGTGGATGCAACAGTTCTGCAAACTGAATGAAAAATTCACCCAGCACTGAATATAGGCCGCAAATGCTGGATGCTTTTAAATCCCTAAACCAAACAAAATACGAACCAGCCCTGGAATTGTCAAAAAATCTTGAAGAAATATTTTGTCTAATGTGTTAGTGCCCACACAAACATTCCTCAGGCAGAAGCATTCTAACTGAAACATTTCAACAACATGGTTATTATATTACAAGTAAAAGGAAATCTTTTTAACAGATCAGCATCCCTTTCTAATATACTATGTCTTAGACAAAACCCTTCCAGGCTCTCACCTTAAAGAAATCAAAACTGTCCCCAAGCTGCCTCATTATAGCACTTGGAACGTACTGTGACATTGAGTTTACCCTTTTGATTTATTTACGTAATATTTGTTTACTGGGTAGGTGCACTGGACAATAAAAATTCTATTTTCAGGGCTCACCCCGGAGAATATAGCCAGGTACCAAATAATGACCAGAACATGTACAAAAGAATTATACATGAAGTGAAGTGTAACATAATAAATAGAGAATAATGGATGGGTGGGTGGTTATATCGAGGATCCCCCCCCCCGTGGTGTGGGATGTCACATAAACCCCGAGAGCGAAGCTTAAGGGGTTTATTAAAGCATCCCACACCGAGGGGTATGTGTAAAATCCAAGTTTTTCCCACCTACTCATCCTTTATTTTGTATAATTGCTGGGGACTACTTTCTCGCCACAGCAATTATACAAAATAAAGATATCACTAGGGTGCTGTGGACTTGTCGGGTTTCAGTGCAGTCCGTCGCTCGTGATAAAAAACATTGCTTGTTTTTCTTTCCTTTTTTTTTTAAAGAAGCAGTTGAGGTCAAGCTTAGGGCAGTTTGTGATAATTTGCCATCACTGACTGACTCCACCACAGCGAATTGTGTAGCGCTACAGAACTGCAGCCGACACCATGGAGTTGAAGAGCGCTGGCTGTGCATGCTCAGTGCTATAGGGAAACCCGACGCTTTTTCGCAGTTATAACGGCAAAATTATAACTGGGTTTCCCTATGGGAGAAAGCGCTGCCCAGTTATAATACAACAAAGTTATGGTAAAGAGATATAAGCAAGTAGTAGTATTAACTTTAATTATCATCAACCTTTCGTCCTCTTTGGGCGGTGTTGTGCAATGCCAGGTTGATGGTGAACAAGACCGATATAATGGCAGAACTTGTTGCGTCAGTTGACCTGGCATGCATAATGGAGGCCTGGCTGGGGGATGCTTTGGGCCCTGTGCTAGAGGCATCTGTCCCGGCTGGGTTTACCGTGGTTCACTGCCCGAGGAAAGAATGCGGGGGGAGGGGGGTGGCCATTTGTTTAGGGCAGAGCTGGGTCAGGTGGTGCACCCAGTGGGGGACACCAGTTCTTTTGAGTGCGTGGCAGTGCGAGGTGGTGCCGGAGTGGAGTTCAGGATTCTCCTGGTCTACCGGCCACCTGGGTGGGACCAGAGTTTCCTGCAGGAGATGTCTGCCTTTGTTGCCGAGAAGGTGTTGAAGTTGTCGAGGTGGCTTATTCTCGGTGACATCAACACCTGGGTGGATGACGAGGTGTCATCTGGGGCCAGAGTCTTCCTGTTAAACATGGAGGATCTGGGCCTCTCCCTGATGACCACGGCTGGGACCCACCATGCTGGCCATGCACTTGACCTGCTATTCTCCTTGGGGCTTGAAACTGACACCATCGAGACAGACCCGGTCCTTTGGTCGGATCACTGTTTCATCAGGTTCAGCTTCAGGGGCAACCCAAATGTCCCTTCTCCTGTGGAAATGGTTCAGTTCTGACCTTTGAAAGGTTTACCACCAGAGGTACTTAAGGCAGAACTGGATATTTCATCTGTGCTTGAGACTTGCGCTAACAGTCCAGAGACTGCTGTGGTGGCCTATAACAGGGCTGTTGTTGAGTCTCTGGACCGCCTGGCACCATTCTGTGTATGTCCCCCTGGTTTCTCAACTCAGCTCACCATGGTTTGATGGGGAGCTGAGAGTATTGAAAACTAAGGGGCGGAGGCTGGAGAGGCATTGAAGGAAGACCAGGTCTGTGGAGGACAGGCTGGTTCTGATTATTCATTATGATGAGTATCAGAATGCAATCATCCAAAAAAAGGCAGCTTTTGTGTCTAGGATGGTTGTAGCTGGGAAGAACTGACCAGCTCAGCTCTCCCGGGTTGTAAACAGGCTATTACATCCAGTCTGTCTGGAACCTGTTAGAGCACTTTCAGCTCACAAGTGTGAGGAGTTTGCTCGGTTCTTCTCAGATAGTGTCCTCTGTAAGGGCTGGGATTTCTCCTAGTGGAATACCATCCTCCAGCAGTGGTGGCTTTTGAGTGGACGGATGCACTCAATCTCTCTGGGGAGAGTTCTGGCCGGTGATGACAGCAGAGGTCTGTGGGGTGCTCTCTGGGCTTAGACCAACATTCTGTGACCTTGGCCCGGGCCAAACGGGTCTACTTGTTGGTTGCGTCGAGGTTCTGGGTCTGCTTTTTGCAGAGATTGTTGGGAGTTCCTTGTTGGCTGAGTTTTTTCTGGAGGCTCTTAGGGTCTGGTTAAGCCCTTGCTGAAAAAACTATCATTGGATCCCGACTTCTTGGTGAATTACTGGCCTATTTCAAACCTCAATTTTTGGGGAAGGTTCTTGAGAAGGAGGTCACAGAACAGGTCGAGGGTCACCTCATGGACTTCCAAATTTACGAACCTTTCCAGTCCGGATTTAGGGCTTTGCATAGCATGGAGACCATGCTGGTTAGGGTGCTAAATGACCTGCTCGGGTCGAGGGATAGAGGAGAGTGAACAACTCTCATTCTCCTCCATCTCTCCTCAGCATGGGGTGTTCTTGGACAGGCTGAGGAAGTATTTGGGACTCAACAGCAAGGACATCAGCTGGTTTGAGTCCTTTCTCAAGGGCATGTCTCCGAGGTTGGTACTGGGGAATTATTCCTCAGACCCAATGGACCTGCCCTGTGGAGTCCCCCAAGGCTCTGTCCTCTCCCGCATGTTTTTCACAGTGTACATGCTGCCCCTGGGCAAGGTTATAAGGTGATATGAGCTGAGTTTTCACTGCAATACTGATGATACTGAGCTCTACCTGTCCTTTCCACCCAGGAGATTGGACCTGGTCAATGTGCTAAATGAATGCTTGGCTAGGATCCTGGCTCGGACATCATCAAACTGTCTGGGACTTAACACGGAGAAGACAGAGGTGCTGTGGTTTAGCCATGTCAAAGGGGAGGAGTGGGAGCCTCTGGTGATATGCTGGGGCTTTTTATTGGCCCACTTGAACTGGAGGCCTCTGCAAAGGGCAAGAATTTGAGTATTGTTTTGGATAACAAGCTGACACTTGATGCTCAGGTACTGGTTGTTGTCTGGACTGGGTTTTATCATCTCCGATGCATTACCTGAATTAAGTCCCTTATTCCTACCAACAAGCTGACCATGCTAGTACATGCTTTCGTCACCTTGAGGCTTGACTACTGTAACGCACTCTACCTCGAGGTCAGAGGAGGTGCAATGCAGCACCTGCAGCTTTTGCAGAATGCTGTGGCCAGGTTGTTGACTGGACACTTGAAGTTCAGTCAAATTACACCACTGCGGTGTTTACTGCATTGGCTGGCAGTGTGCTGGTGCATCACCTTAAAAGTAGGCCTTCTGACCTATAAGGCACTACACAGGTGGGGTCCAGGCTGTCTTAAGGAGCTCCTGCATCCATACTCCCAGTCTCACTCTCTCAGGTCAGCTGGAGAGGCCCTCCTGGAGGTCCCCCGCGCAAGGTTAATATCTTCCAGAGATGGGGCATTTGAAGTGGCAGCCCCGGTCCTCTGGAATTCATTGTCGGGGTACCCTTCGGGAGGCGCCTTCCATAGAGATCTTTAAAAAACATTTGAAGACCTTCCTATTTGAGCAGGCCTTTGGGACCTGATATAGTTAGTGAGACCATCACAGGGTTTAACTATCAGTCTGTTTTTATATTTTGTGGGTTTATGTAACTTTTCATGTAATGTATGTTGATTGTTCTGAACTGTTTTTGTATCTTTGTACTTTTGCTGTAAGGGTGCCCTGAGCCTATGGGGAAGGGCACCCTATATAAATAAACTCTTCTACTACTACAACTACTACTTATCAACACCCTTCCCCAGAGATTCAGGGCGCCACTACAAAAAGGCCAGATAAAGTAGGAATGTAACATACTCAACACATCATGATTAAAACACAGCACACAGTTAAAAAATTAAATACATACATAGATAAATACTAAAGTTAACTTATTAAAGCTAGCTGTAAAATAAGTTTCTACCAGATAAATTAAATTCAACAGATAAAAATATTAATGTACATTAGTAAAGACTGGGAATCGGGATGGATCTGGGGACTTAGTCCCCAAAAGCTTTTATAAATAAGAAACCTTTTAGGTTTTTAGGCCCCTTTTAAATGCCTTCTTTGAGAGGGCATCCCTCAGGGCTCTCTGGAAGGAATTCCAGAAGACCAGGCCGGCTACCTCAAAGACCTGGTTACCCATGGTTTTTAGTTTTAGTTTAGTTTAGTTTATTATTCATAAAAGCCTTTGAGCAAAAGCTCGTTTACAGAGGTTATACGTCTTAAAACACAATACAGAGATATAACAAGAGAAACAAGCAGTAACATATCACTGGTACATACAACTGAGAAGAGGAAATTAAAACAGCAATCTGAATTTGTTCCAGCATGTTGCAGATTACATATCGAATGGTAAGATTGGCTGGGATTCCCAATGTAGGGTGTTACTGATACTAGCCGTGTGAAGGCATTGTCAAGTTAGAGTGAGGTGGTTTAGGTGGGCAGAACACCTTTGTAGGGGAGGGCTGGGCCCCAGGCTGCATAAAAGAGGAATACCTATTGAGAGAGTTTGCAATAGGAGAAGGGCTGAGGGGTTGGGGCCCCAGGCTGTATAGGAGAGGAATACCTACTGAGAGAGTTTGCAATAGGAGGAGGGCTGAGGGGCTGGGGCCCCAGGCTGTATAGGAGAGGAATACCTACTGGGAGAGTTTGCACTAGGAGGAGGGCTGAGGGGCTGGGGCCCCAGGCTATATAGGAGAGGAATACCTACTGAGAGAGTTTGCAATAGGAGGAGGGCTGAGGGGCTGGGGCCCCAGGCTGTATAGGAGAGGAATACCTACTGAGAGAGTTTGCAATAGGAGGAGGGCTGGGCCCCAGGCTGCATATGGGAGGAATACCGAGTGAGAGAGTTTGCAATATGGAGAGATGGGGCAGTACAATGGAGTGTAGGAAGGGTAGAGGTGAGCTGAAAACAGAACCTAGGTGAAAGACTAAGAAACTGGATGTAAAGGTCCAGATAGTTTGGGGGGGGGGGACGGCATGGTGGACCTCCATAGTTCCATGGAATCAAAGCGATCTGTGGAGGAAACTGGCATGTGATGGATGGTGAGATATCACAGCAAAGGGGATAGAGAGAGTCAGCTCTGTGCATTGGGATCCTTAATGACACTCGCACTAGCTCATGCTAACAAGGTATTGCTTTATTTCCGTTTTGAAGGCGAACAAGTTCATAGTATTGGGAGAAGCTAAAGAGACTTCATTGAGTCAAAGTGGGGCTCTGCAGATGAATGAACATTGTCCTAGTGCTGTCCTGCAAAATGGGACTCTAAATGAGCACTGCATTTTACCTCTAGTGTTATACTTGTTTTCAGCAGAGGATAATATATCTGAAATGCATGGGGGAGTACATCCAAGCAGGGTCTTCTTACCAAGGAGGCAGGTTTGGAACTTAATTCTGTTTCGGAGGGTGAGCCAGTTTGTTTGCTCATAAAGTGAGCAAGTGTGCACAAGATGGTCGGCACCAAGGGTAAGCTTGCATGCCTTATTTAGGGCTATTACAACCCTTTTGAGTGTCGTGTCTGTGGCAGCTCCAAAAACAACCAGCCCATAATCAATTACAGATAGTATTGAGCTGGAGACTGACAGCTGGAGTGCAGTGGGTGTGAGGCTGTTCCTGTGCTTATAAAGAACCCCAAGTTTTGTGTTGACTGCCTTCATGACCAAGTTGATGTGCTGTGTATTTGAGAGGGTATCATCTATTGTGACCCCAAGGTACTTAAAGGAATGTACCTGCTCGAGCAGTACCAACTTGTCATTGGTGATCATTAAAGTGGGGTATCTCCTCTTAAGTTGCTGGCTAGAGAGAGGCATTACTTTCGTTTTTTTGTAGTTAAGCAAGAGTTTTTGTGAGCTGAACCATCCCTCCATCTGGTGGAACGTGGACTGTAAATCATCCTGTAGCAGCTTGATATGAAAGCTGCTGCTGAGGATAATGGCATCATCTGCATAGAGGATGAGTTTACTGTTGCAGGCCTCAGTGAGATCGTTCAGGAACAGGCTGAACAGCGCCAGTCCTAGTATTGAACACTGGGGTACTCCTAAGGTGACTTGTTTGGAGACGGAGACAGCTGGACCTACTTTAACTCTTTGAGATCTGTTGGAAAGGTGGTCTGTAAACCATTGAACAGTATTGGAGGCTATTCCCAGGGACTGTAGTTGTTTCAGGAGGAGTGAGTGGTTGACCCTATCAAAGGCCTATGTTAGGTCAATGAAGATCGAACCCACCAACTCCCCTTCATCCAGTGCTCGGTGTGCATATTTGGTGACGTCTACCCAGGGCAGAGGCCATGCTGTGATTTCTCTGAAATCCATGCTGTTGGTGACACTGCAATTGGTATTTTTGTAGGTAGTCTGTGATTGGGTCAGTGACTATCCTCTCCAGTGCTTTGGATAGTGGGAAAAGAACAGAAATGGGCAAGTAGTTGGCAGTGCATGTCCTATCTCCACTCTTATGGACAGGTGTCACCAGGGCTTGTTTCTAGATAGTGGGGAAGGCAGCCAAAGTGAGAAGTTTATTGAAGATTTTGGTGATGGGGAGGATCAGTACGTTTATGGCATGGGAAACCAGTCTCATATCAGTGTTGTCACTTCCTATCCTGGTTTTCCCCAGGACTTTTTTGACATAAGCTATGGTCTCCTTAACTGTGACACATTGGAAGTAGAAGTTGGGGTGCATCTGCTCCCTGGTTTTACAGCCCTGGTTTCCCTCATACTCCTCACATTTCATTAGGTAGTCTGGAAGGAAAACTGAGCTTAGATCTGAAAGGCACTATTGAATGACTCAGCTATAGTGTAGGGATCCATGGAGTTGGTACCATTCATGTTGAGCATGGAGGGTGATTTCAGGTCACCTTCCCAAGAAGATCCTTGATGTTTTCCCAAAAACGTCTTCCATCACTCCAGTTTATTTCCAATTGTTTGCTAAAGAAATTAGCTCTTGCCAGCCTAATGAGCCAAGTGCATCTGTTTCTGGCAGCCCTGAAGTTCTGATAGTCATTTTTAACCCCTGTGGATCTGGCCCTACACCAGAGGTTATCCCTTTCTCTCATGAGGTTCATAAGATCGCTAGTTAACCACCCATTATTGTTGCTATGGATCTTCTGTTTCCTTAGTGGGGCAAATTTATTACAGACACTGTTAAATTTGTCTGTAAAGAATTTTAGTGCTTGGTCAATATTTAGCATAACATCAAAGGGTGACCAGTCAATTTGGGCAAGTGCTTCTTTGACAGAGTTGAGCTGTCCCTTTTTTAGGACTCGGCTTTCAACAATAATTGGGAATGCTTTCTTATATTTGTTAGACCACCAACAGGTGACAGGAGAGTGGTCTCTCAGGGTATCAGCTAGATCAGTAACCTCAGATATCCTACCCGGAGCGCTGGAGAGGAGCCAGTCAAGCAGTGTGTTGTTTCCTGTTTTGTAGTTCCTCCTGGGGGATTCCGTTACTACTAGTTGTGTTAAAGAGTACCTAAACAAGCAGTTTTTTTAAAACTGCAAATTCCAAAATCTGGCTTCATAGCGAGGTAAAGTAAAGGCTGCTATTTACATTTATGCTAAAACTGCATGTACTGTATGTAAATAACATAAATGCAGTTTCATAGCTTGTAAAAAATGTAAACATCAGCCTGTCACTTTCAAAAAAACAGCTTTGCTGCCTCCCTAAAATATCTACCAAGTGTGTTAAGTGATGGGTCATGATGACATCATTGGAGCCAGAGGCAGAGACCCACATGGCTCCCTATAGTGCTAACTAGTTCTTCTTTCCCACTTTGTTTTGAATTGTTTCACCAGAATGATCAACACCACGTGTTAACACACAGATTATTTTGATCAGTGCACGTTAGGCAATGGTTTTGTCCATTTTGTTTACTTAAACTTGCTGAAAATGTTTTATAATCCAGCTGACTTTCTCTTTGGCAAACCGCAGTACAATATAACATTTCAAATACCTGATGATCTAGTGGTTATGTGATGCCCTGAAATTTGTAGAGAAGTACTGGTCTGGTCCAATTCCAAAGCTCATGCTTTCTTGGTAATCCACAATTAAACTTCTCTTGTAGTCTTTTTCCACATGAACCCCCTACTCCTAGCCTGCCTTGTGTTGAACACCCCACCATCCATACTTTGTCCATGGTATCACCTGGGGCTGCATATGAGCCTGCAGTCTCATGAAGAGAATTATCACACCTCAGATTGTAATCTTGTACCTCAGAGTTGTGCACACCTATACCAATATGCTTCCTCAGCTGACACTGTTAAAAAATTCTTCCCATAAACCAATCTCCAGTCCACTTTCTCAGTGTTTGACTGCTGCTTCCACAGTAGACATTGAGTGGATCACCACCCTTCTGCACAGTGAAGGCAGTATTTACAGTCCCCCGTTGTGTTTTTTTCCTGCCTCATTAACCAACAACTAGGTCTTACTGAAGGGCCAAGCAATAAGCATCAGGACACACCAGAATAATTGCTCTTCATACCCTTGTAAGGGCTGCACTTACTATGGATAACAATATTATTAGCAGGAGAGGCATACTAACGCCTCGAGCGAATCCACCCGACTTCCAGTGTCGGTCTACTCCTTTACCTATGATCTGCAGAACCTGCAGGACAGTTCCCAGCAGTTCTTCTCCAGTACTTTTCTGTGCCCAGCTCCACAATGTGAGTTGGCTGGCTATCAACCTTCCGAATCTTGAATGAGCTATACACAACTCCCTCGATACTGTCCTAACAAAAGTCAACATCTCCCTCCCCACCTAAGGGTAATCTCCCTACACTGAATTCAAGTAACAGTTTAGGTGCAGCCCTGCCACTCTGAGTATTTGTCATCGCTGGCTGCTCTCATCCACAGTCAGGTAGTGATCACGGTGCTGGCAGCCCCACATCTCAGATGTCACAATGATCTGCTCAATGTTCCCCTTTCTATCTTCCCCTAACCTGAATATAGCTGTACCCTGCTGGAATGGCCTCTTCAGTCCCTCTCTGGCATTCATTCTTCTCACTTGCTCCCCACACCAAAAACTGGTGAGCTCACTACCCTGCCGCATCATGAATGCAGTTAGTACAGCCTCCCATGTTATTTTTACATATTAATAATTAACATGATTTTCTGATAAGCCAGGCTGATACCAGCATGGCACAAGTGAAAAAATAGGCTTTCCTACCCATATAAGATCTAAGCCACCTATGACTGGGCACTATTAAATGACATGCATAATGATGTGCATACCCGTCATGTAATAGTGCCCAATCAAAGGTAGCCTAGATCTTTAAGGATAGGAAAGCACATCTTTCTCCTTGTGCCCTGCTGTTATCAGCCTGACTTACTGGAAAGATTTGTTTATTTTTTGATATGTCAAAAAACCTGGGGGACTGTACTACCTATATTCATGATGCAGAAGGGTGATGAGCTCACCAGTTTTTGGAGTGGGGAGCAGGGGTGAAGCATGAATACCAGAGGGGGGCTGAGAAGGCCACTCCTGCAGGGTACTGCTATATTCAGGGAAGGCGGAAGACAGAAGGGGAGAAATATGAGCAGATCACTGTGAGATATAAGATGTGGGGCTGCCGACACCATGATCACTACCTGACCCCATTGTCCTGGCCAACATTCCCCTTCCCATAAACCAATTCATGCAATTGTCCAAGGCAGTGTGTGGGTATTAATGTGTGAAATGGCTGCCTCTACATGTTCAGTCACTTCTCTACCAGTCTAGCATTGCTTGTAAAGCACTTTGGGATACAATGTGTGTGAAAAGCACTATATAAATGCTGATTCTTTTATTATTTCCCATGGAAAAAGAAGACACGACAAGACAAGCATAGTTTTGATTTCCGAGAAGTATGAACTCTGGCATTTGACTACACAAGAACTTTGCTACAAACAAGTGGTGGCTCTAGGGTGGTGAAGGTGCAGCTACACCTCCCCCATTGTAACTTACTTGCTTTCTGCTGCTACATTTCACTTTGTTGAAGAAATCTGATTTATTGATTGTACAAATGTTTACATTCAAACTATGGATTACATTTGTAGGTTCTGTCAAAAACATAGTATAAAAGAATAATAACAGAAAACATAAAGGTTTAATACAAATGTTAAAAAGTGCATATCAAGTATGCACACCACCCCAGCACCCACCATTGTAACATCCTGGATTCACCATAACCGCTAGACCACCAGGTTATTTAAGATTTGTACTGCACTGTGGTTTGCCAAAGAGACAGTCGGTTGGATTAAAACACAATTTCAGCATGTTAAAGTAAACAGAATGAACAGAGCCATAGCCTAGCATGTGTATTGCTCAAAATAATGCACATGGTTTGGACCATTTTGGTGAAACAATTCTATACAAAGGGGAAAAAAGAACTAGCTAGCACTATAGAGAGCCATATAGCTCTCTGGCTCTGGCTCCAATGATGTCATCACATAACACATTTGGAGGCCATTTTAGGAAGCAGGTAAGGCAGTTTTCTCGAAATTGGAAGGCTGATTTTACATTTTTCAAATACTTTGGAACCACATTTAGGTAAATTATATAAATGTAGTTTTAGCATTAATTAGTGCAGCAGCCTTTCCTTTAGTCCCCTATGATGTCAGATTTTTGAATGGTTTGTTGTCAAAATGTTGTTTAGGTATCTTTTAAGTATGAGTTGGCCACAATGTCCTTTTGTGGGGTTGCCTCCCTACTGAGCCAGTTTATTTTAAAGTCACCAGTGATAATGAGTTCACAATTCTTTTTAAGACTGGCTATTGTCTCAAGGACTTTATTAAGTCCCTCTGTGGCCTTTTTTGGTGGGAAATACACTGTTGCAGTGACCAGGGATTTGTGGTTGGGACCAAAAAGGAGTTTTACCCTAATTAGTTCGTAGTCATCTGTGCAGCCTGATATGGGGAGGACGACCCCTTGCAATGTAGCCCTAATGTAAATAAGACAACCATTTGGTTTTTCTGTTGCTCCTAAAAGCTTGGTAACCAGACATAGCAATTTCATTGTCCTTCGTACGGGAGGCTAGCCAAGTCTCAGTGAGACAAATAATGTCTGGGCAGTGAAGGGCCACCCAGCCCTGGAGTTCAGTCAGTTTTGGAACAAGGCTGAAAATATGCAAGCATGCAATTTTTAGGCCACTGGTCTTGGTGCCACTTGCATGTTTGGAAGCTTGAGGTCCAGGATTCGGGTGCACATTACCAGACAGGAATAGCAACATCAGGATACCTTTTCTCAGAGTTATTCTTATGGCCAGTAAGGTTGTTACCTTCCTGAGTTTTTTGCCTGGCCATGCTGGGCAAGAGTATAATCAGCCTAACAGGTGGGGACAGATAGAGAGATTTTGCCCTGGTTGGATGCTTGCTTAATGAGTGTAGATGGTATCAGCAGAGTGAGCATATTAAGGCAGCATCCCGATGAGGAAGTAATGGCTTGCGCTTTCAGCAGTCTGCCCAAGCCTGGGCTGGTGCTATGGAACCAGTGGGTGGAGGAACATTTAGCTGTTCATCTGGGCCTACGGCCAGCAGGAGAAAAAGCAGCACTATACAAATGGTGCTAAGTAATTTCATCTTGGGGTGGGAACACCCTACAAAAGGACTGGGGGAGATGAAAGACTCTCAGTGGTCTAGAGGAGTACCCACCAAGTTAGGAGGAAGGAAGAGATTACAGGAGCCTTAAAGCCAATGTAAAAAAGAAAATACTGGTGTAGCTTTAAGCCATTAACAGGTACATGCCCCTTTAAGAGGCAGGCTTGGCCAGATTTTGGGTGGGGTGGTGGGTCAGGGTAAGTTAGAGCATTTAATAAAGGCTGGGGGAGGGGGTAGAAGGGAGGGCCCGAATTTTGCCTAGAGAGGATGCAGGTTGGGGCAGCCAAGGCAAAAGGCTTGGAAACCTGCTGTTCCTTGTTTCTGCTTGGCTGCTACACTCATAGCTGAAGTCGCAACAGGATGGCGCCCAAATTCAAATTTTACCAGTGTGCCATACCTGAGTTGCTGGGGGTTGGAGCTGGTGGCAGTGCCAGACAAGCGAGGGTCCTGTGGAGCCTTGCACCTGGAGATCCCCTGAGGAGAAAGGGACAAAGGGAAAATTTAGAAGTGGACCCCAGAAAGGGGAGGCAGCTAAGGGACAATGGGGACAAAAGGCAGGGGTGAAACAAGCTTGATCTGTGGTAGGGGTGTTAAAGGCAGGGGAATTGGTCTCTACGGGAGTGGTGGAGTCTCTGAATAATTAGCAGGGGCAGGATCTCTATTTAATTCAACAGCACCAGCCAGTTCACTTACAAAATTCACTCAGTCCCCTCTGTTAAGAATAGCTTAAGTAATGTCTATACAAAAATTAAGTAATCGACTTAAGCAGACAGTCAGCAAACTGGAGGAATATCATTTAGCCCCACAGCAGTAGAATAAATTAGCCCCAAAGCAATAAATTAGGTTAGCCACACAGCAGTTCTTTAAGTTATGAACAGGCTACCAAGGAATCTGAAAATAACTTGGCCCGCCAGCAGTGTTTGTCACTTAAGCTGGAGTTACATTTAAAAAAACAGGCATTCAGACTAACAACAGAGAAATAACTTAGCCCCAGAGTGAATAGTTGAGCTACTGTATGTGCCTGCAGAGCGGATGTAACCCCCCTGCAAATGGGGGTTCCCAAAAGACTTCCAGGAGCTTGCTTGAATGCTCCAAGCCTGAATGGTGTTTGGCATTTAAGCCATTTATCAGTGAGTGTTTTTAGAGCCTCTGGTACTGTCTCTTTAAGAGCTGTCTGCTTGCAGACATAATTAGTTTGTATGGGGGGACTGTGTGCTTCTCTGAGTACCACTCGAGCTGCTGCCAATTCACTTCATTTTTGCAGTCACTAGGAGTGCAAAGGGAACCTATCTGAAAGATGTAACTGTTTGCCAGAAATTATTTAGAGTAATAATGAAATTACAGTTTGTCTAACCTGCTTTCTTTGCAGTCAGAACTGTGTCTGCTAGTTCCCCATTCTAGTTTTGAACTGCTGAACTGGACCAATCAGTGTGTGGGAGTAAGCTAGCTCTAAAATGGTGCCTTGGACGAATCAGAACTTGGACTCATAATCTGAGCCAGCCACAAGAGGATTGTATGGGCAGTGACTCTGGGAGATGTAGTTTAGACTTCAGTGCCTTTTGGACCAACAGCAGCAGTCTATTGTAGTGACAGCCAATCCAGTCAAGAACTGGGAGGAACTCAAAGGAAATGCCGGTTTTGTCGGTTGGAGTTTGAGTTGAGCTTTGGCAGTGGAAGGAAGGAGCCCTGTGCTTTTTCAGTGTGCAGTTTTAGTCAAAAAACGTGTGTAAGGCCCAGAGTTCCGGTCTGCAGCTTGTTAGGACTGAATCCGTCCTGTGAAAAGAATCAAAGGATCTCTGAAGAGTAGAAACCAGGCTCACCCTGTAGAAGACTGGAAGAATTGCTGAAAATTGCACTCGGTCTGTCAGGAACTGAATCTGCTGTGTGTTCTCCCGGGTATTGTGCAGTAATTGCGATCGGGATACAGATGCAGCCTGCCTGGTATAGTGCTTTCTTTTATATAAATGTGTGAAAGAGGTTTGTGTACCTCAAGTGAGCCCTGCTGACATTGAAGGACCCTATCTTATTTGGAGGTCGTGAGTACTAATTCAGGGTCGCTCCCTGTTGAATTGCCACATTAAATCCAAATGGAATTACTGTACTGCTGACTGTTTAATTCTCCTTTTCTCTGTGTGAAAGGGCCCTACCAGCTGCCACGGTTTGGACTAGCCACTAGGGCTTGGGTACCCAGGGACAGTAACTGATAGGGATAGGCCTGTGCACAGAGCCATAGGTAGATTATTAGAGTGATAAGCTAATTAACCTGATTTCCCTGTCCTTGTTATATCCCCTAAATAAATCAGAGCTGCTTGTTTCAGCAAAGTTATACTGCCTGAGGTATTTGTCTATGTTAAAGTACTGTACTGTGATTGTTGCACTGTATCTCATTTCACAGGAGGTCCCAGTGCGGAACCAGACCTGGGGTAAGTGTATACTGTGAAGGTAATTCTGATATATTGTGTGGGCCACTAGTGGGAAGAAAGGGGGGTTGCAGTGTCCCAGAGGGCTGTGACCAAGTTAGTTTAACTATTGCAAACCCTGACCTCTGGGTGGAGGCACCCGCCATTGGATCCAGGCCCCTCAACCTGTTAGTGGCAAATCAGGCAGGGGTAGTAGCCCCTGGGATAGCGCCATCTAGGGGTTACTCGGAGATTTCACTACATTGTGGAATGCCTGATTATCAGGAGCCTTCTACCCTAAAAATAAAAAAAATGGTTGGCTTTAAAAGCTTTCTTTTTACTGTCCCCAAATTTTGCCCAGAGAGGATGCAGGTTGGGGCAGCCAAGGCAAAAGGCTTGGAAACCTGCTATTCCCTGCTTCAGCCTGGCTGCTACACTTGTAGCTGAAGTCGCAACAGGATGGCGTCAAAATTCAAATTTTCCCAGTGCGTCGTACCCGAGTTGCTAGGGATCAGAGTTGGCGGCAGTGCCAAACAAGCGAGGGTCCTGTGGAGCCTTGTGCCCGGAGATCCCCTGAGTTGCTGGGGATCGGAGCTGGCGGCAGTGCCAGACAAGCAAAGGTCCTGTGGAGCCTTGCGCCTGGAGATCCCTGAGTTGTTGGGGATCGGAGCTGGCGGCAGTGCCAGACAAGTGAAAGTCCTGTGGAGCCTTGCACCTGGAGATCCCTTGAGTTGTTGGGGATCAGAGCTGGTGGTAGTTCCAGACAAGCAATGGTCCTGTGGAGCCTTGCACCCGGAGATCCCCTTTTTTAACCTGTTCCTGAATATTACAAGGAGGCCCTTTTCAGTAGAGCAGGGAGGGCATGAAGACATGTAAATATGTGGGAGATCTGCCTAATAGCCCAGGCCCAATCCATGTAGAGACTTATAAGTTGGTAAATTAACTTTAAAGGAGATATACCACTTAACTGGCAGCCAGTGTAGCTCATGCAGCACTGGGAAGACATGCCACGTCTTCAAAAGGCCAGTCAGTAACTTAGCAGCTGCACTCTGTACTAGCTGCAGACACTGTAGTGTACCACCACTGACCCCGAGGCACAGATCATTGCAGTAGTCAAGTCTTGATGTTACAAATGCACGTACCGGGGGAGTGCTGTTGAGCCCGAGCAATGTGCAGCAAGTTTTTGCAGCTCCTTACAGCCTAGAGAGAAATCTGCCTTAATCCTCCTTTGGGAGACTTCATATTGTCTTTCTGACCTCACTAGTGAAAAGAACGACCGAGAATACATCAAGATGGGTAACCCTAAGAAAGAAAAATTCTCCGGAGGAGCAGGAAAAGGTAAGGATCCGGGAATTGGAGGACCCGGGAGAGCAGAGGACGCCATTGCTATGGAGGAGAGGCCTGATTCGGGAGAGACTATTACCACCCTGGGTCATAAACTTCAGACCTTTATTGCATCTGTCTCCACCCTCAACCAAAAGGTAGATGACTTCAATGGCTGTGTAATAATTTTAGAATTGGCAGTGGAAGGCATTAAAGGGGACCTCTGAGAGGTGTGCAAGCAGGCTGAAGCTTCTACCAGGCAACCATGCTCCTGATTAAAGAAAGTCAGCACCTGAAGGCAAGACTGGAGGCACTGAAGAATCAAGCCTGGGTGGCAAATGTTCGGATCCTAAGCCTCCCTGAGGGCTTAGAAGGCAATCATCTGATTTTAGGCATTCAAGACTGACTGACTGAAAAACTAGCCCCAGAAACTCCAGACATTAACTGGGAGGTGAAGAAAATCTACAGAGTAACCCTGTGTGGCCATTCTCAGAACTCGGAGGAGCTGCGGACCCTCATGCTGGTAACCTCGGGCGTGGCAGCCCAGGATAAAAATTCTCAAATGTGCCCGTAGAGTAGCGCCGCTATTTCAAGATGACCACCAAGTTCATTTTTTTCTGGATATCAGCTACTGTACCAGACTGTGCCATAAAATGTTTGAGGGAGTGAGGCAAACCCTATGGGGATTGGGAGTACCACACACCATTATCTTCCCTGCCAGGCTCTTGGTCATTCATCAAAGTAAGGTATACTTGTTTTCGGACCCTACTGAAGCCGGCAGGTGAGCAGATCGAAAGGCGGCTGAATCCCGTAGGAGAACTAACGGAACGGATGATGAGGACGACGAGGCAACACCTTGAAGGATAACCGAAGGACATAGGACTTTACCTTTGCGGTAATTTTCCTGTATAATGCTCTCGTAGTGTTTGTCTCTTGTTAACTAAATTTCAGATCAATTGCTACCTTTAGTGAGATGGGACCTACAGTCTCTCTTTTTTTTTATCTATAACTCCCACTTCTGATCTGATTAGAGACATTTAAGTCATGTTGGTTTTTAAATGAGGGGCTTCTAGTCTAATTCTATGCTTCCCAGGGTTCACATGTTTTGCATTAGTTGTGAGGCAGGCAATGATTTGTTTTCCTTTTATTTTACACTGACAAGCTGCATAATTTGCTGTATTTTACTAGGGATGTTCCTCCTTTACATTCAGGTAGTAACATGGCACCACTAGTCCCTCTTGCAGGGGCATGGCTAAGTTTTGGACTGGAATTGCTGGACAATTTAATAACATTAGATTATGCCATGTAGCTCATGGGTTCTTTTCTTGGCACATTTGAATATATTTACCATTTTAGTATATTATTTTTATTGGAATCTCCCACATGTTGTATCAATGTATAGTGGGTGCATAGAGCTTCTATGATTAAGGGATCTGATGTTGTTCCCAATGGTGATGTCTAATTTTAATGGACTGTCTACTATATGAGAAATGCTTGTTATGTTAATAACAAAATGAAAAAATAAAGTATAAAAAAACAAAAAACAAACAAACAAATGCATGTACCAGTGTCATTAAGTTTCCATGGTGATAAGGGCTTTCATCCTGCTGATGTTCCTGAGATGGTAAAAGCCATTCTGGACTACTGCTGATGTCTGAGCCTCAAATTCATCCCCTTATCCAGAATGATTCCTAGATTTTTCTGTAACGCCCTGCAAATGGGGGTTCCCAAAAGTCTTCTAGGAGCTGGTTAAGTGCTCCCAGCCTGAATGGTGTTCGGCGTTTAAGCTGCTTAACTATGAATGCTTTTAGAGCCTCTGGTACTGTCTCTTTAAGAGCTATCTGCCTGCAGACATAATTAATTTGGATGGGGGACTGTGTGTTTCCCTTCTTGAGCCCTGCTCGAGCTACTGCCAAATCGCTCCGTTTCTGCCATCGCTAAAAGTGCAGAGGGAGCCTTACCGAAAGGTGTAACCGTCTGCCAGGAATTGTTTAGAGTGATAATGAAAATACAGTTTGCCTAACCTGTTTTCCTTTCAGCAAGGACTGTGTAGTGTAGCTCTTTCATTTTGGTCCCAGACTGCTGAATTGGACCAATCAGTGGGGAGGGAGTCCTTAAAATGGAGTCTGCTGGCAAATCAGAACTTGGACTGTCATTGTGGAGCCAGCCATCTCTGTACTGTATGGCCAGTGCCTCTGGGAAATGTAGTTTGGAACTTGGCACCTTTTTGCACCAACAGAGGGAGCCCTACTGTGATTGACAGCCGAACCAGCCCACCGAACTGGAGGGAACCCAAAGGAAATGCCCTGCACCGTTGCTGGCGAGCCAGTTCGGTAGTGACAGTGAAGAGAGAAGGAGCCCTGCTCTTGCTGCTGTGTGTAGTCCACGCGGGAAGCGAGTGGGAGGCCCTGAAGTTGGCCTACAGCTGTTGTGAGTGCTAGTTCGGACTGAATCCGAGTGTGTGAGGAGGAAGAAGAAAGAAGAAGTGTGCAGAACCAGGCTTGCTTGTAGAAGACCGAAGATTTGCTGAAGTGCGATCGGCCTGTCGGGGACTGCTGATGCTGTGCGTGCTCCCAGGTAAGTTGCAGTGTTTGCGATCGGGATCGAGAAGCAGCTGCCTGGTATAGTAATTTCCTTTACATATAAATGTGTCCAGTGCTTGTGGGTGATCGTGATTCCATTTCCACTTTTACTGTGAGTTGTGAGCTGAAGCTGGAAGCTGAACTCAACTTAATCAGACTGAATCAGCCTGCTATCCAAAGCAGTTGTGCCCTGCCACGAGGGCTTCAACTCCATGCCCTGCTCTTCCGGCAATCCAGAGCAACCACTTCCATCAGGTTCTCTTCTTGGGGTATTGTGAGTACAAATCGAGATAGCTCCCTGCACCTTCCATTTAATCAAAGTGTGTCAACTGAGTTCTGTGTGTTTTTTTTCTATGGACTGAGCCATCCGGCTCCAGATTACAAGTGTGTGTTGTACATATATTTTATTCCTACAGGGCCCCATCCATCTGCACCAGCTGGCCAACCCCGGGCAACAGACCTGGCTAGCCCCCACCATCCTGGGTACCCAGAGTGTGACATTTTGGACCCTATATGTATGCACAGTACTGTGATTTGAATATTGCTAAACAAAATCAACCTGATTGCCCCCTTCCGTGTTACTGTCCCCTAAATAAATCAGATTTGTTGTTATTGAACTATATACCATCTGTGGTGTCAATACATATAGAACCAGCATTGCAGTGTGTTTGTGTATCTTGCCTAACCCTGTTTTATAGGGGGTCCTCAGAGACGTGCTGCAGAATCAGTCTCGAGGGTAAGTGGTATCTATATGTGTAAAAAGCGTGCATATGTGGGGTATTGGGAAGGTAACTCCCGTGTATGGTGTGGACCACTAGTGGGAACAAAGTGGGGGTCACAGTGCCCCAGAGGGCTGTACCCAAGCTAGTTTAACCACTACCAACCCTGACCTCTGGGTGGAGGCACCTGTCACTGGACCTAGGCCCCTTAACCTGTTACTAGCCATACAGGCAGGGGTAGTAGCCCTTGGGATAGTGCCACCTAGGGGTTACATCTTGGAGGCACCACTGGGATTAGCGTCCCCTAGTGGCCACATTTATGAATCACGGATAAAAATAAATGGATACACCAACAGAAGTGGCTGTACACCAGTTGGTGGGGTGGTGTACTGGGCAGGAGATCAACCCCCCAAATGCTATGCTTATCCTGGACATCCCCCTGGGTACCAATAAGGACACTGTAGAGGGAGTACTTTCCAAGGTGGAAGATTTACAAAACCCTGTGGTGGTGGGTCAACATGCTAATCTGCTCGCCCAAACTTTCATGGCCCTAGTAGAGTATAAGAACCCCATAGACAGTTCCAAAGTGCCACAGATTGTTACCCCTGGAAGAGCCCTCACTGCCTACAGAGTGATAACTAAAGACAGTAAAGACTCTGGAGGGGGATGAGCCCCCCCCACTATCTGAGACTTTTGAGGAGAAATTTGCTAAATTGTTGCTGGAGGAAGGGAAAACTGTGGAGGACTTGAAGAAACTATTTCTGCCACCTGGGGGTGTTCCTTCCTCAACACCCCCTCCTGCTCCAGTACCCGTTATTGCTCCTCCTTCTATGCCTGTGCCAATGGGAAGTATTGAGTCAGGGGAGAGCTTGATGTGGAAATTTCAAGCTACAAAACAATGGCAGGGGGAAAGTTTGTCCACATATGTTACTCGTTTGGAAAGAGCCATGCAGAAAGCTTACCAAAAAGGTGGGGTAGCTGCCAGTGACTTAAACCAAGTGAGATTGGGGCACATACTGCAGCATGCAAAGCATTCTAAATTGCAGCTCCTTCAACTAAGGATCCCAGATATAAGGGGTAACCCACCGGACTACTGTGACTTGAAAAAAGAACTCCGGGAGGTTGAAGACGAAGAGGGGGATTGTAATTCCAGGGTGAGTGTGGCCCAGGTGATCATGGCATCAGAATGCCCTTCTGAAGTGGGGACCAAGGAGGGTATGCCATCATGGGCTAAACAGTGGGGAGAACAGTTGCTGAAGGAGGTCAGAAAGGTACAACCGGATGTTCCCCCTGAGAATTCCCACGTGGGACCAGACTCTAATTCTGCTCAGGCCGTGACTGCCATGGGGGTGGGGGTGCCCCCTCAGACAACCTGTAACAAGGATAGCCCTCAGAGTGATATCAAAGAATTTACTGCCACCATGAAGGAACTGTTGAGGCATGTTACACCCCTTCCGCCATCACCAGCCCCTAATGGACCCCCACCCCTTGCCAATCCTCCAGTTCCTCAGGAAATGTTCTCTCCAAGGATGACCCAGGAGCCTATCATGTGTCTTAACTGTGGAAAAGATGGCCATATGAAGAGGGAATGCTGGTCTCAGAAAGTCTTAGAGAGAGTGGTGAGCCGGTTGCAAGGAGAGCTTTGGAGAACAAATCAGTGGCTAAGGGGTGCACGAAATGACTGCCGTGAGGGCCCGCGGAACTCTAACTCCAATTTTTATGTGGCAAAATCATCTGTCCAGGCCCCTGCTGCTGTCCCTCTGGAATGGTCTGAAGTGGAGGGTCCCTCCATGGAGACCACTGTAAAGGTGAATGGAGTGTCTACAAGAGCTGTATTAGACAGTGGCTCCCAAGTGACAATTATGTTCCAGGATTGGTATCAGATGCATTTGTCAGACGTAGCCTTACAACCATTGGAAAAACTGCATGTATGGTGGTTAAGTGAGAAGACCTACCCCTACTCCGGGTATATCTGAATTTGGCTGTCTTTTCCCACCTCCGTGGCTGGAGTGGTGGAGCAATTAGAGGCCCTGGCCTTAGTGTGTCCCCCTACTAGACTGTATGATGGGGTTCCTCTACTAATTGGGATGAATACGCATATGTTTGGATGGTTGGCGCAGTTGTGTTATGAAAAACAGGGGTCAAGGACTGGTAGAGCTTTAAGAATTCCGGCCTTGATCAAGAAGGTCTATGAGGCACAGAGAGATGCTGAAAAAGTGGAATCAGAGGAACAGGTGGGAATTGTCTGGAAGAAGGATCCTGAGTCTCTGATCCTGGTACCAAATGCCCAGTGTACCTTACAGGGGGAAGTCCATATCAGAAAAGATGTCAAGAATAAAATCCTCACGCTGGATGCTCCAGGCGATGGGAAATTGCTGGAAGGACTGCTGGTCAAGCCAAGTATTTTGCCTGCCAGAGCCCATGCTTATGCCAGATGGGTAATGGTCCAAGTTGATAATGTGTCTGATAGAGAGATTCAAGTAAATAGAGGTTGCAACCTGGCTAATGTACATTGTGCAGATACTGCAGTGCTAAATAGTAACAAGTGTTTGGGGGAAAATAACAGAGTGACGCCTGACTTGTTTAATTTTGGTGACTCCCCGTTGCCAGCCGAATGGAAGATGAGAATCAGTAAAAAGCTTGCCCAGAGAGACCAGGTGTTTTCTTTAAAGGAATGTGATGTAAGATGTGTGCAAGGAGCTGAGCACCACATCCGGCTACATGATGAAAGGCAATTTCATGAGAGGTCTCGACGCCTGGCCCCTGCTGACATAGATGATGTGAGACGGCATCTGCAAGAGATGCTTGCTGCTGGTGTAATACAAGAATACAGAAGCCCATATGCTTCACCTATCGTGGTAGTGAGAAAAAAGAATGGGACAGTAAGAATGTGCGTGGATTATCGCACCTTGAACCGGTGGACTATCCCTGATCAGTATACAATGTCCCGCATCCAGGATGCTTTAGACTGCCTGAATGGTAGCAAGTGGTTCTCCACGCTGGATCTTCACAGTGGGTACTACCAGATCCCGATGGCCCCGGAAGACCGTGAGAAGACAGCCTTTATCTGTCCGCTTGGTTTCTATGAATTCATGAGGATGCCTCAAGGGATTTCAGGTGCCCCAGCCACTTTTCTTTTTTTTTTTTTTTAACTTTCAGTCTTTATTTTATTTAAGTAAAACTTTTACAAAACCTTTAAGAGACAAGAGAGGACACTAAAAAATATCAAAAAAATCTTAATTACGTACATTAAAGATTAAAAAGGAGAAAAAAAAGGGGAATACAATTAATGTGCACTTTTAGTCAAGTAGATCAAGCAATTTCATTCAATGCCAGCATTAAGAGGCAGAGGGTGCTATCCAGTAAATTCTCTGCAGTAAGCATATAGCGCAATACATAAAACTAACTTAAGGTACAAAATCTGAACGTATGGGCATAATATATAAAACCCATTTTCTCCATTCAATTTCAAAGGCCTTTTGTGATTTATTAATTATGGCAGTGAGTCTCTCCATCTTGTAAAGATCTATCATTACTTGTTGCCAGAGGTCTAAAGTAGGCAGTAAGTGTGAATTCCATCTCTTTGTGATGGCTTTTTTAGCAGCCAAAAGGGCCAAATTTAGCAATCTCTTAGATGGAACATCAGTAAGTTCTGGGGGGCTAACACCAAACAGGAAAAGTTGAGAATCCAAGACTAGGTTCGGGGATATTAACTGATGGAGAGCCTCACTGAGTTGTGAGAGAAACAGCTGAAGGACCTCACATGTCCAGAAAATATGACCCAAAGTAGCTGGGGAGAACCCACATTGCCTCCAGCAGTTTGCCTTAACATGAATTGTATATTTCTGAATCACTGCAGGAGCCCTGAAATACCTTACGGTAAGTTTCCAGGCAAAATCCTTCCAATTGCCTGAACTGACACCTTTGCACATTTTTTTCAGGTGGTCCTCCCAGCTGGGTAAAGATATCTCCATCTCTAAGTCTTTTTCCCAGGCTATTCTGATTTTATCGAGAGGCTTACTCTGCAGCTTACAAAGACTTCTATATAAAGTAGAAATCAGATGGGGTGGGATTGGTCTCCCTTCTATGGCAGCTATTAAAATAAGCAGAAGGTCAGTAGGGGGGGAATCTTCCCACTGTAACCTCCCAAGGGAGTTAAGGTAATTCCTAGTCTGAAAATATCTGAATCTGTCTGTATAGGCAATATTATATTTTTGGGTCAGCTCTGTTAGTGATAGGACTGTGCCCTTGGGCGTAAAATGATATACCAAATATAGGCCTTTCCTTTACCATTTAGCATATCCCTTGTCCATCTTGCCCGGAGGGAAAGCATCTAAGTAGGAAAGGGAGAACATAGCTGGTCTCCAGGATTTGAATTCCCTTGACGACCAAAATCTTTGCCAACATTTAAGCGTTGACTGTGTATACGGGTTAGTTATAGTTTCTACCCTGGTTACTGTGGAGACAGAGAGTAAGGTACCATAAATGTCCATAAACTCCTTTCCCTGCGTTTCCACAGATTTCCATCTGGATATAGAGGTCTCGTCAAGCCAGTATAAGGGCATTCTTATTTGACATGCTTGGTAATATAATCTGAAGTTTGGCAGGGACAAGCCCCCTAAGTGCCTTGGAAGCTGTAATGCTGCAAGATTAATCCTAGGCCTCTGATTTGCCCAGATAAATGAAGAAATTTTTTTCTGCAGCGTCCTAAAAAACGCATCTGAGATTTGTACAGGGAGGGTCTGAGCCAGGTAGAGAAAGGGAAGTAAGACCGCCATCCTAATTGATTCTACACGTTGGTAGAGAGACAAGGGGAGGGCTCTCCATCTTTCCAGATCTGACGAGGTCTTGGACATAAAGGGGGCATAATTCAATGCAAACAGATCATTATCCGAAGAACCAATGTGAACTCCTAGGTATCTAATGCTTTCCAAGTTCCATCTGAAATTATAAGCTTGCCTCAATTCGGCCTGTGGGGTAAAGTTTCAGGCTAAGACCTCAGTCTTATTTTCATTAATTTTGTATCCTGCTATTACCCCAAATTTTTTCAAATTGTCCCAGAGGAGAGGGAGAGCAGTCTCAGGGTCAGTCATATATATTAGGAGGTCGTCCGCATATAATGCTAACTTTTGATTTATTGAATCAACTTCTGTCCCTGTCAGTCCATCCTCCTGTCTCAAGGCCTGGGCCAAGGGCTCCAGATACATTGCAAACAACAGAGGAGAAAGGGGGCATCCCTGTCTGGTGCCACGAGAAATGGAGATAGGGCTGGAGGAAGAACCGTTTATCCGAATATAAGCTTTGGGATGGGAGTACATAGCTTTTATTAATTTAACAACAGTCTGCGGGACTCTGGCCCTCCCCAGTATTTCCCACAGGAAAGGCCACTCGACACGGTCGAACGCCTTCTCTTCGTCTAGGGAGAGAAGGAGGAATCCGGACTTAGGGTCCCTCGCCCTCTGCAGCAAATGCAAAGTTCTCTTAAAGTTATCTTGTGTCTGGCGCCTCGGGACAAAACCCGTTTGATCTAGATCTATTATTTCTGGTAGAAATTTTTCAAACCTTTTGGCCATTATAGATGCAAATATTTTATAATCAGTGTTAAGAACCGAAATAGGTCTATATGAAGAACATGATGTTGTGTCTTTACCTGGTTTTAAGATACTGGATATATATGCATAGCGCCACGAATCAGGGATGGGTTCACCCAGTTGTATAGCCCTGCAAGCCTCCAACAAGGTTGGGGAAAGATTCGCACGGAAGACCTTATAAAAGTCCCCAGTATAGCCATCCGGACCAGGACTTTTATTGGTTTTGAGAGCTGCCAGTGCCTGTTCTGGTTCTATTAGGGAGATTGGGCTCTCCAGAAATTGCTGTTGCTTTTGAGATACCTTCGTCCGGTTGAGCTTCTTCAGGAAGGCCTCCATTGCCTGTGGCCCTTCTGCACATTCAGTGCCGTACAGGCCACTGCAATATTTCTGGAAGGCCTGCTCAATTTCCCGGGGAAGAGTAACTATCCTCTTGGAACCTGGATCTCTAATTTGAATAATGTTAGATCTAGATTTATGCTGCCTAAGTCTATGAGCTAGCAAACGGGTGGCTCTTGGGCCCCCCTTGTAATATTTTTGTTTGAGAAGCTGCAGTGCTTGCTCTGTATGTATATCTAAGATTGCCTTGATCTGTTGTTTAGTGGCTTGCAGGAGAGGATATACCCCAGCATCACTAGCTGCATGCAGGGTCTGTAAGCTTTGAAGTTGCTGTTGCAGACTGCCAAGGCGCTGTTGCTGTTTCTTTTTATGGTGTGCTGCATATTTAATTATTTCCCCCCTAAGGACAGCTTTAAGGGTATCCCATAGGACTCTCGTCTTAGTTTTCTGTCTGTTATTATCATCTAGAATCTGCTTTATTTTGTGGTGCACCAGCTCTCTGAAATCTTTACTATTCAGCAGGAAGTTGTTAAACCTCCATAGGGTATTAATTTTCTCCCTGTCCCATGTCACACTTAAAGTAAGGATCGAGTGATCTGATAACACAGTCGGGGTCTGCGTGCAGCTCTGCATTTTATACAAATGCTCTTTAGATACATGTAAGTAATCTATACGGGTATACACCTAATGGGGGCGGAATAGTGTGTATATTCTCTTTTATTGGGATGTTGATTGCACCATATGTCTATCCAGTGTGCCTCAGAGAGAGATAAGCCTGCATAGCCCGATGTGCAGGGGATCTCTTAAAGGGCCTCCTGCTAGATGTATCCAGGTAGGAGGTGGTTAGGTTATGGTCTCCCCCCATTATCAATACTTCTCTACTTCTTTCCATAACCTTCTGAAATAACATTTTCCTCACTGTAGGTCCCTCTCCTGGAGGCACATACAGAGAGACAAGGGTGAGCTCCTGCTCCTCCAGTCAACCCACTGCAATAGCAAGGTGACCATCTGGGTCAGAGTATGAATTTGTCAGACGGAAGGGAACACCTTTGGGGATCAAGACAGCCACTCCCCTCCTTTTCCCTCTACCGTATACCGAAGCCACAATTGTAGAAAAACCAAATTTGGCTAATTTTTGGTGCTCCTGTTTATTTAAATGCATCTCCTGTAATAGGAGGAAAGAAGGCTTCAGCCTTTTAAGAGAGGAGATCACCCTACATCTCTTTATGGGGTTATTTAACCCATTAACATTGTGTGAACAGATCTTAACTGTAGGGATTTTATCCATCATAAAATTATAAAAGCCTGAGCTGAATAAGTAAAAACTGCTGAGAGGGTTGTGGGGAAACTCTGAATTCTGAATTCCATTACCCAGCCACTTTTCAATGACTGATGGAGCGTGCAGTGGGAGACATGAACTTATTAGAGTACCTGGTATACCCAGATGATGTTATTGTGTTTGGCAGCTCACTGGAAGAACATGAGAGCAGATTGTTCAAGGTGTTGGACCAATTGGAAGACTTTGGCCTTAAACTATCCATCGATAAATGTCAGTTCTTCCAAACCTCTGTAAAAGTATGTGGGCCACATAGTGTCCACCGAGGGAATAGAAACAGACCCAAGTAAAGTTGAGGCCTTGACCACCCCACAATCTAAAAAAACTGCAAAGATTCCTGGGCTTCTGTGGTTACTATCGCCGGTTCATCTAGGACTATTCAAGAGTGATTCGTCCTCTGCTTAATCTTAGTCAAGGTTACCCTCCTACTAACAAAAAATATAAGAGGTCGACGTCTCCTGAGACTGAGAGAGTGTATTTCCGTCCCAATGAAGTTTTTGGGGCAAGATGGACACCTGATTGTGAAGCTGCTTTTCATGAGATTATATACCAACTCACTCATGCTCCTGTCCTTGAATATGCAGATCCAGCAAAACCCTATGTCCTACACACTGATGCTAGCCTGCAAGGTTTGGGGGCTGTGTTGTACCAGGAGCATGAGAATGAACTGAGACCAGTGGCCTTTGCCAGTAGAAGCCTGACCCCATCCGAAAAGAACTATCCTGTACATAAGTTAGAGTTCCTAGCTTTGAAGTGGGCCATTGTTGACCAATTCCACGAGTACTTGTATGGGGCTAAGATACCAGTAAAAACTGACAATAATCCTTTGACCTATGTGCAGACTTCAGCTAAGTTGGATGCTACTGGCCATAGGTGGCTTTCTGCATTATCTACATATGACTATGCTGTGGACTACAGAGCAGGCCTGAACCACATAGATGCCAATGCTCTCTCATGGAGGCCTGTTCCCTGGAATGACTGGGTCAGACTGTCAGAACCTGATATTCGAGAACTCTGCCAGAAGTTTGACAAGAGGAACAAATGTCCACGGACGCAGTGGACTGTATGGTGGATTGTTTGGGGCCCTCTGAGAATTGCATACCTGCTGCTAATTGTTACTTTTCTGCATTAGACATTGGTGCCTTGCCTCAGTTAGACAATGACAGTCTTCAGTGGACTCAATCCCGTGATCCTATGATCAAACCAGCTTTAGAAGCCCTCTCCGCAGGGAAAGACGTGTCCAAATTACGCTCCACTGATTTGAGAACTGCATTGTTATACAAGGAAAGTCCTGACTTGAAACTGATTAATCAACTGTTATACAGAGAAGCAGTAGACAGAGGCGGGACAAACAACAACTAGTTTTGCCCACTGCTTTCTGAGACTTGGTACTGAGGTCCCTACACAACCACATGGGGCACCTTGGTATAGACAGAACACTTGACTTGGTGAGATCCAGATTCTATTGGCCTAAGATGGGGGCTGATGTTGAGCAACACATTCGAACTTGTAGTCGCTGTTTACAGAGGAAAGCCTTGCCCCAGAGGGCTGCCCCCCTTGTTAACATCACCACCAGCACCCCCATGGAGCTGGTTTGTATTGACTTTCTGAGTTTGGATTAAAATCAAAGAAATATTAGTAATGTGCTGGTGGTCACTGACCATTTTACGAGATATGCCCAAGCTTTCCCCACCAAGGACCAGAAGGCATCCACCGTGGCAAAAGTACTTATAGAAAACTTTTTTGTTCGCTATGGGGCTACGCAAAGAATCCATTCTGATCAAGGGAGAGACTTTAAGAGTCATCTGATCAAAGAGATGCTTTCTCTGTGGGGAGTGTGAAAGTCCAGAACCACCCCCAAGGGGACCCACAGCCTGAACGTTTTAACTGCACTCTGTTGGATATGCTGGGCACCCTCCACCCAAAGGACAAGCCTAGATGGAGCCAACAAATTAGCACCTTGGTACATTTATTTATTTATTTATTTATAATGCAATCAGTTTACAACCTTTGAGCCAGGGGCTCATTTCCAAAGGTACCTCGTCAACAATGGTAGATAATACAGATAATACAGAAAGCATGGTACATACAAACGAAGAGCATAAGTATAAACAGACATGGGTAAATGGCACATGGTTACAGCAAACATTGGTAGAGTAATACAGAGCAAAATATGGTATTATTGACAACAGGATAATAACAGGGTTTAGCAGCATAATGGTATGTCATGGAAGTGTGGTAACAGCCAAACAGGTCTACTGTGTCAGATTACAAGGAACGTAAGGCATAAGACAGGAACAGTACAGGTAAATCGATAAAGCAGTCACACCGGTCATATGATAACAGATTACAAGAAGCGTAGGGCCTGAGACAGGAGTAGTACAGAATGGAGGTATGATCCGTATGGAACAGGGTAGTAAATAAGTAAGCATGCCTACAACTGCACCAAAAGTGATGCCACTGGGTTGTGCCCCTACTGCCTTATGTTTGGAAGAGAGGCCCGACTACCGGTAGATGTTTGTTTCAGAGTTTCTCCTGATGGGGTTCGAACTGATAACTGTTTACAGTATGTGCAAAAGTTAAAGGCCCAGCTGAATCATGCGTACCAACTGGCTCAAACCATGGCTGCCAAAAGAAATCTGGCCAACAAAAGGTCATGTGATGCTCTCCGCGTAGGCAGACGCTTTTGAAACCCGCTCCTACCTCAAAGGCTTCCAATCTAAAGAAATAATGACTTTTGGAGCATATAATTCAACAAACTTCGATCATCTCAACTGCTGGAAACCCCAGGATCTCACAGGAGAATTTACCAACTAGAGAAACGGGAATATTTTCGAAGAATGGAGGCCGAAATGAAACAGGCACTCCCGGCCCGTACACCACCTACAACTCCAGACAAGCTAGCTAAGCATACAAAAACCCAAAATGCAGCATCGATCAAATCTTCTCAAGCTCCAACTACTATTATACCACTCACGGAGGAAAAGTTCGTAGCCGAATTAGCTCCGCTGAAGAAAGCATTCCTAGATTTCTCATCGGATCTTAAAACCATCAAAGAAGACTTGAAAGATACAAATTGGGCAGTGACAGACGTGGCAGCATGCACATCCTCACTCAAGAAATGGCAGACTAGAGTTGATTCGGACATGTCTTCTGTGTGGCAGAGAATGAGTAAATTAGAGCTCAAACTTGAAGATCTGGAAGGCCGTAACAGTCGTAACAACCTGGTTATTTTCGGCCTTCCAGAGGAGGCTGAAGGCCACTTGCCTGTTTTATTTGCTCAGAAATTGTTGTTGAAAATTGCTGGACCCCCGCCTCATGCTGATGCCTACATTGTTGAAAGAGCTCACAGGTCCTTGAGCATGTTCTTGGGAAAACCAAAGAAATGCAAGAAATCAAGTGGGACCAAGCCGATCTACGTATATCCCAGGATCTGCCCGTTGCCGCACGCCAGAAATGAGCAGAATATCACTCCAGCATTGTGAAGCTGATGGCGCCTAGTATTAAATGTCGGATGTTATACCCAGCTAGACTCTCTGTTCTGCATCATGGAACATGGAAATCGTTTGATAATGCCGAACATGCTGCCCGAGAATTAGCGATCTTGTTTCCAGATTTATACATGCAGCGCTGATCACTGATAATTAATCAAGCGGAGGTGCCGATTCTAACTGGAACCCGAAATTACCCCTAAACGAATGTGTTTCTTTGAAGAATGGGGCTAATCAAAGCATAAAAAGAGCTTTAATCCATCTTGTTACTGCGGTTTCTTTCCTTGTTTCACTTCCTAGTCACTGGGATGGTTCACCGTGTATTTGCAGCTCTCTCCTGTCCTCAGAAATCATTTGACAATGCTGATCATGCTACCAGAGAATTAGCTATATTGTTCCCAGACTTTTTTCATGCAGTGCTGATCCCTGACAATCATTCAAGCAGAGGTGCCGATCCTAGCTGGAACCCGAAATGACCCCTAAATGGATGTTTATCGTTCAAGAATGGGGCTAATCAAAGCATAAAAAGAGCTTTCACTCGTCTTGTTACTGTGGTTCCCTTCCTGGTTTCACTTCCTAGTCACCGGGATGGCTCACCGAGTATTTGCAGCTGTTTCTTGTCCTCAGAAAAGTCTCACCCGACTTTGCTTTATCTTTTTTATTGCAGGGAGACTGCCTTGTTGCCAGTAAGCTCATTTTTTCAGGGAATGCCTTTTTTTTTTATCTCAAATTCAGAGACATTCTAATCACAAACTTTATGCAGACTCTACGAGAGGAAGGGCTGCTCGATTATGCTCACGATAGCTATTTATGTTCAAAATGGGTGAACTTGTGCTGTATCTACTGGAGAAACGCTGTAACTAATCTACCAACTTGCCCATTATGTCTCTTTTATTTAAATCTAATAAGCTCAGTTCGCTTTACCCTAAGTTTGTGATGATGGGCATTGTATTTCTGAGTAGTGTAAATTGGTCAAGCACTGGCTTGACTCATTTTCTAAGCAGAATGCTGGACTATTTGGTTGTTTGGGTTGATTTGTACACTACTTTGTAAATGAAAGTGAATGCATTCATTATAACAGTTTAACATAACTGGGGAATACTGATTTTAGTTTTAACAAAACAATATTGTTTTAATATTATGTTTTTAAGGTATATTAAAAATAATGGTAAATGTCATATGTCACTATATTGATTTTTCTTACAGGGTTTTTTTTTCTATCACCTGTAAATACTTCATTATTGGGGTTTAACTGTATTAGGTGAATTACTGTTATTCAATGCTATATAGAGGTGGTGGGAGTGGGGAGTTGAGTGGGACTGCCTATGCTGGTAGCAGTCATGAAACAGACTATGAGGGTTGATCTTCCCATGTCAGTATCCAGACTTGGGTTTCTTCTTTTATCAGTAGTTAAAGGTAAAGTTGGAAGATCAAGGGAGTACTTTCATAGAATTGGAAGTCTGGGGTTAAGTAATCGGGATGGGGGAAGGGATAATTATAATACTTAGGATGTCTGCCACTGGTCTGGATGTAGTAATCATTAGGTTAGATGTTCTGAGCTGGCTTTTACTTAAAGAAATACATTTCTTTTTTTTTAGGTTGTTGTAGGTTGTTGTATCAGACATGGCTGGGCTTAAGTATTGTTCCTGGAATATAAAAGGTGCACAGACCCCAGCTAAGAGAACTAAAATTTAGCTTTACCTGAAAAGTCTGCAAATAGATGTAGCCTTTATTCAAGAGACACACTTGTTATCTATTCAAACAGATTGCTTAAGGAGATACTGGGTGGGTCAGGTATTTAGTTCTGGTATTGATTCCCACAAAAGAGGGACAGCTATTCTTATATCCTGGAAAATTCCATTCCAACTCATTCATTCAATTGCTGACCCAGGAGGCTGATATGTGATTCTTAGGGCCTTGCTTGGGCCACTCAGAAGTAATATTAGGTTCCATTTATGGACCGAACAATGAAGACCCCGAATTTTTGACTAGCCTTATGTCTACCCTGGCCTCATGGACTACACTTCCAATAATTTTGGGGGTGATTGGAACCTGGTCATATCTAATCAGCTAGATAGATCCGTCCAGATAAGACAAAAATTAACACCCGCTCGAAAAGCAATACATGAGTTAATGCACTCTATTGGTATTACTGACCCCTGGAGGCTTCTGTATCCAGACAATAAAGAATTTTCATTTCACTTCCTTCCTCACCACTCTTTTTCCCGACTGGATTATTATGTTATTTCACTAGACTTATTGCCGGGTGTCTCTATGGCTTATTATTCTTCCAAAGCAATTTCTGACCATCACATTGCCTATCTTCTTCTTGATATCTCACCAAATATACACAGAGATACATTATGGAAACTAAATAATCAGCTTTTGAAATCCGAAGATCAAATAAGACTTATTCAGACATTCACATCTAATTTTATGGACCACAATGCCTCAAAAAGACTTTTTATGTGGAGCTCTGAAATGTGCTCTGAGGGGTGAATTTATTCGATTAGCGACAAAACGTAAAAAACAGAGAGAAGTAACACTTTCCACAATCCAGGCCCAAACAGAAGAACTAGAATGCCACCTCCTTCCCTCAGCTCCAGTAGAAGACTGGACAAAAGTAGAGTCCCTTCGTGCACAATATAACCAGATTTTAGCTGAAAAGGCTAAATTTCTTGTGCTCCAATCCAAAATCTCATACTTCGATCAGGGGGAAAGGGCGGGGAAGCTCATGCATACTCAAATGGCTGATAAAATAGTCACTTCTATTTACTCGACCTCAGAAGTCTTGCTTACCTCCCCTCAGACATTGCAAATGCACTTCGAGAATATTACCGACAGTTATATTCGGCCCCAAACCATTCTTCCCTGCTTCAACAAATGGATAATTTTCTTCAAGATATCGATCTCCCAGTTTTATCTGAGGCCCAGTTTACGTGCCTGAAAACTCCCATTACTCTAAAGAAAGTCCTGGCAGCTATAGACTCCCTATCATGAGATAAATCTCTGGGTCCGGATGGTTTCGCTACAAACTTTTACCATACCTTTAAAGGGAAGATTGCTCGCATTCTTCTAGATACTTTTCAATACATTTTCAATAAAGGTATATCCGACACTTCCCTGACTCAGACCTTTTTAATCGTTATTCCAAAACCTGATAAAGACCCTCTTCTTATTACCAACTATAGACCAATTTCTTTAATTAATGTGGATCTTAAGATCTTGGCTAAAATACTCTCGTCTAGATTAGGTCAGGTCTGGGAACCTCTTGTCGGTCAAAAACAGGTAGGGTTTGTCAAGGGGAGACTATCTTCTGATCACCTTAGGAAAGTTGACTACCTCTCTTCTGTGTCCAGGAAACTCACCTCCTCAGCTGCTCTTGTCGCCCTAGATGTGGAAAGGGCCTTCGACTGGGTCTCTTGGAAATGTCTCTTCTTGTTACTGGCCAAATACTGTATTCCGCAAGAATTTATTCAATGGATCAAAATTTTATATACACTACCCAAATTTATTGCAATGGCATTCTCTCCACTTCCTTTACTTTATCCCAGGGAACTAGACAAGGTTGTCCCCTTTCCCCATTTCTTTTCAACTTGTACTTGGAACCACTTATTAGGAAAATCAAAAATTCTGGTATGATTTCTGGGATACCAATTGGGCACACTGAATACAAAATATCGGCATATGCAGATGATTTACTTCTGCATATTGCCAGTCTTCCTCAATCTCTCTCGGCAATCTTTTAAATTATTTCTCACTTCAAAACAATTTCGAATTATAAGCTCAACATGGGTAAAATGGAAGTATATCTCCTCAACAAATTCACATTGAAGAGTGATATTGAACAACTGGGTGTACGCTGGAATACTGAAAAATTTAAATACCTAGTACTCTTTATACATCCTCTTCCCCATGTAATGAAAAAACTTAACTTAGACGTTCTAAACTGGACCCTATCAAAAGATTTTAAGCGATGGTCGAAATTGCCTATTTCTCTATGGGATCATATGAATATAATAAAAATGAATGTTTTGCCTCAGATTTTATATCCCTTACAAATGTTTAATGGGGCTCTTCCGCTCTCATGGTTTGCACAGATACACAGACTTATTAGTTCCTTTATATGGCAAGGAAAGAAAGTTAGACGAAGTTATCTTAAACTTACACATCAGAAGACTGACAGAGGCCTTCAAGCCCATAATTTCTATATTTATTATTTAGACATACACCTGGCAAGATTTAGATTCTGGTTACATTCCCCAGAAGCTATTTTAGAATCCACCTATTGTCCCTCCTGGGTCAGAATTGAACAGGCTCTTTGCTTGGTGGATGGCATGGATCCTAAGACTCTCCCTTTTATTACCAGGAAGAATCTCCCTAAAGCCTTACAGAAAACATCATTATATGCCTTACTTCATACTCAACATCAGTTAAATAATTTCCTAAAAGCAGATGCAACCAGAGACATAATCCAACCCTTGTTCACTAATCCTAATTTTTTAATCTCAGGTAAGATTATTAAACGTCACCTCTTTTGGCCACAAATGGGTGTAAACAGTGTAGACCAACTTGTTAAAGACCAAAAAAATGCTCTCCTTTAAAGAAGCCAAATCCATTTTTAAATGGCCTGATAACCAAGTGTTTACATTTTTTCAAATAGCACACTTATTGGTAAAGCACTTTGGGTCGGGTATATGGAAAAGTCCCCTTATGTCAGCGGTTCTCCCATATGTAGAATCTATCCCTACATCTCACATTATATCCTATTCATATAAATTTATACTAAAAGAAATAGCTAACATAGAAGGTCAAAGATCTTATTGGTGGGACAATATTTTACCACCGCATTCCCCCTCTAGGAATTGGCCCAGCATCTGGAAATACCTATATAAATACATCAAATGGGATAGGTACAGAATAATGCAATACTATATTAACCATAATTTATAGTACACACCAGTTCAACTTCATCAAATCGGGGCTATATCCTTCAGCCGATGACCAAAATGTCAACATGAACCAGACGATTTATTTCATATGCTTTGGGCCTGTGATACTATTAACTCCTTTTGGAAGGAGATTCAAAATCGTCTCAACCCACTGCTTATGGTTACTGACAAATTTATTCCGGAAATTTGTATTCTGGGGGATTATAGGCAGATTCAAGGGTTGCAGCAGAAAGCCCATATGGCCTTAATTACTGCTTGTGCCAAGAAAATAATATTGCGACATTGACTAGATTCATCTACTCCCCTTTATTTAGAGTGGTTCAAAGAAATTATGTTTGCCTTACAGGCAGAACTTATACTGGCAGGAACCAAGAATAGATTAGGAGCGTACAAGCAAAGGTGAGAAACACTCCAAACTCTTATATCGGTACAATACACCTAATCCATACTTATTAGGTATATCCCCGTAGCCAGCACTTCTGACTTACAGTCTCAATTGTCCCTTTCCTTTTTGTCTCTACTATAAAACCAGGTGGCAGACCGGGGTTGGGGGGAAGAAGGATAAGGGGGGGGGGGTTACACACAATTTAAATGCATCATAATCTGCTTTTGATAAGCAATTATCTTCTCTTACTGAATGCAATCATAATGTAACTGTTTATTACTAGATTTTCCTTACATAGCATTGTCATGTTGTCTGTATTTGTATGTTGTTAAGCATTTAAAATTAATAAAGTTTATTAAATAAAAAAAAAGAAATAAGGCCAACAGAGAAAGGTATGATAAAAAGGTGAAAGCACAGGAACTCCAGGAGGGGGATTGTGTGTTGCTAAGAAATCTGGGACTGCATGGCAAACACAAGATTGCTGACAGGTGGCACCATCTCCCTCACATTGTAGTGGGCAAACTGGATGATCTGCCTGTGTACAAAGTAAGGCCTGAGAATAATTCAGAAGATGTTAAGACAATGCATCGAAATCATTTGCTGCCCACTGGCCAAATCTTGATCGAGTTTGAGCCCCCAGAAAGTGCTCCCTCTGGACCAGTGACCAGAGCTGCTGCTAAGCAAAAGCAAAGAAAGTCTGCACCTACAAATGCTGAGTTAAAGTGTTCTCCACAGCAAGTCCCAGTCGAAAATGACTGTCAGTCTATTTCAGAGGAAAGTGAGTGCAACTTTGGGTACTACCCTTCTTATGAACTGAGTCAATTGTTTCAAGGCAATCCCCTAGTCAACTATGGAGATGAAGCTGGGCCTTCTGTACTGCCTAAACCCCCAGCTTTGTCCCTGGAGCCAATGCTCCCAGAATGTGAGGTGCAGAGTATTAAGTTGGATGACATGGAATCACTGTGCATGGTGGAACTGTATGAGCTTTTGGAGGAGGAAAATGATGAACTGGGACAGACTGGTGATATACCAGAACAAGAAGAGCATTTTGAGTGCCCTGATGGTTCATTGCCAGTGCCAGAAAATTCTCCATGTGAGCCAAGTGTTGTGGACTCAGAGACTGTAAATCCTGGAGCTGAAAGTGCCCCAAGTTCTAGCCTCTCTACCCAATGGAGATTCCCCTGACAAGTGAGGACAATACTGAAAATGAGGCTCAGAATGCAGAGACTGTAACAGTTCCCCTAGAAAGACTAGTTGAGCTGTGAAGCCTGTAGTGCGCTTAAGCTATGATTCCCCTGGGAGGCCTGTAGACTTGCCTCTCAGTGTGGTCCACAAGGGGGTGTATGTATCCCAGAGTTCACTACCTAAACTGAGCATCAGTGCTAACTCTAGGATAATTGGATTGCCTTCCAGGTATGGTGTCCCTGCCCCATATAGCTCCAAGGTAGCTAATAGGGAAGGGCCCCCTCTCTCCAAGTTTCATGTACAGGAGGTAATAACCTGAGTTAAGGTACAATGTGTGTATAATGCTGTGCAAAAGGTAGTGTGCTGAAAAGTATCAGAAATGTGTTTATGGCAAAGGTGATATGTTCACTGATGTTTACACATATAAGCCTAATGTGTTAGTGATGTAAATGTATATGGTTTTGTACTGAAGTTTATGGGGATACTTACTTGACGCGGATGCCAAGTTTTTCCAGGCCAGGCAGGGTGTAACCCCCCTGCAAATTGGGGTTCCCAAATGTCTTCTAGGAGCTGGCTAAGTGCTCCCAGTCTGAATTGTGTTTGGCGTTTAAGCCGCTTAACTGTGAGTGCTTTTAGAGCCTCTGGTACTGTCTCTTTAAGAGCTGTCTGCCTGCAGACATAATTAATTTGGATGGGGGTATGTGTGTTTCCCTGCTTGAGCCCTGCTCGAGCTACTGCCAAATCGCTCCGGAATTGTTTAGAGTGATAATGAAAATACAGTTTGTCTAACCTGCTTTCCTTTCAGCAAGGACTGTATAATGTAGCTCTTTCATTTTGGTCCTAGACTGCCGAATTGGACCAATCAGTGGGGAGGGAGTCCTTAAAATGGAGTCTGCTGGCAAATCAGAACTTGGACTCTCATTGTGGAGCCAGCCACCTCTGTACTGTATGGTCAGTGCCTCTGGGAAATGTAGTTTGGACCTTGGCGCCTTTTTGCACCAACAGAGGGAGCCCTACTGTGATTGACAGCCGAATCAGCCAACCAAACTGGAGATAACCCAAAGGAAATGCCCTGCACTGTTGCTGGCGAACCAGTTCAGTAGTGACAGTGGCGAGAGAAGTAGCCCTGCTCTTGCTGCTGTGTGTAGTTCGCGCGGCAAGCGTGTGGGAGGCCCTGAAGTTGGCCTGCAGCTGTTGTGAGTGCTAGTTCGGACTGAATCTGAGTGTGTGAGGAGGAAGAAGAATGAGGAAGTGTGCAGAACCAGGCTTGCCCATAGAAGACCGAAGATTTGCCGAATTGCGATTGGCCTGTCGGGGACTGCTGATGCTGTGTATGCTCCCGGGTAAGTTGCAGTGTTTGCAATCGGGATCAAGAAGCAGCTGCCTGGTATAGTAATTTCCTTTACATACAAATGTGTCTAGTGCTTGTGGGGGATCGCAATTCCATTTCCCCTTTTACTGTGAGTTGTGAGCTGAAGCTGGAAGCTGAACTCAACTTAATCAGACTGAATCTGCCTGCTATCCAAAGCAGTTGTGCCCTGCCACGAGGGCCTCGACTACATGCCCTGCTCTTCTGGCAATCCAGAACAACCACCTCCATCAGGTTCTCTGCTTATGGTATTGTGAGTACAAATTGGGGTAGCTCCCTGCACCTTCCATTTAATCAAAGTGGGTCAGCTGAGTTCTGTGTGTTTTCTTTCTGTGGACTGAGCCATCCGGCTCTGGATTACAAGTGTGTGTTGTGCATATATTTTATTCCTACAGGGCCCCGTCCATCTGCAGCAGCCGGCCAACCCTGGGCAACGGACCTGGCTAGCCCCTCCATCCTGGGTACCCAGAGTGTGACATTTTGGACCCTATATGTATGCACCGTACTGTGATTTGAATATTGCTAAACAAATCAACCTGATTGCCCCCTCCCATGTTATTGTCCCCTAAATAAATCAGATTTGTTGTTATTGAACTATATACCATCTTTAGTGTCAGTACATATAGAACCAGCATTGCAGTGTGTTTGTGTATCTTGCGTAACCTTGTTTTATAGGGGGTCCTCTGAGACGTGCTGTAGAATCAGTCTCGAGGGTAAGTGGTATCAATATGTGTAAAAAGCATGCATATGTATGGTATTGGGAAGGTAACTCCTGTGTATGGTGTGGGCCACTAGTGGGGACAAAGGGGGCGGTCACAGTGTCCCAGAGGGCTGTACCCAAGCTAGTTTAACCACTACTAACCCTGACCTCTGGGTGGAGGCACCTGTCACTGGACCTAGGCCCCTTAACCTGTTACTAGCCTTACAGACGAAGGTAGTAGCCCTTGAGATAGCACCACCTAGGGGTTACATTTCACCTTTGTGGCAGCCAAAAGCCTGGAGGAGCTGAGCCGAAGCTCCATCTCCCTCTTGGTAGCCACCGCTTTAGTCTTGTCTGAGTTGAGTCTTATCCAGCCCAATGACATCCAATCTTGAATCTCGTCCAGGGACCTATTCAGGAAATCGATTGCACTCGGCATCTTAGGTACAAAAAACAGATAGAGGTGGGTATCATTTACATAACAGTGAAACCCAACTCCATACTGCCTAATGATCCTCTCTAGGAGCAGGGTGTACACTGCAAGCTACATGGGCGAAAGGACCAAGCCCTGGGGTACACCACAAGGCAGGACTATCGGGGAGGAGGAAAACCTTTCTAATATCACAGCTTAAGTCCTGCCACTGAGATAGGACTCAGACCAGCAGAAGGCTTTGCTAGTGAGCCCTACATACTCCTTAAGCCAGTGCAATAGCAATCTATGGTCCACAGTGTCAAAGGTTGATGAGAGATCCAGGAAAACGAGAACTGACCATTCTCCTTGGTATTTCACCTTGAACCCTGACCAGTACAGTCAGTTTGTTCTCTGGAACCCTATATCTCCTCCAACAGTGCTCCAACCTTTACCCCTTGGCCTTCATCTCCGTAGTTCACTGTCATACCACAGCAAACCAAGGCACGAAACCAATGGACATACATGAGTAGGTACCATGAGATCAAAGGCTGTCCAGATAGCCTTATTATAAGTCACCCCCACTTCCTCCAAACCCATGGTGCATGCTGCCATCCTACCTGATGTGTCCAGTACAACCAAGAATCCCTCTGGATGGTACTGGACCATCTCCTCAAGGAGTGGACTAGAAGGGGGGCCCCCAAAGAGAACCTGGTGCACAGTGATCTGACAAGCTGACCGAATCACTCTCTGCAGAAAATCCCTCTCCCACCCCAGAGATCTGTACACAAGTAGGACTGTGCAACCTACACCTGGACCGCCACACAGAACCACGAATTCAAAGAATGAGGTATCCCCCACTGGGTGTACCACCAAGCCCAGTTTGGAGCTAAAACAGATGTCCCCCCCACCACGATCCTTCCTCAGGTGGTACACCGTGGAGAATCCACCTCAGATGGCTGACTCAAGTACCAGGCCAGAACCAGCACCCAGCCAGGTTTCCATGATGTAAGCCAGACTGACCAAGGAATCAGAAATAAAATCTGCTAAGACAGCTGTCTTATTCCTCATTGATCTGGTGTCGCTCAGCACCCCCCAAGAGGAAGGGTAGAGGCATCAGGCCCCTCCGCTATCCACCTATTCGTTCTGCTGGGATCCCTGGGTATAGAAATGAAACATGTCTGACCTCTTCCAAGTTTCCATTTCACCCCAGGGCATCTCGTAGTCCTCACAGTCTTAATGGCACCCACCCTGTCAGCCCTCCCCCGTGTGCCCCACCCTGCTCCCATGCCTCCTCCCAATCCCCACCTTTCTGCACTGCAAGTAAGCCATGCTTGACAGGTGGTGGTCATGGAAGAGTACAGGTCACAGAATAGGGAGAAGTAACTGAGCCTATGGGCCTGTTGCTATCTGCTCATCTAAGTCATTACTATTCTAAACTGGCTATATACATAACATAACCCCCCAAACCACCCTCCTCACTTACACACTATTAACCTAAAGCACAATGGAGCCTACTCACAAAGGTGTGGAGTGGGTACACGTCATGTAACTCTGGCACATAACCCACCCCGCACCTGCCCGCATCCACTGCGCCCTGTGGTATGCACTAAGCACATACGCCCTACATACCTGAACCCCAGCCAGTCACGCAGCTCCACAAGAGGGCAGGACAGGGGCTAGTGCGGGGGCTGCCACACTCCACGCCATTCACGAAGGTGCAGAGTGCAGTGTACAGGGGGCGACAGCTATGCCTTCTGAGGGCAGCCGTACCCCTTACACACCCTCCACAGGATGCCACTACATGCGGTAGGTATAGTGGGTATCATTGGACCCCAACTACGGATGCCCCAGCCATCGAGGCACTCAGGGAGGGCTGAGGGTGGACAACTGGGCTAACCCCCTCTTTGCTGTTGGTGCGCTGCATGCCAGATGCCAACATGGCATCCCACAGGCACAGGTGACCTACTGTGGGACCCTGGGCAGGCAGCTGATTGGCTGCTTACCCGGGTCTACTGCTGTGCACCCGACCACCACCACAGACCTGCACACCAGGGTGGTGGGGCCGCGTACGAGAACTACGTGTTGGCTGGTGTACAGGAATATGGCCGCCAAGTGGATCTCCAGAGGGGGCAGAGCTGTGTGAGTGGGTTATGCACCTTTCGTGCATATCACCTCCCACATTCATGAATAGGCCCCAATGTCAATTAAACAGCCATGCAAATGAATACATAGTTACCTTAACCTTGACTCACACTACTTTGCAAACATTCTACACACCAATTCACACTACCACACACAGTCACGCTGTATACAAGTTACTTATAAATCATGCTAAAGGCAAACAGATAAATATACATTTAATGAAATGTTTACACAAGCAATCGGTATTAATCCACAGGGGCAGGTAAGAGATCAGTGTACTACTGTACGGTACATCTAGCTCCAGTGCATAATTAAAGAGGAACTTTGCTGAACCTACAAGTAATTTTTTTCCATTAGGTGTTTTTAAATGTCAGTTCTAATACTACTACTGTCCCAGCTTTACTAGTTAATAAATTATGTGTATATATCTGAATAACGCATTTGTGGTAAGCACCATTTTTATGTTTCTTGCACATGTGTGCAAGAAACATAGCACCATCATACGAGTTTTCGTAGGTGTGCTTCCCCCACTTCCAATGCCCTGCTCCCTTTTGCAGGCACAGCTGCACCACGCCAGTGAATGTCCGAACTGTCTTTGACAGCTGTTCAGATGCAGTGGCGTACAGTTCTAAGAAAAACACCGCCACAGACACACCGGCAGTATGCAAATTTCCTACATCGGCACTGCATCTGAACTGTCATAGACAGTTCTCCTCCCCCATGAACACATACGTACACGCTGGGAGCCCACCCCAGCGTGCTCATGCATCCTCCTGTACACCGTATGGCGATGGGGGTGCCGTGTCCCCTGTTGGCTCCACACCTCACCCCCAAACACACTTCCAGCTGCCACGTTGAGAGCCCACCCCAGCGTAGCAGATGTCCCTCTACTGCCCCCCCCAAACACACTTACAGGTGCCAAGTTGGGAGCCCACCCCAGCATGGCAAAAGTCAGAATGGCGATGGGGGGTGCCCAATCCCCCGTCGGCTTCACTGAACTCCCCCCAACAAAAACAGACTTCCAGTTGCCATGCTGGGAGCCCACCCCAACATGGCAAATGTCTGTATAGCCGGGTCCCCCCAAAAAAACTTCCAGCTACCACACTGGGAGCCCACCCCAGTATGGCAAAAGTCCCACGTCGTCTTCCTGAACTGAAAAAAAAACCTAAAACCAAAAAACGGTCCCTCGTTGATTATCTTGCCCCTTCCCCCAAACCGCGCCCACCCTCTGCTCATCTACCTCCCCACACCTCCCCACTCCATTCTTACCTCCGGAGTCCGGCATGACGATCTTCGGTGGACCGGGAACACATCTGCACTCTTCAAAGCCAACCGCGAACTGAAGAAATACCGGTAAGTTGTGTAATGGCAAAAATGTTTTTTTTTTTTTCAACTTTGGTGCATATCTCAGGCATTTTGAGGAATTTTTTCACCAAAGTTTCAACATGGGGGTTCTTGGGGCTCCTCCTCATGAACTCAGTCACATTCATTTTGTTATTCAGTCCCGAAAAGTGATTTCACGGTCACTGCACAGAACCATCTTTCAGGACCCAGTAATGAAACAACAGTGCCACAGTTCATGAGGTAGGCCCCCCAAAACCCTATGTTGAAAATTTGGTGAAAAAATTCCCCAAAATTACTGCTTTACAAGCGTGCGTTGCGCAGTTCCTATGTACGCTCGTAACTTCGCAAATTTGTAATATTTTCACTCCAAATTTTCAACATTGCCATTTTACTACACCTCCTTATGCGCAGTACAGCTGTCATTTTTCATATCTTGCCCAAAATGTGTTTTTGCTCATGTAGCACACAATGGCGCAGTCTGTGTGCGAAATCAATGTTCGGGAAAGATTAAGAAAATCACAGTGACACCGTTCATGAGCAGAGGTCTTAAAAGGGCTATGTGGAAAATGTGGTGACAAAAGTCCATAAAATGACTGTGTTACGAGTGTGCATTACGCAGTTTCCACGCACCCTTGTAAGTTCATGAATTTGTAATATTTTCATTCCAGGTTTTCAACACTGGCATTTTTCCACACCTCCTTATGAACAGTACAGCTGTCATTTTTCACACCATGGCTGAAGTGTGTTTTCGCACTTTCGGCACAGAAATGCGTGGTCATTGTGGGAAATCAGTGTTCGGGACAGATTAAGAAAATCACAGTGACACTGTTCATGAGCGGAGGTCCCAAAATGCCTGTGTTGACAATCTGCTGAAAAAAATTCCCAAACTAATTACATTATGGGTGTGCATTGCACAGTTTCTACACACGCTTGTGACTTCACCAGTTTGTTTATATTTTCACTCCAGATTTTCAACGTTGCCATTTTTCACTCCTCCCCGTAAACAGTACAGCTGTCATTTCACATCTAGTTTGAAATGTATTTTTGCACCAGTGGTGCAAAATGGCGTAGTCACTGTGCAAAATCAGCTTTCCGCTAACAAACTGATATTGCCACTGTTCATGAGGTGGGGATCACAAAAAAAACATGTTTAAAATTTGGAGTGAAAATACCAGCGAACGCCTGGGACGTTAGGGTTTCCGACCATAACGCCCCACCCTGTAGAGACTGACAGGCATCAGGGGTGTGACTTAGGATTGTCACCTGTAATACTTCTGCCATTCCACCCCCACCCATACCCTGCAGCCAGTGACAGGCATCGAGGTTTGCCTTGAACTCTTTGGCCCCAAAGTTCACCCCATTCTCCTATACTGCACCCATCTCACCATATTTCTTACGGAATGCGGTGAACATAAGGCCCAAAGACTCCAAGGCACACTGTGACACTTGTCGGTGTCTGCAGGGTATGGTGAGGTGAAATGGCATGGCCGTTATGCCTGATGACCCAAAGGCACACCCTAATGCCTGTCAGTCTCTGCAGGGTGGTGGTGGGGTTGGCTTCAGTTCAGTACTTCACTGCCATTCCTATTATGCATCTCTTTAACTCCTACACTACCAGTGCCAATGCCAGCAAGCAAACATTCGGCATTGACAAATGCTTGTTAAAACTGTGTGATGATTATGTCCCTTACAACCATAGAGTTCACTAGTGGAATGTGGATGCACTGTGGCAAAGTGTTTAACAAGGACATGAACTGTATCACGCAGCTCTGAAATGTTCCTTTCCACGAGTGTAAATCAGAAAGTTGACTAATATTATCATCCTTACTGTAACCGCCCCAGGGCATATGTGAAAATAGGCAAATCCTTGTCTAGTTTACTTACTTAATAAACACAAACTAAATAAATGAATAATGGACTAGTAAGGACAGAACATGACTAGAATGTGAACAAGTATTTGAAAAACAGCTCCTGCAGAAAATACAGGCTTGCAGGATAAATGCAGTTCTTTACATGTCATCTGTCTCTTTTAAACACCGAGAGCCCAGCTCAGAGTCATAGTTGAAGGTGATGTAAAAAGCAGGGCTGTGTGCATGGGGCTGATTTTGCTATTTGCATTTGTGTCTCTGGTATTTGTATCTGTATTTATATTTGTTTGCATGTTAGTGTTTATGAAAAATATTTTGGTCACACAAAGTGTCAATTTTAATGTAACTGCAGGGTAGTTAAGCATTAATTACATGCATCAGGGGTACGTCGTAGTTACATGTTAGTTGAATGTAACTACATCCGTGTTTTTTCTATTATTAATGATTTTTAAGTGCAAGTGAGTGTATTCAATTTTTCAAAGATCAATGTGATAAAAGTAAATCAATATTAGTGGGTGATTGTAATCTCCCGGGGATAAATTGGTTCAATAAAACATACAACGCACACATCGAAAACTACTTCTTAGACATGGTGGAAGACTTAGGCCTTGTAAATCTTGTGACAAAGAACACAAGGGCAGATCATATTCTAGACTTGGTTTTGCCCAATATGGAAGAGCAGATTGGTGAATGTGTTGTAAGAGAGCAACTTCTGGGGAGCGATCATAATATGGTGCAATTCAACCTTATATTTAATAGCTTTAGGAAGGATGGAGCCACAACCATTAATTGCTACAATAAGGCCAACTATCACAAAATAAGATAAAAACTAGAATCATGGAACTGGAAAAAAGACTTCGATGGTAAAACACTCCAACAAAACTGGGATAAGCTAATGTTAAAATTGAGGGAATGTGTTAATGATTTAATTCCAACTATACAAAAGTATAGCGGTAAAGGTAGGATACCTGTTTTGTTTTCCAAAAATATCAAGAAAGCAATTAAGAATAAAAAGAGAACATATACCATTGCCAAAATAAGGGACACAACTCAGGCATGGGCTAATTATAAAACTAAAGTCAAGGGCCCCCATTTTCAAAAGAGATGAGTGACGCATCACTAGAACAAATGGAGATGAGCCACTCATCTCACAAGTTGCTTCAAATTCCCATATTCAAAGGAGGGAGATGGGCTGCCCAAATCGAAATGGGCTGCTGTTCAAAGTTAATGTATGCAGCCTAAGTTGAGGGGGCATGCTCATGAATATCCCGCACATTGGGATATTCAGTGGGGATGGGCTGTCCAAGTGCAGGAGATGAGCGGCGCAAGGTTAGGCATGAAAAAAGTGTGCCTAACTCTTGGCCACCCACAGGCAGGCAGCAGCACTGCGGACATGTGAACAGCAGCCTGCCATCCACCATAGCCCAGTGGTACCCTCTAGCCCCATTCCCTGGTGCACAGTGTCTACAATGGCACAAGGACCACAATACAGGTACTCCCACCCCATTATCGAGCCTCGATCTCCAGTTCCAAGACTGTCACCAGTAGGAAGTCATAAGACCCCCCACCCGTCCCTGATCCCCATTGCACAATATTCCAATATTAACCCTTTTACATAGTATAGTGGCCCCCCACCCCGATCCCCAATTGCAAATGCTGTTCTGTCCACAATCCCAATTCAAACTGGCATCCTGGTCCACACTTTCCATAGTGTAGTGGCCTCACCAACCCCCACCCTGGTAGGCATACCCTTTCATGACCACCCATTCCAGCGACTGGCACAGCTCCTCCCACCCCGCCACAGCCAGCCACCGATTGATCGGAACCACAGCCTCTACTGTACAAATGACACGCTCAGGCCCTCCTGTTAATGGATGTCCCATTAGGGACCACTAATGGTGTTATTGTACAAGCTGTGGAGCACGTTAAGTGCTTGGGGAAGGTTGAAGTGAAGGGGAGGGATTCGGACCTGTTTACCCAAACCATGGTGGTTCTGCTCTTCTGCAGCTCTCCCATAGATCCAGAGAAAGTACCCCCTGTTATTCTGCCAGAAGGGACCCAGAAGGGGTGGAGAGTCATCCATTTGCACAGTGATCTGGCGACCCCGGGAGGGTCCCCCAGCATGAAGGGGTTCGAGGACAAGCTGCTTAAGTTATTAGTTTCTGAAGGGCGAACCGCCCAAGAGTTAGTGAAGGTGTTAGACCTTTCTGAAGAACCCATTCCATTGCAGTCCCAGACAGTGTCTCCTGCCTCCCCAAGGGTCTCCCCTGTGGTCACCCCCTCCATAGTAATTCCATCTGTGCACCTGGATTCTTACTGTAGACTTAGACTTTTTTGGGCACAGTCCCAGTGCCCATAGCAGAGGATGACCTGGAAACATGGATGGACTATGCTACCCCTCCCAAAGGCTACTGTGGCTGAATACCTCTCTGCATTGTGGATTTTTCTTGGAAGCACTGAGTCGAGGGATAATTTACTGTGTAAATTCAAATCTGCCAAGCAATGGAAGAATGAGAAGTTGTCTATGTCTGCTACCAGAATTGAGAGGGCTCACCGAAAAGGAGGGGTGCCTGCAAGTGAACTGAATCGGGTCAGGTTGGACCATATTCTCAAGTCAGCCAGGTACTCTAGTGTGATGATGCTAAAACTTAAGTTGCAAGATAGAAAGGCTAATCCTCCCGAGTACTGTCACCTCATGAAAGAGATTTGTGAAGCAGAGAATGATGAAGAGGGATGGGAGCCCTGTGCTGGGGTTGCTCGTACCTGCCAACCCCCTGAGAGAAGTGATGAGGATTAGGTGCAGCAGATGAGAGAACTAATTAAAGAATTGACGGAGTTGAGAATCAGCCAACAAACCGCCGAGATGGCCAGAGATACTAACCTCTACCAGGCACCTCCTGAGTTAAAGAGCGAGACCCCACCTAGTGGAGTGGGGGTGCACATCATCTTCTTGGAAACCCAGACTGAGGGTAACCTACTGGAAGAAGTACAAGAATTGAGAGCCCTGGTGGGGGACCTACTACAAGCCACACAACCCACTAACCTTGGTGGATGTCCAGAGGACCAAGAATGCAAGCCACAAGTCGAAGAAGGGTCCTGAGGTGCCCCAATGCCCCAAAGCAGTTAAACGGCCTGCAACCATTCAGAGACTCTAGAGAACCCAATTTTCGCTACCACTGCGGGGAGGATGGGCACACCCAGTTCACCTGTTGCTCACCAGAGAACCTGAGGAAGGTTACTACTAGACTGTTAGTCTTGGTTCGATGAAACAATAACTGGCCACCAGGTGAAGCTGCTCGAAAAAGTTATTCTTCAAAGGACGCTGCCAAGTCGACAACTAAGTCTGCGCCACCTGAATGGTCCAAGGTGGTGGGCCCTTCAGTGGAAACTACAGTGAGGATGAACGGTGTGTTCACCCGGGCCATGCTGGACAGTGGGTCTCAGGTGACCATAGTGTTCCAAGACTGGTGTCAAAAGCATCTGCTGGATGTGCCCCTACAAACCTTGGAAGGCTTACATGTGTGTGGGGGTTGAGCGAGAAGTCTTATCCATATTCAGGATATATTCAGATCTGGCTGTATTTCCCTACCTCAGTGGCTGGAGTAGATGAACAAGTCGAGGAGACACTTGCCTTAGTGTGTCCCCCTACCGGACTGTATGATGGGGTTCCTCTATTAATTGGGACAAACGCCCACATGTTTGGGAGACTGGCAGAACTCTATCATGTGAAGCAAGGGCAATGGACTGGGTGAGCCCTAAGAATTCTGGCTCTGATCAAAAGGGCCTACGATTTGCAACAGAAACCTGAGGAAGTAGACCAGAATGAACCTGTGGGGATCATGTGGGGAGAAGGATCCTGAATCTCTGGTACTGGCACCAAATGCTTAGTGTACCATTCATGGGGAGGTTTGCCTCCTGAAAGATGTCAAGAACAATATTAATGTTGGATGCACCAGGTGATGGAAAGTTGCTAGAGTGATTGTTGGTCAAACCCAGCATCTTGCCTGCCCGTGCCCACGCCTATGCACGACGAGTGATGGTTCAGATTCAGAATGTGTCAGATCTGGAGATCCGGGTGAACAGTGGGTGCACCCTAGCTACAGTACACTGCACAGACACTGCCGTATTGCACAGCAACAAGTACTCTGGCGAAAAGGAGAGAGTGACCCCGGACTTATATGACTTTGGTGATTCCCCATTGCCAGCTGAATGGAAGGCTAGAATTTGCAAGAAACAAGCCCAGAGAGACCAAGTGTTTTCATTAAAAGAATGGGACATGGGGTATGTCCAGGGTGCAGAGCATCACATACACCTGCATGATGACCAGCCATTTCAAGAGAGATCCCACCGTCTCACCTCAGCAGACATAGATGATGTGAGGAGACACCTGCAGGAAATGTTACAGGTAGCTGCTGGCATGATAAAAGAATCTAGGAGCCTCTGTGCCTCTCCCATTGTGGTTGTGCGTAAGAAGAATGTGTCTGTGAGGATGTGTGTTGATTATCGAACCTTGAACCGGCGGACCATCCCAGATCAATATACAATGCCTTGTATACAAGATGCCCTGGATTGCTTGAATGGGAGCAAATGGTTCTCGGTACTGGATCTTCGCAGCGGATATTACCAAATTCCGATGGCCCCGGAGGACTGTGAGAAAACAGCCTTCATCTGTCATTTGGGGTTCTATGAATTCCTGAGAATGCCACAGGGGATTTGGGCCGCTCCGGCCACCTTTCAGCGACTGACAAAACGTGCGGTGGGAGATATGAACTTGCTGGAGTGTCTAGTTTACCTAGATGATGTAATTGTGTTTGGATGCACATTAGAGGAGCATGAGGCCTGACTGTTTAAAGTGCTGGACCGATTGGGAAACTTCGGCCTCAAGCTGTCCATCAACAAGTGCCAGTTTTTTCAAACTTCCATGAAGTCTGTGGGGCACATAGTATCTGCAGAAGGGATAGAGACTGATCCCAGTAAGGTTGAGTCACTTACCACTTGGCCCCAGCCCCATAACTTGAAAGAACTATAACGTTTTCTGGGGTTCTGTGGCTACTACTGCAGGTTCATAAAAGACTATTCAAAGGTGATTCACCTGTTACTGAATCTTACCCAGGGTTGCCCCCCTATCAACTATAAATACAAGAAAGGGGCTGTCAAAGAACCAGAGAAAGTGTACTTCTGCACAGGTGAACGTTTTGTGCCCTGCTGGGCACCTGAATGTGAAGCAGCCTTCCACGAAGTCATATACCAGTTCACCCAAGCCCCCATCCTCGCCTGTGCTGACCCTAACAAGTCCTATGTATTGCTTAAAGACGCTAGTCTGCAGGGCCTTGGAGCTGTGCTATATCAAGACCATGAAGATGGTTTAAGACCAGTGGCTTTCGCCAGTAGAAGCTTGACCCTGTCAGAACAAAACTATCCTGTGCACAAGCTGGAGTTCCTTGCCCTAAAATGGGCCATTGTTGACCAGTTTCATGAGTACCTCTATGGGGCAAAGATATTGGTGAAGACCGACAACAACCCATTGACCTATGTACAGACTTCAGCTAAGTTAGACATCACTGGGCAGGCACTGGTGGCTTTCCGCCTTATCAACCTATGATTATGCTGTCGAATGCAGACCGGGATTGAATCATATTGATGCTGATGCCCTGTCATGAAGGCCCACTCCCTAGAATGATTGGGTCAGGCTGTCTGAATCTGACATCCGAGCACTGTGCCAAAAGTTTGACAGAGATGAGCAGATGTCTGCGGACACAGTGGACTGTCTAGTAGATTGCTTGGGCCCTCCTGATACCTGCATACCGGCTGCCTATTGCCATTTCTCTGCTCTAGATATTAGTACACTACCTCAACTTGACAATGACAGTATTCAATGGGCTCAATCCCAAGATCCTATGATTCAACCTGCACTTGATGCCCTGCATGTGGGGAAAAATGTGTCTAAGTTGCGTTCCCCTGACTTGCGAACTGCCCTATTGTTTAAAGAAGACCCCAGGTTGAAGTTACTCAATCAGTTGTTATACAGAGAGACTGTGGATCATAGTGGTCAAGTAGACAAGCAACAATTGGTGCTGCCCATAGCCTTTAAACACTTGGTACTGAGGTCCCTCCATGATCACATGGGGCACCTCAGTATTGACAAAACTCTTGACCTGGTATGATCTCGATTCTACTGGCCCAAGATGGGGGCCGATGTTGAGCACCATGTAAAGACCTATAGTCGTTGCCTCCAAAGACGAGCCCTGTCTCAGAGGGCTGCCCCCCTTGTCCATATCACTTCCAGTGCCCCCATAGAACTGGTCTGCATAGATTTTTTGTGTTTAGAACCTGATCAACGGAATATTGGCAATGTGTTAGTGGTTATGGATCATTTCACACGGTATGCACAGGCTTTCCCAACTAAAGATCAGATGGCCTCTACCGTGGCCAAGGTGCTAGTGGAAAAGTTCTTCGTCCATATGGTGCCTCCCCACCAGCGGATCCACTCTGACCAAGGCAGAGACTTTGAAAGTAGGCTAATCAAAGAAATGCTCTCTCTGTGGGGGGTGCGAAAGTCAAGAACCACCCCCTACCACCTGCAGGGGAACCCTCAACCAGAACGTTCTAACCGCACCCTTCTAGACATGCTGGGCACCCTCCATCCAAAAGACAAGCATAAATTGAGCCAACAGATTAACACCTTGGTACACGCGTACAGTTGCACCAATAATGACGCTACTATGTTTTCCCCCTACCGTGTCATGTTCGGGATGGAAGCCCAACTGCCAGTTGATGTCTGTTTTGGGGTCTCTCCAGATGGTGTCCAGACCAAGAACTACCTGCAGTATGTACAGAAACTGAAAGCTCAATTGAACCATGCATATCAACTGGCCCAGACAATGGCCACCAAGAGAAATCTTGCCAATAAAGAGAGGCATGATAAGAAAGTAAAGGCTCAAGAGCTACGGCCCTGAGACCGTGCGTTGTTACGCAATTTGGGACTACATGGCAAGCACAAAATTGCTGATAGGTGGCACCATCTTCCTCATGTAGTAGTTGGAAAGTTGGATGATCTACCAGTGTATAAGATATGCCCAGAGAATAACTCCAAAGCTGTCAAGACCATGCACTGTAACCACTTGCTGCCTATCAGCCAAGTTATTATTTAAGCTGAGCCAGAAGACATTGCCTCCCCTGGACCAGTGACTCATGCTGCTGCACAAAAGAGACAGTCAACCTACCCCAGTAGTTACAGATTTAAGGGTTCCCCCGCAGCAGGCCCAGAATGCTAGTGACTGTCAGTCCACCTCTGATGATAGTGAGTGTGACAATGCCTATTATCCCTCCTATGAATTGAGTCAGCTGTTTTGAGGTAACCCTATGACTAATTGTGGGGATGAAGCTGGGCCTTCTGGACTGCCTAACCCCCCAGCATCATCCTTGGAGCCAATGCTCCCTGAAAGTGAAGTGCAAAGTATTTGGTCTGAGGCTGCGGACTCCCTATGTTTCGTGGAACTGTGTGAATTGCTCGAAGAAGGGGCTAATGGTCTGAGTCTCTCTGGTGACACACCAGAACTTGAAGAACAGTATGAGAGTTCTGACAGCCCCCTTTCAGTGCCACAAAGCCTGATTGTGCTTGAACCTTCTCAAAATGAGCCAGCTGGGCCCTTGTCAGAAGATAATAATCAGCAGAGTGTTGTGGAAACAGAGCCTACAGAGCAAGGAGCTGACAGTGCTCCCAGTTTGGACATTCCCATCCATGCAGAGGCACCCCTCACAAGTGACGAAAGCTCCAAGACTAGTGCTGAAAGTACAAAGCCTGTGGTTGTTCCCCCACAAAGATTGGCCGAGCTGTCAAGCCAGTATTGCGCTTCAGTTATGATTCTCCTGGGAGGCCTGTGGATTTGCCTGTCAATGTGGTTCACAAAGGTGTTTATGTTTCTCAGAGCTCACTGCCCAAACTGAGCTTAAGTGCCAATTCCAGATTGATTATTCCCCCTTCCCATTATGGTGCCCCTGCCCCATCCAGCCCCAAGGTAGCTGATAGGGAAGGGCCCCCTCTTGAATTGTTTAATGTACAAGAAATTATAACATGAATCAGTATTACTTGTATGAAACATGCATAAATATTGTCATTATGGAAATAGTATTGTGAAGTATGTTGAAATGTATAGTAATGTGACAAGTTTATGTTAACTGATGTATTAGATAGTATTTGCATAGCATGCTAGTGTCATATATGTCTCGTTTATGTTGCATTTTCAATAGTGTGATGGTACAGACTTGACACGGACGCCAAGTTTTCTCCAGGCAGGGAAGGGTGTAACCCCCCTACAAATGGCGGTTCCCGAAAAGTCTTCCTTAGCTTGCCTAAATGCTCACTGCCAGGCTGGTGTCTTGTGTTTTAGCAGTTTAAATGTATTGCAAGAGAGTGCCTGTATAGCCTTTGCACCTGTCTCTTTAAGAGCTGCCTATTTTGCAGTGTTATAATTGTTCTGGGTAATGGCTAAGTGTTTCTATGTTCGAGTCCCGCCCGGACTGTCAGATAATCACCCCATTCTGCCATCGCTAATTGTGTAGAAGGAGCTCTGTTAGACGATGTACTTATTTGCTGAATATTTTTTTAGAATAGTAATAATATTTAAGTTTGTTCTAACCTGCCTTCTTTGCAGCTTGGACAGTTCTGTTTGTTTCCATCATCTAGGTCCTGAACTGCTGAAATGGGTCAATCAGTACCATTGGGGACTCTAAAATGGAACCTGTCCCCAGGGGCTTTGTGGGAGCAAACTTCTGTAGGAATTGTAGTTTTTGCATTTTGGCACCAAGACAGACCAGGAGGGGGGGCCCTTGTTGTGACTGACAGAAGAATCAGCCAACCAACCTTTTGGATCCTGGGGAAAGTCCCAGGCTGCTTGCAGCTGCTTTCAGATCTGAGTTGGGAAGTGAAGAAGTAACAGCTTGAGATAGTCGAGCATCAGACCTGCGTAGTTTCGCTCGGGAGAACGGTGGAAAGGCCTGAGTTTGGCCTACATGCCTGTCTGCTGTCCCTGAGAGGGAACCTGTGCCTTTTTCAGACTGAATCTAAATTTGGAGAGCGAGTTAAGCCACTGAATTGTGACCAGGGTCTTACCTGAAGAACACCGAAGATATTGCTGAATGTGATTGGCCCATCAGGCTTTCCAGCCACCTCTGAACTCCCGGTTTGTGCAGAGTCTCTGTAATTGTGACCGGATAGCAATCTGCCTGGTATAGTGGAATTTCTTACACGGTAATGTGCTGTGTGCTGTTAGTGGGTCATGATTTAGTTCCCCACTGTGTGCTGAACTGTGTTCTGCTTGCTGAAGGCGGCATCCGGTTCCAACGGACTAAATCCGTGTTGCATCTCCATTTGGCCTGGGTCTTGCCACACTGGCCCAGCTAGAATACCCACTACACAGAGAAAGCCATCGACTAGAGTCCTGCCTGGGGATCAGCCCCCCGCTCAATGCCTTGAACAGGAATGATGCCTCGGTGATTCATGTGGGCCCTGCTTTTCCTGGCACTTCAGCTCAACAACCTGCAGTCTCGATTTTGTCCTGCCTATGTCCTGTATTGGGTATCATGAGCAAACATCAGGGTCGCTCCCTGCAACAACAGCTAAATCTAAAGGGTTGTCATCTGATTGCCTTGTTGTATTCTCCTTCATGAACTGAGCTCTCCGGCTCCAGATTACAAATAGTGTGTGCTGTGCATATTGCTTTTTTCCATCACAGGGCCCCAACCAGCTGCGATGCCGGCCTACCCCAGGCAACGTTCCTGGCTAGCCCACCTCTTCCTCACCTGGGTACCCAGAGTGTGTGACTGTGTAGGGACTCAAGTGCATACATAACTGTCTGAATGATACAGCCTTTAAGCAAATCAACCTGATTACACCCCTCCCTTGTTCAAGTCCCCTAAATAAATCAGATCTAACTCTTTTTGCATTTAACCTGACTGTGGTTCCAGTTTGTGCCAAAAGTACTGTACTGTTGCTGTTTGCTGTGTTTAACCTTGTTTTACAGGGGGTCTCCAGGGTTGAGCTAGAGGAACCAGCCCTGGTGTTAAGTGCAAACAGTGTGGATAATTGCATGGTGAACAAGGGTCATTGTGAAAGTGATTATTGTATATTACTTAGGGCACTAGAAAGGAAAGACGGGGTTACAGTGTCCCGGAGGGCTGTGCCCAGGTTAGCTTGACCACTAACAACCCTGACCTCTGGGTGGAGGCACCCATTTCAGTACCCAGGCCCCTTAACCTGCTACTAGCCAAGCAGACAGGGGTAATAGCCCTTGGGATAGCACCAACTAGGGGTTACAGTTGCAGCTAGGGGCCACTATTCAGATTCAGCTGAGGTTATGAGTGGGGTGCCGTAGAGCTCGGTCCTGGGCCTAATACTCTTTAATATTTTTGTGACATCACTGGAATATGGTGAGAATGTGTGGCTTAGTAAGTTCACAAATGATGTTAAAATGGGGGCATTGGTGAGTTCCAACACCGAAGCCGACAACTTTCAAAAACAGATTGATATGTTAGCAAAGTGGGCCAATACAAAGCGTTTGTTTTTTTATCATAGCATATTTTCTCCCCCACTGCGGAGCGGGCCCACAACCTCCGGCCACTGGCACCCACGTCCCCGAGCCAGGTCTGACACACGGATAATCGCCCTATGCCACAGGGGTCAGACACACCCCGGACAAGGTGCCTCTCGTGTTCGGGGGTGCAGCGCATGACCATCAGCCGTGAAGTCACCCCGCCATTTTCCACTGTTCTTTCCCCCCCGGGGAACAGGACATGAAGTGGCATCCTAAGCATGTCCGTGCTGACACCTGCCGTGCTCCTCCCAGCTGAAGCTCTGCATGCAACTGTAGTATGGCTGGCCTCCGCCAGTCGCTGCTGCAGTGCAGTGCATGACCCATACCCACCCCAGAGAAAGGAGAGCAGTCGTAGGATGCTCAATCTTTCCTCTCCCCTGCCAGTTCCTAGTGGCCCAGGTCCATTTCCAAAGCCGGGTCACCGGCATGGCGCGAGGTGTGGCATCCAGCGCCTCAACCCTCAGTGCCACCGGGCCGGCCCAAAGCGTTTATTTTTTAACATCAACAAATGCAAAGTGATGCACTTTGGTAAAAACAATATAACAGCAAAATATTTCCTAAATGGGACTGAATTGAAAGAGACTGATGTGCAGAAAGATCTGGGGGTGACAGTCAAAAACAACTTAACATTTGATGTGCACTGCAGGGAGGTCTTAAAAAGGGGCAATAAAATGTTAGGCTGTATAGGCAGAAACATCAAAAGTAGGCACAGTAGTGTACTGATGCATCTCTATGATTCTCTGGTTAGGCCCCATGCAGAGCACTGTGTGCAGTTCTGGGCACCACACAATAGAGCATCTATACTGAGACTTGAGGGCTTGCAGATGAGGGTGACCAGAATGGTGCGCACTGTCAGAGGTATGACCTATGGTTGGAGGAGCTGAATATGTACTCACTACAATATAGGAGACTTGGGGGAGACCTCTGTCTGGCATATAAAGCATGTAACAGTCCAGACTTGTGGGGATGCTTGGAATGGACAAAAAGAGCATCAGACAGAAGTGTTAGAGGACACAGTCTGAAGCTTAGAGGCGAAAGTTTTAGGGTAATATTAGGAAGCAATTGTTCAACCAGGGGGTAATCTCTGAATGGAAAGACCTTAAAGTGAAATTGTGGAGAGTCCTTCTTTGGACCAGTTTAAAAGAGTGCTACCTAGCAGGTTGAACCCAGTCTGTCAGAATAGCTGACTCTATCTCCCTTCCCCATCAACACTGGCATACCCCAGGGTTCCGTGTTGGGTCCTATCCTGTTCTCAGTATTCTTAAACGGCCTGCCCTTAGTCTGTTCCTCCTCCTCCTCCTCTTCCATATGCATGTATGCCAATGTCATGATCCCTACACCTCGGGCCATTCCTCTGTGGACGTTGAAACCAAACTTCAGCATGACTTCAGCAAAGTCCAGCACTGGTTTTCTGATCACCAACTCTCTCTTAATGCCAAGAAGACAGTCTCAATGATCTCCAGATCAATGATCTCCAGCACTAGGCAGAGACTCTCCAGGATCTCCACTCTACCCTCCTTCCACACCCTTGAGGGGACAGTTCTTGAGAACACTTCTTCCTTTAGGTACTTGGGGGTTTGGCTTGACCAACACCTCAGCTTCTCTGGACACATGGACGCCATCCTGAAGAAGTTGTACCCCAAGCTTTGCACACTCTATAGGAACCATAGCTGTCTCCCACTACCAGCTACACGTGACCTTGTCCAGAAGATGATCCTACCTATTTTTGACTACTGTAATGTAGTCTACAGTGCCGCTCCCAAGTCTTCCCTATCCAGATTGAACACCCTCTTCAACTCCTTCAGTCGCTTTGCTCTTGACTCCCCCTCTCACACCCATCACTGTCATCTCAACCACTCCTTGGCTTTCTCCTCACTAGAAAATTGCCGTCACTGCCATGTCTCTAAATTTGTATCAACATTTTGGTTCTGATCTCTCCCCTCACACCTTACTTCTCCTCTATCCTCCCTTCCTCCCCCTGCCCATTTCCCTGAGATCCTATGATGCTCGCCTACTAGAAGTCCCTCATCGTACTACTGCTACTGGCCAGTTGGCCTTCTCACATCACTTCCCTAAATTGTGGAATGCCCTTCCCCCCTAGATTCATCACTCATCCTCCCCTCATTCCATTACCCGAGCCCTTCATAATTTCCTGTCGGTAAACTGTACCTGTGCCTAACCCCTCCCACACGCACCCCTTCCTAGCTCTGTTCTCCTCCTCCTACTTCCTGCTCCGGGCTCATTGCCCTCTCTTGACTGCTGTTTAGGCCCTAGCACTAGAAATTAACTAACTAAATTTTATGACTGCACTTATGTTGTACATTACTGTCACTGATTTTCATGATGTAGTATGCGGATTCACATGTATCCTTTTAAATTCTGTGCGGTCTTTGACTGTTTTGTATGTTAAATGCTCCCTGTACCCTCTCCCCCAGGATGCACCGTGAGACAAGCAACTTGTTGTTCAGTGTGCCCTTTCTGGTGAAACATTTCAATAAATAAAAATAAATAAAATAAAACATGTACATATGAAGGCAAAAGGAAGAATGGGACTTGTAGGGTTTTCAATATAAATATTCAAGTCACAATGGCTGATAGCTTATGACTTGTAAACACCTATGATTCCTATAAATGATGGCACCATGGTTGTACACTCACCTCTGAGGCCAGGAAAACAGAAGGCTGTGGGTTCTATCCCCACACCAGGCACTTGGGTTAAATCCCAATATTGACAAAATGAGGGGGGTGCTGCACTCCTCAGGTGCCGTCTTTCGGATGAGACGTTAAACCGAGGTCCCATCTGCCTGTTCTGGTGGTAGTTCAGGAGGATGCTAAAGATCCCATGGCACTTCTTGAAAAGAGTAGGGGAATTTTTATTAAAGGCATATATAAACAGAGAAACTCTTTATACATCATTCATATTGAACAAAATCATTACAGTGCATATACAGCAAACAAACCCAAACCTCACTTTAATCCCAGTGCTATCAACTTAACTTACTTCACAAAGGCATCTTTCTTATAGCCCCAAAATTATATTCTGCTTCTGTTACCTAACTAAATATAAGCAGCATTATTTCATGAATATTCTTTATACTTGCTGTAACATACGCAGTGGGACTCCTCCCCATCTGTGCTTACATACATTCATACAATGTTAATTTAGACTGGTCGTACTTATACTGAATACAAATTTCCTTCTCAGTCTGTAGGACTACAGCTAAGGGGGTCATCTTAGCGTGTTGCAAGACATAGTTACACCTGGACTGCCCAAAAAAATAAACTTTATACATGTAAAGATCAACCTCAGAGTGCCTTCTTCAGTTGCTGAAAAGAATCTTGAGTAACCTGTTCCCACATTCTGATAGGTGACTTGACCCCAGTGTCCATGTTTCCACCTAGTGGCCAGGAGTGTCCATATCGCTATTGCCTGTGGACATTCAGTAAGAAATTGTTGCATGGATTCTTCCAAATTTAGGCAGCTTGGTCTTGGACGGTTCCTTTCTTCTACACTTTTGTGTTTTGCATTCCTCTTAACCCCCAGTCTCCCATGGCAACTGAGCTAAACCACATCCCACACCCTCGGTGGAGTTCTGTTGTCTATCCGATAGAGTTCAATTTTGTGATGATATTCCTCAGTCACATTTGTATACTCTGGCACCTGTGTGTATCCTAAGTCTTGTGTGGTATGATATACTGTAATCCTATTAGGAACTGTCGCTTGCGTTATCGTCAGTTGCCATTCCGTAATTTTTTCTTTTAAGGGCTGTACATAGTGTGGAGTCTGTTTATTTTCTCTTATTGCTCTTGGGAATTGATTCCATAGCACCAAAAGTGGTGATGGCCATATCTTGGTTGCCTTCTTTCACACCCTATCAACAGGGGAAGTAAATGTTTGTACATTAGCAGCAATAAATACACTACAGAAAACAACTGATGAGATTAATTAAATTCAAACCTCCATCTTTATAGGTGCAGTATAGAATATCTCTTTTAATTGGGTTCAGCCTGCTCCCCCATATAATCTGAAAAACTAAACTTAAAAGAGTTGTCTCAAAATATATTTTTTTTGGGGGGGGGGCACCACACTTAAATAAGTGAATATGGGTAAGAGAAAAGTTTTCACTACTGCCACTTTCTTTTTTCTATGTTTGTTGCAAAGATTTCTATATTTTTACTTTTTCTGTACTTTTGTCTTTTTTCTCTTTCCAGTTGTTATGTGCCATGTCCCCTTTCCCAAACTGAATATCTTAATGGACTTGTCTGAGATCACTATGTGCTCTATAGAAGCCACTTTCTCCATCTTATCACTAAGAATGTAACCCACACACTTGCTGCGATTAATTTGAGCCCCTGATGCTTTTGAGAACTCGTCTACTTTCGCTAGTGCTAGTTTTCCCATCAGGACACCTGCAACCAGTAAACGGATATCATCAGCATATGCTGTGACTGCCACTGAATGGTCAGCAGGGAGTACTGCTATCCCTAAAATCTGGGAATCCTGCTGTATGGTACATAACAAGGGGTCAATGCAATATACATATAGTAACAGGCTCATGGGGCAGCCTTGTCAGATGCCCCTTTTAAGTTTTACAGTTCGTCCCTGAAACCCATTTACCATTGGTCTTATTGCTGCTATACTATATAATTCCACAATCCATTTGCAGACTGTTACAGGAATGCCATGTTTCCCCCCAAGACGTCTCCCATGTATTCATGTGATACTCTGTCAAAAGCCTGTTCCTGGTCTAATGACGGTAACTAGCCTGATGCAGAGTTTTGTTCCCCTATTTCCACCACCTCTCTGATTAAAAGAAGATTATCTTGTATGCTTCTGTCCACAACTGAATACGTCTGTCACTCTAAAATCAATACAGGTGCTGTTGTGGTGAGTCTAGCTCTTAAAATTTTCATCAAGATTTTTATATCTGTATTGAGGAGACTTATTGGCCTCCAATTTTTTTAATCGCACCTATCCCCTTTTTTGTGCAGGAAGATTTGGAAGGACATTCCAAGCTGGGGTACTATGTCCCCATCGTCTAACATACAATCATAGACAACTGGGAGAATTTCTGATAATTCTTCAGCTAAGGTTTAATAAAATTCTGTGGTTAGGCCATCTGGTTCTGGAGAAGTATTATTCTTTTCTGATAGCCTGCACCACCTCAGATGTGGTGATGGGAGCAATCAAGGCCTGAGTAGTTGCTAGTGGCAGGGTAGGAACTTGTACTGAATTTGAGAAGCATTGTAAATGGTCCTCCTGAATAGTGGACTCTAAGTACAGTGCTTGCATATGGGAAGAAACTGAGGCAAGAATTTATACATTAGTTTCTGCCACTGTACCCGAAGGGCTAATCAATTTGTCAGTTATTTTACTATGGATTCACTGTTTGCAGCTTTAAAATATGTCCCCTGTTGCAGCTTTGCCTGGGGTACATATTCTGGACTAATGTCCACAGTTTTTGGTTATCTTATGGTTATACCCCAAAAATATTACAACCACCCCATCACATCTATCTGGTCCATATGAAAAAAAAGATGAACCCCAGCACCATAACTTTGATGCCACATTAATCTCTGCTGTAGTGTCCAATCTTGTGTCTTGCAGAAAACAAATATCCAGGGCTAAATCTTTTAAACTAGAAAAAGTCACTAAACTCCTCCAGGTGTTCTCGATACTGCTGAAGCTCAATGTGGCAACCTTATTTATGTGTGGGGCATTCATTATGATTTAGTTTGGTATCTTTACACAGTCTCTCACTTCTCCTAGGGTGGATCCCTAGGGATATCAGGCATCCCTTTTGAACTTCAGCTGCTAGGTCTTCTTCCTCCGAGTCTGTAGTATTTGTCTGTAATGATGATTTAGTGGAAGAGGTTCCTGACTCTTCTCCTGGATCCGAGTCCTGTGATTGGAGGGCCTTGTATCTATTAGTAAGTGCTACTTATCTCTGTTCCTGGGTGGTTCTGGAAATTTTTGCTTTGGGTTGGTGTTTTTTCAGCAGTCATTTTTTGATGTTACCACTATCATATTTGGGGATGGCATTGCTTGTAAGTCCATGGCTATCTCCTGATCAGGTTGTGCCCCCTGGCCAGGGTCAGTCTGCGGTACTGAACACTTTGTTCCTGCTGATTTATGTTACTGCCATGTCTTTGCCCTTCCTCCGGTTGAGTGACAGGTGCAGTTTCCATGTCCTGAGTTGGTGTGTCCTCAGATCTCCTCAGCTCATAGAAGAATCGGTCTGTGTGGGTGGGTGTTCTGTTTCAGACCTGTGTTCCTGTTCCCTTTCTTTCTTGTCCATACTGTTTTCTTGTGCAGTAGTGAGGGTGCCCTCCTGATCCAGTCTATCAATATGATTGTGGGATGCCCATTGACATGTTCTATATGCGTGTCCTTGTTCCTCACATAAATTACATTTCAATTCATTTGTGCAGGAAGAGTTGTTGTGCCCATATTTTAAGCACAAGTTGCATTTTGTTCTAGCACAGGCATTACTTAAATGTAACGCTGAACCACATTTAAAACATGTCTTTGTTTGTCCTGGGTAAAAACAGTGCCCCCTATCTTTACCTAAGAAAAAACAACTTGGTAAATGTTTTGGGCATAATGGGATCAATCAAAGTTTTACCTTGAATTTCCATCCTCCTGTCCACATGTGTTCCTCATCCAGGATGGGTTGTGGTTCTCCAATAATGTCACATCTTTGCGCCAACCAATGTTTAATGTTTTGCATACTAACCCCTTCATTTCTAAATAGTATGGTAACGTGACAAATAGCTGGTTTAGTTGAAGGGATAGCCCTAAACGGTAACCACAGTGCAGTATATTTTTTCTTCTCATATGTTGCCCAAAAGCGATCCAATCTCATGGATGTTTTAAAGCTACATCAAACAGGGTGTCTCCTGATGCATGAGTCAGGACACAAATTTAATTTGAAAAGAATCGCATGGATGCTTTAATAAGCGTTCTTCCCACATAAATTCTATTAGATGCCTCCTCTAAACCCCCCATTTTTGTAGATGAACTCCGTTTCTTCATTGTGCAAGGGCAACATTCTAAAACAGTCGGTCCTGCGTTCTAACTTTTGCCCACAACTGCCGTGCTAATTCAGTACCTTTATTTACTTTGGGTACAGGTTGCTCTGTATCCATCTGTTCACCCCAAGTTTGTTGATGAGTGCTGGGCCCCTTTCCGTGTGAGTCTGCATCATTGGGAGAGTCTGCCACGGGGGGGGGGGGCTTAGGCCTGGTATTCTGTGGGCTATGAAACACATCGTCTGCATTTAAATCCAAATCCCTCTCATTTATAAATGGAACCTACCCTTCTCCTTGTGTTGACACTTGCAATTCTTTACTGGTTTGTGCAGCACTCAAAGACTGCTTGTCTTTGGGGATTGTGTTGTGATTGGTATTAGGGCTGCCTGGGATGGCATGGGGTCATAATATCACAGGCAAAACCATGCACATCAACAGTGCCGACCACCACAAACAAAGCACACACTAATTATAATCAACTCTTAGGGGTCGTGGACTTTGTGGGGGAAAAACAAAATCAGACTGGGAAAATTATTTATTTAAAACAAAAAAAAAAGTTGCAGCAGAGTGGGACCTGGGGAGAACCAAACTGCAGCCCCAGGTTCCCAATGCCACCAGAGGCAGGTGCTCTAGCCATTCCACCACAGGAGCAGCTTGACCAGGCACTGCCTCGGGGGCATCCTTCACCTTCCCCACAGGCAGCTTAAACCAGCATGGGTAGCGGTTCTTACCACACACTGAAAAAAACCCTGTTGCCATAGAATCATTTGTGCTTCTTACAGTGTTGTATTTCATTAGCAGTTCTCTCCACGCTATATTGACCTGGTACTGCATGGGATAGGCCTATGTGTAAGACCTGGAACACATTGTCCTTGTGTGTTTCGACACTTGCCTGCCTCAATTAGAGATTGTTTTGTTGTTGTTTTTTAATTTACATTTTTTTTGGAGTGGACAGGTGGCTCTGGCCCTTCTATGAGGGCTTGTTCTCCGATCCCGGGCGTCCAGGCCTTCATGGAGCCTGCCAACTCCATTTTTCACCTTTTTCTCCCTGGGTCACATGAGCATGAAATTAGTGGAGTGGCTGGGCTCCTCCTCCTCCGTGGAGGCAGCCTTGTGCCCTGGACATGGGGCCTTCCCCGTTCTGGCGACGCATATGCGCTGGCACCCAGCCGCCACTGGGTGTTAGTCAAACAGCACGCCACACTGTCCCTGTTCTCCGAGGAAGGAGAGCTGTCTACAGATGATCAATCCTTCCTCACCTCTGCTAGTCCCAGAGCAATCTGAATCTGTTCTCGAACCTGGGTTGCCTGCATGGCACGAGGTGTGGCGTCTAGCGCCTCAACCCTCAGCGCCACTGGGCCAGCTAATTAGAGATTGTTCTATGCTTCATGAGGTTACAGTATTTAATTCAGTAGTGTGTGAAACTGATGAGGCAGCCCTACCCCTCCGTAAATTCAAAGTGTCCTGTTTTTCTTTTCCTTGCACTAGTTTAGTTTGTTTGCTTCTGTCTTTCGGATGAGACGTTAAACCGAGGTCCCATCTGCCAGTTCTGGTGGTAGTTCAGGTGGATGTTAAAGATCCCATGGCACTTCTCAAAAAGAGTAGGGGACATTTTTATTAGAAACAAAAACCAAATACAAAGTAAACATATACATATACATCAACTCCATATACCCCCAAAAAAAAAGGAAATAACAAAGAAAAAAAGGAAAAACCTTTAAGGAAACAATAAATAAATATCACGCATGCTAATGGAACCTTCAAAAGCATACCTAAAAACAAAAATTTGTCACACCTTAACACAGATTTATGTATAAATCACAAAACACAGCTAATACAACCTTAGTGCAGGAGAAAGAAAGAAAGAAAGAAAGAAGAAAGAAAGAAAGAAAGAAAGAAAGAAAGAAAGAAAGAAACTACCCATCAATTAACCGTGCACAAAAAGAAAACAACAACAACAAAAAAAAAGTCCGATTGGTATCTACCAGCTATAATTGTCCTTCAAGCAATAGGAGCATCTGAGTCCGTGATCCAAGGTAGGCCTCGCCATTTGGCTAACCAAATAGTTTCCTGCATCGATTGTCTTTCATTCATACAAATGCTTTTTCAGGGTTTTAAATAATTGATTAGCAGTTTTTTTCCCTGGGACAATACTAACTGTACAGAAAGTATTTATATAGGTTTTCTAGAAGTGGTATGTTTGTTAAACACAATGAGGCAAGTGCTATGCATTTTTACAATGTTTTAGCACTTTTATGAGCAAAACGCTAATCAATTTTTGGAGTTAAATAAAACCCTGTTTTTAGATCTTTATTTTTCCCAAAATTTCTAGATGTATAATCTCCTTTTGCTGTAAAGTAAACAAACATAGGGCAGTCCATATTTGCCACTTACATACAGTAAATATTATTTCTAATGTCTCACCATCCCACGCTTGCCAGGCTCCAGATACCTCACCATACATTAGGTTATCCAGCAATATGAAAGCAAAGGTTGGAGCCTGCCATGTGTTAGCCAAAAGATCCCAAACTCCTATAATGAAAGAACATTGGAAAAAAAGGTGTTCTACAGTTTCAACCTGAGTAATACAGTCCAGTCGACTGCAATATCTGTCACAAAGCTGTTTTTGCTTATGGTTCCCCTTGACATTGAGTTTGCCATGGCAGCTGAGCCAGTGCAGATCCCATATATGAGGGGGGATCCTAGGATTTCATAAAAACTGAAGAGTCCTCATTCTCTTATCCTTTGGGCAGTGGTCAAACACTACTGGTACCTGGCAGATTGTACCCAGGAGCTCCGCATACACATGTTTCCTCTGCCCCAAAATAATCCCCAGGGTTGTCACCTTCCATTGTCTAAGTCTGGTAAATGTGTCTCTCCCCAATATATAGGGGCTGTTTGCAACTGTTTTACCACCCTCAAATTTCCCCCTTCCCACAGCTGAAACCACATCTGAATTGTCTCATAAACCCAAGGTTCCCATCCCTTACCCATATGGATTAGAATGGGGCATAAATTAGTCATAAAAAAATGCTATTGAAACAAAATTAAAGGATGAATCATGTTTAATCTCCCCTGATTAATGGGTAAATACAACTTATTTTGTGGAATAGGGTTGAACCCACTTCCCCATACAACCTGGAAGAAAATACTCAGTAATCTCGTTTCTAATGTTTTTGGTGGTGGAAAAATATAACTTATAAACAAAAACACTGGAACCAAATAAGTTTTAACTAAATAAACTCTCTTCTTTTTCCCCATTTTCAATCTATTCCAGCCATTTACTTTTCATTGTGCTATCTCCAGTTTCTCCTCCCAATTAAAAAGGTCTGGACGTTACATTCCAAAATGGATTCCCAAAATTTTAATTGGACCTGCTTGAAATGTATTGCCCCCAATATTTACCGGGGTGGGGCTATCCTGTCCTACTTTCTGTCCCACACATTTGTGTAGGTTAAGACATGCTTCTGCCACTGTTCCAAACATGGAGCATAACTGCAAGGCCTCCAATATGGAGGCTTCATCTGGTATCAATAAACAGATGTCATCTGCATAAGCCAGAACTGGGCTTACTTGTAATGTAGAGGATAAAACAATAGGGGGAAGGGCTTGGGAGTACTGTAACATATGCAACAAAGGATCCAAAAAAAAGACATATAAAATGGGGCTTAGGGGACATCCTTGTCTTATCCCTCTCTTAATCCCAACCAGTGGGCCATGCCATCCATTAACCAGTGGAAAAACTGTTGCAGTTCTATAGAGCAGTTTAAGCCACTGTATAAAACCTCCTGGAATTTGAAATTTAGCCAAAACAAGCCATACAAAATCATGTTGAACAATATCAAAGGCCTGTTTTTGATCTAAGGATAGGACATACCCATTTAAAAGACTGGAATGACCTCTCTTAAATATTTCTCTTATCAACACCAGATTATCTTGAATACATTGTCCAGGAATGGAGGAAGTCTGACTGGCCAAAATCATCTCTGTGGCTACCGACAGCAGACATTTTGCCAATATTTTAGATAGTATTTTAAAATCAGTATTTAATAAACATATTGGTCTCCAATTTGTCATGACTCTTTTATCCCTTTCTTAAAAAGATATGTCAGAGAGCCCATATTTAAATGTAATGGCAAAGATGGACTGTTTAACAGACAGTTATAAACTTGGGTCAATTCTTCCCCCTAGTATGGAACTAAAAACTTATACAGTATAACTCAGATGGCAAACCGTCTGGGCCGGGGGCCGTATTCACTTTCAGAGTCCGAATACCCTCCACCACTTCAGCTAGATGTATATCTGTAACCAGATTTGCACTGTCCTGTAAAGAAATACCAGGGAAATCAATGTGGGATAACATATCAGCAGCTCATGCAGTATCGAAAATGTTGGACTAAACTTTTCTCCAGTATAGGCAGTAACTGCCGCCATAATCCCATCCTTAGTTTGTACTATTTGACCCTGATCACTATATAAGGACAAAATTTCTTTATGACCAATATGGGAATGACATGCTTCAAACGGGCATACTGAGTCAGTCGAACCTGTGGTACCAAACTGTTGTTGGTATAGAATAAATTGGGATTTTTCCATATTTTCTCCTTAAAAATTTGAATCTGTGGGGTGTAATTGTGGTTAGTGGTAATAGACAATGTAAATAATCTCTATAGGTGGGTCCAAATCGCTAACTATTCTTTATATTTGGCCATGCATACAGTTTTACTGTATTGTTTCAAGAAAAAAAAACAGGTCCCTTTTGGTATCTAGCCACCACTGTACTGCATCCTCATATAAAATTAACACTGATTTTCTAGCCACTATAAATTCAGTCAAAAGAAGTTGAAAACTCATATCCACTAATATAGATGTATTCATTTTCCAGGTAGCTGGTCCTTTCTGAACATTACTAACGTCTCCAATTTCAACAGATACCTTCCTATGATCAGAGAATTCTGCTATCTGCACTTCAACCCTCTTAATACATAATTGATAAGATATAAACAAAAGATCAATTCTAGTGGCTAAATTTCCTTTGTAAAAAGTCGGCATATGTTGCTCCATATGTGAGGAGTAGGAGTCAATGAGCTTAGCTTCTGTATCATGGAGGATAAAAAAAGAGAATCAGAATACATTTTAACTGTTTTAGAAGTATGTGTTTTGTCTTTAAGAGATAAGCCGCAATTAAAGTCGCCACCAAAAATAACAAACTGTGAAGTGTGTGAAAAAGGCAGGATAATTTTAAAGGTCTCAACCCAAAGCGCTTTAGTTTGTGGAGCATAATAATTAATCTATAAGAAACCTGCTGAAATGTAATATCTAGAATAAGAACCCGTCCCGGAACTACATCATTTAATTTCATTAATACTATTTCCATAGAGTGGAACAAAATTCCAACCCCTGAAGCTACTTCCTGGCCTATTGACCAAAAAGATGGACCTGGGTACCATGCCCTAGTGGCTTGCATTACTTCAGGCAATGTGTGAAATCTAATATCTTGTAAAAAATAATACCGTCAGCAGACAATAATAAATAAGAAAAAACTAAATCTCTTTTAGTTGGGCTCTTAATACTATTTACATTAATAGTATGAAAAACATGTCCTGGGATCCGCATTCAGGAAGAGAATAAAAAAAGAAAACAATGCCATTATTACTTTAATCTACCCTTACGAGTAGCAGACTCCTTATGTTTAGTTTTGACTTTTCTTTTCTGGGCTCCAGTTTTTTCCACTGGTGCCTCTGTATCAGTAGTTTGGTCCGGTATAGAAGACTACACAGATGAGGAATCTGAAATCATCTGAAGACTTCCCCGTGGACTGTAATAACTCGTATTTGTTCACGAGGGGGACTGCCACTGGACATGGCTGTGTGTCTAGCAATTTTCTGCTATGGGTCACCCGAAGAGTAGTAAATTGTGATCCTGTTTGTTGCGGTGGAGGGGGTGGCCCCATTATTTAAATTCCAGTCTTCTGTGCTAACCTTGAGTCATGAGAAGCTAGCACTGTGGTCTGAGGCTCCTTCACACTGTCAGGGTCTCCTATCTGTGGAGTTTCTTCAGTTAAACTTCTAACTCCATCATCTGTCATTTTACTGGTCAAGACACAGGAAGGGGGAGGAAATCCCTGGAATTATTAAGCTGTGGAGTCTGGTTTGAAGTCGTAGGAATATTTATTACCTGTGTCTCGGGGCTAGCCCTCTCCTCCCTTCTTTGTTCAGCCAGATCCCTCTCTTTTCCCCTTCCCTCTTGATCCTTCTGGGCAAAGATTCTCTGTTTTTGGGCCAGGGTTATATATAGCCTTTGTTCCGTGTCATCAGCCAACTCAGGCACATTGGCCTAGATATTCAAAAGGGTTGCGCATGGCACAACAGTGTTGCACAACCCACTGATGCACCCCAGTGCAATATTTAAAAGGGAAAAGTACGCCGCACAAATCCCGATGTGCCGGAGCGCATCAGTAATGTGTGCAGGCACAGGTAGGGGGGGCGTGCCCATGCATCACCTGCACAGCCAGATATTCAGCCTGGGCTGTGCAGAGTCATGCATGCGCAACCCCTACCTGCACCTGCACAAAGTTATGCCCCTCAAAAAAAGGAACAAGTGATGGCCACCCACAGGTGAGCTGCCGCATTGCAAGGCACAGCACAGCAGCTGCCACCTGTCAGTGGCCATCACTTGTCCTGCCGCACCTGGCGGCACCCCCCATGCCCGGATCAGGCATCTATAATACCCCCACGCCCAACATCCTGCGGTCCAGTGGACTCTATTGTGCCCCAACTGGGCATCACTGTATCTCCCCCAAGTCCATATCCCTGGTGGTCCAGTGGACTGCACTGAGCCCGATCGGGCATCATTAATCACCCCCAAGTCCAATATCCCTGGTGATCTAGTACCCCACCCCACCCGCCCACTGAGCCCCCACCACCCCGCGTGGAGGCAACCCCTTAGGTTTACTGATGGTCCTTGAAGTAACCGCAGAATATGACATTTTATTTACTATAGCTTGGGGCCCAGTGACAGGAGAGGGTTTCGGGTTTGGGTTATGCGGCAACAAAATTGCCGATGATCCTGGTATGTTTAAGATAGGATTTTGGATTAACAACAACTCCTCAGGGAGTTCCAGAGGTGAAGGGGTATCTCCATGATGAGCAGTCGCAGGAACTTCAGCCTGCCTAGTCTCCTCATCCTCAAAGGTTCGTATCAGGGAAGTCCCAGAGCCCCATTGCCCATTTGTAGGGTTTCTTTCCCAGCCTGCTGCGAGTAAAGCCTTTTCGGATGACCAGGTTTCATCTTGTCCAATTTCTAACATTACTGCTTCATCCCAACTAAGAGCAGGCTGTAAATCTATTTTTTGTTTCTCTGTCCCTTCCATCTTCTCACCTCCAGCGAGTGTATCGAGATCAGGTGAGCTATCTGATGTTACTGTGGGCCGTCTTAGTCTGGTTTGCACACCCATGGTTGCCATTCCTGACATGTTCCCCATAGACATTTTCAACGTGTTAGCCGTACAGTCATTGTCACTAACCTGCCGCTCATATCCCAAGTCTGGGGAGCAATATTTTGCAGGTTCTGAGACGTATTCAGCCTTGTCGTTGTCATCTCCGTATCTGCTAATGCCTGTGATATCGATGCATCCTTTGTAGAAGCTTCAGCCATTTGTGCCAGCAGTGTCCGATGGGCCTGTAGATGCCACTTCTCTTCACGCTGCAACAGATCCAATACAGTAGGGTTCAAAACTTCTGCAACTGTCTCCTGTTGTCCAGGTAATTTCTCCGGTTCTGTAGATTGAAGCTGCACATCCTCTGGACCTTCCGTAGGGCTAACATGCTCCTCAGATCTCTGTACTGATTCAGAAATCTCCATAAAAGTCTCCATACTTTGTGATGCAGGGACTGAATCCATGTCCTCTGTCTCCATAGCCTCCAGACTCTTCTCCTGCAGATCGGACGCCATCTTGGTCTGAGACCCAGGATGTTAGGTTCCCCTACCTGTGAGTAGGGGAATTTTCCCTGGTGCCCAGGCCAAATTTTCCCCCATTCATTAAAATAAAAAGCAACAGCTTAATCTGGTTCAAGGTCAGTTGACATTCATCTGTATCCCCTTCCCCCAGATCGTGCCTGAAATTAGGCAGAATTTGTCTAGTGCACTTACCTGGTCAACAAAAACTAAATAAATAAATAAATCAAGGCAGTACTCACAGTTTTTGGCAAAGTTACATTCACTGTTCCACTTGCTGGCTCCATTTGTGTTTCGTTTGCTGCATTGACAGGCGGGGGTGGTGGCTCAGACACAGCCATCTCCTTTGATGTTGCTGCGTCATACATACCACTAGGGCCCAGCCTGTCATTCTGTTCTGGAGCTATTTCAAGGTGGTTCTAGGTCTCCATTCTGCTGTCCTCGTCTTCTACTGTCATCCGCACATCGCACTGTATGGCATCCGCTGCTTTGTCCAATTCTTGTAATAATTCCAATAACCTTGTCTTTTTGTTATAATTAGTGTCCGGAGCCACTGCTCCTCCATTCGCGGCAACTGTACTTCACTCTGGCACATCTCAAGCTGTAGCTCTTCAGCCCTCTGATTGCTTGATGCTCCCATGTCTATCTCCAAAGCTGGACCTGTAGGGTTGGACATCAGCTCCCCAGCAGGTACACCAGCCACTGCCTTTCGCTCCCTCCGGTCGTCTGCTATGGCACTACACCAACGGTGGCTCCCCCTCTGGAGAGTTGGGGAATTTCCCCGATGTCCAGGGCAAATTTCCCCCATTCTCTAAAAATACTACCAACAACTTAATCTGGTTAAATGTCAAGTGGCATCCATCTGTATCCCCCTCCCCCAGGACGAGGCTGAAAATAGACAGAATTGTCTAGTGCTCCTTTCCAGTCAACAAAAACTAAAAAAAAAAGATCAAGGGTTTAGAGGTATCAATGAAATATGCATAGTTATCAATAAGATTTGTATTCCTGTAATGAGCAGCAGTAGTCTCATAAAGTATGTATGTCACTAAACCTCCGTTTAAGTCTAATAGCACTTTTATATGGTCTAACACAAATACAAATGCTAAGACAGATATTTATATTCGTAAAAAATTGCAGTAATAATGTGTATTTGTCCTGAATCATCATGAGATTAGAGCAGTGCAGGAGGACTTTGTAGAGTTGGGGAGGGGCCTAAGACAAGTAGCACACACAGTATCCTTCTCAGAGGTGCTGCCTGTCAGTGGCATGGGTGAGGCAAGGGTACTTTGCACCATGCAGTTTAATGAATGGTTGAAAAAATGGTGTGGAGCACAGGGGTTTGGCTTCATTGGAGACTGGGGTTCCACTTGAAGGGACACCAGCCTATACTGGCAGGATGATCTGCATCTGTCCAGGAAGGGAACAAGTCTTTTGGGCAATCGGTTTAAATGCTTCATTGGCAAGCTTTTAAACTAGTCAAGGGGGGAGGCACTGATAAGCAGCAGGAAAATCCCAGTCTCCCCCTACAAAACAGGGTACTAAATGAGAAAAAGACCAAGGTAGAAAGGTCAGTGGGGGATGCTGCTACAGAAGGTAAAGCCATCAAAAAATGGAAAGCAATGAGTACCCATGCCCGTAGTCTGGGTAACAAGCTTCCTGAATTAGTGGCCTTGATGGAGGAGGAACATCTGGATATCGTGGCAGTCACAGAAACATGGTACACACAGAACCATGACTGGGACGTAAACATACCAGGATACACTATCTACAGGAGGGACAGGGAGGGTAAAAGAGGAGGAGGAGGAGGAGTAGCTCTCACATAAGGGAAGGAATCAAAGCAACAGAATAAAAGGGTAAACAGGGAGGAGAAGAAGCACTGTGGGTCAATTTGGAGACAGGCAATGGCACCACAATCCGCACAGGGGTTGTATACAGACCCCCCTCTCAGGGGAGGAAATGGACAAGGAAATGATAGCAAGTATACTTAGAATGGCAGAAAAAGGGGAGGTATTGCTGATGGGTGATCTGAATATGCCATATGTTAACTGGAGTGCAGCTGCAGCAGCCACTTCTAAGAGTGGGGTTATTCTAGATGCCCTTAGACAACTAGTATTGGAACCCACTCGAGAGGGAGCAATCTTAGACCTGGTTCTCTCAAATGGAGGTGGAGAGAGGATTACAGATGTAGAAGTGGGTAGCCATCTGGGAACTAGCGACCATTGAACAGTATGGTTCACAATAAACAGCAATAGAGTCAAGCCATACAAAGGCAAAAGTACTGGACTTCAGGAGGGCTGTCTTTGCCAAAATGAGTGAGCGCCTAAGGAATGCACTAGCAAATGGGCAGGAAGGAGGGGTGGAAGAACAATGGGAAATAATAAAAACTGCCATCACAGAGGTAATAAGCCTTTGTGTGAAGCAAATAAACAAAACAAAACGATGTAAGACACCACTATGGTTCTCAAAGGAGGTGGCAGTGAAGGTTCAAGAGAAAAAGAAAGCATTGAGGAAGTACAAGGAATCACAGAAGGAGTAGGACAGAGAATTGTATCAGTTAAAGCAAAGGAAGCTGGGAAGGCAGTCAGAACAGCAAAGGCCCGAACTGAGGAAAAGATAGCCAACTCAGTTAAGAAGGGGCTTAATAAAGGGAGGGGGGGTGGGCAGAGGGTGACTGTGAAAAGGCAGAGATAATAAACAAATATTTTTGCTCAGTATTTACAGATGAAGAGGGGAGGTACTAAAACAAACAATAGAAACACTCTGGATACAGAAGTTGATACCAGCCCATTTACAGAAGAAAGGGTTCTGAAAGAACTCTTAAAACTGAAGGTGGACAAAGCAATGGGGACTGATGGGATTCATCCCAGAATTCTAAAATAACTAAGGGTAGAACTAGTGACACCACTGACTACCCTCTTTAACAAATCATGGGAGGATGGGGTGGTACCTGAGGACTGGAGGAGGGCAGATGTGATTCCCCTTCACAGAACTGGGAGCAGGGCAGAAGCAGGAAACCACAGACCTGTTAGTTTAACCTCAGTGATAGGGAAAATGATGGAATCACTTCTGAAGGAAAGAACTGTCGAGTACCTAGAGGCCAGAGGGGCACAGGACCCAAGGCAGCATAGATTCACAGCGGGAAGGTCATGCCAGACGAATCTAATAGATTTCTTTGACTGGGTGACCAAAGTAGTAGATCAGGGAGGGGCTGTGGACATGCCCTACCTAGACTTTAACAAGGCATTTGACACAGTCCCACACAAAGATTAATATACAAGTTAGCCAGCCTGGGAGTGGTCCCAAGATGATAGCCTGGGTAAGAACTGGCTGGAGAATAGGACACAGAGGGTAATAGTAAATGGAGTCCACTTGAAGAAAGGGGTTTACTAGTGGGGCACCGCAGGGTTCAGTATTAGGACTGGTCCTCTTCAATGTCTTTATAAGCGGCATTGCAGAGGGACTGGAAGGAAAAGTATGTCTCTTTGAAGATGACACAAAGATCTGCAACAGAGTTGATGCACAAGGTGGGGTGGAAAGGATGAGAAGGGACTTGGCAAGGTTAGAGGAATGGTCAAATGTATGGCAGCTTAGATTCAATGCTAAGAAGTGCAAGGTAATGCACCTGGGAAACAAAAACCCAGGGAAAGCGTACACAATGGGGGGTGAGATACTAACAACAACAAAAATAGAAAGGGACCTGGGGGTAGTCATGTCAGATGACCTAAAGGTGGGCAAGCAATGTGAGAGGGCAGTAAGGAGGTCTGGGGGGATACTGGGATGCATAGGAAGAGGCATCACCAGTAGAAAACAGGAAGTTGTTATCCCTCTGTACAGACAGCTGGTGATACCCCATCTGGAGTACTGTGTGCAGTTCTGGAGACCCAGTCTCCGCAAGGACATAGACAGGATGGAAGCTGTCCAGAGGAGGGCAACTAAAATGGTGCAGGGTCTGCACCAGAAGACATGAAGAGAGACTAAAGCAGCTTAATATGTATAGCCTCGAGGAAAGGAGGAAGAGGGGGGACATGATAGAAACTTTCAAGTACCTCAAGGGAATCAACAAAGTCCAAGAGGGTAGCATCTTTCAAAAAAAGAGGTGTGCAAGAACAAGGGGGCACAATTTGAAGATAGAGGGGCGACTCAGAGGTAATGTTAGGAAGTATTTTTTCACAGAGAGGGTTGTGGATGCATGGAACAGCCATCCGGAGAAGGTTGTGGAGTCAAAAACAGTGGTGGAATTCAAGCATGCATGGGACAGTCATAACGGAATTCTAGGGGGTGGGGGTAGAAAGAAGTAGGCTGCTGGTTAACTAGGAATGGCAGCTTATCCATTAGGTAGGGAAATGGGTAGACTGGGTGGGCCAAGTGGTCCTTATCTACCGTTAAATTCTATGTTTCTAATCATATTTTGTTCTGTACAGTCCCAGTAAAAGAGGAACTTTGTGTCATCTAATTTGCATCACCACCTGAAATTGCAATTCACAGCACTAAGCTTACTCCACAGGGGCAAGGAGTCCCTCCTGCCCGAGTGGCCCGATGTAATTCGCCGATTTAGATTTTATAATGCATTAGTGTGCACCTGCAGACATGGCTCAATGTAGCATTACAACCTGAACCTAGCTCATGCTGCAGTAATACAATATGGCATGGGGGCCATGACGTCAGGCACCCACCACCACCAAACACTGAGTTCTTCACGGTAACCAAAAAACTGCACACTCCCACTTACAGGTTTGGAACCACTATGAAAACAAAACAATGAAGGAACATGAAAACAGTGTCGAGTGACATTCAAGCAAACTGAGAGCAGACTGCCAGGTGCAAACACAGTTCCTGATTTGTAGCAGCACCCTTTGATCATACTGCAGCTCAAACAAGACACTTTGATGTACACATACAGTACATGTTGTGCTACATGATGCCTGCTGTGTGCATACAGACCACTGGCCCTGCAGCTGCTGGACACTGCAGGAAATGCATGCAGCTGTATAGGCATTTCCATGTAGAATGAGGCAGTTGCAAACTGTGATCATTCTTAAAGGGGATAAAACAGCATTGGAATTATTGAGAGCCAACAGGAGCATGACCTTCATACAGTAATTCTGGGCTTAGCTAAACACTGCCAATTACTTATGATGAGAGGATTTAGCTTAAAGTCAGAGCCCCTGTAGATCATAAAGCACACAACAGTGAACTCAACACTAAAAGCAAGAGCCTCTTTTCAGCACAGAGTCAGCAGCAGGACAATTTCCCCTTGCTTTTTACGGGCTGCACTGTAACATGGACTGTCTTCATTAAAGATCATGTGCTGTGGTTTTCAAACTTAAAACAAGCAGCGCCACTCCATAAACATTGCCATAAAAACTATGTGTGTTCCAGGTTTTGTAACAAAAGTTGACACAGTTGTACCTTTTTAGTGATTTTTTGGTATGGTCCATTTCTCCAGGGTTGCTGGGTGCTGAGTCAGCATGCATCCAGGCTGCTGAAGTCATTTGGGGTGCTACTCTATTGTTCCCGTTAGGAAGTTGCTTTGCTACTAGTATTGTAATGTTGGTAACTTCATTGTTTTTGGTCAGTATCTGTTTTACAATAAGTTTTAAAAGGGGCCTTATCTGTGTTAATTCCTACTAGGAATGGATTTGCTAGCTCTGGTAAAAAGGTAATTTTAATGTGGAGTAAAGAATAGCTGAGCCTGAATTTAGGTTAATTAAAAACCTGCCAGGGAGAAAACACTGGGCTGGATAGTACATAGACACTCTTAGTAAGGTTTCAAAACAGTGTTACTTTTCCCACCCCCACTTACAGAAAGAATGGATAATTGTTTTATCGCCATCCTAAGCAGTCACCAATATTGAATGTCAGGTGTGAATGAGCACAGCAATCTTTAACATGACAATAGGACTCATGCCATTCACTACCCCAAAAAGTTACTGTATAGAGTCTGCAAACTTTACAGCAATGTGCTACTCTCCCTGACTTCTGAACTTGCTAAAATGATTAATATAAACTACTTTTGTACATAACTGGCATTGAACATGACAAAACAACAAACAGCTGATTGTATTTCAGTTTCTTGCAACAGGCACAGAGCAAAAAAAAAACAACAATCTTTACAGACCTCAGCAATGTGACAATCTCCCTGGCTTTTGCACAGATCAAAGAGAATACCACCCCAAATTGCATCACTGGAATGGATACGTGCTGATTACCACAGGGAACAGCAAGTCTCAGCATCTAGCAGTGTGGCAGAGCACACAACTAATAAATAACAAGCATTTGTCAATGCCGAATGTTTGCTTGCTGGCATTGGCAGTGGTAGTGTAGAAGTTACAGAGCTGCGTAATAGGAATGGCAGTGAAGTACTGAACTGAAGCCAACCCCACCACCACCCTGCAGAGAGTGACAGCCATTGGGGTGTGCCTTTGGGTTGTCAGGCATAACGGCCACACCATTTCACCACACCCCACCCTGAAGACACTGATAAGTGTCACGGTGTGCCTTGGGGTCTTTGGCCCTTATGTGCACTCCATTCCATCAGGAAATATGGTGAGATGGGTGTGGTATAGGAGAATGGGGTGAACTTTGGGGCCGAAGAGTCCAAGGCATACCTCGATGCCTCTCACTGGCTGCAGGATGTGGAATGGTATGAGCATTACAGGCAAGAATCCCAAGTCACACCCCTGATGCCTGTCATTCTCTACAGGGTTGGGCGTTATGGTTGGAAACCCTAATACCTCAAGCATTCGTTGGTATTTTTACCCCAAATTTTCAACATGGTTTTTGTGACCACCTCATGAACAGTGGCAATATCAGTTTGTTAGCTGAAAGCTGCTTATGCACAGCGACTACGGCATTTAGCACCACAGGTGCAAAACATTCGAACAGGATGTAAAAAATGACAGCTGTACTGTTCATGGGGAGGTGTAAAATGGCAATGTTGCAAATCTGCAAAATATTTAAAACTGGTGAAGTCACAGAGGCAGTATAGAAACTGTGCAACGACACCTCGTAGTGTAATTAGTTTGGGGATATTTTACAGCAGATTGTCAACACAGGCATTTTGGGACCTCCGATCATGAACAGTGTCACTGTGATTTTCTTTATCTGTCCTGAACAATGATTTCCCACAGCGACCATGCATCTCTGCGTTGAAAGTGTGAAAACACATTTCTGCCATGTTGTGAAAAATGACAGCTGTACTTTTCATAAGGAACTGTGGAAAAATGCCACTGGTGAAAATCTGGACTGAAAATATTACAAAGTTATGAACTTACGAGGGTGCGTGGAAACTGCGCAATGCTCACTCGTAACACAGTCATTTTATGGACTTTTCTCACCAAATTTTCAACATAGCCATTTTAAGACCTCTGCTCATGAACAGTGTAACTGTGATTTTCTTAATCTGTCCCAAACATTGCTTTCGCACACCAACTGCACCATTGTGCACTACATGTGCGAAAACACATTTTGGACGACATGTGAAAAATGGCAGCTGTACTGTTCATAAGGAAGTATAATAAAATGACAATGTTGAAAATCTGGAGTGAAAATATTACAAATTAAGAAACTTATGATGCATAGGAACTGCGCCATCACCGTAAAACAGTCATTTTTAGGGTTTTTTCACGTTTCAACATTGCCATTTTAAGACCTCTGCTCATGAACAGTGTCACTGTGATTTTCTTAATGTGTCCCATACATTGATTTCAAGACACCGACTGCGCCCATTGTGCGCTACATGACGGAAACATGTTTGAGGGCAAAATTGTGACAAATGACAGCTGCACTGCTCATAGCAGTGTAATAAAATGGCAATGTTGAAAATCTGATGAAAAGTACTGCAACTTCACGAGCCGCATGAACTGCGCACGCACAGAACAAATATTTTAGATGCCGCACCAAATTTTCAACATAGGCTTTTGAGAGCCCACCTTATGAACAGTGGCAGTGTCATTTCATTACTTGGTCCCAAAAGGTGATTTTCGCGGTGACTGCGAAATCACCCTTTGGGCCCGATTAACGCCATGACAGTGGGAACATTCATGAAAAGGGTCCCAAAAACCCCCATGTTGAAAATTTGGTGCAAAAATTCCAAAAAATGCCTGAGATATGCAGCAAAGTTGAAAAAACCCTATCTATCCCATTATATAGCTTACCGGCATTTCCTCAGTTCGCGGTTGGCTTTGAAGAGTGCAGACGTGTTCCCGGTCCACCGAAGATCATCGCACCGAGTTCCGGAGGTAAGTATGGGGTGAGGGGGGTGTGGGGAGGCAGGGTGCGCAGTGGGTGGGTGTGGGTTGTGGGAGGGGGGCAGGGAGAAGCTCCGAGGGACAGTTTTTTATTTGCAGGTTTATTTTTTTACTGAGATGACGAGGGACGTGTGCCATGCTGGGGTGGGCTCCCAGTGTGGCAGCTGAAAGGCTGTTTGGGGGGCTGGTGCCAATGGTGAATTGGGCACCCCAGTCGGCTATAACACATTTTGCCACGCTGGGGTGGGCTTCCAGCGTGGCACCTGGATGCTTGGGGTGGGAGAGACAGTGGAGCCGAAGGGGGATTGGGCACCCCCATCGGCGACAGCATCTGTTGCCATGCTGGGGTGGGCTCCCAGCGTGGCACCCTGTACTCTGGGGGGGGGAGAGACAGTGGAGCCCGACGGGGGATGGGCACCCCGTCAGGCTATACGTAGTCTGCGCTGGGTGGGTACCCAGCGTGGCATGTGGAAGGCTTTGGGGAGCAGCACAGACGATGGGGATTGGGCAATTTCGCTGAGCTATACAGTGTGTGCGTGGGGGCACTCAGCATGCGTGCATGTGTGTGTAGGGGAGCGCCGCATGAGCAGGCAGGATATCTTATCGCTGCTCATCAACCATAGCTCCCCCTTTCAACTGTACTCCACTGCATTTTGGAGCTGTCATAGACAGCTCGAGCAGGCATTGGAGAACTGCGGCCGTGCCTGCAAACACACTGCCTGAATTGGAAGAGGGCTGCCACACCTCCGAAAACTCGGATGATGGCACTATGTTTCTTGCACATGCGTGCAAGCAAACATAAAAATGGCATGAAATGGTAGATTTTCATAAAAAACACCAGGCAGGAATTGTTTTTATAACAGGATTTAACAAGTAATGTTGACAATATAATTTCTGTAAATTTCATTACATGTGATCTTTAACTCATTCTCACTGCAGAAAGTAGGAGCTTCTACTTAATGATTGCACTGTATTGCTGGCCCTAGTTTCCTTGGAGGCTAATGTACTTGTGCTGAGCCCCACACCTATGTGTGGGGCTATGCCAATTAGGAAATTTCAGTTAGAAAAATATTGCCTTATATAACTGTTTTTAAAACTTTGTGTTTTTTTTCTACTTGATCCTGCTATTTTTAGTCAGGTGTCAGTGTGCATCCAAGAGTCCCTTGTGGCTGACATCAGTCATTTCTCCAAATTCTGGCTCGGCTCCTTTCCTCCTTACTGCACCTCCCTCCTTTCGTCCACCCTCCTGTCACTCATACTCCCTTCACAGCACTGACTCTTGCTTCCTTTCCCTTCCTCCAATGAAATCCACTGCAAGTCACAATACTTTCTTCTACTGTTTCCCTAAACTCTGGTCTTCTTTCCCCCTTGATATCCACTCCACCTCATCCCTCCATTTCCTAAAATCCCCTTTTCATGATTTCACAACTCATTCCTGCAATTGCTCCTGATCCTGTATTGTGCAGCTCTGTGCCCCCCCAAATGATTACCTACCCATGATCACTGCTTAGCCATTGTGTGTCACATTTTTCCCCTGCTGTGGATTCTGGGACTCTGTTCCATTAGTCTTGGCAACTGTACTTACTCTGTATCTGGTATTTGCCTTTTGCACAACTTTTATTTGTTATTTAATTTATTGCACCTTATTGTACTGTACTCCCCCCCTCCCCCCAGGATGCATCTGGAAACTAGCTGCTACCAGCTCAGTATGTTTTACCTGGTAAAACTCTTAAATAACTAAATAAAACCATGCAGAATATAAGCAGAAGCTTTGTAAATCTCTGATTAGCTGTCTCCCAGTCCTGTTGCATTCCTGAGGCTAAGTATGGGTGGTGTGACATATGCTTAGCCTCCAGAGTATAACATGTCCAGTGAACAGCTGATTGGAGCTTTATAAAGCTCTTGCATATACTGTTGTCTGTGTAGTTAAATTTCCCACAGCTGACTCCCATACCTCTCAACTGTCCCTGATTTTGACTCAAAATTTTACTCTGTCCCTCCTAAAATTTGTGGTTCCATGGCTAAACAGAGGGGATTGTAAGTACAAAATAGCATTAAGCATTAAAGTTACAGACATATTCTTCTTTAGAAAATGCATTTTGCACGGAGTCCTATATTCTACCAGCTTTCTGAGTGGATATCACTCATTTTGAAGACGTGTCCCTGATTTTGGTCATTTGTCCCTGATTTGTGAGGCAGGCGGCTGAGAGGTACGCTGACTCCTGTGGCTGACATTAGCCACAAGGGATCCTGGAATGTGCTGCAAGATACGCTGTGTGTGAAATGGTGGGGCTGGGAAATGGCAGGATAAACCAGATAAAAATATAACATTTTAAAAACAGTCAAGTAAGAAAGCATTTTTTTTAACATAAAATCTCTTCAATGGGGATATCCCCACACATACTGTATGTGGTGATCAGTATGTGCACGTTCCCAGTTAACTCATTCTCACAGAAGACAGTGTGGTATCTTGTTCTGCATTGGCAGGATGTGTTAATTAGCTGGCACTGCTCCCAGTGACACAGGGCAACATCTATTCACAGTGGGGGTGCAGCTGTCATAGCCAAGAGAGGCAGAATAGTACCTGGAAACAGGCAATCATTGTGTGTCACCAAGGAAATTTGCTAGCAACCAACTGATTTGGAGTCGCCCCAAATCTGTGATGGGAGCACAGCTGGAGATAAACACTCTGCAGTGCTCCATTTCCTTCTATGTGTTCTCATATGTTCTGTGCATGTGTTTTACAGCCACTGTGTGAGTACAACATATGCACGTTTATTTTCAAAGAAACAGGATCCTTTTTTCTAAATTTTTGTAATACTGCTCTGTCAGTGCTCATGTAGACTGATGGTGGGAGATGATCTAAAAGTCCAACAGGGCAATGTTTTGCTTTTTTTTCCTTCATCAAATACTTTATATTGCAATTTTTGAGTGAAACTGTAACCGGAAAATCCTGCTACACTGTGCAACTTAGATGTGGCAGAGTTGCAATATGCAAATATTTGCAGTTCAAAACTGTCCCCGTGCTGGGGAAGGGGAATGCCCTGCAGTAGCTCCTAAATGGAATAATATACAATAGTGTAAATGAAGCATAATGAGGGAACATCTGAAGCACTGAATTGGTCCAGATGGGTAATATACTAATGAATGGGGAGGACTATTTGAAGCACTCTTACTCATAAAAAAATATTGGAACAACTTGATGAAGTGAGGGCCGAGAATGGAGGGCCAACAAAAGATCTAGATTTATTAATTAATTTTTCTGTCATGTTTACCAGCAAGGGTGGGCAAAGAGCATGCCTGGTTTTCAGCCATGTCCCTGGGGTATAGAATATTTACATATAACAGTAAAAAGCTACCATTTCTAAAAAAATGTAAGGGTTATGAATAGTCTTGCATAATGTCTAAGAATAACATATGATAGGTTACTTAGGGGGACATATTCAGAGCTGGCCGGATGTCCGCACAAATCGATGCACCACACAAATAAAATGGGCCATCTGGCTCTGGTGCCATATTCAAGCAGATTGCATGATTGGAACAGAACAACCAATGAGCACGTACCATTTACTGTAGGCGCCCTGGGACCGATCAGTTGGTAGCTGGCCATGGCAAGGTGAGGGGTGTGCCAGTCACCGGCACGGGTTGGGATGGGGGGTGTACGGGGTGGTGGGTGTGCTGCCTACCGGGATGGGGGGACACTACACTATGGAAAACGGAATTTTTTTTTTTTTTATTTCTTAAAGTGATTGGGGCCAGGGAGGTGGGTCCCAACACTATGAAAAAGGGATGTCGGGTAGGTTATTTTTTTTTCACAGAGATCAGGACTAGGGAGGGGGGACACTACACTATGGAAATTGGCTGGGGTATTTATTTTAGTGGTGATCAGAGTTTGGGGGGGACAATGTACCCAGCCCTAGACTGTGCATGGGGCACAATCCGACCCCGTGCATAGTTAAAGTAGAGTGTCGAAAGTGTAACTATGCACTGGCGCAGCCGGCCATAGTTACGGTTGGGGGGTTCAATATTGTGATGTGTGGCATATGCATGAAGGACCCCCCCATTTGCATAGGCACATCACAATATTGTGTACTGCGGTGCAGTCGGGGGTGCGGAGCACAGTGGTAGCCTTTGAATATGGCCATGCCCCCAACGACCCGCGCAAGTCCGGAGATGTGCGGCACATACAGGGATGCGCCGCGCATCTTGTCTGAATATGTGGGCCTTAATGTCAAAATTACTGTAAGTTCTTTGCATGACTGCACACGAATTTTATTCAGTACACAAACTGTAATATTCTTTGCATGGTATTAATGCAGATTTATTGCAAGCACAACAAGCGTTTTGCAAGATCACAATTTAAGTTTTAACATTAGTCAAGAAATCTGCAAGTTTAAATACAGTGTGGTACAAAATATTGTTATATTACATGTTTGTAAGAATAGCACAAGAAAAGAATCCTGCAGTTATGGTAGTCAGAAACATGCAAGTGGGTGGGGGAAGGGATTACCTATTCTTGGCTCAGCAGCAGCAAGCATGTTTGCTGGGGGGGAGAGGATGCCAGTGGGGGGTGGGGTGGGGTTATTGGCAGGTAGCACTAGATTTGCCTTATTAATCACCAGTGAATTGTCCATTCAGTAAGTGAATTTTGTACAAACCGCCAGGTGAATAACAAGGTGAACTGCAGTCCCCAGCTCAGTGAATTTGCTGAAATTTGTGGATTTTTTTCACGGAGCAAATTCGAGCAACTTCGCACATCTCTAGTTAAAAATGACACCACTATAAAAATGCAGCGACCCATTTTATTTTATTGTTTTGTATCGCTATGAAATATTTTATGTTTTTTTATACTAATGTATGGTCACTGTAGTGACATATTAACAATATGTCTACTTAGCCAATTTCAGGCTTTCATTAAAAAGAAACAGATGAAGTCTCTAGCCCCAACAGTTCCAAAGTTATCACATTTTAAAGACAATGGGCCAGCTTTTCAGAGGGTGGCAACAAGCTCTGCACTGCCACATTTGGTTTCTGGAGGTGCGCCAAACAGGTTAGTAGATCAGATGCAGTTACGATAGTTTACCCAATTTACAGCACTTTGTGCTTGGTGCAAGCACTGTAAAAAGGTTCCCTGAGGCTGACGCAAGCTAGACCACAAAAAGATGGTCTAACTTGCAACAATTGCCACACGGGATATAAAATTCCATTAGATTGCCACAAGATCCCAGGCTTACAGTAATCGAACCCTTTGAAAATTCGGCCCAATATATTTTGAAAGATCTAACTCTGGAACTATTGGGCCTAGAAACATAATTTTTTAATGAAAGCTTGGGGTTCAGTCAATAAGAAATTGTGTCATTATTATATTATTATTTACCAGTAGTAATTATATTATCGATATGTTTTACATCAAGATGGAAGTGTTTTTGTAAAACACGTTAACATTTTTTTTTTATCTTCTTTTTCCCTCCAGTCATCATCATCTGAGACTCCCTTAGATGACCGGCTTGTCCCACCCAACCTGAAATCCCCCCATCCTTAACCCCCCCAGTACTCTGAACACCCAGGACCTACGTGCAACACTTCAGCCCCTAGCTTCCCCTCAGGGCAGGGCCACCACCACTACACAGGTGCTCCTTCAATCTAACAGGCTGAAGGCAGTCCGAGGGTCAAAGAATATCAAGGGACTTCATGGGCGGGTCCGTGCAGGCGTGGGGCTAGGCCATCATCTACTTGGCCAATGGGTGTTTCCATTTTTCATGCCTGCATCAGGACCCCAGAAACGCGGACATGCAATGATGTCCAGCACGAGCTGAGCATGCTCCTGCACCCTCTAGAGGACTTCCACCATTGCCTCGACCCTGTAAGCGCGACTCTGTTGCACCCCAGTCTCCACTGGGAGTCGCTGCTGCCGGGAGGCCAATACCACCCTCACTAGGAGAAGCAGAGCTGTCCTCCCGGACGCCGATCTTCTCCTCCTCCCAATCAACCCCCGGCAACCCTAGCTCATTCCCGACCCCGGATCGCCAGCATGGTGCGAGGTGTAGTGCCCAGCGCTTCAACCCTCAGCGCCACCGGGTCGCCCCCTTAAAATACAGTACTGATATAATTTTTCTATAACAAAGTATATTGATATACTTTTTTAATATCAACATAAAAAATGTCATGACTATTTTAAAAAAAAAATTAAAAAAAATAATGTTTTGAACTTTTTCTGAGTTTTGGTATTAGTCTCCATAATTTAATTGGTATCTATAAGTGTAATACCCATACATATTTACTATTGCTAACATTTCACTCTCCCCCCAACAGCAGTAGCAATAAAGCATCGGAAGACAATAATTTGTTGGCACACATATATAGTGTGGCTTACCATCCATGTCAGTCCCATTATCCTCCCTGTCCATGGACTGTTGATTGAATGTGTTTTCCACTATGTCCTCCACCAGAGTTACAGGAGGTCATGGATGTCATTGTCTCCCTCTCAACTGGTGCCTAGTTGAGCCTAGCAGCAAAGGGAAAGCTTTTTCTTAATGTTGTCAGGGAGGTCATGCCACTTGTGCTTTATGAGGGGGTGTTAGCAGCGCTGATGCAGCCCTCATCCCTTCCAGTGCTACTTGGTTGTGGGCTGGTGTCCCCTCTCAATGCACCACTACTGAATAGGGTCCAGTAGTTGTGGTGCACCTCCATGGAAATAATTGCTCTCTTCTCCATGCTGATACACAGTGTATGGGGATGGCAGCAACCCTGAGGTCCATGCCCTACCTCTTTCCTCTACCACTGCTGTTGTAGTATGGTTGACGGTAGTGGCATTTGATCAGGCCAGCCTCCTGGAGGCCATTCATCTAAGCTTGTGGTTGCCAGCATTCTCACACTATCCTCAGCTGACATTTCTGCTGTGCTCCTCGAGGGGCATTTTGTCTTCTCATATGGTAGGGTCAAGGAGCATTCTGTAGGAGTGTCCTTCAATCCACAGATCTGGTCTTTGCTCACTCCACATCTCTGGCACTCTCTTGCACACCAGTTGGTCTAAACTCACCATCTTTGTGTATGGAAGGATGTGCATAGGGTTGGACAGTGTGGCACTGCAAGGCAAATTTACTCAATGTTTTTATGTATCTCCAGGTATTTGCGGATAAGACCCTTAGTTTATAATTGTGTTTCTTCTAGTGATATTCAGCTATAGCCTCACATGTTCCTCTCATCCCCCATTGTTAGCACTATTAGAGGGAAATGATCTGAGTCTATTTCTCTTTTTCAAACATGATTTGATGCTTGGAGGGAGACAGGTGTTTTGTTTTGTTTTTGACAATTCAGGGTGACAGCTCCTTGAGCAAGGGTTCTCAAAGTGTGTGGCTGTGGATGAATACACCAAAAGAAACAACTTACAAGTAAGTAACCTTCTTTTAGTCTCTCTCTCTCTCCCCTGTCTCCCTTCCCCCCACACCAATACTTCCAACACTGTTTGGATATTAATATTTATACTAGTAGCATTTCTCTACCATGAAGTTTTACCTTAGCTGTATCTATTTTAATTATTTCCTGTCCAGTGCCATAACAGGCCCATCCTCTACAAATCCAGCTGCCACAGTGAGAAGAAATGTACTTGGAACCAGGCATGGTTGCCGGTGTGGGATGGGTACAGTGTCATATGCATGAATGGGACCAACCATTCTTTTACTACTTACCTCCTTTGATCCTCCCATGAAGGTACAGGGACGATGGTGCCATCACACCAGATGTGCCATGCTTATGGCTTTCTTCTCCAACTTGTGACTGTCTGCTACACTGCCCCCAGTGATCACCCAGGTGCCAGTATCTCAGTGAATGATGTAGCCCTCTCACCCTGAGGGGGGAGGAGAACATCCTGTGAGATGCTGAATCGTCCTACTGCTGGCCCTACTGATGGTCTGGGCTTGGGACAGAAACTCTGGTTTCCAGTGTTACAAGAGCGCCTGCTGCCACATTGTCCGTTTCCAACTTGGTCAATAATATGATTATGAATAAGATAGAGACTACTTGGTGGGCGTACAACATAGGGTGAAAACTGGTGGTACCATTAATTCTTTAAAGGAATTTCATATTGGCATTCCTTAGGGACTGATTCAGGGACTGTTGCTGTTCCGCCTCTTTATTAATGATCTTACCCCAGTTGGGTGACTTTTAGTTCACTGGGCCTACTTTGTTATCAACAAATCAAACAAATGCATTGGGTGAGCTTCTGAAAAGCATTCTTTAATAGTTACGTTGGAAATGTGTAGATTGGGGAAATTCTCATGTCTAGATTTTTAGGTGGAGGAACTGTAATTTCTAGGTGGTGAAACACACTCTCCTATAGTATTCAATGGAGAAAGATGACAGAGGCTCAGGAACTCTTATACAATTTTGAAAAAGGTGGTGAAACTAAGTTCCTGTGAGCTACTGTCCAGTTTAACCCCTGGTATTCTTTACGTTATCTGAACCCCTTAAACTTTGAAATGTGTCTGCATTAACAAATCACAGTCAACTGGGCCGTCTGACAGTTGGAGATTATCAAAATTAAATCTCATTTCGCTACATAAAAGGTTTATAAGAGGAATCCTGATACACATGTAGCACATTATCAATGATCATGAACTTATGGTTAATTTAAACCTGGAGTTTAAACCCATCACCGCAGATACAAGAGGTCAGTACCCTCAAATCGAAAGAAACAACTTTAGATCAGAAGAGTATAAGCATTTCTTTGTAGACACAAAGACTGGTGGGTCTTTGGGAAAATATGTCTCCCAATGTGGCATAAATATAATTATATTTTTAATTTAATTTGGCCAAATTCATCTTGGGACTGGGTGAATTGGAGTTACCATGAGAACCTCAGCCTCCTGTTCTTTGTTGCCTTTGTTTTAACCTTGGTATTGACTTTAGTATTAACTGAAAGATTAAAGGAAATGATTTTTGCAGTTAGCTGCCCTCCCATTTTCCTTTTAATGTGGTTATGTATGCTGATATGCTCTGATCAATGTTTGATAAATAATCTTCATTAGGGGTGCCCTCGGAGTGACATAGAGTTTCACTCTCTCTTCTTAGCAGCTACTGTTCCTTCTTTTCATACTCATAAGACATCCCAGGACATCAGTTACACCATTCTGTGCTAGTCATCAGAATGGCCTGGAATGGTGTCATTGATGTCGTAAGGATGTTCAGGTAGTATTAAAAGGGAGACCAACAACTGCTGAGGACAGAGGGATTCAGGGTTGTTACAAAGGAAATCAATTAGGTCATTAATTTAACAAAAAAAGATCAAAACATATCAGAATATTCAATGGACACTAAAATGAAAAAATAAGTAGGGAGGGCATCTGGGGGTATAAAAAAGGTTTCCTATCCCATTTAAGTCATAACCTTTTTAAAGACCAGGGGCCCAATTCTAAAAGAGTTACACCTGGCGTAACTGCACTTGCACCAAAAAGAATGGCGCAAGTAGCAAGTTACACCAGCAGTTGCGATGTGTGGAATTCTACAGTGTGGACTGCGACATGTCACAGGCCACTTGCAACAAAGAGCAGTTATGCCAGCAGTTGCACCATAAACCCCCTGCGACATGGCGCTATGGGGTTTACGGCAGCAGTTGCGCCCTATTCTAGTAGGGCAGCAACAAAGTCCCCAACAAGGACCCCCGGAGGAGAACCGGCAACATAAGTTACACCAGCATTTAGCTGGTGTAACTGTACATACATCCTCCAGGGATTCTGGAGACCCACTGCACCTACTCCAGGATTTCTCCCCCTATGTCCCTACAGGGCAGCCCACAACTCCCCAGCCCCTGATCCCCAGCAGCAGACGTGCCCAGCTAGGTATCTCGCACCCACAGCCCCCAGAACATCCAAACCCTCAATGCCCTGCTGTGCAGCCCACACACATCATGCCCCCGAACCCCAAACCACTAGCACCCTGTAGGGCAGCTGTCCTCCCCCCCGATCCATACCCTGACTCTGATATGTTGCCACAACTGTTGAAAAGTAAACCCCGAGATCCCTAGTGTCAGTGACCCCCACCCAGTAGTGCCAGTTTCCCCTCCCATCACCAGCCGGGCGACTCGGCACAGCTCACCTCCTTTCATCACGCGAGTTTGACATGAGCGCATTGTAGACGCCAGAAATGAATGAGTATTCATTCATTTCTGAGCACATCTATGCAGTAAGCACTCATGCGGAGCTCAATCTGCGGTGGCCGTGGAGGTGGGCTGTGCCAGTCACTGGCTGGGATGGGTGGGGGATGGGGACTGGCACTACTGGCTGGGTGGGTGGGGGAAATACTGATTACCAGGGATCTCAGGGGGTTTAATATTTAAACAGTTGGGGCACAAACCGGTCGGGACTGGATGGGGACACAGCTGACTTCATGGGTTTGTGGGCACTTACGCTTGTTGGGGTTGTGACTTGTGACATGCCCTCAGGTACGCCTGGGTTGCTACCCATCCGGTGATGTCGCAAGTCACGGGATTCTAGCCGGGAGACCCTGCCCGCTCTAGAATAGGGCTCAGGGTCCATGTCGCAACATGTCTGGCACAAGTCGCCTTTGGCGCAACTTGTGCCAAGCTTCTAGAATCGGGCCCCAGGTGACTACTCAGAAAATAGGCTTGCAATTATTAAGCAATAAGTCACGACCAGGGGTTATGTTAATGGTATGTTAATCACCCTCTAGGGGTGTAGTGTTGCATGAGGCGTAGCCGAGTGCCACATGCACCTAGAGGGTGAATAACTGACCAGTAATATATCCACTGGCCTGTGCCTTATTGCTGTTACAATAAAAACATTTTTTGAACAGCATAAATCTTTGGCCAGCATGTGATTAGACTCTACATGTATGTTAATAAAAGATTAACATAAGGCTGACAGAATGCTTCCAGCCAATCAGAAAGCTCTATTTCTCAAATTTTTTTTATAATTATATTTGCAGAAATGATGTGAAACTGTAATGTTTTCAAATGATGTTAAATTTTCCTGTAATTGTGTAATTAACTGTTTCTGATGATACAGGGCTGTGTTATTTCAATGTGCATTTTACAAAAGCATGTGACTCTTACAGTGGCTGCATTTGTGATATTACTGCTCAGTCTATTGCGATGGACTGCACTGTGATGTCATAAACAAGGGCAATGTTGGGTCACTTGTGAACAGTCAAATGCTTTCTACATATCAGAAACACTGGCAAAATCAATGGGTAACTTAAAGAATGTTCTCTGTAGTAAATTGTAGTAGATGACCCTTTATTTTTATCTAAGCACATAATAAAATGCATAGCTGTTTTTTATTTAATCACTTCAACTGAAGTAAGGAGAATTTCTTGCAAAAAATCTATTGGACATTTGTTTTTTTAAATTGAAGATAGCTCAAGAGTCCCTTTCTCTTAATGAGATTATTGATCCAATTCACATTCCCTCAGTGGAATTATTACTAGCTATCATTCATATCCTGTTCGCCAGTTAGTTCAGCACCAATGCGTTAAGGTTGGTAAAGTAATGAAATGTCCAGTGTTATTTTTCCCTAATCCCTACTCATGAGACCTTGGTAACTTTACATTATTTTTCAAGAATTGAGTATTGCCCCTCCCCATCCAGCTTAGGTTAGGTAACTGAAGGCTATAAACATCGAAAGGCAAGAGCACCAGTGTACTTGAAAGATGAATGAAACATAGTGCGTAGCTGCCCCTGTCCCTTGTCAGAATCTAGTGGGCCTTCTGGTAAGACAATAAATTTTACAATTCCTTAATAATTGCAGCATTCACTGGGGACTCTGTATGCATTACATAAAAGTAAAATACACTGCAACAAACTCAGCTGGTACACAGCTAATCACGAGTGAGAAACAAATGTACCAGAATATGTTCCATTCAGGAGGGATAGGGAGGGCAAAAAGGGTAGGGGAGTAACTCTGAATGTCAGAGAGGGTATAATGGCAACACAGGTACAGGTAGGCAGGGGAGGCCGAAGCACGGTGGGTCACCCATCAACCTGGAAATGGCACAGCAGTATGCACAGTAGTGATATACAGGCCTCCAGGACAGGGACAGGGAATGGAAGGGGAGCTAGTGGAGGAAATATACGAGATGGCAGTGAAAGGTGAAATTCTACTGATGGGTGATTTCAACATGCCAGACGTGGACTGGAACACCAGTGTAGCTGCTTCAGCCAGAAGCAGAGGCCTCCTTGATTCACTCCAGGAGGCTGGACGCTGTCAGCTTGTGCTTGATCCCACCAGAGATGGGGCAATTCTGGATCTAGTAATGACCAATGGGGATCGAACTGCAGATGTCCACATAGACTGGAATCCAGTGATCACAACATTGTGTGGTTCAGCATAGGGACAGAGACTCACTCACATCATACTAGGACAAAGATTTTGGATTTCAAAAATGCTGACTTCACTGAAATGGAGAGGGGTATCAAAAGAGCCCTGGAGAGAATGGGGGCAGGAGTGGGAGTGGAAGAACAGTGGAAGCGTCTAAAGGAAGCCTTACTGGAAGTAATAAATTAATGCATCAGATTGATATCCAAAGGCAAGAGAAGGAGAAAGCCACTGTGGTTCTCGAGAGAGGTGGCAGAAAAGGTCAGAGCAAAAAGGAAAGGGTTCGGGAAATATAAGGAGACTCAAAGGGAGGAGGACAGGGAGGAGTACCTAGAGTGTCTAAGGGATGTCAAATGTAATTGTATGTATAATCCTAAGGTACGTTAAATGTTAACTGTATGTATAATTGTCCATCCAATTGTACTCCCCCCCCCCCAAGTCACACCGTGAGATGAGCAACTTGTTGTTCAGTGTGCCTTACTAGTGAAACATTTCAATAAATAAATAAAATAAAATAAGCAGAAAAGGCAGTAAGGAGAGCAAAGGCACAGACTAGAAAGGTTTAGCAAAATCAGTCAAGAAAGGGGACAAGTCATTCTTCAGGTACATCAGCGAAAGGAGGAAAAACAAGGAGGGAGGGATTGCAAGACCCAAGGGAGAGGGAGAGGAATACAAGGAAGGTGACATGGAAAAGGCAGAAACACTGAATGAATATTTCTGGTCAGTATTCACAGAAGAGGGAAAGGAGCATGAGCCACAGCAGTACAGCAGTTGCGAAGGGGGTGAAAAGGTGGACAGTAGTCCATTCACAAGGGAAAGAGTCCTGCAGGAGCTCATTAAATTGATGGTGGACAAAACAATGGGACCAGATGGCATACACCCAAGGATATGTGCTGAATTTTATGAATATTTAAATATGTATGAGGCTGTGATTTTTATGTATATGTGATTTTAAGTTTTCAATTGTAAGGGCGCCCTGAGCTCTGGAAGGGCACTTTTGAAAATAAACTTGATGATGATGATGATATTAAGAGAACTGCAAAAGGAGATAGCAGAACCTCTGGCAGCTGTGTTCACCAAGTCACTCAACACAAAGGTGGTACCAGAGGATTGGAGGAGGGCACATGTGGTCCCTCTACACAAATCTGGCAGCAGGGAGGAGATGGGGAACAATAGGCCAGTCAGCCTCACCTCAATAGTGAGGAAGACCATGGAGACATTGCTTAAAGAAAGGACAGTGGGGCATCTAGAAGCCATTGGAACCCAGGACCATAGGTAACACGGATTCACAGCGGGGCAGTCATGTCAGACAAATCTGGTTGATTTCTTCGACTGGGTGACAAAATAAGTAAATCAGGGTGGGGCAGTGGACATTGTTTACCTTGATTTCAGCAAAGCCTTTGACAGCGTCCCACATAGGAGGCTGATAAACAAGCTGGGTAGGTTGGGCATGGGGGACAGGGTGGTAAACTGGGTTAGAAACTGACTAGCAGACAGAAAGCAGAAGGTGGTGGTAAATGGGGTGCAGTCTGGGAAGGGGGGGTGACCAGTGGGGTGCCTCAGGAATCGGTCCTGAGGCCAGTCCTGTTTAATGTCTTCATTAGCGACATTGCAGAAAGGCTGGAGGGAAAGGTCTGCCTGTTTGCAGATGACACCAAGATCTGTAACAGATTGGATACCCCAGAGGTGGTGAAGAAAATGAGGAGGGACCTGGGGAAATTTGAAAAATGAGGACTATCAACTGAAGTTTAATTCAAAAAAGTGCAAAATTATGCACCTGGGACACAGAAACCCTGGGAAAAGCTACAGGATGGGAGGGGGGAGTTGCTGACAGTCACAAAGGAGGAAAGGGACCTGGGGGTTATTTTTTCAGACAACCTAAAAATGTCAAAGCAGAGTGCTAAGGCAGCTGGGAGGGCCAGTGGCATGCTGGGGTACACAGGCAGGGATATCACCAGCAGAAGGAGGGAGGTAGTGATACCATTATATGAAACCACGGAGTACTGTGTGCAGTTCTGGAGGCCACACCTCTGTAAGGATATTAACAGGCTGGAGATGGTCCAGAGAATGGCAACTAAGATGGTACAGGGCTTGCAACACAAGACTTATGAGGAGAGATTAAGGGACCTCAATATGTACTCGCTGGAAGAGGGGAGGAAAAGAGGGGACATGATAGTAACGTTCAAGTATCTCAAAGGTATAAACAAGGTGCAGGGGTGAGACATTTTCCAATACAGGAGAAGCACAAGAACGAGGAGACATGACATGAAACTGGAAGGTGGGAGGCTAAGAGGGAACGTGAGGAAATTCTTCTTCACAGAGAGGGTGGTGGATGCATGGAATGGTCTGCCTCAGGAGGTGGTGGGAGCAAGCACTGTGGATGGATTCAAGCATGCTTGGGACAGGCATAGGGGAACCACAGAGGTATAGCAGCGGGTGGGTCGGAAATAGTAATCCAGTACAAGGGCTTTCGGGCAGACTAGATGGGCTAGGTGGTCCTTATCTGCTGACAATTTCAATGTTTCTATGTCCTACAAGAAAAAATTGGTTCCCTGTGCTCAGAACCCATATATGTAAGGCTTTTTAACTGTGTGAGGGCCTCGTTTCATTGCTAGGACATCTCCCATGTTACTCTACGGGATTATAGACCCAGCGCTGCCATAAATAGCAGGTAGAAAAATGATATTTATCTTTATGTTTGACGCGCTTGTGCACTAAATGTTTTGTGACCAGTGAAAAAGGATTTGGGGTGGGTCACTGCCAAGCCCATTGCAGTTCCGAACAGCAGGGGCTTGGCTGTCTACACCAGTGACCATGCACTGTGGTTGTGACACCACTCTCTGCTTGCTGGATGGAAACTGTGTGTATTTCAAAGGACTGTAGCCACTTTCAAAACAGTTATGAGCTGCACACCGGACATTTGCTGTAGACATCACCGGTGTGCAGCTGCTGTATCAAGCCCTGTAACAACGAAAAACATCCATCGATGTCTGTAGCTGGTGCCCCTGTAACTCTTTCCCCACTCGACCACCTCACAGCCCCACAAACATATCACTTACACTGGGGGTGCCCAATCCCCCAGTGTCCACCTTGTAGTTGTTGTTTTTTTATTATAAATCGCCTGTAACAAAGAAAACCGTCCATTGATGTCTCTTGCTGGTGCCCCTTTATCCGTTCCCTCACCGACCCTCCCTCTCAACACCCACCACCCCACACCCTCCATACAAACATATCACTAACATTGGGGGTGCCCAGTCTCCCAGTGTCGCCACCGTGTATTTTTTTTAATATTATTTAAACAGCCTGTAACAAAGAAAGCCATCCATTGATGTCTGTTGCTGGTGCCCCTGTAACTGTTCCCCCCACCCAACCTTCCCTCTCAGCACCCCCCAAACATAACACAGACACTGAGGGTGCCCAATCTCCCAGTGTCATCACTTGAAATATAGAAAACCATCCCTCATAATTTTTTTTTTAACCCTGTAAAACAGAAAACTGTCCATCGGTGCCTATTGCGCCGTTTGTCCTCCCAATTCGTCCCTCCCACTCAGCATCCACCACCCCACCCCAAGCCCTTACTTACTCACTGGGGGTCTGACGCCGTAATCTTCTCTGGACAGCAGTTACATCTTCACTCTTCAAAGCTGTACCGCAAACTGAGGAAATCAGGTACGCGGTTCAATGTATTTTAATAGGTTTTTGAACTTCGTGGCATAACTTGGACATTTTTGAATATTTTTGCCCCAAATTTTCAACATGCCTTTTTGGGACGCCACTTCATAAACAATTACTGTGAAATTAGGCAACTCTGTTCCAAAAGGTGATTTCACAGTCACTATGCGAAATCACCTTTTGGGCAAGAGTTGAACATTTCCTCTGCCTTTGTTCATAAAAAGACTATGTTGAAAATTTGGGCCCAGATATTCAGAAATGCGCCAAAGTCTGGTGCAAGTCTGGGACAGCGCAAATCCAATGTGCCAAGGTACAACTGGAGGCATATTCAGAGGTTACACAGGCCGAACTGTGCCAGCGCAACCTGGCTGAGTATGGCAGAGTTGCCCCATGGCACAGAGTTGCACCATGGCACAAACAGAGGTGTGCCATGGCGCAAACAGAGGTGTGCCATGGCGCAAACAGAGGTGTGCCATGGCGCAAACAGAGGTGCTCCAGTGCATCCGTGGCAGCAGAGCAGTAGAGAGGGGCAGGGCACAGAGAACAGATCCAGGGACAGGGCCATGTCAGCACAGTGACAGGCCACAGGAGGCCTCCACCAGCAAGGCACTCACAGGCACCCCGACACTGGACCCCAGAACACAACAGTGGCATGGATGCAGGCGACAGGAAGTGATAACAGCCAATGGAGGGCCACCAAGGGAGCCCCACTGGCAGGCTTCTAGCCGTGTCGCACTCCCCCTAGACCATAGCAGGCCTTACCCAGGACCATGCAGCCAAGCACACACACGCCACACAGGCACACAAGGAGCCCACACAGCAGGCACTGAAGAGGCTGGTTGGCAGGCAGCATGGCAGACCACATGGAACAGGCTGCACAGTGCCAGGCAGAGGACCCCAACACAGTGTGTGGACAGTACCCAACCAATGACCATGGCCATGTTCCACCACCATGCACACACCCGCCGCACACCCCTGACTGCTGCCTCATGGGCACCCCAATGCACAGCCACTGACTCAGGGGATGGACACCACCACAGTGGGACACACCACAGCACACAGCAGGGAACCACGGAAGCACAACATGCACCCCCTCATATGCACACAACATGGACAGACACTGGGCCACTGCAGCATGGCTCGTCACGCCACCTATAAAGCAGGCACAGACACAGGTGGGTATGCCAGACAATATATTTGTAGGGAACAACTATGTACAGAAACAGCAGGGGCTGGGGAAGGGTAGGGACAGTGAGGGAAGGGAACAGGGAACAGGGACTGTACAGTTGGGGGGGGGATTGTAGAGAAAGGTCTAACAGGGGATACAGGGGAAACAGGGGCAACCCTAGCGATGGCCCAGGCCGGTCACACTGGCATGCCATCCCAGTCTCCTCTCCGCCTCCAGCACACCCCGCATGGCCACCACCACTCCAAGTATGCCCAGGACCACGAGCAAGGTCTGCCGCATGAGCTAGCTCAGCATCTGGTACAGCGGTGACCGCACTGGACACTGGACACCTATAGCAAGAGATAGGACAGGTGCTCAGTGCAATGGCCCAAGGAACCATGCCCACCTGCAATGTGCATGTGCGCGATAGGGAACATGCAATCATGTGCGAAGTGCACGTTGCCAGTCCTGCGCAGCTTGCACAGTGCCGATACATCGCACTGTTTGCGCATCTTGTGCGATTGACACCATGTCGGCGCAGTGTGCATGCGCACTGCAGGCCCAAGCACCGTGCATGGGTGGGCAATACACTGCCATCTGCTCCGGCACAATACCATTGCGCACGGCGCAGTATCTCGATATTCAGATGCCAAATGCAAATGAGCTCATCAGCCAATGCGTGGTGCAGAGGGATTCATTAGCATATCATTACCATTGCGCACAACTTTATTTGCATGCATTGCACCACATGAGAGCCACCGAACATCACAGGTCTTGTACCAGCGTTGCAACCTTAATAGGTGTGGTGGATGCCACAGCAGCACACTGGGGGCAGACAGCACTGCAGGGTGGGACAGAACAGAGTGATGCTGCCAGGGCCTCAGTGGGTATGCACTGTCACCTTTGTGGAGCATGCCATGGTTACCCCCCTGCTATGCTGTGCTGCGCCCCTTGCCTGTCCCTAGCACCCATGCCACCATGCACACCCTGCCCACCCCTTCATCCCCTGGTCTGCGCTGCACATTGCACCCTGCCCATGCCACACACACCCACTAGGTAGTCTGTGGGGTCATCCCCACGTTCATATCTGCGGCACAGCACAGGGCTGTGCCAGATGAAAGCGTCCTTTGCACTCCCAGGATGTGTGGTGCAGACATTGGTGATGCACCCCGTGGCATCGCACACCACCTGGCAGTTGATGCATGGGCACCCCTTCCTGTTGATATGCACCAGTCCCACAGGGCCAGGTGGCATGCAGATGCCCACGTGGGTGCAGTCACTGGCCCTACTCACGCCAGGCATGCATGCCACCTGTGGCTGTCCTGCATCAGTGCTGCACGCTCCACCTGTGTGCTGGGGAAATGGCTGCATTCCAAAGCACGTGGCAGCAGAGCAGTGGGGACCTGTGTGAGGAGGTAGGCGTGGCCACCTGGGTGATGCCTGTGGTGTCCCCTGTTTTGCTTGGATGATGCCCATGGAGAGCAGACAGATGACCGCGGTCACCATTGTCTCCACGGACATGGCGTGGCTCCGTCTGGTGGGTGCCTGCAGTTCCTCACTGCATGACTCACAAGACTGCCTCAGCATGGCCCTGTTCAGGTGGTACTGGGCCACGATCTCGGTGTCACTATAGTTCCCAACAGTGCTGCGGGCACAGTACCACCTGTGTCGGGCATGCCACCACCAGGCCCTTCGTCAGCCACATAGCTGTTCCACCTGCTGCCTCACACCCCTCATCATGGCCTCCATCAGGACAGGTGCACTCTCCATGTCTCCTGCTGTCCACTGTCCCCCTGGGAAGTTGGCTGCTGGGTGTGTGACACCCTGGTACACAGACTTCGTGTGTGTGTGTGTATGTGTGTGTGTGTGTCTCTCTGTCTGCCCCCCTCTCTCCCTCTCCCTCTCCCATGCCACCTCTATGTCCCTCTCCCTCTGTATCTGGTCGTGTGTCTGTCTGTCTATCTCTCTGTATCTCTCCCTCTCACTCCCACTCTTGGTGCAACTCCTGTCTGTGTGTTTGCACCATGTTTTACTAGGAACAAGTCTGGTCGGAGCAACTTCGATTTGCTCCACACTTGCACCATGGTTGCAAGGTTGAATATGCCACTGCAGTGGATATTCATGGGAACGCCCCATGCACATGTGCAGCATACATTATGGTTGTTCATTGGCACAATGGATTTTACGCTGCGCAGTGGCTCCTGCTGAATATGGCTCTTGGTGCAATTCTGTATTTGCACCGGTGCAACTCAGTTGTGCCATGCGCAACTGCTCTGAATATCCGGGCTTTGGTGTACAAATATCAAAAAACAACAAAGTTGTGAGCCTACATTGAAATTAGCAAATGCGGGCTCATTACTTTGGTAATTTTCAATATTTTGACCCCAAATTTTCAACATAGTCATTTCTTTACAACATCTCATTAATGTGACAACTGTCATTTTTCAAATCCTGGCCAAAATGTGTTTTCATGCCCCAAAAGGTGATTTCATAGTCGCTGTGTGAAATCACCTTTCAGGCAGGAGTTGAACATTTTCTCTGCACTTGTACATGAGGTGGAGTCATGAGAAGGCTATGTTGAAAATCTGGGGCAAAAATATTAAACAACAAAGTTATGAGCCTACATTGAAATTTACGAACACATGCTTGTAACTTTGGTAATTTTCAATGTTTTGACCCCAAATTTTCAACATAGTCACTTCTTCACAGCACCTCATGAATGTGATAGCTGTCATTTTTCAGATCCTGGCCAAAATGTGTTTTTGTACCTGTGACACGGAATGCCTTTAGTACCGCCTTTTCACACTGTTTACCCACTTTATATCAAAAGACTTGAAAGTGGGTAAACAGTGCGAAAATGCGGCACTAAAGGCAAGTGGCATGCTGGGCTGCATCAGGAAGGTAATCATGAGTCGCAGGAGGGAGGTGGTGTTACCAATGTACGGGGCACTGGTGTGCCCCCACTTGGAGTACAGCGTACAGTCCTGGAGACTGCACCTCAAAAGGGACATAGACAGAATCGAGACGGTGCAGAGGAGGGACACAGAAATGATTCAAGGACTGCACCATATGGCATACCAGGACAGGCTGAGGGAACTCAACTTGTGCTCTCTGGAACAGAGGAGGGTGGGGGCGACATGATTGAGACTTTTAAATATATGAGGGGTATAAATAAGGTTAACGTTCAGGAGCTTTTCCTATTGAAAGAGAGCAGGAGAATGAGAGAGCATGACATGAGGCTGAAGGCAGGGAGGGAGGGAGGTTCAGGAGTAATACAAGGAAGTTCTTCTCTACAGAGAGGGTGGTGGATCCATGGAATAGCCTACCCAAGGAGGTAGTGGGGGCCAAAATGGTAAGCAAGTTGAGGAACGCATGGGATAGACATAAAGGTAGCATACAGAAAGGCAATGGCGTGGAGGAAGAATAGCACCAGGTAGGTTCTTGGGCAGACTAAATGGACCTTGCGGTCCCCTTCTGCCATCACTTTGTATGTTTCTAATGGTGTTTTGGTGGTGCAGTATGATGTTTTGGTGGGGATTTGAACATTTTCACCTACCAGGTTCATTAGGTGGGGTAATAAGATGGTTATGCTGAAAATTTGGTGTACAGATATGGTAAAATGCCTAGGTTATGACTGAATGTTACACTATTTCAGCCTTCACTCATAACTTTGCTAATTTTCAATATTTTGACTCCAACCTTTCATCATGGCCATTTTTCCACACCTCCTCATAAACATGACATGTATCATTTTTAAAATCCTGGACGAGATGTGTTTTCGCACCTCTTCTGCAAAATGACATTTCGGCCAATGCACTATAAATGGTACATGTCATGCCTGTAAGGCAAATCCTAAAACAAGTATCTTCAAAATTTGGGTCAAAATTGCAAAAAACAATTTGTTTACCAAGCATCAAATGTTCGGCATTGACAAATGCTTGTTAAAAGTAGCACGTTGTCCCTTTTTATATCTGAAGTATTTTTCTTTCTCCATTTGAGCAATAGGAAGGTTTTCTACCTGGTAGTATTAAATCGGATCTCATCAACACTGTGACCACACTTATTATATCACAAGTGTCTGATTTTGCAGCAGGTGATTGTCTCACATTGGTCAGTTATGATGTCACAGACAGTGAGGTCCATGGGCTGATGATGTAAAAGGAGGGACAGGATTAGCTTTGTCAGACGCCAGGAAAAGTATTGTTTTAAACATCACACCAAGTACTGTCAGGTAGAAAATCATCTTACGAACAAAATGGCAAAGAAAACATTTTTTTAGATATAAGAAGCAATAGCTCACTACTTTTAAAGTTAATATTAATTTCAGGCAGTATACCAGCTGTTTAATCCCTGGAAATATGGAAATATGAGCTTTTTGTTTTGTTATTTAGACTTTTATTGAGAATTTTTGCACTTACCAACCAGCCAGCCAGCTAACATGGATTTTGGACTGCCCATAACTCCCCAACCTATATGGCAGTTAAATACTGGTGAAAGAAACTTTACTGAGTGGAGGTGAAAAAAAGAAAATAAAACTAAAAAAAAAGTCTGCTTTGTATAAACAGAGACAATCGATGTGTGGCAGCTAGTTGACTCGACCCAACAATCAGCAATCTACAGGTACAGCATTTTCCTTGTGCTGGTCATCTGTAATAAAAATAACAATTATCTCAGCCCCCCCCCCTTTTCAGATGTTTGTTTTAGAGCTCGAATTGTACCATCAGTGCTTGGATCACTGAGGCAGTCAGCGTGTTTTCTCAGTATTCCTGCTTGCTAAGACCCACGTTTGCAGTCCTCTTTTGGGGTAGACAGTTTGCTAAAGCTTGTGACAAGCCACTGTGTGTGCCAGTTTTTGAGTGCTGTGGCTCTGAGATCTGTCGAGATTTGTGAGCTGCTGCTAGCACTTTTGAGCGGGTTCGAGACCTGTGTGGCATACCAATCTGTAAGCTGTTTTTTAAGTTCATTCTTGGAGACTTTGTTTATAGAGATGTCAAGTAGCTAAAGCAGATCTGTACATGAAGCAGGTACAAACACAGGGACAATGTTGCTCTTTTCAAAGTTTTCAATCACTTGCTCCATGGTGTGGCCACAGAATAAAGCAAGAATCAGGAGTGTTCTTTGCACATCAGTAATGTTTGGTTTGGTATGGTTAATTTAGGGTACATAGAAACACAGAAACATAGGGCTCGATTTTCTTTTTTTTTTTCTATATAGATTTTTTCCCTCCAGCAGCCCTGGCAGGGGGCTGTGGTCCTCTTCATGGAGGAACTCACTTCTCCAGTCCTATGCCTCCCCGTTCTTGCCAACCCCGGAAATTCCTCCACAGATTGCCCCCTGCGGCGCCATTGAGGAGTGCGCCGGCTCTTCTCCCCCCCCCCGAGACCCAATCCAGACACCAGGGTCGGCCCTGAGGGACACGGGGCCATCATGGAACCCTCGCCAGGCTCCTTTCTGTTTTCTCCCACCCCCACCCCCCGACATAATGATGTTGAACGTGTCTCCCTGCCCATATTGCCATTCAGCCGCAGCAAGAGGACAATCAACGAGCAAGATGACAGGTCTCCTCCCCAAGAGAGGAAGCAGTCCTCCAGATGCTCAATCCTCTCTCCCTCTGCTGATCGCCAGCAGCCCAGGCTTGTTCCTGAACCTGGGTCGCCAGTGTGGTGCGAGGTGTAATGACCAGCACCTCAACCTCCAGTGCCACTGGGCCAGCAGGGCTCGATTTTCAAAGGGTCCATTAGAGCAACGCAAGCTGTGGCAAACAGCAGCTTGCATCGAAGCCTGGTGCACCAGGGACCCTGCACCAGATTTTGCTATAGGAAGAGGCCCAGCACTAAACTGCCCAAATGTGTCACAACTGCTTCCTTGCGTCAAATAAATGGTACAAAGGAAGGGATCGACGGAGACTGCCAGCATCCCCGTGCCTGTGAGTACCTGGCCTTAGAAGTGAACAGTGGCATACATGACACAGAGGGAAACGCAGCATGATGTACAGTACAGCACAAGTAGTACAAAAACAGCTGTAGTAAGGTGATGTACCATGAAGACATGCTTGGTAACAGACCTGGTGACACCTGACATGACTGGCACACAGCACGTGGGCAAGAGTCCCAAATGGTGTAGTGATTGCCCTGTTGTGGAAGTTGAAACTGTTCAGTGTACTGCAGACAGTTCCACCACCATGGAGTAACGCAGGGACACACGCAAAAGTAAATGTGCCAGCCCAGATGATCTGGCCAAAGAATGTACACTGGAGCAATAGAGCTGAATGTCTTCTGGGAAGGTACTGTACACCAGAGAACTGTCGGAGCTGTGGTAGACCAGCCATGTGGACAATCACACACAAACACCACCAGTGATGATTGAATGCCATTCATGGACAGTGCTGCAACACGTGTCCAGGGCTATCAACTGGACAACATAACTGGGTACTGCAGGAAGTGCCCAGTGCCACAGTAGGTAGGCACTGCGGTCTCTTAGTGGTGACACAGGGTTCTGTGTCCTATATAGGTTACTTGTTTGTATCCCAGCAATAGAAACCGTATGGCTTGATGTGCAGCTGTGTTACTCACATCTTTCTCACCCAGCACACTGCACAGCCATAACGTGAGTCTGCATATCTGTCCCCGTGGTCACTAGTACAGTACACAAAGATACTGCACACAGGAACATACTACTGTCTGCAAGACATCTCCCCTCTGTATCAGGTGGTGTACACTATGCTAGGGTGCTCTGTCATAGATATTCCCACGCGACCATTTCCCAGTCAGTGTTCTGGTAGCTCAGCTGATCCCACACCCACATCAGTGTATGTCCAGTCTACCGTATGGCGTCATAAATCTAGGCACTGCATGCTGGTTTCATAGCATTGTCTTGTGGGTGGTGTCCATGTTCTGATGTGTTCTTGCTGCCTATAAAGGTACAGGGCCACAGTCTCCCTTGCATATACCGGTACTGCCTGTTGTTCTAGTAGCTGTCTACAGACATCACTGCGGGATGGGCTCACCATGTTTGGTACCGCTATCCAGCTGCCAGCTATGGATGATGTCAGTACAAGGGGCTGCTAGACCAGCTCTGCCTGGTTTAACCAAGGCCGTTACCCACAGGCTTGGAAAATCCCACATAAGGGGATGAAGCAGCAGAGTTCTGCTACAAGTCTCCTTTCTTCTGGGGTGCAACCCTGCAGGTGACGCAGGCATGGTATAAGCCCATCTGGTGCAGGCGGCCCTCCTGTCAGCACAAGTTACATTGGAAAATAACACTTGACAGAAGGTTTGCCACAGCTGGCTCCTTGCATCATAGTTTGTGGCGCAAGCACCAAGCGTCATTCCTCCAGCTTTGAAAATTAAGTCCATAGAATTTGTCGGCAGAAAAGGACCACTTGGCCCACCTAGTCTGCCTGTTTTTCTCTGTCCTGCAGTATCACTGCAGATTCTTCTTGATCTCTGACTCTTTCTCTCCCTCATTGCTTTTCCCTAAGATTCTCTTATGTCTATCCCAAGCTTTCACAAATCATTCCACTGTTTTCACCCCCAACTACCTCAGCAAAGCTGTTTCAGGAATCCATCACCCTTTCTGTGAAGAAGTACTTTCTCACATCTCTCCAAAATTTAGCCCCCTCCAGCTTCATATTATGTCCCCTTATACTTGAGCACATTTTTTCCTGAAAAATACTCCCCTCCTGTACCTTATTTACCCCATTTAGGCATTTATTTTATAAGTCTCTATCATATCTCCCTCTCTCTCCCCTCTCTTCCAGCAGGTACATATTGAGTTCCCTCAGTCTCTCCTCATAGGGCATCTGATGTAGGTCCCACACCATTTTAGTTGCCCTCCTCTGGACCACCTCCATTCTATCTATGGGCTGAATTCTCAAAACATCAGGGGAAAAAGTCCCACTTTGTAGCTCCAGTTGCAGACCTAAATCACTGCAGCTGCAGAGATTGGTATTCTCACCCTACAGCTGCAGAGATTGGTATTCTCACCCTACAGCTGCAGAGATTGGTATTCTCACCCTACGGCTGCAGAGATTGGTATTCTCACCATACAGCTGCAGAGATTGGTATTCTCACCCTACAGCTGCAGAGATTGGTATTCTCGCCCTACAGCTGCAGCAGATGTTATGGATGGTTCCACCAGTCGTGTTATTTTTCCACAGCTGCAGGGGGAAAAAAACACCCGCAAGCTGCCGTAAATTGTGGTGCTGGTCATAAACTGGCTCCACTTTTGAGAATACCATAGCTGTGGGAGAAACTGTGCTTCCACAAGTAGCAACCTACTTGTGCTGAGTTTTTCTTGCAGCTGCGGGATTTTCCCGAGCTTTGAGAATCTGGCCCTATGTTCTTTCATAGCTGTGGTCTCCAGAACTGTACACAGTTTTCCAGGTGAGGTTTTACCAGCAACCTATATAGAGGTAACACCGCATCTCTCCTTCTGCTGGTGATCCCTCATCCTATGCAACCCAACATCCTACTAGCCTTCCCAACTGTCTTGTCAGACTGCCTGGCTGCCTTTAGGTCATTCGAGATGATTACACCTAGATCTCTCTCCTGCTTGGTTGTTGTCAATAACACTCCCCCCCCCCATTTTGTATTCTGCCCCTGGGTTTCTGAACCCCAAGTGCATAAGTTTGCACTTTTTCGCATTGAAACCCAGTTTCCATACCCTTGACCACGCCTCGCATTTTCTCAGGTTTCTGGTCATCTTTTCCCCACACACCTAGAGTGTTCACCCTACTGCAGATTTTGATATCATCTGCAGAGAGGCAGACCTTCCTGTCCAGCTCCCCTGTCACTTATAAATACACTAAAGAGGACTGGGCCCAGCACTGATCCCTGTGGCACCCAGCGGATCACCCTCCCCTCCTCAAAGTGAACTCTTATTTACCTCAACCCTCTGTCTCCTATTGCCTAACCAATTTCTTACCCAGTTTACCACCTTTGGACCCACTCCTAAGCTTTCCAGCTTGCTTAATAGTCTCGTATGTTGAACGATGTTGAATGCTTACTGAAATCTTGGTATGCCACATCCACCACACCACCCTGATCTAATTCCTTGGTCACCCAATCAAAGAAATCTATTAGATTCATTTGATGTGACCTCCCTCCTGTGAACCCATGCTGTCTTTGGTCTTTTAACCCATTTGATTCAAGATATTCCACTCTAACCCCCCTGCAAATGGGGGTTCACAAAATCTCTAGGAGCGCTTTAAATATTCCCGCCTGAATGGTGTTCAGCATTTAAGCCGTTTATCTGTGAGTGCTTTTAGAGTCTCTGGTACTGTCTCTTTAAGAGCTGCCTGCTCGCAGGTCAAATTAGTTTGAACGGGGAGTGTGTAGTTAATGCTCGAATCCCGCCCTGAGCTGCCATCTGATCACTCCGTTTCTGCAGTCGCTAAGAGCGCAGAAGGAGCCCATTTGAAGGATGTAACTGTTTTCCTAAAATCATTTAGAGCATTTGTAAAATTGCAGTTTGTCTAACCTGCTTTTATTGCAGCTGGGACTTTGTGTGTGTTGCTCCTCCATTTTGGACCTGAACTGCTAGTCTGGGCCAATTGGGTAAGGGGAGCCCTAAAATGGAGATTGCCTGAGCCAACCAGAACCTGGACTCTCACCTGGAGCCTGCTTAAAGGGGGACTGTATGGCAGGTGCATCTGGGAGCTGTAGTTTGGACCTTGGCGCCTTTTTGCACCAACAGAGGGAGCCCTGCAGTGATTGACAGTTGAATCCTCCAACCGAACCTGTGGGGGAACCTAAGGGAAATGCCCTGAACTGTTCCTGGAGGGGGAGGTGCGAGTTGACTGTGAAGGGAGTAGGAGCTGTGTTCTGCTGCGGCGTGCAGTTCGCGCGGGAAGCGCGTGTAAGGTCCTGAAGTTGGTCTGTAGCCGTTAGCGAGTGCTCATCGGACTGAATCCGAGTTTGTGGAAAAAAAAGGAAGAAGTGTGCAGATCCAGGCTTGCCCGTAGAAGACCGAAGATTTGCAGAAGTGCGATCGGCCTGTCGGGGACTCTGTTGCTGCGTGTGTTCTCAGGTTTTACAGTATTTGTGATCGGGATCGAGAAGCAGCTGCCTGGTATAGTAATTTTCTTTACATATAAATGTGCCTAGTGTTTGTAGGGGATCGCGATACCTTTTCCCCTTGTTCTGTGAGTTGTGAGCTGAAGCTGGAAGCTGGGCTCAAAGCTAATCGGACTGCATCCATCTGCTTTCCAAGTCAGTTAGGCCCTGTCACAGGGGTCTCATTTCCATGCCCTGCTCATCCGGGCCATCCAGAGCCACCTCCTCAATTCAGCTCTCGGTTTGGGGTTTGTGAGTACAAATAGGGGTACCTCCCCTCACCTTCATTCAATCAAAGTGTGTCAACTGATTGTTTTGTGTGCTTCTGTTTGTGGACTGAGCCATCTGGCTCAGGATTACAATTTGTTTGTGCATATATTTTCTTCATACAGGGCCCCATCCAGCTGCACCAGCCGGCCAACCCCGGGCAACGGACCTGGCTAGCCCCCCCCCCCCCCGGGTACCTAGAGAGTGACATTTTGGACCCTAGATATATGTGCACAGTACTGTGATTCGAACTTATCTAAACTAATCAACCTGATTACCCCTCCCGTGTTACTATCCCCTGAATAAACCAGATTTGTTGTTGTTATATTATATACTGGCTGTGGTGTTAATGCATCTAGAACCGTATTGCAAATTGCGTGTATGTTGTTTAACCTTGTTTTACAGGGGTTCCCCCGAGACGAGCTGCAGAATCAGTCTCGAGGGTAAGTGGTATCTCTGTGTGTAAAAAGTGTGCACATGTGGGGTATTGGGAAGGTACCTCCCTTGTATTGTGTGGGCCACTACTGGGAACAAAGGGGGCTCACAGTGTCCCAGAGGGCTGTACCTGAACTAGCTTAACCACTACTAACCCTGACCTCTGGGTGGAGGCACCCATCATAGAACCTAGGCCCCTCAACCTGTCAGTAGCCAGACAGGCAGGGGTAGTAGCCCTTGGGATAGCGCCACCTGGGAGTTACATCACTATCCTCTCGTTCAACAGCAATTTTATTAACTTTCCCACCACTGAGGTCAGACTGACTTTGCCATAATTTCCAGTCTCCTCCTTGCTACCACTTTTATGAAGCGGGACTGTCATCTGCCCTCCGCCAGCAGTATGACAACAGCATCAGTGTATAGGATGGTGGTTTCTGAACTACCCTAATGATTTTTCTGCATGTGTTACATCCCAGTCTTCAGGAAACGTGAACACAGAATGGCATTGATTTGTCTTCCCCCGGTAGATGATCGGGGGTAGTGACCAGACAATGTGCAGGACAGCACAACAGCAACTTTTCAATTGTCACCAAGCCCAGTGGCCTCATCAGTTTAGACAATGATGTTTTCAGGGCAGGGCATGAGATTAACCCCCGTTTCCTCCAAATTTAGGACCAGCTCTGGTGAAGTGAGCTCTTGGCTGACAGCAGTGGTAATACATTGCAAGAATTTTTGCTTCAAATTTAGGAAAGCCATAGTTTTTTTTTTTAAGCAGACTTTGTTCCTTTATGTTTTCTGAACCCCATGTGGCTCAGAAACAACCATGACCATTGCCTTGAAAAAGACAGTGGGCCAGATATTCAGACACCCATGCAAGCGCAGCGCAGTTTGCGTTGCACTTGCACTTGCCCTCGCCCCAGCTGCTGCAATATTCAGTTGGTACTGGAGAAGGAAGGTGGCACCCAAGAGAGACAAACAAGCCACAGCCATAAACGAAACTGCAGAATGACAGAGAAGAGTGGGCTAAGGTTCACGCAAAGTATTACAAAAAAAATTTTGGCTGTTAAATGCAAAGTATTGTATTAAGTGTAAATAATAATGGACTCAACACTCTCCCACATCACACCAACATTCCACCCCAGTCACGTGTGCTTTGTCAAGGCATGATGGAGGATCACAAACCACCGCCTAATACTGTACTTTTAAAACTATAGTCGCTCATTTTCTATACAGCACAAGAAATCGCTAAGAAATGTTAAGTGCAAATTGGATATATCTGCAAAGTAAGCAGTGATCCATACATATAAATACAATTATAAATATATCCGCAGTAATGAAATTTATAAAATAAGTGCAACAAGAGAGGGAAGGGGGAGAATGGGAAAGGGGCTGGGTAAGGATGGGGGGTTGGGGAGGGGGATAGACAGCAGAGTAACGCTTTTAAAGATGGTAGTATATTACAACCTATAATTAAATAACTGGCTAGATGTCTAAATTAATTCAAAATAATGTTTTAAAAAATTACTTCTTATTATGGAATCTGCAAACCTTTTTTTGCAGCAGCAAGAGTCGCTAAAGTGCTTAGACTATAAGATGTCTAGTGGAATACAAGTCCTACGCTGAAGAAATATTTTATAGATTACATAACTACAACCAATAAGAAAATAGGTACACATACAAATCAGCAGCAGCAAAAGTACATATTGAATAGAAGCATTTATCTTGCAGCTGAACCAGGTCGAAAAACCTAGGAAAGGCACCAACTGAAAATATGCATTTAATCCTAGCATTTGCATAGCTCTTAGTTTGTATTGCCAGAAACTCTCTCTCTCTCTGTCTCCCCCCTAAGGAGGGCATTGTCAAGATCTACCCCCCCCCCAGTTGAAACAGAGACCTTCTTCAGACCTTGGAAGGTGAAGTGATGACCCTCACCATATTCCATTATGTGGGAAGCTAAAACATTGGAAGCTTTAAAATTTCTGCTTTGTAGACAGTTCCCTCTGTGTTGCAGTTTATAAATGAGTTCACTTAATAGCTCTTACCATTCCGTTGATCAGTCACACATTCACCAGTTACAATGTACTTACAGTAAGTGCAGTTAATACAGTGGTGGTTTCCTGGGACTAGAGATCTGTTGCTATCTACCTGTGATAGTTTTGTGTGCATACTCCTCACAACCCTGTTGGCTAGGTTCGGCCCCTTCCTGTACACCATTCAAAGAGTGCAGTTGGTCCATGAATCCAGCCTGAGTTCAGTCCTCATATATATTCCAATTTTTTATTAAGAAAAACGAATATAATGAGAGCCAAACATGGCCAACACCTTTGTAAGGAGTATGCACAGAAAACGGTCACAGGTAGAAGGCAGCATATCTCTAACCCTCCCAGAAAACCACCACTGTGGCAGACCTACTAAAACCAGCCACAATCATTACATCTATTAAGTCTAATAACAAATCACTTCTGACAGAAAGGTCCCTATTCACTAATGGGGAGGAAGGTATGCACCAAAGGCGCGTACCCTGCCTGCATAGCTCTACAGCCTTGGATAGGCATAGGGTGCACGGTATTCATGACCGCATACACCCGGGGGGGGGCACCTGTCCACAGCCCCGCCCCCCCGGTGTGCAGTATCAGGGGGTGGCCCCGTGCAGAGTGTCGGATCCGGGGCAGGCATCCAACTGGATGCCCGACCCGGGTCCCATAGTGGATCCCTTGCACCCACAGGGTGGGCGCACTTCACAGGTGTGGATCAGCAGAGAGAGGACAACTTAAGGAAATATACAGGCACTCATCCAATCTGCTGCCTCAGCCCTCCCCATCAGCCTAGTGGGCTGGGGCTGCATGGAGGTCCGAATCCTGCTCCTGACACAGCCAGCAGGTGAAGATCATGGGGGTGCATACTCAGTTATGGCAGGGTCCAGGCTGCTGTAACCAGCCGGTTCTATGTCAAAATAGCAAAAATAAAATAGCGAGTGCACAATAGCGAAACGCAACATAACGACTGAAAGTATAGCGAGCGTAAAAATACCTCAACAGCAATTATAGTGAACTGTGTTCTGCTGCTGTATCCTCTGGATTTCTCTGGCATTCTCTGGCATTAACAGTTAAGGCTCTGGCATTAACAGTTAAGGCGACCATTCACTATCCTTCACTTCCTGTTTCCGCATAGCAATTGTTGCCTGGAAACCAGACCATAGTCAACCCAGAGTCCCTCCCAGTGTATAAGTTCCGTTGCAGTAATGGGCCCCTTACCTTGCGTTGCTGTTTCTTGTGCCGGTTTTCATCCTGGATTAAAGCAATCGAATCTTGAGATGTCTGTGCAGTTTGTGACCAGTCAAAAGGGTAAGCCTCTTGTTCTTTATGAAGGCTACTTATACCACATGGATAAAGAAACAGCTAATAAAGTATATTGGAGGTGTGTCGAAGCTCATAAGTTCTAATGTCTGGCAAGGCTTCACACAGTTGCAGACACTGTTTGTGCTGTTATTAAACAGCATAACCATGTCCCTGAGTCTGGCGATGTTGCAGCATGTCAGGTAATGGCCAATATTCGTGACAGATCACAAACTACAGTACAAAGAATGTCACAGGTACTTGTGACATCCACCGCCACTGTGCCTGAGTCAGTAAGTGGTCGCCTACCTGAAATAAGATTAATGAAGTGCACCATTCAGTGAATTAGACAACAAGAGCATGCAGGCCCAGTAACTCTAACATGTGTGGAGTCCCTTGTTATACCTAATGAGTTTGCAGTGCTGGGATCTGGTGAAAGATTTCTGCTATATGATAGCGGGTCAGAAACTGACAGAATTCTTGTTTTTGGAACTGATGGTAACATTAGAATGTTGAAGGACAGTCCAGATTGGATGCTGGATGGTACCTTTAAATCATGCCCAGCTTTATTTACACAGTTGTACAGTATCCATGCAATGCGATCTGGACAAGTGATATCTGCTGTTTTCATCCTTATGTGCTCACGCACAGCTATTACATATGAGCGCGTCTTTAAGCAAATTAAGACACTGTGTGGTGATAACAACCCCTCTACAGCTATTATGGACTACAAAAGAGCAGCATGGAAGGGTTTCAATACTGTGTTCACAAGCACATCTGTCCACGGTTGCTTTTTCCACTTTGCTCAAGCTGTATGGCAGAAAATACAACAGTGCCACGAAGTGGAAAAAAGATACTGTAGCGACACAGACTTTGCGCTACATCTGCGAATGCTGCTGTCGCTGGCTTTTGTGCTGCCAGATGATGTTGTCAGTGCATTCGAGGAGCTCAGTGAAAACGAGTTCTTCACTACCAATGAGGAGATATTACAACCAGTCCTCGATTACTCCGAGGACACTTGGCTTGGAAGGCCAAAAGGACGTTCCATGAGAAGGCGTGCAATGTTCCCAGTTGAGAACTGGAACTGTAATGCAGCAACTCTACTTGGACTTTCATGAACAAACAATGCTGTCGAGGGGTAGCATAGAGGCTTCAACTCCCGCCTCGGCTCATGCCACCCCAGTATATGGAAGCTCATAGAGTGCTTAGTACAGGAACAGCAGCTTACAGAAATCAAGCTGGAGCAGTTACTTTCTGGTATAACCCCAGGCGGAACAAAGAGAAAATACAGAGACCAAAATGAAAGGATAGAGAAGATTGTGCGCCGATATGGTGAGAGATCAATGTATGACTACTTAAAAGGTCTTGCGTATAACTTCCAGTATGCCAGACCAAAGGAGTGACAATCAGAAGAGATCAAGCAACGTGCATTCAATAAAGGTTTTCTGGCAACTGCCAGGTTTTTTTAAACCCAGTTTTTGCGATTTTCACGTGGGAAAAGTCGCTGTTAATGGTGCGTGCTATTAAATGTCACTCGCTATTGCTGCTTGCACTATTCTTTATTCGCTATTGTTTAATCGCTATTATCACAGGATACCAACCAGCACCCCCCCATGCCTGGCACTACGTGCCTTAGTGAATGGCGCATAATGCAGGCATGCCCCCGACACGCTCCCTGACCACCCCCAGCGCGGAGCTGCCCACACAGCCAGGGGATCGGGTGTATATCTGTCTTGTGTGCCCTCTGTGAATACTGCCAGGGGTCTGTGGGACCCCTGCTGTGTGGCATTCCAACTTAGGGTTGCCTACGTGCTTCGGATACGCGGCATGTAGGCAACTGTTTTTTAGTGCATAGAGCCCAAGTTAGTAGTAGGGCAAGGTACAAAGCATTTATATCTACTGCTTCTCATTTCTAGAATTGTTCTGTTGATGTTAGAAATACATCTTCCGATGCAAATTTTAGACATAAGCTTAAACATCACTGTATTGCAACTTCTGTTTGCAGGTGCGTTTGATTGTATCATTTATTCCTCTGTTTTTGCATAACTTTACACATAATGTAGTTTTTGGCTGTTGCTTCTCATATTAATCATTTGTTGAGTCATACTTCTATATATCTGGGTCATGACTGAAGTTAGACATTTGGTCTAAAGCACTCACTATGTTAACAAAAACTTAAATTAAATTAATGGAAGGAAGTGGGCCAGTACTTGGATGCAAGTTTAGAGGCACTGAGTTGCATGCTTTGGGACTACTGTATACAAATGCATACTTGCCATAGTTAAACCTATAGTGAGGCTCATAGAAAAAAAATCATCTGAGAGGAGCAAAGGTTAGAATGAGAGACCTCTAAAGACAGCAAATCTGAGATATAGACTGGAACTTTCCCCTGCACACATTTATACATAAGTTGAGTAATATGAAGACCACACCTTGCTTATAATGATAGCCAATGATGTTCTCGTACAGAGCAGACAATCATGAGTATCTCTAGGAGCGTACAAACTAAATTTTGCTAGACGATTGTAGAGAACATCTAATCTGTTTTATACAGACAGGGATGCAGTTCTAAAAATCAAGTCTGCAGAATCAAAGTCTGGATTTTCATGTCCACTGCAGTTTGATGCCTCCCTTCAATGAACAGGCATTGACAGTGGCAGAATTGGTAGCCAATCTGAGGTCCAGCCCTATTCAGCAAGTGCTTGACATGAACTTCCCAAGTCAGCCGACAATCTAGCCATAGGCTCAAATAGTGGTGTTCGGATACTATCCTAACAAGCGTTTGTCAATGCCGAATGTTTGCTTGCTGGCATTGGCATTGGTGGAGTGTGCCTTTGGGTCATCAGGCATAACAGCCATGCCATTTCACCACACCCTACCATGCAGACACCGACAAGTGTCACGGTGTGCCTTGGGTGTTTGTCCCTTATGCTCACCCCATTCCATCAGGAAATATGGTGAGATGGGTGAACTTTGGGGCCGAACAGTCCAAGGCACACCTCGATGTCTCTCACTGGCTGCAGGGTGTGGGTGGGGGTGAAATGGTATGAGCATTACAGGTGACAGTCCCAAGACACATCCCTGATGCCTGTCAGTCTCTACAGGGTGGGGCATCATGGTCAGAAACCCTAATGCCTTAGGCGTTCATTGGTATTTTCACTCCAGATTTTCAACATGGGTTTTTTGTGACCCCTACCTTATGAACAGTGCCAATATCAGTTTTTTAGCCCGAAAGCTGATTTTGCACAGTGACTATGGCATTTGGAACCACAGCTGCGAAAACACATTTCAAACAGGATGTGAAAAATGACAGCTGTACTGTTCATGGGGCGGTGTAAAAAATGGCAATGTTGAAATTCTGCAGTGAAAATAGTAAAAAAAATGGTGAAGTCACGAGCGTGCGTAGAAACTGCGCAACACACACCCTTAACCCTTAGAAGACTGTGGACGTACATATATGTCCAGAATCTATATACGTTCACACATATTCAGTTCTCAAAGGGTTAATGTAATTAGTTGGGGAATTTTTTACAGCAGATTGTCAACACAGGCATTTTGGGACCTCCGCTCATGAACAGTGTCACTGTGATTTTCTTAATCTGTCCCGAACAGTGATTTCCCTCAGCGACCACGCATTTCTGCGCAGAAAGTGTAAAAACACATTTCGGCCATGTTGTGAAAAATGACAGCTGTACTATTCATAAGGAAGTGTGGAAAAATGCCAGTGGTGAAAATCTGGACTGAAAATATTACAAATTCATGAACTTACGAGGATGCGTAGAAACAGCGTAATGCTCGCTTGTAAAACTGTCATTTTATGGACTTTTGTCACCAAATTTTCAACATAGCCATTTTAAGACCTCTGCTCATGAACAGTGTCACTATGATTTTCTTAATCTGTCCCAAACATTGATTTCGCACACCGACTGCACCATTGTGCGCTACATGCGTGGAAACACATTTTGGGGGAGATGTGAAAAACTGACAGCTGTACTGCTCATAAGCAGGTGTGGTAAAATGGCAATGTTGAAAATCTGGAGTGCAGATATTAAAAATTTGCAGACTTACGAGCGTGCATAGGAACTTCGCAATGCACGCTCGTAAAACAGTCATTTTTGGGAATTTTTTCACCAAATTTTCAACATAGCAATTTTAAGACCTCTGCTCATGAACAGTGTCACTGTGATTTTCTTAATCTGTCCCAAACATTGATTTCACACACCAACTGTGCTACATGCACGGAAACACATTTTTGGCGAGATGTGAAAAATTACAGCTGTACTACTCATAAGGAGGTGTGATAAAATGGCAATGCTGAAAATCTGGAGCATAGGAACTGTGCATTGCACGCTCGTAAAAGTCATTTTTGGGAATTTTTTCCCCAAATTTTCAACATAGGGTTTTTGGGGGCCTACCTCATGAACTGTGACACTGTTGTTTCGTACATCGGCCCCGAAAAGTGGTTTCGCGTAGTGACCGTGAAATCACCTTTTAGGACTGAATAACAAAATGACAGTGACAGCACTCATGAGGTGGGGTCCCAAAAACCCATGTTGAAAATTTGGTGAAAAAATTCCAAAAAATGCCTGAGATATGCATCAAAGTTGAAAAAAATGTATTTATTCCATTATACAGCTTACCGGCATTTCCTCAGTTCGCGGTCGGCTTTGAAGAGTGCAGACGTGTTCCTGGTTCACCAAAGATCGTCGCGCCAGACTCCAGAGGTAAGTATGGGGTGAGGGGGTGGTGGAGAGCAAGGGTGCACAGAGGGTGGGCGTGGGTGGGGGTCAAGACAGTCAGTGATGGACCGTTCTTTCTATGTAGGTGTTTCTTTCTTTTAGGAAGAAAACACAGGATGTTTGCCATGCTGGGGTGGGCTCCCAGTGTGGCAGCTGCAAGTTTTTGGGGGCAGTGGAGCTGATGGGAGATTGGGCACCTCCATTGGCCATAGAGAGCTTTGCCACGCTGGGGTGGGCTCCCAGCATGGCAACTGGAAGTGTGTTTGGGGGCAGCAGATGGGACGCTGCCACGCTGGGGTGGGCTCCCAGCGTGGCACCTGGAAGGCTGTTTGGGGGCACTGGAGCCGACTGGGGATTGGGCACCTCCGTCAGCCATACTGTGTGTGTGGGGGGGGGGAGCACGTGAGCACGCTGGGGTGGGCTCCCAGCGTGCTACTTGTTGGGGGAGGAAGAAGCTGTCTATGACAGCTCTTGCACTGCAGTGCCGACGTGGAGGCACTTTGCATACTGCCGACGGCAGCAGTATGCAAATTGCCTACACGCTGCGGCTCATTCTTTCAAATGTACACCGCTGCATTTGCAAACGTTGTCATAGACAGCTCTAACGTTCATTGGCACGGTGGGGCTGTGCCTGCAAAAGGCAGCAGGGGATTGGAAGTAGGGAGGCACACCTACGAATTCTCATATGGTGGCACTATGTTTCTTGCACATGCGTGCAAGCAAACCTAATAAATCACATATAATTGGAAAGGCTTTTGCCTGGAGTTCAGTGGCCAAGCAGCGAGCCACTCCCACTCCCACTTCCTGAGCTATATAAGCAGTTCCTCTCAGCCTCATTGTGAAGCATTTTTTCTTTGCAACCGGAAGCTCTGTTGGTCTGTCCTCTGAGCTGGGTGGGGCCTACCCACCTGCCTGCTGTTTCTGTGTCTCTGCTGGAATTCAATGTTTGTTTTCCTGCTTCTGGTTTGTATCTTTCCTCCGGTTATGTGCTTCCTTGTGTTTTGTATGTCTTGTTTTTGGGCTTTGTTCCCTGTTTTCTGTGTTGCTGTGTTTTGGTTTTGTCTTTTGGGGTTTTGTTTCTATGCTCCTCGCATACTGCTACTCAGAGCTCATACTACTCCTTTGGGTTACTTACAACTGCAGCCACTGCTACTGTTTACTCCAATTACTATTGTACCCAGTGCTTGTGCTTTTACACTGTTGCTCACCATGCTCAAACTACTGCAATCATTATCTGAGTGTTTCAGCTCAACCATAGCTGCTTCATGTTGCATACTCAATTGTTTTCACTTGACACAGGTTTACTCTGACTTTGGCTATGCTGCTCATTCATGCTGTCATTCTACTTGCAGCTTCATTGCACTGCCTGGCTACACCTGCTTTCAGAGCATTGTCTCCATGTTTTATTGCACTTACAACCCTGAGGTCAGCCAACTAAGCTTCTGAGGAGGCTGTTAAAATAGTGTGGGGGCATTGACAGCAATAGGGAAGTGGAAGGGGTTGGCTGGCCACTTTGTTAGGGCCAAACTATGATCCCTTCCAGTTGCATATAGGCTGACAGTTAAATATTACACCTGCCAGAAACAGACTATCACTGACCTAAAGTACCATATTCTGTAAAATGGTACCTTTAGGTAGGAAAATCACTTTAAGCCCTGAAAAAAAAACAAGAATCAATTGAGTCAGTAACTGTTTTCCCTGAGGAAAAAGGTATTTTTTCCTTCAAAACACTGGCAACACTTACAGTACTGTAACCAAATGGTCCTTAATAAATCTCGTATAAGCTGACATAACAGTTAGTGAGTGAACCTTTTTCTCCGGATGTGGTAGTGACATTGACAGTGTGGATCCCCTTCCATTGCAGGGAGTAGGGCATAATAAAATATGGCAGTTCAGCAAGGATTTCTGTATCCCCTACAGAATGCCAAAAATATTACAATGTTGCCAGCTGGAGATGGCACTGTTCCCAGCCGATTGTGGAGGCTCTTAGAGCAGGGGGCAGGAGGAAGGAGGCCGATTAGACTCTTGGACAACAGTTGTGGCTGGATGGTTGGGTGCATATGTACCCATGTCCCAGCCACAAGCAACATCTGGCAACCGGGACCCCCTAACTTGTGCCACAAACAGGGCAAACAGACCACCAGATGGCGTAAACAAAAGGCATCATCCCTAGTGTTGAGGTGATTGCCTGGCTCAGCAATCTAATGGGGTCGGGGGGGGGTTAGGGTACAAAATAACATTTATATTTAATCCAGGTTCTGGGGAGAGGTGCTAGGCATATGCTAGGTGTAGCACTATCACAGAGGCCCCAATAACAATTAACTTGGGAAGCAGATGTAACCCCCCTACAATTGGGGGGTTCCCAAAAAGTCTTCCTTGAGCTTTCCTAAATGCTCACTGCCAGGCTGGTGTCCTGCATTTTAGCAGTTTAAATGTGATTACCAGAGCTTTTATAGCCTCTGTGTACTGTCTCTTTAAGAGCTGCTTAATTGCAGCATAAGTAATCTGAGATGGAGCTCTGTTGAAAGATGTAGCTATTTGCTGAAAACCATTTAGAATGATAATGATAATGTAATTTGTCTAACCTGCTTTCTTTGTAGCAAGGATTGTTTTGTTTGTCTCCACTTTCTTGGTCCTGGACTGCAAATTGGACCAATTAGTTCTGGTGGGACCTAAAATGTAGCCAGACTACAGGAGCTGTCTCAATTCAAAATCTATAGGAACTGTGATTTGAGTTTTTGCGCCTTTTTTTGCAACTGAAGGGGGAGCTCTTGCTTTGACTGACAGCCAGATCAGCCAACCAAATCTTTTGGATCTTGGGGAAGTCCCAGGTTGCTTGCAGTTTTCAGTTTAGTTCTAAGCTGGAAGCTCAAGAAGAAAGAGCTGAAGCAATTTTGGGCAGAAATCCTGAGTGGATTCGCATGGGAAAACTGTGAAAGGGCTGAGTTTTTGGCTGCATGTCTGCTGCTGCTCCATGAGAAGGAGAGAAGAGAATGATTTTGGACAGAATCCAAGTTTGCTTGACTAAAGTAAGCTACTGAAGTGGGCCAGGCTCAACCTGAAGAAGACCGAATATTTTTGTTGAATGCGATCGGCCTGTCAGGAGTTTCAGCTACCCCTAAGCTCCCGGTGTGGGCAGAGACTTTGCGATTTTGACCGGGGAGCACTTTGCCTGGTACCGTAGAATTCCCATACATTTAAATGTGCTATGAGGTGCTAGTGGGTTGTGAGTTGGTTCCCCACTGTGTGAACTGTGTTCTGCTTGCTGGAAGCTGTATCCAGCCCAAAATGGACTGCATCCCAACTTGTCTCCATGCAGTCTGGGCTTTGCCAGACTGGCCCAGCCAGACTACCCACTGCACAGAGAAGCCATCGAGAGACCTGCCTGGGGATCATCCCCTCTGCTCCACGCTTGAACAGGAACGACACCTCTGCGACTTGTGTAGGCCCTGCTTCTCCTGGCATTCCAGATCAACCACCTGTGGTCTTGATTTTCATCCAGCCTGTGTCCAGTCTTGGGTATCATGAGTAAATACCAGAGTAGCTCCCTGCACCAACAGCTTAATCTGAGTGTGTCATCTGATTGTCTTGTTGTTTCGTTTCCTTTATGAACTGAGCCCTGTGGCTCCGGATTACAAATATTGTGTACTGTGCATGTTGTGTTTCCCATCACAGGGCCCCAACCAGCTGCAACCCCAGGCAACAGTCCTGGCTAGCCCATCTCTTCTCCACCTGGGTACCCAGAGGTGGACTGTGGGGGGACTCAAAGCGTGTGCGTAACTGCTTGATTGATATAACCTTTAAGCTAATTAACCTGATGTTGCCCCTCCCTTGTTCAAGTCCCCTGAATAAATCAGATCTAACTTTTTTCTGCATGTAATCTGACTGTGGTTTCAGTTTGTGCTCAAAGTACTGTACTGTTGCTATTTGCTGTGCTTAACCTTGTTTTTACAGGGGGTACCCAGGGTCGAGCCAGAGGAACCAGCCCTGGTGGTAATTGCAAACAGTGTGGGTACTTGTGTGGTGTACCAGGGGTATTGTGAAAGTGATTATTGTACAGTGCTCAAGTCACTAGGGGGAAAGAGGTGGGGTTACAGTATCTTGGAGGGCTGTGCCCAGGTTAGCTTGACCACTACCAACCCTGACCTCTAGGTGGAGGCACCCATTTCAGAACTCGGGCCCCTTAACCTGCTACTAGCCAAGCAGGCAGGGATAGTAGCCCTTGGGATAGTGCCACCTAGGGGTTAGACAGAGATCTAATGTCCACACAGGAATTGGGATTGTGAAGTATGGCTTTATTCTGACAGACAAGCTGGAAAATGCAGACAGGGTGGTCCCCCAAGTTTGGCATTGTATACACACAGAAGCAGAATTTATTCCTTCCAGAACAACAATGGTTATGGCAATTTAGAGCAACATTTCACTGCACAAATTTCGACCTGTCCATCCCTCTGTACTAGGAATCTCTGGACATTTACTTCCAACAAAGTGTATTATTGTGGTGGATTCCACACACTTTAAAACATTTCCCCTGGCAGGATGAAATCTGTTAACATGCCCAGTTTAAAGTGGTGACCATACTTGAATCAGTTAGCCCTGACTGGGAAATCAAACTGAGGTTATGCCCAATCCTACCCCATGCCCAGTCTCTGCCATTCCTTCTGGATTACACCAAATGGATCCTTCATTTCCCCTGAAATGCTAAAGGCCATCCAACACTTTATCTTGAACATTCAGCACATTTGTGTGGTGAAACAGGGACCCTGACAGGTGCACTCTAGCCTTATCTCTGGGCACATACACCTCAGACCAACCCCCCAAAACACAGTCCCATGAATCTGTACTCAAGGCTTGTTTGTTCATTTGTTACAGACATGGAAATTCAAAGGAAAACCACTCTTCCCTTCCAGGTAGCTTTGTCACAGATTCCCAACTACACACACATCTTTCTTTTGGCAGCTGAAAACATTGGAATCTTCAGGGGATTGCTCCTTGGCTCCACTGAAACACAGTCTTTTCAGACAAATGGTCTTCACCACTTCAGTTAGCACTGATGCTGTTCCCCATACTAGGGTGAGAAAAACAACCGAGGTCCTTCACCCAGTCAGCCAATGGACTCACCAGCAGGAACCTCACTACAGAGCTCCTCTCTGTTCCACTGCTAACTACAGACTGACTGCTCTACTATCTGAACATTCTAAAACTCCCCAGAGCAGCTGATTCCAAAGTGGCTTATGCTGCTGTAAGAATTTTAAATGACATAATCCATTCTCTTCCCAGCCTAGTTGAGTGAGCGATGATGTCATCTACCCCAGCGCTCCTAATGAGCTCTCTACCTTCCTAGGGCTAACCTGATGGGATTCTAGATTCCTAGCAACCCCAGGGGACTGGGTGGTTACACATAGCTACACTACTGCAGCCATTAGAACAGCATAACCTTCACCCCCTGCACAAGTCCTCCGCAACATGGTTCCTTCTTTGTGAATGGGTGTGAATGGGGCACATATCTGCCCCTGTCCTGGCTGCTCGAATAGCCAGGCACATGGCTTAATGATTGGGTGCAGAGGGGCAGATGTCCCTCTATGTTAATGCTCCATAGTGCTCTGATGGTGTACAGCCTGCATGAAGAAGGCACTCCGTGGCTATTTTTAGCCCTTCACCCATGCCAATGGGCTGGGAGCCTTCTGGGGATCCAGGCCCTCAGTATCAATCCATCTGACCATATATTTATGTACCGTATATCCTCACTGATCTGAGACTCCTAAGAAAGTTCTGCAGCAAAATGGGGAGTGCATCATGAAAACAACAGAGGGATGTGCTCCAAGCACACCGTGACAGTTCTGGTTTATCTGAGCCACTAGAGCGCTAGAACAGTATCCTGTGTAAATCCTTGCCACAAATGCCATGCCCCATTGTAGTTTAACGAGCGTGGGGTCATCCTTTGTGCTACCACATATCCTGCCCCACTTCTGAACATTATGTCTATTATATTTTCTCATGGTAGTCTGTGACCTTGACCAGTTATCTAAGAAGTACTTAAATTCAGAAAGCCCAAATGATAAACCAGTGTTTTAGGTTGTTTGCATTAAGCTTAGTTTGATTTCTTTTCAATTAGATGCTCCATTTATTTTATTTACTTTATATCTGGAAAAAAAAACTGTTAAAGCATCAGTTAGGGTTGTTGAGTCTGCAAAAGTAACAGAATGCAATGTTAGAATAAAAAAAAAAAATTGCCTCAGCCTTGTGGAATCTGTGGCATGCTGTTTCTCAGATTTGGAATGATTGTGTGACACAGGATTGGTGTTGCCCTAACTTTGGCAGTGCCTTTCCAGGCACAAGCAAACACTCACACACCAATGTTCGGAGAGAGGAAGGGGCAAATTTAGGGGAATGCTAATGCTGCATTGCACAATCATTCAAAGTCCGATAAATATTATGTCACCAATTCACTAAGGCCTGGGGTCATTTGTTTTTACCCTGTAGTCACATTTCCTTACTTTTATGGCACTAAGGTTCAACCCTAACTGATGCTTTAATGCAGTTAGTTTGTAATTAATGCCCTTAGTTGTGAAAGGAAATTTAACAAGAAATAATACTTGGTATTGACATCAATACTTTTAAGGGCAAGCAGTACCCGTTCATGCCATGTGCAGCCCACCAATGCACCTCGGTGCGATACTCAAATGGGTGGGTTGCGCTGCACAACCCCCAATGTGCCGGGTGCACCTGTAATGTATGTAGCTAGGCGCGGGCGTGTCTACGATATGCGGCACATCCCGATATTCGTCCGGGATGTGCGGCGATATACAGACACAACCCCGCCTTGCGCCACTCGGGGCCAGTGGGGCGCAATGTTGTTGCTGTTCAAACAGGGAACAAGTCGGGGACACCCACAGGTGGGTTGCCATATTGCTGGTTGCAACACAGCAGCTGCCTGCCGTGGGTGGTCACCCGACCTCCCAAAACACTGCCCCATGCCCCCTGCCCAGGGAGCGTTATGCCCCCCCACCTCATCGCCCAATCACAGGCATCAGTAATGGACCTCCCTGGTGGTCCAGTGGACTGATCCCCATCGCCCGATTGTGGGCATGTGTTAAAATATCCCTGGTGGTCCAGTGGACCGCTATCCCGTGCCCGATCATGGGCAAGTATTAAAAATATCCCTGGTGGTCCAGTGGACCGATCACCTTCACCGCTCGCGGGCGTTTATCAAACTCCTGGTGGTCCGAAATTTTGCCCCACCTGCCCTTAGTCCCCTGCACCCCCTGGTCAGTGGTTGGTGGCAGCTCCCTTTCCATAAGCCGACCGACCTTCGCCGACTGACAGCATACTGTGGGACTGTCGCCTATTGGTCCACTCGTGGGTAATGGGCATGCAGACCATACTGTACTACATTAATACCAATATGTGAATGAATGCTCATTCACATTTTGGGACTGTGTAGTACTGTATGGTCTGCATGCCCATTGGCCCACGCAGTGGACCAATAGGCTACAGCCCTACAGTACACTGTCAGTTGGTGGGGCCAGCGGGAACTGCCGCTGACTGGGAGGGGGTGCAGGTTGGCAGGGGACTAAGTGGATGGATGGGGGGGTACCAATGGACCACAGGGAGTTTGACAAATGCCCGCAAGTGGGCAAAGGTGATTGGTCCACTGGACCACCAGGGATTTTGTTAATACATGCCCACAATTGGGCAAAGGGGTAGGGTCCACTGGACCACCAGGGTGTTATTAAAGATATGCCCATGATCGGACGAAGAGGTAGGGTCCACTGGACCACCAGGGTGTTACTAAACCTATGCCTTTGAATGGGCGTTCAAAAGTGGAGCCCGCCGAGGAGCATTGGCTGCTATCCGACGCTGGCGAGCGCCGCCAGGTGCAAGTCGCCGGGATCAGCACACCACATGCAACTGGGGCTATACGACATGCAAATGGCCCCATTTGCACCTTGCATATATAATGGCCTCATTTGCATGCTCATGGCTGAATATCGCTGTTGCTGTACCTAGTGGAACCGCACTTGTGCTGGCGCAGCCCCCTACTCCACTGCTGCCACTTGCACTGGCGCAGTGCCACTGCACCGTGCGGAGTGCGTGCACCCTCAGTGCCATATTCAATGGTGCTGAGCCATGGCGCAGCACCATTCAGTATTGTCCAAACCATGCCCTGACTCATCCCAGTTGCGCTGCGCCCAGGCTTGCGCCCCTGCCTGGCGCAGTCTGAATATCCCACCCTTTATGTCTATATATTCATGTTGAGCTCAAATCCAAAGTATTTTCTGGAGGCAGAAAGATCTATCAAATTCTGGTAGCTATAAGCTTCATTGGAGATGGATTCTATGGTACATGTCAATTAGCAATGAGTCTTGAAACGTGCAAGAGAATGCATACATTTATTTAAGGGATAATTTGGGTTCTGGGGTCTGTAGGGTAAGTACAGAGAGCGGGGGTACTGTTAAGTGAGGTGTTTTTCTCCTAATGTTGACTCTATTAACCTTTGTTACTGTTTACTGCTATGATTTATTTATCTTTCCAGGAAGCCAAAAGAGGAAGAAAATCCCAGTGACCCACTACTGATATTATGGGATAAAAGTAGCATCCACTTCCGTAATGTAATGGATCCATAGTGTCCATTTTATCATGAATAAATCTGTTTTATAACTAATGCTGTGTGTGATTTGTTTTCCATTTTGTATACCTGGTTTACTAATGTATGCCAGGTATGTAAGGTAGGGAGAAGTCTGTAAGCAGTTTTTCATAATGGCTTTGCTTGCCTAGTGAGTAGGATCCAGAGCAGATATTTTAGTTTGGGGTTTTTAAGTGTTGGGATGGGGGGGAATAGCAATAGCCCTTCACAAGGGAGGCTGATAGGAAGTATATCCATAATGACCCTGTGTATTGCTGTCCAATAATGTTGGAGTAGAGAACAGGACCGTAGGGGGTGTGTGTGTGTGTGTGTGTGTGTAATGAGCTGTCTGTTTCCCACATTTCCTCCAGCATGCTGCTGTTATCTGTGATTGATAAGTGGTCGGTATAACTGGAGTTTCAAAATATCATACTTTGCATTTCCATGAGAATTCTCAGAGGGTTGAGGAACAGGATGCTTTGCTCGATTCTTCTGCTGCCTTATCCCTGTGTGTATCTAAGACTGGGGTACTGAGTTCCTGGGACCATTTTGTTTAGACGTTGGCAGTTAGAGTGCTATGCTGCTCTGGGAGTGCTTGATATAGGGCTGAGATAAGATGAGGAGGTGGTTGCCCTGCCAGTGCCTGTTTAAGTTGTAGTAGAGGGTGACGTGTAGGGGAACTCTGGGTTCTGGCAATTAAGGTTTGTATGTGATGTTTCACCTGTAGGTGCCGACAGTGGTCAGTTGTTTGTAGGAGATATGTTGTTTTAAGGGCTTCAAATGATACATTTTCCCCCCATAAATTGGGGAAAATGTTATCAAACCCACTCATTCCCATCTGTGATACTCAGGGTCTAGCCTGGGAGGCAGGAAACGAGTATTTTGTGGAATGGCTGTGCAAGGCGTAACGCCTATTGTGTTGTGGTACTGCTGTAATGCTTCTATCTGAGTGGCTAAGGTAAAGTGCGTTTGTGGGCATTCTTGTTGTAATAGCAGGGATATCTCAGGATGTGAGAAAAGTGCTTGACTGAGCTTTGGTAGGTGGTCTTGCAGGAGTTCTACTTGCTTCCAGCGGCCTTCATAATCTGGGGCTAACCAGCAGAGAGCTCTGCACATTCGTGCAGCTTGATAGTTTTGTAGGAGGTTAGGGAGAACTAATCTCCCCATTTTATTGGGGTGGGGGGGGCTGCAAAAGTTTATATTTCACTCTGGCTTTTTTGCCTTGCCAGATAAATCTAGAAATTGTCTTGTCCCGCTTTGTGAAATCTTTTAAAGGGATTAGGATGGGCAAGATTAGTTACAGGTAGAGTAATTTGGGTAATGTAGTCATTCTTACAACTTCTATTCTTTAGTTTAGATCGAGTGGGAGTGAGTCCCATGTTTTAGATTCTATTGAATGTGACTAGTGATTGGTCTGTATATGAGAGGATAAAGTTGTTGTGGTCTTCTGATATTTTGACTCCCAGCTACTTGAAGGAGGTAAGTTCATGTCTAAAGGAGTATCATCATATGGTGTAGTCCAAGGGCTTGTAATGGAAAGCAAAGGTTTCGATTTTATTTTGATTTAGTCTATAGCCGGCTACATCCCTCAGTTGATGAAATGCTTGCTAAAGGGGTTCTAGAGAGATGTCTGGGTTCCCTTGGCATAGGAGTAAATCTTCAGCGTACAGTGCAGCTTTATGTTGTGTTGGTCCAACTGTGATGCCTGGAATGTTGGGGTTTATATGGGTAGATTCAGCCAGAGGTTCTATATAGAGTGAAAATAGGAGGAGTGAAAGAGGGCAGCCCTGACAGGGGGAAAGTTTGAGAGGAGTTGTCATTTCCTTGCACACTTGTCATTGGGTTGGCGTGAATGGCCTCAATACCTTCACAAAACTCTAGGGGAAAACCAAACTGTGTGGGTGTGTCGTGCAGGAATGGCCACGCTACTATATTAAATGCCTTTTCCATGTTCAAACTTAGGACAAGGAAAGGCTGTTTGCCAAGAGTTGCTGGATTAGGAGTATTTTTTTTTTTTTTTTTTTATGTTATCACATGTTTGTTAGGAATGGACAAAACCCCTTTGGTCTTTGTTGTTTAGGGTGGGTAGTAATATATCTAGTCGCTTTGGTAGTATGGTAGTGAAGAGTGTATAATTTGTATTTGGTACAGCTATTGGTCTATACGAGTCTGAACGCGGTAGAATCTTTATTTGGTTTTAGTATTGCTGAACTGTTGGTGTGTCTCTGGGATTCTGGGGTTGTACCTGTTTCTTGGACATGGCGGAATATGTGGGTTAATAGCAGAAGTGTTTCCTCTTTGAATTTTGTATAGAATGCTGCCACATAGTCATCTGGCCTGGGCTCTCATGTGTTTTGCAGTTGGAGAGGTCCACTTCTATTTCCTGATCTGCAGTTAAGCAATAAGGTATGACAGGGTGTGCATTATTTTGGGGTAACAACACATCTCAGGAAGTGAAGCCCGAGATGAAGCCGAGGGCTTTATGTACCCAAGAAGTGCCATTATCCCTCAATTATGCATACACTGGAATGCCTTATTAGGATTATAAAATGGCCTCCCTGTTTTTTTTTATTTTAGGACTAAGAATGAGGATCAGAAAGTTAAGCATTTCTCACCTGTGCTGTTGTGCTGGGATAACAGCATGGTCATGTGACTGGATTCCACCAATCACAGTACAGTATTTCTCTTACCCATTTTATAAGGCTATTAGATGATGTGCATTAATTTCTGCTAGTTTAGGTAGGTCTAAAGGTTGAAAGAATTGGGCGATAAGACTATAGTCAGATATATTATCTGTGGTGAAGTATAATTGTTCACAGTAATTTCAAAGTACAGCTTGGACTTCCTTTGATTTTTATACTGGTTGTCATGCAATCTGACTATATTGGTTTGTGTGTGTTGTTTTTGAAGCCTATGAGCTTGTCTTCTGGGTGCTCTTTGGCCTCCTCCATAGTATTTCTGCTTTAGATATGTGAGTGCCATTTCTACTTTTTGAGTCTGTAAATCTTGTAACTCTTGGATCCAGTGTAGGAAAGAGAAGACAACCTCACTTCTTGCTTTGTGTTCTGTTTGTAACATGGTCAGTTGGTGGGTGAGACATGATTTTTCCTCCAGTATTTATTTATTTTTTGCCTGGCTGTATAGGCTAACATGCCTCCTCTGAGGACTGTTTCTGCCGTGTCCCAGAGGAGTGTGGGGGGAATGCCTGGACCCATATTATCCCAGATTATTTGTGGAATTTTATCCTTTGTTAGTTTTTAAAATGGGTCCAATAAATGGATAGTATTGAGGTGCCAGTATGTGTTTCTTCTCTCTTTCACTCCTAATTGGATTTCCAGATGTGATGGGACATGATCTGAGAGACTGGTCCCAAATGACACATCACTATTTTATCAATGTGTCCCTATTACGTATAGCAGTAATCTAGTCTGGTGTATGTGCCATATGATGGAGAGTAATGCATATAATCTTTCTGGGTGGGGTGTAGGGTTCTCCAGACATCTATTCATCCCATTTGTGCTGTTTGTTGTTTCCTGGACTCATGTAGTGGTAGAGGGTTTTCGGGTGGGTATGGGGTTGGTGGTGTCCAGGTCTGAATACACCATAATGTTCACGTCACCCCCCCATAATAAAGTTCCCTGTAGTATGCAGGAGTATTTTATCTGTGATAACTCGGGCATCTGAGGTATCCGATCAAGGGGGAGGAGATAAATATTGACTAAGGTAACTTATGTGTTGTATAGCATACTAGTCACTAGGACAAGGCTGCCTTGTTTGCCTAGGATCTGGTTGAGAAGTTGAAAAGGAGTGTGTTGTGGGATTCATATGGCCGCTCCTCAGTGTTTGCCTGTAGTATAAGAGGAAAGGTATATCTGGGCACAGCCAAATATTTTTAGGAGTTGGTGTCCTGTGTTATTTAAGTGTGTTTCCTGAAAAGTACAACATCTGTGAGAGATTTCTTGAAGTTTTTTGTGCTTCACTGGGTTATGTAACTAGACCTTAATTGGGACTTGCTTAGAAGCCATATCTATCGTGGGGGATATATGTGTCATCTTGGTTTGATAAACTGATACTAAAGAGATTAGACTGGTTTCCACTGCACTTCCTTTTGTATGGGTAAACAACTAGGTCTTGTATTTGACAGTAGTATTGGAAAAAAAAACATTTATCTTGCTTGACAGTAGTGGGGTTGGAATATTGTGTGCAAGAGGCACAAAGAACAAGTGCATACTTTTTTTTTTTTTTTTTTTTGCATTATTTGTTTATCGCCCCCTGCATCAAATCGGCCTCTCCTTCAGGCCTTCTGCCAAGGGCTGCCCCGTATCTCCATTCCGAACCCTCCCCAACGCCAGCTTCCCCCGATCCCAGATCGCAGCCGACCAGGGTAGCCCAACGTAACCCTTCGTTGGATGGGTCCCCTCCTTCCGGAGGGAAATTGCCTTCAGGCATTCTTTCTTTCTGCCCTGATGCTGCTGGGATCAGTATTTCATTAGCTCTTCGGGGGTTCCATGGAGGCGGGGGATCCAGGCGGCCGTCATCCGGTCGCTCGGACGCCATTTTTCACTTTTTCTAGGTTCCCCTCTTATGCACCACTCCTGCAGTGCCTCCAGTCTCCACTGGGGGCCGCTGCTTGAGTGAGGTAAGCCCCAGTCCCACCCCAGGATAGGAGAGCAGTCCACGGACACCCAATCCTATCCTCCCCTGCGCGACCGGCGGTCAGCGAGTCCATTCCCGAACCTGTCGCCGGGCGTGTTTGAGGTAAGGCGCTAGCGCTTCAACCCTCTGCGCCACCGGGCCGGCCCCTGCATACATTTTTAAACACATTGTATGTTTATGAAACAAACCAGGGGGCAATAGGCCTAACAATAAAACATGTGGCTTCCGAGGTAAGGGGCTTTGTAACAATTAGCCCCTATGTGCTAAGTGGCATGTGGGGGAACAGGCACTCTTAGCTGGAGCGCGTAGCTGTTTGGTGAACAGCTGCCTCTGCTGTGTAAATTCCATGACTGGGAATGTTGAGAGAGGGCAGCAGGAAAGTTATGATATCTTCATCGGAGCAGAAGATCCCCCCAAGCATGTAACAGGGGTTGCAGTGGGAGCTATTCTCTCTAGTTACTGATGTCAGGTCCCCACTTCCTTCTCAGACCCTGCATCTGTGTTACAGAGGCAGAAGGACACACCCCATCTGACATTCCTTCAAACCATAAGATGTACTAGGTTTAGAATTTATATAGAGATATATATCTATATACCCTTTTCAAACAAAATACGGTTGTTATATGCAGAAAAACTAAATGTTACATGATTTACAAATGACATGAGAAGTAAAAATAAATTAGACTCAGAGTCCAGACCAGGGGAGCCAACCATCACTAAAAGAATGCTGCCATACTGTGAGTAGCAGCCCCAAGCTCCAGCCACATGCCCCTCAGTGGGGCTTGTTCTGACAACACACTTGGGCCCACATATTTAAAGGAGATGCGTGGCACATCCCTAGATGTGCCGGCGCATCCCCAGACATGCAGTGGCTGTCGGGGGCATGGCAATATAAAGAATAAAATTCCTCTTTTCCATAGTGTAGTGGACCCCCCTCCCAACCCCAATCCCTGATGAAGAATATGAAAATGTGATTCCCCTTTTCCATAGTGTAGTGGTTCCCCCTCCCTGACCCCGATCCCTGATGTAAAAAAATGCCAAACATGTACCCTGTTTCCTTGTGTAGTATCCCCATCCCAGTAGGCAGTAAACCCCCCTCACAGACCTATGCCAGTGATTGTCATACAGCCCTCCACACTTGCCATAGCCAGCTGCCAACTGATTGGTACTCAAGCATGTAAAGTACATTGTATCGCGGTCATTAGTTGACCAGTGAATGTGTACGATGTACTGTACATGCTCAGGTAAATGTTTTATTACGCGGAAGTGAAGGTATATGATGCTGAGCACAGGTTGAGACTAGTGGGTGCAGGGTGGAGGTTTACTACCTACTGGGGTGGGGGACACTACATTATGGAAATGGGGTATGTGTTTGGCATTTTTACATCGGGTCAGGCCCGGGATGGGGTCCACTACACTAAGGAAAAGGGGAATTTTGTTTTAATATTCTACATTGGGGATCGCGGCTGGGAGGGGGGTCCACTACGCTATGGAAAAGGGGCATTTTATTTTAATATTCTACATCAGGGATTGGGGCTGAGAGGGGGGGTCCACTGCACTATGGAACACGGGGATTTGTATTTATGTATCGAACTGTCTGTGAACGGGGCGGAGTGGGGACCCTACACTATAGAAATGGAGAACATGCTTCTGTTTGGTGTGATCAGGGGTGGGAAGGGGGGAGGGCTTGCCTGGCGCATATAGCCAGGTGCAGCCATGCTAATGAGCCCATAATAGGCATGCATGAGGCCCCTTTGCGCCATGCATGCCCAATAAGCTTATTAGCATATTTTGGCTGAATATCACCCTTGGGGGACACAGCACATCCAGGTATGTGCCATGCATTCTCTATTGGCAGCCTTCATCCCCGAACCCTGGATGCGCTGCACCCAATATGTTGGCTGCCCCCTTTGTGCTGCGCATCCAGGGTTCAATATTCATACAGAATGTGAGATCTGTTCTGATTACACATTCTGTTTGAACATTCTGTCAGAGATGGCTGGCCCATTTGTTTGTGCTGCACATCCATTTGCACCGCGCATCTGGACAGTTATGAATATGGGGCCCCTAGTGTATAGTGAAGTGGTAGAAAGTGGGTGGGGTGGTCCACTAGTGATGTCACTAGTATTCTCAGTTCCTCCCCTGCACTGCACCATATAAGGTGTGTATGAGCAGCTGGCCAGCCATTCTTACTAGTTGTGGGAGTCGGTGGTTGGCTACACATACAGTTCTCAAATAGGAGGGGTAAGCAGAACCTTTAAAGCACTTGACAAACTCTGACTAAGAAATACACTGCTACTTTGCTTGAAAGCTATTATAAGTTTATAATGTATGGTGGAATGTAGTTTAACATGTGTAACCCCTAGATGGCGCTATCCCAGGGGCTACTACCCCTGCCTGATTTGCCACTAACAGGTTGAGGAGCCTGGATCCAATGGCGAGTGCCTCCACCCAGAGGTCAGGGTTTGCAATAGTTAAACTAACTTGGTCACAGCCCTCTGGGACACTGCAACCCCCCCTTTCTTCCCACTAGTGGCCCACACAATATATCAGAATTACCTTCACAGTATACACTTACCCCAGGTCTGGTTCCGCACTGGGACCCTGTGAAATGAGATACAGTGCAACAATCACAGTACAGTACTTTAACTTAGACAAATACCTCAGGCAGTATAACTTTGCTGAAACAAGCAGCTCTGATTTATTTAGGGGATATAACAAGGACAGGGAAATCAGGTTAATTAGCTTATCACTTAATAATCTACCTATGGCTCTGTGCACAGGCCTATCCCTATCAGTTACTGTCCCTGGGTACCCAAGCCCTAGTGGCTAGTCCAAACCGTGGCAGCTGGTAGGGGCCCTTTCACACAGAGAAAAGGAGAATTAAACAGTCAGCAGTACAGTAATTCCATTTGGATTTAATGTGGCAATTCAACAGGGAAGCGACCCTGAATTAGTACTCACGACCTCCAAATAAGATAGGGTCCTTCAATGTCAGCAGGGCTCACTTGAGGTACACAAACCTCTTCACACATCCATATAAAAGAAAGCACTATACCAGGCAGGCTGCATCTGTATCCGATCGCAATTACTGCACAATACCGGGAGAACACACAGCAGATTCAGTTCCTGACAGACCGAGTGCAATTTTCAGCAATTCCTCCAGTCTTCTACAGGGTGAGCCTGGTTTCTACTCTTCAGAGATCCTTTGATTCTTTTCACAGGACGGATTCAGTCCTAACAAGCTGTTACACAAGCTGCAAACCGAACTCTGGGCCTTACACACGTTTTTTGACTAAAACTGCACACTGAAAAGCACAGGCTCCTTCCTTCTTCACTGCCAAAGCTCAACTGAAACTCCAACCCACAAAACCGGCACTTCCTTGAGTTCCTCCCAGTTCTTGACTGGATTGGCTGTCACCACAATAGACTGCTGCTGTTGGTCCAAAAAGGCACTGAAGTCTAAACTACATCTCCCAGAGTCACTGCCCATACAATCCTCTTGTGGCTGGCTCAGATTATGAGTCCAAGTTCTGATTCGTCCAAGGCACCATTTTAGAGCTAGCTTACCCCACTGATTGGTCCAGTTCAGCAGTTCAAAACTAGAATGGGAACTAGCAGACACAGTTCTGACTGCAAAGAAAGCAGGTTAGACAAACTGTAATTTCATTATTACTCTAAATAATTTCTGGCAAACAGTTACATCTTTCAGATAGGTTCCCTTTGCACTCCTAGTGACTGCAAAATGAAGTGAATTGGCAGCAGCTCGAGTGGTACTCAGAGAAGCACACAGTCCCCCCATACAAACTAATTATGTCTGCAAGCAGACAGCTCTTAAAGAGACAGTACCAGAGGCTCTAAAACACTCACTGATAAATGGCTTAAATGCCAAACACCATTCAGGCTTGGAGCATTCAAGCAAGCTCCTGGAAGTCTTTTGGGAACCCCCATTTGCAGGGAGGTTACACATGGATTTCCATGCCATGTAAAAAGTCGTTCTGCTGCACTAGTAACGTCCGTAGTGCAGCAGAATGACTTCTCCTTCTGGTGCAGTAGAGATGTCAGGAGACATCTCCCAAGCTGTTTGCCACTCGAGAAAAGGAAGTGGTGAAGGATCGGGCAGAGAGACGCAAGCTCTGCCTAACAGCAGAGAAAACGACAGGATCAAGCAGATAGGTAAAATTTACTATTTCAGTGCTGCAGGATCAACCAGATATTTAAAATAAAACACCTGTTTGTCTCTACGTATGTAGTGAGAGGAACAACCGCCATTTTTTTTAAATTTCAAAATCCTGCCCAGAGCCCTAAAACAACTAGTTGAAAGGGGCGAGAGTAAAGCATAGGGACACCAGGTCCCTGACAACAATGCAGCGTGCCCTAACAACCAGGTCTAACTATCGACAGGCAACAATGAGTTTACTGCTTACGAAAAAAGAAACAAAGGTATGAAACAATATTTTCATGTGCTTTGGGAGACACCATACACTATACAGAACAGTGTATGGGTCACTATACACAACAAGGCTGTTCTCCACGTTGTGGTTACTATGCCAACCGAGACACCTCTCGTGCTTCGCTCTCAAGGTCATCCGATCTGCTTGGTAACCACTCAGTGGAGAATAGCCTTGTTGTCATAGTGACTCATACACTATCCTATATGTTTCAAGTTCTTCATTTTTCAACAGGAGCCCCCCACCCCCAGCAAACAATTTAAAGCAAGACTATCTGCCCAGTAAAACAGTGCAAATTATAAGGCACTGTAAAGTTTTTTCTTAAAGAAAACCATATACAGAGGCATCCATTGCAGTACTCACAGATAGAGGCAAATAACGTTTATTAGACAATATTTATTTCTGTTTGCAGAAATTAGCTGCTTAGTATATCTGATCAACATATGCTGTATTAAGAAAAGTATAAGGTAACATGTTTATTACTCTAATGTATCATCAACAGTACAGAATGGTCCCGGTTAATGGCAGATACTGAGAACAGACATATCAAAGCTATACAGTATGTAAACAAGTTTTAGTTCTGTGGCTATCTCTAGCTTTTTTGCTGAGAATACTAACAGTTACTTACGAGGGACTACAATTAGCACCATATTGGTACTACAAAAGTTGTTACTTGTAACTTTGAATCTTGGTGACAAAAGTTTACAGCCAGGCACAGATAACATTGGATTTAGGCAGGTTTTGTGCTTTATTTGTTAAGTTACAAACAATACAATGACAGGAAGCATTTGGATATGATTATTTTGCATCAGAGAATACTGAATCTTTTTATAAGTAGGTTAAAACACACCAACATTGGGATTGTTTTGGTAGCACCTGGGATTTCATGTAATCTGCTTAATGTGATCACACAACAGACATTAATTGATATATTATAGAGGTGTGGTAGCGCCACTATACAGTAGTTAGGGTTAAGTAGGCTGTTTAATGTTAAACCCCCTAACTTTCTACTTTAATAGCTTCACCTCCATTCAACTGATTTGTAAAAGATTTTGCATGCATGGTCTTGGGGACAAGGTCTCTTTATGTGACAAATTTTGTTTCAGTTGGATGTGCGAATCCTGAGATGCAGATGGCGCAAAAAATGAAAACAATTGGAGATTCTGCTGTTTTTGTCATCGCCTAGCACCCAGATGATTTCGAATTTTGGTCTGAAGTTTTCAGGGCAGAAAGGGCTTGGGTCAGAGTGGTGCTTTTCCCTGGTTTGGTGAGAAAATATTCATCCATTCCAGAGTTATAAGGACTTGGAAATTTTGGTTCTAAGCATGCTCAGTATGGTCCTTTGGATAGCTGTTTCATACGAAAAAAGAATTTGGCCCATAGGAAAAAGGATTCTGTTTCATATTTTCTTTTTTTTGGGGGGGGGATCTTTTGTCATGAGAAAAAATCCTTTTTTTGAATGGCCACCAACTTGTTTCCATTTTTTTTTATTCAAAACCTATAACAATGGTATCATCTAGACACACCAACACATGTTTCTTGCTAATAGGAACCCGTTAGGTGGATTCTACAGATACTTTTGCAAAAATGACCCAGAAATGTATTTTTTTAACACATTTTAAAATCTTTTTTCATGAGACGATTTTCTTTTTTTGTATGGCCATATGAAAGAAGAATTAGCTATATGAGGTAAAATTGCCTTCATATGAAAAAAAAATTTGGACTTTATTTTTTTCACATTCTTTTTTTTTTTGTATGAAAGATTCTTTTTTCATGAGATTGTGTCATTCTCATGAGAAAAAGAATCCTTCATAGAAAAAAAGAAATTTGACTTAGTTTTTTCACATTCTTTTTTCATATGAAGGATTTTTTTGTGAGATTGTGTCGTTCTCACGAAAAAAGAATCCTTTATGTGAAAAAAGAACTTGGTCTTAGTTTTTTGTCACATTCTTTTTTCGTATGAAGGAATCTTTTTTCATGAGATTGTGTCATTCTCATGAAAAAATATTCCTTCATATGAAAAAATAATTTGGACTTCATTTTTTTTCCACATTTCAAGTGTCACAAGCCATAACTCCATCACTAATTGCAGTCAAAGGACAATCTATGTATCAACAGAAAGGTCTTAATGAGTGTTGCAACACTGTTACAACACTAGCTCATAACACCCCACAAAAAATGTAGGAGCCATATAAAAGAAACATAAAAATGAAAATTCCCATAGGTTAACACTGCAACTTTAACAAGCCATAAGTCTGTCCATAATTGGAGTTAAGGGACAATGTATATACCAAAAAAGGTGTCAATGAGTACTACAGCACTAACACATAATCACCCCTTAAACATTCATGAGGTACGCAGTGCACCCCAAAATCACCTGCAATATTCACCATGGTGCCAAATCCACAATGAAAGTTTAATCATCATCAGGAATGCACCAACAGTGTATCTAGTTGTCCACTAGAAACAAAGCAAATGTCAGAGCAAACCAACAAAAATTTACTAATTTATGGGTAAAAAAACAAGAAACACATTTTTGCCCTTATACAATCAAGTGCTGGGAGTTAAGAGGCATACTTAATATATTTTCCCTTTGAAATTAGCCCCACAAAAAACTATTACAACCAAGCACATAAATTGCGTGTTTGGAAACATGGACGTGTGCATCTACAGTGCGATGGGAGCATAAGGCCCTCTGGGCCCTGCACTTTCCTAGACAAATGGATGTGTTCATGTGGGTCCCAAAGGGACCTGCATGAATGAGGATACAATTATACGATCTCAAAAAGTAAGAAACTTCTTTGCAAAAATCTTCATTAACACACCAGTTAGGGTTCAGATTAAACCAACAAAAGTAGGGAAATGTGGTGTTAGGGTTGCAAACCCTAACGCCCAACCCCCACCCTGCAAGCAGCAAAAGGAAAAAACATTATGATTTTGCCTGTCCTGAGTCTTCCCAAATCAGGCCTGGGGTCTTCCTAGGTGTTATCAATCCTAACGCTCACCCCATTCTCATATAGTCTGCACATCTGAGCTTCTTTACTGATGGAATGGGGGAATCATTAGGGCTGATACCCCCTAGGAGGTATTAAGGTATTTTGTTGGGTTGCTAAAAGGCTAATATATACTTTATTCAGCAAAACATTAAAATACCAGCACACTGAACTGTGATAAAAACACACCCAATGTTTCACGCAGTACTTGTGCTTTGTCAAGTGTGTGTGCCCTCATATGTTCAAACCATTTTTAGCAATCCGTTTTAAAGTGACATATACCCTTGTGCAACACATAAGAACACACACACACACACACATATATATACTATAAACATTCCAAGAAAATTTATAAGGCTTAAACAAGGAGAAAAGAGGTGGGAAGAGAGCAGATGAATGGAGTGGGTGATGGAAATAGGGAAATGAAACAAGGAATGTGCAGCTACAAATTAAAAACCACATCTAAGAGCCACAAGTTGATATACACTGTAAGCTCAAATCAGTTACTATAATTATTGATACAAAGTGTGGTGATATCCATCCTTTTAAATATTTTCAGAATTGTACTAGTATAAAGACAAAAATGCAACACCCCAATGCAAATGATCCTGTTGTATGGAGGAAAATACCCAAATCACTGACAGACTACAACAGAAAAGAGACTTGCACACAAAAAGTGCTCTGAAGAGCTAAAAGTGCCAAAGGTGCATACAAAACTCTGCATACAAACTACACTGGTTATAAAGATAAAAATAAAGCCTCCCAAAATAAGTTAGCATGCTATTCAGTAGAACGCACCCTGATCACTGAAGAAATTGGATTTCTTCCTGTCAGGATCCTCTGAAAAACAATAATATGGAAGTTAGTATATATGTACAATTTATCAAACCAAGGACGGACAGAGGTCAGATCTACCAATAAAGACATGGGAATTTCTGAGATGCTACTCTATACTGCCAAAATGCCTCCCTTTTAAAAGAGCATTATTTGGATTGCCAACCCCTGGGTCCTAACTCCCCTTTTTCTGTACCCTTGAGTTTAAGGGTGTGACCACTTACCTGTTGGAGAATATGAACTGACTGGGCATTGTCACACTCTCCATTCTCAATTGCTCAGATATGTTCCCCTGTTCGAATTTTGAGTTTTCTTATTGTTTTGCCTTTGTAAAAGGCAACACATGGACACAGCTTGGATCATTTCCATACACAAAAAAGGTGACACCAGATGTTTGGATAATTATTAGCCCATCGCAATTCTTTCCACCCTCAACAAACTTCTTGAGAAAATTGTCGCTTCTCAGTTTACAGGCTTCCTGCAACAAACCCAACAGATGACTCCGTGCCAACATGGTTTCAAGAGTAGCCACAGTACCACTACAGGTCTCTTAAAACTGACTAATGACATCAGAACAGCTATGGACAATGGGATGCTCATGGGAGCAATATTCATAGACTTAACCAAGGCATTCAACCTGGCAGATCACACCCTGCTGCTAGAGAAACTGCTCACTTTGGGCTTCTCATCTCCCACACTGTCTTGGTTCAAAAGCTACGTGTCTGGTTGACAGTAATTTGTTGAACTAAGTGGTGCCAAATTAGGTATTGCCTCCATCGAGGTCAGAGTCCCCAAGGGGTCCATCCTTGGGCTGCTACTGTTCTCTCTATTTGTCAACAACCTGTCCAAATCTCTTAGTTCCTGTGAAGCCCTTCTGTATGCGGATGACATGGTCCGCTACACCAGTTCTGCCGATATCACTGACATCAACAACAAACTCAGCCAGGATTTTTTCACCCTCCAGTCATGGATATTGTGCAACAAGCTCCTTCTTAATGCGAAAAAACAGTCACCATGCTCTCTGGCTCAGTGCCCAGACTCAGAGCCTGCCCTTCTATGCTCACTATAAGGGGGCCTGGAGGCTCCTCTCTTGACATACGAACATATGAAAATGCCAGCAGAAACAGGCCTCATGGTCTATCAAGTCTGCTTGAGTGCACAGCTAGCACCTTATAATGCTGCTGCCCTTCCCTTCCCCCCATCCTATTACCCCTTCCCCTTCCCCTATCCCAACCCTTGAAGCTATCTACCATCTTGCAGGCCACTACCTCACCCGGCAAGGAGTTCTACTTGTCCGCCACTCTTTCCATGAAAAAATGTCTCCTCATCTCTCTCCTGAATCTAGCCCCCCCCTCCAATCTCAGTTGGTGTCCTCTTGTGTGCTTCCCATTTCTCCTCTGGAAAATCCTCTCTGTATTAGTCTTGTTTATTCCCTTCGGGTACTTAAAGATCTCAATCATATCTCCCCTGTCCCTCCTCTCTCCAGAGAGTACATGTTCAACTTCCCCAGCCTTTCCTCATATGGCTTGCCCTCCAATTCCTGGATCATCTTTGTAGCTCTACACTGTACCCCCTCCCAACAATCTGATGTCTTTCTTCAGGAATGTGTGCCAGTATTGCATGCAGTACTGCAGGTGGGGCCTGACCAGTGACCTATACAGGGGCAGGATAACCTCCCTACTTCTGGAGGAGATCTCTCTAGCTATACACACCAGTATTTTGTTGGCTTTGGCCGCCATCCTTCTGCATTGAACAGAGTTGTTCATGCTCCCTGTTATGATCACCCTTGGGTCCTTCTCTTCTGTGGAGCAACCCAACTGAACCCCATTTAAGTGATAATTCCCTCCCCTGGTTCGGGGTTCCGAAGTGCAGAACCTTGCACTTTTTGGCACTGAACCCCAGCTGCCATTTATCTGCCCACTCCTGCAGCTTATTCATGTCCTCCTGCAACCCCCCCCCCCCGTGTCATCTACCTCAGCTCCCATATTGGTATCATCTGCAAACAGACTAGTTTTGCTCCAGATCCCATTCAAGATATCTGCAATGAAAATCCTGAACAGAACTGGTCCCAGCATGGATCTCTGTGGTACCCCACTGCCACCACCTCGGTGATGAGAGTTCCTCCACCACCACCACCCTTTGCTATCTCCCCCTCAGCCAATTCCTGATCCAGGTCACCATTTGTGGTCCAGCCCCCACATACTCCAGCTTCCCCCCCAATCTCCCATGTGGCACTGAAACAAAGGCCTTACTGAAGTCCAAGTACAGGACATCCACAACATGGCCCTTGTCCAGTTCCCATTTCATCCAGTCATAGAACTCTACCAGGTTTGTCTGGCACGATTTGATCGCAACAAACCCATGTTGCTGGTCGTCCTGGATACCATTTGCCTCCAAGAAGCTCATGAGCCTCTCTTTTAGGATGTCTCCATGAGTTTGCCCATGATTGAGGTGAGGCTCACTGGCCTGTAGTTCCCTGGTTCATCCTTTGGCCCATTTTTATGGATGGGCACCATGTGGGTCATCCTCCAGTCCTGTGGTACACATCCTGTGTCCAGAGAGGTATTGAACAGGTCTGCCAGCAGCTCTGCAAGATCCTCTGCCAGCTCCCTCAGTACTCTAGGGTGAATGCCATCCAGCCCAGGCACTTTGTCCACTGTTAATGCCCTCAACCCCTCCAGCACCCTGCCCTCTATAATCCCTACATCTGTTATCCTTTCCCCCCTTACCTATCCCCCCACTGCCTGAGGTATTTACCCCCCCCGCATGAACACAGAGCAGAAGTACTCATTCAGTACCTGTACCTGCTCTGCCCCCTTCTCCACCCACTCCCCATCTTTCTTGATCCTCACAAGCTGGTCTTTGCTTCTCCTTTTTTTGACTATGTAACAGAAGAAGTCTTTTTCCTCCTCTTTTGATCCCCTGCACCAGTCTCAGCTGTCTAGATCCTTTGGCTCCCCTGACCAATCTGGTGACCTACCTAGACTTTTCACTGTATACATCTTTATCTTATCCTCTCCCCATTTTCCTTTACTTCTGAAATGCTGCCCTCTTGGCTCTCACCCCTTTCCTTACCTCTGGTGACAGCTAGCTGGGTTTTTTTCCTAGTACAGGTCTCTGTTGTCTCCACCAGTCCTCCCCTTATTATATTCCATTTCTGATCTGCCTCCATGTGTTGTTGGATGTCTGCCAGGTGCTTGCTCATCATCCTAAAGTCCACCCCCTAAACTCAACCACCCTTGTAACCGTGCCCCCTGTTTCCCTCCCCATGATTAACATGAACCACACCAAGTAGTGGTCACTCCCAGCAAGCGGTTCTTCCACTTCTAGGTTCCTTACAGCTTCCCTATCATCCAATAGAAGTTCCAAAGTTCTTTCCAGCCATGTCAGCCCTTGTAACAGCTGTGTCAAGAAGCTGTCCTGAAAAGCTTCCAACAGGCTCCCCTCTCTTGCACTGATGGTGGCAGATGTGCTCCTATCCACCCCCAGGAGGTTGAAATCCCCCACCACCACCATGCTTCCCTTCCTGCTTACCTTTCAAATTTGATCTGCCAGTTCCTGGTACAGGTCACAACCCTGTGATGGTGGCCTGTACACTACCCCCATCCTCAGTGTAATATTCCTTGCATACTGGAACTGCATCCACAGAGCTTCTGTCTTCCCCTCCTTCCCTTCCTCCCTTACGCACTTAATCTCCTCCCTCACGTAGATCACCATCCCCCCCATTCCCCTTGGCCCTATCCTTTCTGAATAGCCTCTTCCCTGAGATCATCATATTCCAGTCCTGGTACTGGGAGGCTCATGTTTCCATGATGGCTGCTATGTTCACCAATTCCACTGCTTGTAACTCTGCAGTTCTGTACCTTAGGCTTCTTGCGTTCAGTGAGACCACCTTCCAGTCTATTGCTTCCCCAACCTTACCATTCCTCTTCCACCCCTTTGGTCCTCTCTGTGCCCCCTCCTCACTGTCTTCACCTCTAACTAGGGGGGTGAGCACCCTATGCTCCCCATTCCAGACATTGTTTCTAACAATGGCCCCCTCACCCCCCCCCTTGCTAGTTTAAATCCACCCTTGTTGAAATATACCCTCCATTCCCTGTTTGGGTACACTCTTCCCCTCCCTGCTCAAATGTAACCTGTCGCCTGCATGCAGGTCGCTGTTGTCCCAGGTCCTGCCCTTGTCTGACACCAGTCTGTGTTTCCTGGTTTAGCACCAATCTCTCAGCCACCCATTGAACTCCTCTAACATTTTTTTTTCTCCCTGTACTTGCACAGGGTACCAGTAGCACCTCAGAGAATGCCATAGACACCCTCACCTCCTCACACTGCCTACCCAATTCCTCGAACCTCCCTTTTACCACCTCCACTGTTTCCCCCAGCAAGTTGTTTGTTCCCATGTGCACTACCATGTGTGGTTTCATTCTCCCTCTGCTTTTGCACTTGAGAAGTGCCTGCCCTGCCCTGTCTGAGGTCAACCCTGGCATTGCCTCAACCCAGATATAACTGTGCCTTCCCCCCCCTTCTTCCCCATCTGATCCCCTTCAGTATGGAGTCCCCAGCACCAACACCCCCATCATTACATAGAAACATAGACTTTGATGGCAGATAAGGATCACTTGGCCCACCTAGTCTGCCTATTTCCCTACTTAGAGGATAGGCTGCAGATCCCATTTAACCAACAGCCTATTTCTTCCTACCCCCCAATTGCCTTATGTCTGTCCCATGCATTCTTGAATTCTCCCACACTTTTAGACCCCACAACCTCCTAAGGAAGGATGTTCCATGCATCCACCACCCTCTCTGTGAAAAAATACTTCCTTACATTGCCCCTGAGCCTCCCCCTCTATCTTCAAATTGTGTCCCCTTGTTCTTGCACATCTCTTTTTCTGAAAGACGCTACCCTCTTGGACTTTGTTGATTCCACTGAGGTACTTAAACATTTCTATCATGTTCCCCCTCTCCCTCCTTTCCTCAAGGGTATACATTTTAAGCTCCTTTAGTCTCTCCTTGTATGGCTTCTCTTGCAGACCCTGCACCATTTTAGTTGCCCTCCTCTGAACTGCCTCCATCCTGTCTATGTCCTTGCGGAGATGGGGTCTCCAGAACTGGACGTAGTACTCCAGATGGGGTCTCACCAACAGGGGGATAACAACTTCCTGTTTTCTGCTGGTGATGCCTCTCCCTATACATCCCAGTATCCCCCCAGCCCTCCCTACCGCCTTCTCACATTTTTTGCCAACCTTAAGGTCATCTGATATGATTACCCCTAGGTCCCTTTCCATTTTTGTTGTTGTTACTACCTCCCCCCCATTGTGTAATCTTCCCCTGGGTTTTTGTTTCCCAGGTGCATTATTTTGCACTTCTTTGCATTGAATACAAGCTACCATACTTCTGACCATTCCTCCAACCTTGCCAAGTCCCTTCTCATTCTTTCCACGGCTTCTTGTGTATCAACCCTGTTGCAGATATTTGTGTCATCTGCAAAGAGGCATACTTTTCCTTCCAGTCCCTCTGCAATGTCACTTATAAAGACATTAAAAAGGACTGGACCCAGTACTGAACCCTGCGGTGCTCCACTAGTAACCCCTCTTTCTTCAGAGTGGACTCCATTTACAATTACTTTCTGTGTCCTGTTGTCCAGCCAGTGTTTTACCCCAGGCTACCACCCTGGGACCCACTCCCAGGCTGGTTAATTTAACTATTAATCTTTTGTGTGGGACTGTGTCAAATGCCTTGCTAAAGTCTAGGTAGGCCATGTCCACAGCCCCTCCCTGGTCTACTACTTTGGTCACCCAGTCAAAGAAATCAATTAGATTCATCTGACATGACCTTCCTGCTGTGAACCCATGCTGCCTTAGGTCCTGTGCCCCACTGGCCTCTAGGTACTCAACAATTCTTTCCTTCAGAAGTGATTCCATCACTTTCCCTACCACTGAGGTCAAACTGATCGGTCTGTAGTTTCCTGCCTCTGTCTTGGTCCCACTTTTGTGAAGGGGAATCACATCTGCCTTCCTCCAGTCCTCAGGTACCACACCATCCTCCCATGATTTTTTAAAAAGGGTAGTCAGTGCCGGCCCGGTGGCGCTGAGGGTTGAGGTGCTGGACGCCACACCTCGCGTCACGGCAGCGACCCGGGTTCGGGAACGAGCCCGGGGAGCTGGGGGTCGGTGGGGAGGGAGTAGGATCGAACGTCCGAGACAGATCTCCTCTCCTGGGGGTTCCAGGGGCATCCCGGCGCAGGAGGGACCCACGGTGGAGACTGGAGGTACCTCAACTGCTGGGATCACAAACGTAGCTGGAGGCAGATGCCGGGCCAAGAGCGCGGGTGGAAGCGCGCACACTCGGGGCCATTAGCATCAGTGCACGCCTGCCGACGGGGGGGGAAAAGGTGGAAAAAGGAGGGCACTGGTTGCGGCGGCGTGATGGCCGTCCCCGCACTGGACTCTCTCGGTACCTGGGCGCGCGACAATGCTGGATCCGGACTGGGTGGGTTGAGCTCCAGAGGAGTGCTCCCTCCCCGCGTGGAGGGTAAGCCCGGGGTAGTCGCGGGGCCTAATTAGGTGGCCGGAGAAGTTCCAGGGGGTCGGCGGTCGGACAGACCTGCGGGTGATGCCAGGACGTGCAGGTAAGCAGACCAGTGGCCCAGGAAGATATAAAAAAAAAAAAAAAAAAAAGGGTAGTCAGTGGTGCCACTAGTTCTCTGCTTAATTCTTTTAGAATTTTGGAGTGAATTCCATCTGGCCCCATTGCTTTGTCCACCTTCAGTTTTAGGAGTTCTTTCAGAACCCTTTCTTCTGTGAAAGGACTGGGATCGACCCCACCCATCCACAGTGCTTCTGTTAATTAGATTAGGCACCTCCCTAATCTGCTTTTTTGTGAATACTGAACAGAAGTATTCAGTCAGTATCCATGCTTTTTCACTGTCCCTCTCTGCCCACCCACTGTCTATTCTATTCAGCCTCACTATCCCTCCCTTTGTCTTTCAACGCTCCCTGATATACCTATAAAAGGTTTTATCCCCCTTCTTAACTGAGTTGGCTATTTTTTCCTCAGTTTGGGCCTTTGCTATTCTGGCTACCCTCCCTGCTTCCTTCTTCCTTAACTGGTACAGTTCTCTGTCCTGCTCCTTCTTTGTTTCCTTATACTTCCTAAATGCTGTCTTTTTCTCCCTAACCTTCACCGCCACCTCTTTTGAGAACCATTGTGGCTTTTTCTTTCATTTTGATTTGTTTATTTGCTTCACACAAAGGCTTGTTGCCTCTGTGATGGCAATTTTGATATTTCCCCATTGTTGCTCCACCCCTCCTTCTAGCCTGTTTGCTAGTGCTTTTCTAAGGCACTCTCCGTCTTGACAAAGTCAGCCCTCCTGAAGTCCAGAACCCTCACTTTTGTATGGCTTGACTCTGTAGCTGAGTTTATCGTGAACCACACTCTTTGGTGGTCACTTGTTCCCAAATGGCTACCCACTTCTAGATCTGAGATCCTCTCACTGTTCCCATTTGAGAGTATGAGGTCTAAGATTGCTCCCTCATGAGTAGGTTCCAAAACTAGCTGTCTGAGGCATGCCACCTGAAGGACATCAAGAATGGCCCTGCTTTTGGATGTGGCTGCAGCAAAGGTGCTCCAGTTGACATCTGGCATATTAAGGTCCCCCATCAACAGTATCTCCCCTTTCTCTGCCATCCTAAGTATGCCTTCTATCATATCCTTGTCCATTCCCTCCCCCTGACATGGGAGTCTGTATACAACCCCTGTGCAGATTGTGGTGCCATTTCCAGTCTCTAAGGTGACCCACAGTGCCTCCTCTCCTCCTTGTTTACGCTTTTGTTCAGTTGCTTTTATCCCTTCCCTTACACAGAGAGCTACTCCGACCCCTCTTCTCCCCTCCCTGTCTCTTCTGTAGGTTGTGTACCCTGGTATGTTAACATCCCAGTCATGGTTCTCTGTGTACCATGTTTCTGTGACTGCTACGATATCCAGGCATCCCTCTTCCATCAGGGCCACCAGTTCAAGGAGCTTGTTGCCCAAACTACGGGTGTTGGTACTCATTACCCTTCATTTCTTGATGTCTTAGCCTTTTTTGCCCCATCCCTGTCCTTACTGCGTTTGTCACTTTCTCCATTTACCCCTGTGCTTCTCCTTATCTACATCTCTATGTTGGTGTCTACCTCACTTAGTACCCTGATTTTTTTGGGGGCTAGGATTTCTCTGCTCCTCTCCAGTGTCTCCCCCCCTTGGCTAGTTTAAATGCTTGCTAATGAAGCATTTAAACCTATCACCTAGGATCCTGGTTCCTTCCCTGGACAGATGCAGACCATCATGCCAGTATAGGTCTGCATCCCTCCAGGTGGACCCCCAGTCCCCAATGAAGCCAAATCCCTGAGCTCTGCACCAGTTATTCAACCACTGATTGAATCCCATGGTGTGGAGCATCCTAGCCTCACCTGTGCCATAGACAGGCAGCACCTCCGAGAAGGTTACCGTGCGTGCTATTTGTCTAATGTCCCTCCCCATTTCCACAAACGCTTCTTGCACTGCTCTGACCCCTTTCTTAGCCAGGTCATTTGTCTCTAGGTGGACAGTGACATCCAGCTCCCTCCCCTATGCAGCTGCTCCCACGATCCTGAGGATTCGCTCCCTGTCCCTCCAAGCCATGGCGCCAGGCAGGCACCTTACCTCCCTCTCCCCTTCCTCCCCCAGTTCTACTTTCCTAACAGTGGAGTCCTCCACCAGGAGTTGTTTCCTTCCCCTGTGGGGTCCCATGCCACCCTCCTGTGGGTCTCCTTTGTGGAGGTTCCCAGCATCCTCTTTGGTCTCTACTGTGGGTACCTCCATAGAGGAACCACACTTTTCCAGAATGGCATAGAAATTGTGCAGAGGTACAACTGGAGGGATGTGCCTCTGTTCCACCACCTTCACCCTTCCTGAGCCCACTGTGGTCCAACCACTCCTCTTTCTTGGCAACCTTTGAGGCAACGGCAGTGACCCTGGTGGTCCCTGGGTGGGAGAGGAGGTCCCACAAATCCTGGCCAACTCAGCCTGGAGATGAGCAACCTCCTCCCTCAGCCCAGAGAGGTGCCTGCAGATGGGACAACACCGCATCCTCCAGAACGTCTCCTGGAAGACTGCTGTGCCACAGCCACTGCACTGCACTACTCCCATCATGTCTTATTTCTGGCCCCCTAATTGTTGCTTGGAATACTTACTCTTTCCTCTGTTTGTTTGTTTCTTTTTTTTTCTTTTCTGTCCCTACTTACACCTCTGTGCCCTTTTAGCTCCTGATCTTCCTGTTCTGAGACAAGAAGTTCCTATATTTCTCAGTAGTCTCCTTACTTGCTCAGAGTCGGACCTCCAGCAGCTGGGGGAAGGGGGGAATGAAGAGCTACTCTTGCCCTTTTAGGATGGTGAGTCTTTGGTGGCTCTGTGATCACTCACGTCCTGCTCCCAAACAGGAAGTTCCTGTTACCAGTTAAATCCTGTGCCTATAAAAGTAGAACTGCCTTTGGGTGGAGGGGAGGGAAGGAGGGCAACACAGTCCAAGTAGAGAAGTTTAGTTATACCAGCAGGTGCTTCCTCCTGGTGCTCTGCTTGTTCTCTGACAGAAGCTACCTAGGGCAGTGCTTAAATCTGGTTTTAACATGGCTACTTCTAGCTAAGCCACTCCCCCTACTTTGCAAATCTTTCTACACTTAGTTAATTTCACAGATAATTCCCTTCAGCCACCTGTGACAAGCACCTAAATAACTACACAGATAACAGATAACAATTCACTTCAACTAACTCTGACAAACAGACCAACTTTTGTTTGTTTTTTTTACCCTAAATTGAAGGTCCCAGTACAAGAGTTCTAGTTCTTAGTCCAAGCAGAGAAGTTTAGTTATACCAGCAGGTCCTTCCTTCTGGTGTTCTGCTTGTTCTCTGCTTGTTCATTATGATCCTAACCATCCTTCCTCTATGATCCCTGTCCACTCCCCCAGGAATCCCGCTGCCTCCCTCCCTCCCTCCTTACATCCCACCTTTTGTGCTCCTTGCATCATTCCCCCCTGCTGCCTCCCCTCCAGTTACCGCCTCTCCCTCCTCCTCTACCCTACCCTTCCTCTCCCATCTCTGTTTCCTATTGTAATTCCTGCCTCTTGGCCCTTCCCTACCCCTCTCCCCCCTCTCTCACAGCTCCAAAATCTCCCCTTCCCCTTTCTCTGCCAACACTGCAAACCTATTGCTTGATAACCCCACAATGGTGCCCATCACCTCCTTCCTCCTTCCCTGATCCCTCCTTCCCCCTACTGCACCTCCGCTCACCTCCCCCATCCTCCTTATATCCCCATCTTTAGCTCTGCAGTTCCCTCTCCGTATCTCCCTGCTCCTCCTTAGTGGGGTCGCTCCTGCCTCAGCTCCTCCCTTCCTCACTCTTCTTAGTTCCCTCCATAACCTCATTACTTCATCCTCCAATTTCCTTAGCCTGCAGCAAATTGGACAGCCTCCCAGTTTCCATAATAGATTCATCCAAACAGCCGCCCCACATCCATTGCAACTCACTATTCTCCCTGTGCCTGCTGCCCTCCCTCCACGGTGCCCATCATTCCACCCTCTATTCTGCAGCCTCCACCCAGCCTTATCTGTTTCTGTCCACTTCCACTGCCCTTGCATTTCCTCCTTTGCAGCCCTTCGCACCTACTCCCCATTATTCATGGTTGGCTTAAGTGTATCCCCATACCTGTCCCTCATGATTGGCTTAAGTGTATCCCCACACCTGTCCCCTAGTCCTTGCTCTCGTAATTATATGCTCTATTACTATTCCAATATCAGTCCTTCTTTAACCCGCTGGTCCCCATTTGATGGTCTTCACTCAGTAACACATTAATACAATCCCCTCAGTGTACTACAGTAACACATTAGTACGATCCCCTCAGTGTATTACAGCTCTTATGAACCCTAAATATTTATCACAGCCCCGAGTATACTAGATCTGTAGCTTAGTAATACATTACTACCTTGGCATATATCAAATCCAAACATGACATCCCATAACAAGGCTAGCTTTCATATCATATCATAACAATCATTGCAAGAGACCCTGTGGCTTGGTAAACCTTTGTATCTCCACCCATCTACACCCCCTGTGTCTGAACTTTTACCACCTGACTATTAGCTTTAAGAGTTAGTATCTCCATAAGCTCCTCCCTCACAGCCTTCAAGCCCAACCCCCAGTGACTGTTCCCAGAACCAGCACAAGCCACCAACAGTTACAATATCACAGCCCAAGTAACTCACAGTAGTAATTTAAACAGTTGTAATTCACAGTACTAATTTAAAGTACAAACTCTTCAAATATCACAATTAAAACAGAAGAAAATAAAACAGCCACTTCCCTGAACACCCCCCCTCTTCTGGGTATTACTCTCAATCCATCTCTTGACTTCAGCCTTCATATTTCAACTGTATGCAAATCCGTCCACATTAAACTTGGCATCGCGTATAAGGCTCACTACAACCTTACCTCCACTGCGAGACTCGCCATTGCTCAGGGTGTACTAAAACCTGGCCTTACATACAGCCGTTTATCATACATGGATGCAAATAAAGCTGTTCTAAGCAAATGGGAGACCCGTTATAACAGCATCTGTCATTTTGCTTTATCTCTGCCAAGGTGCACCCACCACTGTGTGCTCTATGCCGACCTTGGCTGGCTCTCCCCTCCTTTGCACTGGGCATATGCCACTGGTTGCCCCATAGACAAAATAATCAGAGAAGGCCTTCCTGAGTCTATCGCTTGCTGGTTCAAACCTTCCTTACCAAGCTACTTTTGTGCTCGATGGACAACTCTGTACTGGATATCCCAAAAAGCAACACTAGGATGGGCAAGTATGCCTTTGCTGTTTCTGGACCAAAACTCTGGAACTCTCTCTCTCTCTCTCTCTCAAGGGAACTGAAACATGCGCAGTCCCATCATATCTTTAAAAGTGTCCTCAAAAGCCACCTACAAATCAAGGACAAATGCTCTTGCCCCTAAACTATATGGAGTACTGACCTGGTTCTTGTCTCTCCCCAAGGCCCCACTAGCACTTCTGGGACTCCCCTATCCCAGTGCACTGCTCTTAGAACCAAGCTGCTGGCCACTTACCCTTGACTCCCCTATTAGTCCTCTGAGTAATTCCCTCCTCGTCCCGTTTCATGGTGCCCTCTGTACTTACATGTGTTATTTTTTTTCTTACAGCGATGCTTGCCTGTTGAATTATTTGTACTCTTTGTGTATATTCATTGCATACCATGTGTTTATCATGTACCCCACTGTTTTCTGTACTGTATGCTGTCGGGAACTCCCCGGTTATAATATGCTGTTTTTTTCTGTAACTCCCTTGGGTCGTGCCTGAAAATAGACAATGGTGTTGTTTAGTGCACTTACCCGGTCAATAAAAACTAGATACATAAATAGCACTTAACAGACAATAGTGACAGATGTACAGAACTTCCAGCAAATACAGAAGCAGCCATCTTGACTGCCACCATTGCCACCATGCAGTTTGCATTGTGTCAGCTGTAAATAATGGCCAGCAATGGAGTGTGGGACATAACTGCACAACCCTAGTATTAATAAACAATACACACTCAGGGATTTTATCACGTGTACCCTACCTCTATTTATTTTTATACCTGCTGTAATTGTTTATCGGAGGATCCAACTAGAAATAATCTAGGCCCATCAGCAATTTGGGCATTTTCCTTTGTACAGCTGTATCATTTGCTTTAGGATGTAGTTTTATTGTCATTACACCAGTACAATTATTGAAATCATTGAAAGTATGGATAATATCAGGAGTGTAGCCAGAAATTTCCATTTTGTACACAATCTCCAACAGTTACACACCCCCAATTAAAAAATGTATACATCCTTTCCAAATGGCACCCCCTTCCAAACAAGTCAGATTGTTGTCAGTTGACTCCTCTACTCTCTAAAGAGGTTATACATGTATTGGACACTCCTCAGTGGCTTACACTAACCCAAATACTACAGATTAGAATGATAATATTAACAGAATGGCTTATGGTTTGTGACAGGCACTCAACAAAACTGTACACAAATGTGTACAGCGAGTATGCCTGTCTACACCTTTGGATAATATAACACTTTTGTGTCAATCATTATAGTAACTGATTTTAAGATATCAAATCAAAGTGAGCCAACTTAACAACTTGTGGTTCTTACATGCAGTTTTGTTTTTCCTTCTTTCCTTCTTTCTTTCTTTCTTTCTTTCTTTCTTTCTTTCTTTCTTTCTTTCTTTCTTTCACATTCCTTATTTCAATTCCCTATGTCCATTTCCCACTCCTTTTACTGCCACAACCCCCAACCAGCCACTTGCTCGCCATCTCTTTTTCTCTCCCCCTTTCTCCCTACTTTATCTGTATAAATATTACTAAAATGCATAAAGTGCATGGGGCTGATTCCGAGTCAGCATATGCCGGCGTAAGCTGAGATACACCAAACCCCTTGTCGTATCTGGCAGATTATGCTAAGCGGTATGCCAGCCCCGATTCCAGGAGGTGACATGCGCCATGTCAGCTGCGGGCTATGCCAGCCATGGGTTACACCACCCACTACACCACAGCCTGCAATGACAGAGTGCAAGTGTGGGTTACCGCAGCAACATCACCCTATTCCAAGAGGGTGGCTGCCATAACCCACTGTCACGATTCCAAGAGCTGCACTGGCAGAGCTATGTTAGAGCAGTTTGGACCTGCTCTAAGGGGCATCTGATGGTGCCAACCGTCAGATGCCCATTCCACAGTAGGGTGGCGATGGCACCAATGTGCCCCTTGTGCCCCCACGACCACATCCTTGCCCCCTACCCCTTGAATGTTGGGGACCCCAGGGATCCATGCTGCAGTGTGCCCCCCAGACACCCGTGCCACCTGTCCTGCCCCCCATTTCTCCTGGTGTGTGGCATGGTGTTCCGGGGTGGAGGGGCTTCGGGGGGCCACCAGTAGTGGGCCGTGACTTGCGCCATGCGGGGCTTTTACGCCATGCCCGTGGTGTTAGCCTCCGCATGTCACAAGTGCCGAACCCTGCTGCTCTTGGAATACAGCGTAGGGTCCCTGGCGTAGCGGCGAATGTCACAACTCGCATACAATGACACATTTTGACTTTCAACTTAGAATCGGGCTCCATGTTCTATAATCAATCAATTAAATCTTTATTTATTCAGCGAACACCGTTGAGCAAGCTCATTTGCGAGATGGACCTAATACAGTCGTACAATTAAGAACAGTACCCTCTAACAATATAGAACAAGCATTTGACAATGCTGAGTGTTTGCTTGCTGGCATTAACAGTGGAAGTGCAGGAGTTAGACAGATGCAGTATAGGAATGGCATTGAAGTATTGAACTGATGCCAACTCCGCCCTCACCCTGCAGAGCTGGACAGGCATTGGGGTGTGCCTTTGGGTCGTCGCCCATGATGGTCACATTTCACCTCAACCTACCCTGCAGACACTGACAAGTGTTGAGGTGTGCCTTGGGGTGTTTGTGCCTTACAGTCACCTCATTTCTTAAGGAAATACGCTGAAGTGGGTGCAGTATAGGAGAATGGGGTGAACTCTGTGGGCAAAGGGTCCAAGGTGCACCTCGATGCCTGTCACTGGCTGCAGGGTGGGGGTGGAATGGCATGAGCATTACTGTCAACAATCCCAATTCACACCCCGTGATGCCTGTCAGTCCCTACAGGGTAGGGTGTTATCAAAAACCCTAATGCCCTGGGTGTTTGTTGGTATTTTTACTCCAAGTTTTCCACATGGGCTGTTTGTGACCCCACCGCATGAATAGTGACACTATCAGTTTGTTAGGTGAAAGGTGATTTTGCACAGCGACTGCGCCATTTGGTGCCACAGATGCGGAAACACATTTTGAACAGGATGTGAAAAGTGACAGGTGTATTGTTCATGAGGAGGTGTAAAAAATGGCATTGTTGAAAATCTGAAGTGAAAATATACAAAAACTGGTGAAGTTATTAACGTGCGTAGAAACTGCACAACGTACATCCGTAATGTAATTAGTTTGGCGATTTTTTACAGCAGATTTTCAACACAGGCATTTTGGGACCTCCGCTCATGAACAGTGTCACTGTGATTTTCGTAATCTGTCCTGAACACTAATTTCCCACAGTGACTGCTAGTCTGCGCCGGAAGTGCGAAAACACATTTTGGCCAGGGTGTGAAAAATGACAGCTGTACTGTTCATAAGGAGGTGTGGAAAAATGTCAGTGTTGGAAATCTGGAGGGCAAATATTACAAATTCATGAACTTATGAGGGCACGTGGAAATTGCCCAAGGCACTCTCCTAACAGTCATTTTATGGGCTTTTGCAATATGTTTCTTGCACATGCGTGCAAGCAAACATAAAAAACTTATTTTGCTTCCTTGCAATTTTTTTTTTTTTAAATTCCAGTAAACTTTCATACATGTCTGATCTCTCGCTCCAGTTCTCCACAGTCAAAATCACACCTCCTCTCCCCCCCCTTTCTCTCTGACCCCAACTCAGAGTCACTCACTCTGCTTGGCAACCATGAACGTTGAGGTTTTTTAATTAAGCTGCAATGCGATGAACTTTGAAGTTTTTTTTTTTTTAAATTAAGCTGCAGTGTTACTCTAATAAATCTTCTGCAGAGACTGAGGGACTCATATGCCTAACAGGAGCCACCCTGACAAAAAGGAAAAACAAAAACCTGTTTTGTTTTCTTGCAGTTTTATTTTAAACTGCTGGTCCACTTCAATACATGTTTGATCTTGTGCTCCAACTGCCCTGATTTGTGGCTCATCCCACTTACTCGCTTTCCTTTGTGCTCTTCTATGTTGGTGAAACTGCTGTTTATTTTTTTTTAAACAAACGATAAAAGACAAGTTTTCTTCCGCAGAGGCGGACCCCCCCAACCACACACACACACACACATACACACACACGTATACACTGTACAGGTGGCAACTTATAACAATAACTTTTACTGGTACATCAAAGTCCAGCATCCACCTCCCTTCAGATTCATATTGTTGACAACTAAGCATTCTATACCTGTTCTTTTATTATTATTAATGTATATAATTTTGAATCTAGTTTTGCTATGTTGACTGACATCGATGTGATTTCCATGATATGGCAACTTTGACAAACAGCTGATTATTTTCAGAAACTGCTGGTCTGAATTTTCCTTTACAAAAAATCAATAAATAAAGAGATTTGTTTTAACATGGGTTCCATTACATTGGTATAAACATGCAGACAGTACATTAATTGGTTGGCATATGCACAAAAATATACAAACGCATCCTTCATGCCTCCATAGCAGTAGTAGTAATGCTATTACTCCGTCTTGAGGTTATATTTAAAGACGTAACTCATCTGGATGCTGTGAACTATTCACAGTCAGAACTGAACTAATTATACCATGACTGGCATAACTGAGCAACTGAAATGATGAGTAAATATGTAAAAATAAAGTTACATTAATCCCCCTCCCCCACACAGGAGACAACACACTGGAGGGAAAGAGACATGTAACTTGTCCAAAGCTACAACATAAAACCTGCATGCTTGTAATAATTTAGCCGAACACAAGCTAAAATGAATCTACTTTATTTTTCTTTTAAATGAAAATTCAGACCGACAGTTTCTATAGTTAGCTGTTTGCCAAAGTTGCAATTGCATGGAAATCATGTTAGTGTCAGTCAAGATTGCAAACCTTGTTGCAAAAATGTAAACAACACAAACAGAAAAGGTACTTTCTAGTTAGCAGAAAAACTGATTGCATTTTGACCCACAGGAGAGTGAATCGAGATCATGACCGGAGAGTGAAATCGAAGTGGGGTTGGGTGGAGAGAGCAATGAGCAGGGTCAGTGAAGTCGGGAGTGACAAATGGATGTAAAATAAAAATATTACAGAGCAGTTCTGTGTGACTCTGTTGACTGCCAGGGTACATCTGTTTGAAACACAGCTGCTGATTTGCTGATTACCACCCGCATTGAACTTTGTGCTGTGCAATTCGTCAAATCACCCTTTATGCTGTGGTGTTTGATTTAATAATAATTCTACATTTAACTTTTTCCTTTTTGTTTTTAAATAATACCCAAACCAAGTTACATATCAACTGCAGCAGATGTTGATGAGGTGAACAGTCTCACTCCAGTATGTAACACTAACAGAGCGCAAAGCGCATAATCTCACCCCTTAACTATCACATCGTCAGACCGTTTTTTCTTTTATGAACTAATTAATTGATGTTAAGGCTCTTACTCAAATGGCATCTCTCCAGTACTGTTGACATTATATAGTATACATAAATATGCATTTTGCTCTATAATCTATAACAATATAAAGTCATAATGTTATATTTCAATGTGCTACGATTGCTGGGTTTTCTCAGTAGAATACCTAGCATATGTTGCAATACTTCCACAGTGCTTCGGAGATGCCATTTGCCTGAGTGAGCTAAGAAATAAAATGTGCTGTCAGAAAATGCCAAAGTTACAGTAATTAGTATCGGTGCACACTCGACGCTGCATACATAGACTGGAGTGAGACTGTTCAACTTACAGGCATGGGCTGCAGTGCTATATGTAACTTGGTTTGGGAACTTTTTAAAAACAACAAAAAAAAGTTAAACATAGAATTATTATTAAATTATTATTACAACAAATAAAAAACACGCCAAGTGCTTCTGTCAAAGCGGAAGCGACTTAAATAGACTGGCAAATGAAACCATCCTCAAGCAGCCGACGAACTGACTGACAGAATTATACGAGAACTGTATAACGAAAGCCAACTAGGACCCGAAATTCCACAAGCTCTCATCAACACTATGTGGGTAACAGTAACCCTCTCTTTTGGATTCAGAGGGGATACAGAAACCCGCAAGCTAAAGTGGGGAGATGTGACCTTGAAAAGAGATGAAGGAAACAACCACTCCTTACAGTACTGCACAGAAAGGCAAACGAAAAAAAAGGTGGGTTACAGCGAAGGATAGGTTAGAAGTGTGTGGCTCTTGTCAGCTTGTGGGAAGCTAAAAGAAAACAGAATGCGAGGACGACCGCAGAACACTGTACCCTTAATATGCCACGTAGACGCAGTGTACCACTCCTGATTGCAGCGGGCTTTTCCTTTGAGGTGAAAGCTGCTGCAGCCAAAGTGCTGTCATCCACAGCTCACCCATCCATTGGTGCAACTGGGACGTGCCCTCAACAGCAAGCAGTACATTGAGCAGGGCACGCACACACCTCCAAGAGTCGCACTCTCCCAAGATGTTTCTTGCGCATGCGCGCAAGCAAACATAAAAATAACTACAGCTAAAGACGATACAAGTGACACATAGGCACAAACAATGAATAATGAATATGACATAAGTAAATAAGTGTATTAAGGCTGGATTGTCCGAGGTACCACCCCGGATACAGGGAGGATAAGTCCATACCGAGGACTGAGGGGAGACGCATATGGCTGTCAAGCCTGCCCACTGGAGGGCCGGCTGGCAGGCAGGAGGTACAGGGGAGAAGAGGTGGCAAGGCTGCAAGGTGGGTGGTAGAGATTCCAACGAGAAAGAACAAGTGTGGGGGGGAGGCTCAGGGCCGGGAATACAAGAAGCATAGAGCATAGCATAGATGGTGGTGAATACCATGGTCAACCAACATGTAGGTTATTTAGTGGAGGTAAAAACATTTGCAGAATTCTTTAACTACAGAGCCGTAAAGGGTCTTGAAGGAGGATAAACTGATTGGGGAGTTAAGCTTCAGAGTTTTTTGTACTGTATTCCATAGGGATGGTAGCACAAAACTTATGGCCATTCTCCCCAGATGTGTTTTCAACCTGGGTACCTTCATGTAAATAAAGGATGAGCTTCTTAGTGCATAGGTTCCAGGTTCGCAGAGCGGGAGACGTAAGGGGGAAGTTTCTTGATGATGGCTTTGAACGTCCAGATTAGGGCATTTCTATTTCTCCTGAAGTGGAGGGAGGGCCACCCCACAGCTGTATAGAGAGCACAATGATGGGTAGCATGAGGAAGGCCAGTGATAAATCTCAATGCCCTGTGGTACAATGTATCCAGTTTAGCAAGGTGTGATGCTGGCCAATTGCTATAGAGGAAGTCAGCATAGTCGACCAGGGAAAGAAAAACAGTTTGAACCAGCCGTCGTTTGGCATTGTTGGTGAAGTAGTTGTTAATCCTATAAAAAAGACCAAGCCTTTGTCTTCATTTCTTTAGGAGGTCTTCGGTGTGGACGATAAAAGAGAGTTTGTTATCGAACCAGACCCCTAGGTACTTGAACTGGTTAACGAATTCTAGGTTTTCACCCAGAATTGTGTTGATCTGTGGGACAGTGCCGGTAGTAGCTGGGTTTGTATCCAGTAGGAAGGGAGAGAACAGAATAGCCTTAGTCTTCATAGCGTTTAATAAGAGTTTTTTCTTAAGGAGTTGGCTCTGGAGAATGTTGAACTCCGATTGTAAGTCTTTGTGGGCTGTTTCGGTCGAAGAGTGACTAAGGTAGAGGACCGTATCATCTGCAAAAAGATGAATCCTGGCCTTGGTTATGTTCATGTCAATGTTGTTCACGTAAATCGCAAACAGTAATGGACCCAGGATCGAACCCTGGGGGACCCCTCTTAGCAAAGGTTTAAGGGGGATTGTTCACCATCTGACTTAACTTGCTGCCACCAGTCAGAGAGGTAATCGGCAAACCAGTGAAGGGACAGTGGGTCCAGTCTTAGGGCTTTGAGGGAGGAGATGAGCAGGTCGTGGTCGACAGTGTCAAAAGCTTTGCTCAGGTCTAGAAACACGGCACAGACAAAGTTCTTATTTTCCAGATCACGGAGCCAGTCATTGGTGACTTTAGCTAGGGCCGTGATGGTGCTGTGCTGTGCTCTAAAGCCTGATTGCATGGGATGTAGAAGGCTCATAGATTCTACATATGTTTTCAATTGCTTGTTTACAATGTTTTCCAGTAATTTGGACAGCGTAGGTAGTAATGAAATTGTTCTGTAATTGTTTAGGTCACAAGGGTCCCCAGATTTGAACAAAGGAATGACATGGGCTGTTTTCCATAATGATGGGAGTGTACCGTGGGAAAGAGAAAGATTGAAAAGGTGGATAATAGGGGCGGACAGAACGTGGAAGGCAACTTTTAAAAGTAAGGGTCCAGAGAGTTGGCGCCTGTGCTTTTCCTATCGTCCCAGCTTTAATAGAAGTTCTTCACTCCTTCAGAAGTATGCTGGAGGAGAAAACTGTGTTGGAAGAAGGGGTTCGGCTGTGAGGAGCCAGTTGGGAGTGTAAGAAATTTGCGGGTGAGTTGTCGAAACAAGGCTCGCAGGCAAAAGTGGTTGTTGTTGCGCTGGATTTATTTTGTCACAGATAGTGACGCTGCCAGCAATGATCTTTAGTCGGCAAGGAGTTGACCGGGGTGTGAACAGACATGTCCTTAATGGTATTCCAAAATTTGGAGGAGTTCCTGGAGGCAGAATCCAGCTCTGTGCGGAAGTAGGAAGCCTTAGCATCTCTTATCAATTTGGTACACTCACTCCTAGCTTTTCTAAAGTTGCACCGGTCAACAGGATTTCTGGTCAGTCGTGCTTTTTTCCATAACTTGTCCCTACTCGGTAAAACTGATTTGAGACCACGTGTGAACCAGTGACAGGTTCTTCCCCTTACCCTGGTTTTTACAAGTGGTGCATATTTATTTAGGGCTGCAGTCATGATTTCGAAAAAGATCTCGTAGGCCAGCTGTACTGACTTGGCCAGGTAAAAATCCTGCCAACGCACCGAGCGTTTCAGTTCCTCAGGGAAGGCAGGCAGATCAAAGTGGCACCTGTCCCTCTTGGAGGTGGACCTAGACATGGAGGGTGGGTTCTGAACTGACCTTATGCTAGCAATGATACAAAGATCACTAAAGTCCTTGAAAAAAACTCCTGCATGGGAGAATAGGTGCGGTTTGTTTACTAGAATGACATCCAGCAATGTACTATTGACAGGGGAATTTTTGTTGGGGCGCGTAGGTTCTCCGATAAGTTGCATTAGTCCATGCACATCGCAGAATTCCTTAAGGGGTGCCGTAGCGTGGGACAACCAGTCGAAGTTTAAGTTCCCAAGGATAATTGTTTCAGGGGAGGCCAAGCTCGATGATGTTGGCTAGGTGGGTAAGGACTTGGGGCCAACGGATGGAGGTCTGTAGCAGCCAATGACACATAGTGCAGATGACGAGGATATCTCCAGCTTTAAGGCCAGGCATTCGAATTGGTTGGTGACAGAGGACTAGTTTAGGCATGTAACTGTGTACTTGTTCTTAACATATATAGCCACACCACCACCCCTAGTAGACCTGTCAGCTCTAAATAAGGAGCATTCAGGGATGTTAATTTCCCTATCATGCTTGGAGGATCTGAGCCAGGATTCAGAAATCACTAATACCTCTGGCTTGGTGTGACATACCCAGGGTTGGATGAAAGTGAACTTTTTTAGCAGGCTGCAAACGTTCATGTGGATGAATTGCATACCTTTAAGGTCTGTAAGGTCCGAGGGAGAGGAGAGTTTTTCCTGGGCCAGGATTTAGCTCAGTGTCACCACAGCACAACAGAAGGAGAAGGAGAAGGAGAAGCTTACTAAGGGATGCAAAGGATATTATGGAGATTTTTTTCTGAGTTGATCTGCTGCGAAAGACTGGCCAGGTACATAGATACCCAAACATAGAAACATAGACTTTGACGGCAGATAAGGACCGCTTGGCCCATCTAGTCTGCCCATTTCCCTACCTATAGGATAGGCCGCAGATCCTAGTTAACGAACAGCCTATTTCTTCCTCCCCCAACAAGAATTGCCTTATGTCTATCCCATGCATTCTTGAATTCTCCCACAGTTTTAGACCCCACAACCTCCTCAGGAAGGCTGTTCCATGCATCCACTACCCTCTCTGTGAAATAATACTTCCGCACATTGCCCCTGAACCGCCCCATCTTTAAACTGTGTCCCTTGTTCTTGCATGTCTCTTTTCTGAAAGATGCTACCTCTTGGACTTTGTTGATTCCACTGAGGTACTTAAAAGTTTCTATCATGTCCCCCACTCCTTCTTTTCCTCAAGGGTATACATATTAAGCTCCTTTAGTCTCTCCTCATACGGCTTCTCTTGCAGACCCTGCACCATTTTAGTTGCCCTCCCTGGACTGCCTCTATCCTGTCTATGTCTTTATGGAGATGGGGTCTCCAGAACTGGACACAGTACTCCAGATGGGGTCTCACCAACTGTCTGTACAGAGGGATAACAACTTCCTGCTTTCTGCTGCTGATGCCTCTCTCTATGCATCCCAGTATACCCCCAGCCCTCCCTACTGCCTTCTCACATTGCTTGACAACCTTAGGTCATCTGATATGATTACCCCAGTTTCCTTCTTTTTGTTGTTGTTACTACCTCCCTCCCATTGTGTATTCTTCCCAGGGTTCTTGTTTCCAGGTGCATTATTTTGCACTTCTTTGCATTGAACTTAGCTGCATACTTCTGACCATTCCTCCAACCTTGCAAGTCCCTTCTCATCCTTTCCACACCTCCTTGTGTATCAACCCTGTTGCAGATCTTTGTGTCATCTGCAAGAGGCATACTTTTCCTTCCAGTCCCTCTGCAGTGTCACTTATGAAGACATTTAAAAGGACTGGACCCAATACTGAACCTGGGGACCCCACTAGTAAGCCCTCTTTCTTCAGAATGGATCCTTTACAATTATCTTCTGTGTCCTGTTGTCCAGCCAATGTTTTACTCAGGCTACCACCCTGGGACCCACTCCTGGCTGGTTAATTTGACTATTAAACTTTTGTGTGGGACTGTGTCAAATGCCTTGCTAAAGTCTAGGTAGGCCATGTCCACAGCCCCTCCCTGGTCTACTACTTTGGTCACCCAGTCAAAGAAATCTATTAGATTCGTCTGACATGACCTTCCCGCTGTGAACCCATGCTGCCTTGGGTCCTGTGCCCCACTGGCCTCTAGGTACTCAACTGTTCTTTCCTTCAGAAGTGACTCCATCACTTTCCCTACCACAGAGGTCAGACTGACAGGTCTGTAGTTTCCTGCCTCTGTCTTGGTCCCACTTTTGTGAAGGGGAATCACATCCACCTTCCTCCAGTCCTCGGGTACCACACCATCCTCCCATGATTTATTAAAGAGTTGCCAGTGGTTTCACTAGTTCCCCCCTTAATTCTTTTAGAATTCTGGGGTGAATTCCATCAGGGCCCATTGCTTTGTCCACCTTCAGTTTTAGGAGTTCTTGCAGAACCCTTTCTTCTGTGAAAGGACTGGAATCGACCCCACTATCAAGAGTGCTTCTGTTAATTGGATTAGGCAATTCCCCCTCCTATTTTGTGAATACTGAGCAGAAATATTCGTTCAGTATCCCTGCTTTTTCACTGTCCCCCTCTGCCCACCCACCGTTCATTCTATTCAGCCTCACTATCCCTCCCTTTTTCTTTCTGTGCTTGCTGATGTACCTATAAAAGGTTTTATCCTCCTTCTTAACTGAGTTGGCTATCTTTTCCTCAGTTTGGGCCTTTGCTATTCTGACTTCCCTCCCTGCTTCCTTCTGCCTTAACTGGTACAGCTCTCTGTCCTGCTCTTTCTGTGTTTCCTTATACTTCCAGAATGCTATCTTTTTCTTCCTGACTTTCACAGCCACCTCTTTTGAGAACCATAGTGGCTTTTTCTTTCATTTTGATTTGTTTATTTGCTTCACACAAAGGCTGGTTGCCTCTGTGATGGCAGTTTTGATGATTCCCCATTGTTGCTCCACACCTCCTCCTTCTAGCCTGTTTGCTAGTGCTTTCCTGAGGCACTCTCCCATCTTGCCAAAGTCAGTCCTCCTGAAGTCCAGTACCCTCACTTTTGTATGGCTTGACTATGTTGCTGAGTTTAACGTAAACCACACTGTTTGGTCACTTGTTCCCAGATGGCAACCCACTTCTAGATCTGAGATCCTCTCACTGCCACCGTTTGAGAGTATGAGGTCTAAGAGTGCTCCCTCATGGGTGGGTTCTGAAACTAGCTGTCTGAGGCCTGCCACCTGTAATGCATCAAGAATGGCCCTGCTCTTGGATGTGGTTACAGCAAATGTGCTCCAGTTAACATCTGGCATATTCCAGAGATCCCCATTCATTATTATTGAGAGGTGGGCCACCACGCAATCCTAACCAGCCGCCTCTCATCTTGTGCAGCTGCCACTCTTTCACGCTGCAATTTCTGTGTTGTGCCTTTAAATTTGTCCACTCACGCTAGGAACGCGCGCGCACATGCGATCAGGCATGCGAGGCATGGACGAGGAGCTCCAGGAATTTCTGTTGCAGCTGCAAGCTTGGTCGGGATCACAGGGTAAAACTTGTAAGTCAGCAGACCAGGCTGAAAGACTGGAAGGTGCCAAATTGAGGAGTCAATTAGAACGAAGCCTCTGGGAGTGACAATGCAGCAGCCTATAGTGGAGCAGCTACAACTGTTGAGTAAGTTCCATATCAGTAGTCTGCTACCACTTTTAGGCATTGCTGTTCTGTCCTTCAATCAGAACGGATGATCTTTCTAGCTCTTATGGAGATTTTTTTCTGAGTTGATCTGCTGTGAAAGACTGGCCAGGTACATAGATACCCAAGATATGCTTTCTAGCTCCAGATATTAGTCTAGTACTTGCAGTCAGCTTCCTTTGGCTAAATATTGTTTGGAAACCTTAGGCAGTGTATTTTATTTTAGAAAGTCTTGAGTGCAACTGAAGTTTTACTGAGTGGGAGGGAAGGGGAGAGGTCGTCGAGTAGTCTCCAGCATTTCAGACCAGCAAAACGTTCTGCCTTCACTCAAAGGGCAGCTGCAGCAAACAATAAAAATACTGGCAGTAAAAGAAAAAACACCATAATATATGCACTGTGACTAGAATCAGTGCTGATTTATTTTCTGTGGAGAGTCAGATACTGTAGCTGATGTTGCAAAATAACCCAGGTATCTGGTTTCTTGCATGCCTGATGCACACTTTAGGATTAATGGTCAGACCTGCATTTTGATAGCGTGGGTAACTGCTTGTAGGTGGTGTGACTGGGTGTTCTGGACTGTACACTACAACATCAGACCAGTAAGCACATTAAGCAGTGCAAGGGGGCTAGACTGTCTATTTGTCCTTGGGGGAAAAAAAAAAATCTTATTAAATTGAAGTGGGTCGTTGGGCAGGGGAGAGAGAGAGAGAGAGAGCTCATTGCGTGGTCTCCCACAGTGTTTGATGGGCTGCAGTGCATAAAAAGGAAAAAATAGATATTACTGGCAGTAAAGAAACAAAATAATTCAAGTCAGATCATTACTACCTGTATGACACAGCTGGTTGTGTTTGTGAGGAGACACTGAGGACAGACATTAGCCTGACTACTTGCCCCCCTCAAAAGAAAAAAATCAGTGCTCCAAATGGTGCCTCCAAGGGGGTCTGCCAGTCCTGTCCTGCCAGTCTTGTGCAGTCAGTTGCTTTGTCAGTGTGTGGTCACTTGTTTCTAAACCCTGAGGGAACAAAAAAAAAATATTTGTGAGAAAAAAAATTCAGGGCTCCTGAGTCCTGCCTTAACTGTGCCACCAGGGGTCTAGTCTCTGTCCCAAACCCTGATTCAGGGAAACAAGGGATCTACGCTCTCTGTCCCACCGGTCAGGTTGTGCAGCCTTGCTTCATCATTGGTCACTTGTTCTAAACCCTGATTCAGGGAGCAAAAAAATATTTTTTAGAGGAAAAAAAATTGGAACTCCTTAACTGTGCCACCAGGGGGTCTGCTCCACCAGTCAAGCTGTTGTGCAGCCTTGCTTCGTCAGTGGTCACTTGTTCTAAACCCTGAATGATTCAGGAATAAAAAATATTTGTGTGAGGAAAAAAAATTGGGACTCTTTAACTGTAGCACCAGGGGTCACAGTCTCTGTCCCACCAGTCAAGTTGTGCAGTCTTGCTTGACCGTGGTCACTTGTTCTAAACCCTGATTCAGGGAGCAGTGTGAGATTAACATTTGGGGCTCAACCAGCATTACCAAACTCTCGTTCTGTATTGACAAAACACACGACAACACTTGGGGAAGCTTTATTGTACACAGTGCAGAAACTAACTAACTTTGGTTTCAAATTAACTCAAAAACGGAAACATCCTGATCAAGATGACAGTCATGAGTCGATGATTGGGACAATGCCAGTTGGTCCAGTTGATCAGGATGTCCAAGAGAATCCCTGCACCTACTCCTATAATACAGAAAAAAAAAACTCTAAGCATAGAGCAACAGGCTTTTTTACTGGCTGGCTTAACAAATACTGTTGGTTAGAGTACAAAGAAAATGATGGCATGTTTTGTGCATTTTGCATAAAACATAAACAGATGCCCAAATCAGGAACAGTTTGGGTACTCAGTGGGTGTAAGACATTCAGAGAAGATGCTATAAAAGCATCAGAACAGTTCAGTTCACGTTGTTGCTTCTGAACTGGAAGCTAACTGCAGAATTTCAGCTCAAAGGTGGAATAGAGCAGGCAATGCAGCAGGCCCTGACCCTGGAACAAGAAGCTTTTGTGGCATCCCTTCATTGCATGTACTGGCTAATAAAAAATGAGCTGCCTCACACAACGAAATATAGCTCACTGCTGGATCTCGCCAAATCATTGGGATGCAAATACCTAGACAATATACATATTGCTGATGTTGTTAAATATCGTTCTGATCGAACTGTCAGAGAAATGGTTCTCTGTCTGGGTGAGGTGGTCAGGAGATCAGTTCTTACAGATTTGAAGGCTGCCAATTTTTTTTCATATTTGGTGGACGAAACAACTGATATTGCTGTTATGAAGCAGCTCATTTTGTATGGTATGTACTGCAAAGAAGGGAAACCCAGAGTTTCTTTCCTGGGACTTGAGGAACTGATTGATGGAAAGGCAGACACAATTGTTAAAAAAAAAAAAAAAAAAAATGCTGGAGTTCTCTGATAACAATCAAATCTCGGTTGATCACCTTGCAGGGTTAGGCAGTGATGGAGCAGCCGTTATGCTGGGCAGGCAAACCGGGGTGGCTAAAAAGCTGAAAGAAGTCAGCCCAATTCTTGTTGAAAATCACTGTATGGCTCAATCGAGGCCTTGGCTGTAAGGCAGCAGCAAATGAAGTGAACGCCATTAAAAAGTTTAATCAAACACTAGATCACTTATACAGATATTATGAAAACTCTGCTGTTCGCATGGCTGCCCTGAAAGAAATTCAGCAGGCAATGGAAAACCCTGTTTTAAAGCCTAAACAGGAAAAAGCAGTTAGGTGGTTGTCCCATGATGCAGCATGTGACACATTGAGGAAGATTTTCCCATCCGTTGTTACGTCCTTTCATAGAGAGGCCTCTGAAAGGCATGATCCGCAAGCTGTAGGCCTAGTAAAAATGGTGGAAAACTGGGAGTTTTTCTCTATTTTATGCATGATGTGTGACATATTTCCACACCTTAGCATCTTATCTAAATGCTTTCAAACATCAGCTCTGAATTTTACTGATATAAAGAGACATTTACATTCCACTTTAGAGATTCTTAGGGCACCTTACTGGTACCTGGTCAGTACTTCTCTCCGTTTCGCTTGAACTAGTACTCCTGAATGATAATGGCCTGAACTTGCCATTTAGCAAACCACAGTTAAATCATTTCAGAACCTTTGTGCATGACAAGTTTATTAGGGCCCTAATTGCTCAGATTGAGCAAAGGTTTCCAAGCACAGAACTTTTGGATGCGTTCAGTATCTTTGGCCCCAGCATGATACAGGAAGTTGATATTGAAGAGTTGGAAGGGTATGGTAGTGATAGCCTTGAGATTATTCTTGGTCAGTATGCTACTATTGTGGATGTAGATGCTTCTGCACTGGAATGGGCTTCTCATGTAGTCTCATGTTCACGGAAAAGATGGCCTTTAAGACTATTTCTGATGTGCTGCACGCCTAACTACTAAGTATGTAGACGTGTATCCAAACATATCTACTTTGGCAGAACTGGCAATGATAATACCCATGTCAACTGCAGATTGTGAGGGGTTTTCTGCACTGAATCGAATAAAACGCAGGAACAAATAGATTGTGCCAGTGTGCTAAATGCATTTCTGCTTATCTCAATTGAGGGCCCTGATGTTGACAGTTTCCTTATTTGGAAGCTGCAGCTCATTGGGCAGGACTGAAACCAAGATTAGATCTTGCCTTGCAGGCACTAGTAAAGAGTTGTAGTATGGCCTCACCAAAATGTCAAGACTCTCACAAACTGTTGCCTGGCCTGCAACTAGAATGCAGAGGTTCACCAGTATGTTTTATCACACTTTTTTTTTGCTACTGCATACTACAGAGGCCTCCAGATCATCATATTACTCTTATTTCTTGTTTCTTATGCATTTGTTGCATCCCGACTGACTCAGCCCACCGGTAGCTCTGCCCCTGGTGACCCTGCCCCCTGTGGCCCCTCCCCTTACCACAGCTCTATATTTTCACGCAGTGTGGAACACTGTATTCCGGTCTCCCATCAACAGTATCTCCCCTTTCTCTGCCATTCTAAGAATGCCTTCTATCATATCCTTGTCCATTCCTTCCCCCTGACATGGGGGTCTGTACACAACCCCTGTGCAGATTGTGGTGCCCTTTCCAGTCTCCAAGGTGACCCACAGTGCCTCCTCTCCTCCCTGTTTACTCTTTTGTTCAGTTGCTTTTATCCCTTCCTTTACATAGAGAGCTACTCCTCCCCTCTTCTCCCTGCCTGTCTCTCCTGTAGGTTATGTACCCTGGTATGTTAACATCCCAGTCATGGTTCTCTGTGTACCATGTTTCTGTGACTGCTACAGATATCCAGGCATCCCTCTTCCATCAAGGCCACCAGCTCAGGGAGCTTGTTGCCCAGACTACGGGCATTGGTACTCATTACCTTCCATTTCCTGATGGCCTTAATCCTTTTTGCCCCATCCCTGTCCTTCTTGCCTTTGTCACTTTCTCCATTTACCCCTACCCTTCTCCCTATCGACACCTCTATGTTGGTGTTTACTGCACTTACTACCGTGATTTTTTTTTGTGGGGGAGCTAGGATTTCCCTGCTCCTTTCCAAGCTTGGACCTGGGCCATCCTGATGCCTCGGATACCAGTACCCAAACAGGAAGATGGGGGAGTGATTGCTGAGAGAAAAGGTGAGTGTAGTCTGGGGAGTCAGTACTACATCAGTGCCACCTCTGTGTGTGGATCTAGTGGGGAGCTGCAGGTAGGGAAGCCTGAAGGCACAGAGAGAGTTGTATGAGGAGAAACGATGTGCACGCAACCCACTGGAAGAATATTGTCTACCCTACTAGCCAAGCTGGGAAGCTTAGGCACCATATAGGGCATAGGTAGGAGAAGAAACAGAACATGGACCCAGGGGGGCACCCACATGGTTGAGCCTTAATACTGACGGTTGAGGCTGGGGTTACCGACCCTTTCCTGATAAGCTAGGAGATCACTTGCCCTACTACTTCAGAGGATTCAACAGAGTAGGGATGGGAAGGAAAATGATGTTTGTTTATAAATAAATTTTATTGAAATTCTGGCAGGAGAAGCCAGGAGTACAGGGCAAGAGTTAGCAGCCTAGCCTGCTGTTGGCGTAAGACAGGATCCCGAGAGTGACGTTCCACAGTCACTGAGTAAATGCGCGTTTTCAGTGTCCCCCTCTGCCCACCCACCATTCATTCTATTCAGCCTCACTATCCCTCCCTTTGTCTTTCTACACTCGCTGATGTACCTATAAAAGGTTTTTATCCCCCTTCTTAACTGAGTTGGCTATGTTTTCCTCAGTTTGGGCCTTTGCTATTCTGACTTCCCTCCCTGCTTCCTTCTGCCTTAACTGGTACAGCTCTCTGTCCTGCTCTTTCTGTGTTTCCTTATATTTCCGGAATGCTATCTTTTTCTTCCTGACTTTCACAGCCACCTCTTTTGAGAACCATAGTGGCTTTTTCTTTCATTTTGATTTGCTTATTTGCTTCACACAAAGGCTTGTTGCCTCTGTGATGGCAGTTTTGATGATTCCCATTGTTGCTCCACACATCCTTCTAGCCTGTTTGCTAGTGCTTTTCTGAGGCACTCTCCCATCTTGCCAAAGTCAGTCCTCCTGAAGTCCAGTACCCTCACATTTGTATGGCTTGACTCTGTAGCGGAGTTTAACGTGAACCACACTGTTTGATGTTCACTTGTTCCCAGGTGGCAACCCACTTCTAGATCGGAGATCCTCTCACTGCCCCCATTTGAGAGTATGAGGTCTAAGATTGCTTCCTCACGAGTGGGTTCTGAAACTAGCTGTCTGAGGCCTGCCACCTGTAGGGCATCAAGAATGGCCCTGCTCTTGGATGTGGTTGCAGCAAATGTGCTCCAGTTAACATCTGGCATATTCAGGTCTCCCATCAACAGTATCCAAACAGGAAGATGGGGGGGGGGTGATTGCTGAGAGAAAAGGTGATTGAAGTCTGGGGAGTCAGTACTACATCAGTGCCACCTCTGTGTGTGGATCTAGTGGGGAGCTGCAGGTAGGGAAGCCTGAAGGCACAAAGAGAGTTGTACGAGGAGAAACGATGTGCACGGCAACCCACTGGAAGAATATTGTCTACCCTACTAGTCAAGCTGGTAAGCTTAGGCAAATTCACATAGGGCATAGGTAGGAGAAACAGAACATGGACCCAGGGGGCACCCACATGGTTGAGCCTTAATACTGACGGTTGAGGCTGGGGTTACCACCTTTCCTGATAAGCTAGGGAGATCACTGTCTCTACTACTAGAGGATTCAATAGAGTAGGGATGGGAAGGAAATGATGTTTGTTTATAAATAAATTTTATTGAAATTCTGGCAGGAGAAGCCAGGAGTACAGGGCAAGAGTTAGCAGCCTAGCCTGCTGTTGGCATGAGACAGGATCCCAAGAGTGACGTTCCACAGTCACTGAGTAAATGTGCATCATAGGGTTCTTTGTAGGACTGGCAGCACCAGGAGGGTGTCAGTGTTGAGGATACTAGAGTCAGGCAGGAACCTATCATGGAAAGAGCAGTGATCATCCAGAGACAGGGAGAGAGGGAGACTGGGAAGCTAATAGGTCCTAGAAAGAGGCTGGGGGGGCGTGAGAGTGCAGCGAGTGGAACACTAGAGTATTTAATAAGTGGAGGAGGTGGGGGATGGGTGAGTGGGCAAAAAAATACAGCTTTTGCCGTACCTTCCTGGCTGGAGTGTCCAGGCTTGTGGTCTCGGGCGGCTATGGAAGTGCTGCTCGCCCGGGGCCGAGTCTCACTCGGTTTCTGAGCTGGGAGCCCTGAGGGATCTCTGCTGTGGAGAAAGGAGACAAGAGAGGATTAAGTAGCTGCTGGGGACAAAGGCCACACAGTCCAGCTGCTGAAGTAAATCTGCACAACAATGGGGCCGATTTCCCTTGGCGCCCAGCAGTCTACAGTGAAGGAACACCGCCGAGAAAGGGATGTGATCAGTTCGGGGGAACGGGGGGGCACAGTGAAAAATAATGTTTGCAGGCTAACAAAGTGGCTAGACAGTTTTAAATTGGCTTAAAAACTGCAATAACAGCTTTTTCTATGAAGATGTACAGCAGTAAATAATGGCGAGGAAAAAGGACCAATCAGAGTAAAGGGCTGGAAAAGGCGCTCAGCGTTCGGTTGGCTGGTGGCTTTTTGCTGTACTCTTCCTGGCTGGAGCGTCCGGGCTTGTGGTCTCGGGCGGCGGCTATGGAAGTGCCGTCCGCTCGGGGCGGCTGAGTCTCGCTCGGCTTCTGAGTTGGGAGCCCTGGAGGGATCTCTGTTGGGAAGAAAGGAGACAAGAGAGGATTAAGTAGCAGCTGGGGAGAAAGGCCACACAATCCAGCTGCTAGAGTAAATATTACAAAAGGGTATATATCACTTTAAAACTGAGTGCTATAAAAGGTTTGAACACTTGGGGATTCACGCCCCTGATAAAGTGCAAGTACTGCACCATGGGAAATGGGTGCATTTTTTAGGGAAATCCTTTATAGTGGCATTTTAATGTTTTGCTCAATAAATTAGTTTACATTAGTGTGGCACATGAGTGCCCGGCTTTTGCTGCTGACTAGGAACTTTTACAATACAATAACACAGGTCCTCTCCAGCCTTCTGCAGCCTCCTCCCTTATCCTGGTTTCAGCAATGTATTCTCCATATGGTCAGACCTGGCTATGCTGGTAGAGGTTCTCCAGCCCACACTCGAAGTCATCAGGATCTGCTCCACAACGAAACCTCTTCTAGGCCCATGCCGCCTCCATCCTGTCCAATCCAAGGGTGCCAATCAGATGCAGATGCAGTGTGAGGTAAGGCTTGCAGCAGATGCTCTTGTCACATATGCTCCCTCCCATTTGGCCACCATGCATTCATGGGGACTGAGCGTGTCTGTGCTGACTGCATTTCAGCCTCCTGCTGCCCAACTGGATCTCCGTGTTATTGTAATAGAATAACAATGCCCCCCCAACCACCACCCACAAAACAGCAAACAAGTCATGTCCACAACATTCCTTTCAAGTAGTGCCAGTTTAAGTAGCAACTCAACACCAATGGTGGCCTACCAGAAAGATACCGTCCTGTACCCCACACCTAAACTGGTCTTCTTTTCAATGGGTGCTTCCACACTGCTTTAACCACAGCGGTCATCACTTAAAATGGGGTGCACTGTACCTTAAGGATGAGGTTGCTGGAATTACAAGTTTGGCAAAAAAAAAAAAACGAAAAGATAAGTGATGTCATTTCCATTAAAGGTACTGTTACTGGCAGTGTGGTGCAGACTTCCAGTTCAAGAGCTGAGGTCATTTAATGACTGCAGCTATATCACCCTGATTAGAATAAAGAAGTGTCCACAAGCAATGAAACAAGAGCAGTGACACAATTACTTAATTGTCTTCATGCAGTAAACCTGCTGAGGTCACATTCCTTCCATTCAGGGAATAAGTGATTAAACTGCATGCCACACAAGGGGGTCATTCCCATGATTGATAGCATAAAACGTGATTTTCCATGTATGGTGTCTCTTGCTTCCCTTGAACTTACCTTGGAAAAATCCTGAATACATAGAAACCATAGAAAATCTTGCATGCTTCTTTTTAACTTATATTTTATTACTCCTAGTGCTGCACTGTGGTGCCATCGTTGGTATGACCCCAGTCCTAGTGTGGGGCTAGTGTAACCCCTAGATGGCGCTATCCCAGGGGCTACTACCCCTGCCTGATTTGCCACTAACAGGTTGAGGGGCCTGGATCCAATGGCGGGTGCCTCCACCCAGAGGTCAGGGTTTGCAATAGTTAAACTAACTTGGTCACAGCCCTCTGGGACACTGCAACCCCCCTTTCTTCCCACTAGTGGCCCACACAATATATCAGAATTACCTTCACAGTATACACTTACCCCAGGTCTGGTTCCGCACTGGGACCTCCTGTGAAATGAGATACAGTGCAACAATCACAGTACAGTACTTTTAACATAGACAAATACCTCAGGCAGTATAACTTTGCTGAAACAAGCAGCTCTGATTTATTTAGGGGATATAACAAGGACAGGGGAAATCAGGTTAATTAGCTTATCACTCTAATAATCTACCTATGGCTCTGTGCACAGGCCTATCCCTATCAGTTACTGTCCTGGGTACCCAAGCCCTAGTGGCTAGTCCAAACCGTGCAGCTGGTAGGGCCCTTTCACACAGAGAAAGGAGAATTAAACAGTCAGCAGTACAGTAATTCCATTTGGATTTAATGTGGCAATTCAACAGGGAGCGAATTCTGAATTAGTACTCACGACCTCCAAATAAGATAGGGTCCTTCAATGTCAGCAGGGCTCACTTGAGGTACACAAACCTCTTCACACATCCATATAAAAGAACGCACTATACCAGGCAGGCTGCATCTGTATCCCGATCGCAATTACTGCACAATACCCGGGAGAACACACAGCAGATTCAGTTCCTGACAGACCGAGTGTAATTTTCAGCAATTCCTCCAGTCTTCTACAGGGTGAGCCTGGTTTCTACTCTTCAGAGATCCTTTGATTCTTTTCACAGGACGGATTCAGTCCTAACAAGCTGCAGACCGGATACTCTGCAGACTCTGGGCCTTACACACGTTTTTTTTGACTAAAACTGCACACTGAAAAAGCACAGGGCTCCTTCCTTCTTCACTGCCAAAGCTCAACTGAAACTCCAACTGACAAAACCGGGGCACTTCCTTTGAGTTCCTCCCAGTTCTTGACTGGATTGGCTGTCACTCACAATAGACTGCTGCTGTTGGTCCAAAAAGGTGCTGAAGTCTAAACTACATCTCCCAGAGTCACTGCCCATACAATCCTCTTGTGGCTGGCTCAGATTATGAGTCCAAGTTCTGATTCGTCCAAGGCACCATTTTAGAGCTAGCTTACCCCACACTGATTGGTCCAGTTCAGCAGTTCAAAACTAGAATGGGGAACTAGCAGACACAGTTCTGACTGCAAAGAAAGCAGGTTAGACAAACTGTAATTTCATTATTACTGTAAATGATTTCTGGCAAACAGTTACATCTTTCAGATAGGTTCCCTTTGCACTCCTAGTGACGGCAAAATGAAGTGAATTAGCAGCAGCTTGAGTGGTACTCAATCAAAGAAACACACAGTCCCCCATACAAACTAATTATGTCTGCAAGCAGACAGCTCTTAAAGAGACAGTACCAGAGGTTCTAAAAACACTCACTGATAAATGGCTTAAATGCCAAACACCATTCAGGCTTGGAGCATTCAAGCAAGCTCCTGGAAGTCTTTTGGGAACCCCCATTTGCAGGGGGGTTACACTAGAATCTAGGACCTTCTTGCCCAGAGACAGATGTGCTAACAGCTGAGCCATGCTGACAACTACCTCAAGGGAGCAGCCATTTCATGGTCATTTGAGGCAGGAACTGATGTCACAGTTGGGAAAGCTGTACTGAACAATATACAGCATGCCCAACTGTGACATCACTTTCTGTCCCAAGCTTCCATGAAATGGCTGCTTCCTTGATTTAAGATACTGTCGGAAAGATTTAGAAATCAATATCACTGGACTGCTGTACCTACAGGTGAGCCCCATACCCCTTTGAGAAAGCCTTACATGTGTTTTCAGACTATAAGTGCCATGCTAGCAAGACCTCCAGTCCGGACCTCTACCAGCCTACCATTAGAGTGCCCACAAGTTACCATGCGTATGGATCAGAAGGCCATCTCCTCCTGCTGCTCCCAGTCTTTGAAACAGCCTATCTGCTGCACTGTGGACTCTGGGATCACACCCTCTATTTAAAATCTCACTACAAAACTTACCTCTCTGCCACCATCACATGTAAATGCTTCCTGATGATAAATTGACCCCACCCTAGGGCAAAACATCTGCTCTCCCCCGTCGTCTTGTTGTGACAACTGGGGTGCCACAGTTACTCTGGAAACTGTTGTTGTTACTATGATATTTGATTACACACAATATTGTTGTAATATTATATGATGGGCACTGCACTGCCACATATACTCTGTGGACTATAATTGCTAACACTAATGTCATTTTATACTCAATCTGCCCAGTTCTGTACTTTTGTTTCATATCACTTAATCTGTACTGTAATTGCTTACTGTACTTTGTATCTTTTGTACCTGTTTTATTTTTACCTTGTATGTGCCATTTTTAAGGCCCGGGTCGTACCTGAAAGTGATCACTGGAATTAGTGTACCCACCTGGTTAATAAATAAATGAATAAATGACCTTGAATGCCAACATTCCCCATTAAATTGATGGGGCCCTGCTTAGGAGAAGGGCACTTGAGGGTACCCAACAACACTTCTTTTAGTTGGTAACGAACATGATTGAATAAAATAAAATTACGTTTTATATTGTGCATTTAATGCAGTCTTTATCCTACAGAGCTTCACATACCAATGGATTAAATAATGTTAGAACATTTTTTTTCTTATTTCCTGGCATCTGATTGGCTGGTACCCTTGACAGAGGGTACATTAACTTACAGTAGATGCCCAGGAAATAAAAAGTCCCAGCCCAACTTGCCTCATGCCCAGTTCCCAAGTGGTATCACTCTGCCCATTTAATTTTCAAAGTTACTGCCCTCCATTTTTCCGCTGGTAATGTCGTCAATACAGCCCATGAAACAAACTGCAGCCCATTTTGTAACAAAATAAACAAATACTGAAATGCCCCTTAAATCATTAACAGTGGCACGCAAAGCAGTATTTTTCCTCTTCACTGACAACACTCTGAGGTTGTGTGCTTTCCTTAGTGTTCGAGTGCACTCATGGTTTATAACAACATGGCTCTGCATCCCTCGCCTCATCAGGCGATTCGAAAAATCTCTAAGCCCCAATCCCTCAAAAAGAAATCTTATCTTTTTTTAAAAAACTATTTTGCCAGGAAGCTTGTGATCATTTCTAATGATGTTAGTGTTGCATTATTGCTGAGTTTGCCCTTGCACTTTTCCCTGGTGACAAACGACAAGAAACACCAGAAACACAAAGTAGATTTAACATTAATTTAAAAAAAGGGCATGGTACCTCTTACTTCTCTGCCCTGTTCCTTGAGTACATGCACTGCCCTTCCTGATCCACAGTACAGTCCATTTGAGGCACTGCACAGACACAGAAACACTGGGTGGGGGTTAGAGCGATGTCTGTCAGTAAACACACACAAAAAAAGGAGCAGAGCCTGTGTGTGTCTAGGGGTGTGTGGGGGAGGGGTGGACAGTAACTGTTGTCAAGGGAAGCAACTGTGAGTGAGGCTGTGTGTGTGTGTCTGTGTGTGTGTGTGTGCGCGTGTATGTAAGGAACGTCTCTTCAGAGAAGCAACTATGAAAGAGTAGGGCCCTCTACTGGCAAATATGCCAGTGGAGGGATTATATTACAATTGAAAAACAACTTTACTATAATTTGTACAAATAATGTTTCCATTTTCTTGGCAGTTTTTATTTTGCCACATGTAGCCCATTTTCTAAGCACAATAAAACCCTACAGGGTGGGCAGTCTTGGGCGATACTGGACCTTCCAGGGGCTATAAGGCCCTCTACCTGCAGCATCAGGCCTCAATACACCCCTGGGCGGTCCGGTATTGCCCAATACCACCCACCATGTCGGGTATTATTGCTTGCGTAGTGCAGGTACTATTTACATGCAACAATGGAAGCAGTTGTCCAGCAAGTTCAACATTCACTCAGAGTTCTACACAACCACACTGGAGCTGGTTTTATTGCGAAAGATGTAATCCTGGCCAGGATAGCAGAGGTCTCTCCTACTCTTGGAAAAAGATGTAATGAGGTCTTTGATTTCTATATTGAAAAACAGCAGGGATGGGCATAACGGACCTATTGTAATGTTTGATGAATAATCCTAAGGAAAGGAGCTTCAACATGGCTGCATCTCAAGGAACTGTGCAGCAGAAGTCTCCAAATCCCTCAAATTTGCTAGTTGGGAGTGAGATATTGCTGGGATGGCAGATAAAAGCTTAGTTTGTATGAACCGGAGAGGGTTAACATAATCCCCCCACCCCCTTCTCTCTCTCTCTCTCTTGGGCGATCTCTCTCTCTCTCTCTCTGTCTAATGATCTTCGGTTCTCTGGTCTTGTATGATTCACTGCTTTTCCAGCGCTCTATGTGCTCAGCTGTCTTAAGGGAAATGAGGAATTATTGATCTGTTGGCCTTCAGACCAGCCTGTACTGTAGTGGTTCCCATGGCAACCAACTGTTACTAGATCCCTGGCCGGGATGATTGGCAATCAGGTACAGCATTTTCCTGCACATTGCCATCTGATGTCATTAACAGTTTTGCCTCTGCGCATGCTTTAGTATAAAAGGGATGACATCACTATGGAGGGATTATTGGACAACATTAACCCCAACTCAGGCTTATGGTGTTTTCTTCTTATATACATGAAATATTTTATAAAATCCTCTGGTGTGGTATTATATTTGACTTTCAAAAAAAGTTTTTAAATCTAACACTGCTGCTTTGGTGGGCTTCCAGAAAAAAATAGAAAACATGACTGCATTCAGTTAACTGAGAGCATAGCAGCTGGTTCTAGTATTATCTAACAACTCTGCCTGAGCAGTGGGATTTTTTTTTTATTTGATTTTTACCTCTTTCACTGATGTTTGGTCAGAACCAACTTCAGCTGCTACCAATGCCTCCAACTCATCCTAAGAACTGCTTTAATCTGTGTCCAGGGACTGAAACTGCTCCAAAACCCCACCACCCCTTGGCTTGCCCCCCATTGGGATCCTGCTATTCAGCACCTAGACTGGCAATCCCGAGTCCAGCCATCAGATGTGAGGATAGAAACACGTGATGTCATCGATGGGGCACAGGAAGGGAACCCTGACTGGAAATGGAGGGTGAAACGGAGCATCATCTGCCCATTCAGAGACTAACACTGTTTGCTGTTTATGTGGGAACCCCATCCCCGAGGGTACAGGGATGCCCTAGTGCCAGCACTTCAGATGTGTGTCCTCTACTCCTACTCGCTCTCTCAAGTAGATTGCCTCCTGTGGTCACCCAGATGCTGATACTGCAGCAGGGAGCTGAGCCCCACCACCCCAGTTGAGGACAGCATCCCCCCTTGAGATGTGCCATCCTCCTCCTGCTGAAACACTGTGATGTCCAAGGCTCAGAACACGAATCCGGGTTGTCTGCAAGGCAAGCAGACACAGTCCCCACCACTGATCTACCATCAGGCTTGCCCAGAAACCGAGTTTCTGCCATACTTCAGAAATACTTTTTATTTATTTTTTTATTTTTAAAGAACTAAACAAAGAATATTATGTATTAAAAATCTCCACAATTGGCCTAAAAATAATTAACAGGGTGAATGCTGGGCATCCTTCAAAGATATAATATCACCTTCAAAAAATCAAAAGCCCTTTTTTCTAATCTTTGAGCAAGTTACATTAGTTTACTAAATCCCCCCTCCCTGTAGCAGGGGACACAGGGGTCACAAAAAGTGGCAAACTGCATACCCCAATATTTCCACTGTATCTGAGGCACATAGGAATCAGACCTTTAACAGTCAATTTCTCTTTTTATCCCCAGTCTGAAATGATATGAAATCACTGTCTTGGACTCTGTCTCAGTCCCCAGTACGGAGGGAGATTCTTAGACGATGACTTCATATCAGTGCAAGCTACAGTATGAAACCTGCACATCAAAAGGAGCATTTGTAAAGGATATGTTAGAAGGTGGGGTTTAATTGTGCGGTTGCTGCAGAGTTCAGGCATGTGATTGGAGACTGTAAATATTGATATGATCACTGGGGTAGCTCAGCACTCAATAAGAATGCTTTCTCCCTTTTTCATAAGGTGAGGGAATCATGAAACCAAGCTGGGTGATTCTGACCCTAAGGACACAAGAAGTAATGTTAATACAGAGTCAAGGGATGCTGTGGGGACCATGGTCCTTTATCTCTGAGAGACTGCTGCTGTCAGGGTGGAGCCCACCACAGATGTGGCGGGGGGTGAAGAACAACGTGGTGTGGGGTGGTTCTGGACAAGGCATATCAGCATGGGTGAGGTAACTGAGGAGCAACATTAGAGATGAGGAAAGAAAATGGAAAAACAGCAAGAATGAGAAATGTTTTAAAAAGTGATGCTTTATAGCACTGCAACTGATTAAAAAAACAAAAAAAACCCAGCCCCGGTCACCACATCAGTAGACAAGACATGATACTATTATAAGAGGGCATCACACAGGAGACCAGATCTCAGCACTGACCGGTGGACATGGAGCTAATAATTCACAATGAGTGACCTGTAAGTTTCATGTTCTGATTCCTCTTTTCCCCCCTTTGGTAACTAGGTAAGGCCCGTCAGGCACAACGCCTATTGTCAGGCATGACCCCCGCGGCAGCACTGGGGAGGTTAAGTGATTTGCTGAGTCACACAGTATTGCAAGATGAGGTTGCGGGAATCAAATCCAGATGTGCTGGATGTACCAGGCTCATTCACAGCTCGTTTTCATGTCTTTCCCTCTCTATTTTCTCTTGTCTAACTTTTCTGTCCTTTTCTGCAGCATGGGGGGGTTATTGCAGCAGGTGTACAATGTATAGTATCCCCCCCCCCACTTTTAATATGTTTACAGACAAAGAAGTACACCAAGTGCTTCACAAGCATGACAGTGGATGTACAGCCCTCTGTTTGAAACAGAAGCCACTCCTACCCCCAATGAAAACACCCTAAAATGCAGAACTGGCCTCATTTATTCCTCTGGACATATTTTAAATATAAACTACTATACTACATGGGCCTTTTACTGTACATCGCACAAAAGGTGGAATCTGGGTGGCATTTAGGATTCAGGGGACAAAGTGGCACCACAGATCCAAAAGTGGTGCATAGAGGGAAAACATCTGGCTTTATGAGAAAGAAGGCCTATCCTGGTAGAAATTAGAGGGATTGAACACTTTGGGTGTAATGGTGTTCCAGCTGTGATACTGGAGTTTTATCACAATCCACACTGAGATACCAGGAACCGAGGTTTCTGACGGAACGATGAGGAGGCAGGGTGCCTGAAAGTTATTGTATTATTTTCTGACTGCCTCCTGTTTTCCATTGAGTGATTATTGTACAGAAAGTTAATCTGTATTCCTTGTATTAATGGAAATGTTATACCAGACTCCAGTAACAAGGATTATAAATCATAGGTGCATGGTAGTGAATCAATTATTAGGGTTGAGTCAGCAGTTTAATGTTAAATCCCAAGTTTTGCAACTTAATTACGTGGTCGTTCCAAGATAGACCAGCTGAAATTTGACATGTGCCTAGTGGGATGCCAGAAAATCTGGATCCTGTGAACCTGGTAATGATCGGTTCAGTTAACAGTTCTGGAAACACTGAAAATCCCTAAAAATATTTTTTAAGACTCTTTTGTTTTGCTCATCAATAGCACAAACATGCCTACAAGTTGAAACCTAAAACTTTCATGTTCGTTAGAGTTTGACCCAAGGATGATTCTTTTCTATGTGGCATTTTGGTGAGTCTATAGATTTCAAATTGAAACGAAAGTCGCATCAGCAGTTTTCACATGTGCAGAACATTTTTCAACATTCTTAAAATAACCGGATTTGTGCAAAACTGACATATGTCAGTACTGTGAAAGCCTCTCCATTTTCATGCAATTTCAGGTCACAAAAATGGCCCCTGCTTTGTTCAAAGATTGCCAGTGGTCAGGAAAGCTCATCCCAACCACTGGCACCAGACTGCCCCCCAGTGCTTAGCCAGCAGTCAGGAGCCCATTGCTGTCACTGCCACAAGACCCCCCCCCCCAAACTAACATCCCTCATAGTCTAGTGGCACCCTGCCTATCCCACTTCCCATACAAGCATGAATAAAAGGAAAACACCGTCCATGGTAGTTAGTGGAACCTGTTCCTCCTCCCGATGCTCCTACCATCAAGAATATAAATAAAATGCCATTACTGGTAGTCCAGTGGGCACCCTCCCTATCCCTATGCAAGCATGAATATAATTAAAATATCATCCCTGGTAATCTAGTGGATCCCCCTTCCTACTTCCTATCCTCATGCAAGAATGAATGTAAATAAACTATCACCCTGGTAGTCTAGTGGCCACCTCCTTATCCAAATCTCCATGGAAGCATGCATAAATGTAAAATATTATACCTGTTAGTCTAATGGTCTTCCACTCTTTAGTCCCATACCAGCATGAATGTAAAAAAAACTGTAATTTGTGGTGGTCTAGTGTCCCCATCTCTAGCTGGATCCCTGGGCCAGATTCCAGTGCCAGCATAAATGTGAAATGGGGCTGGCAGTATAGCTAAGAGGTTAGATCACTGAGCTGTGGATGAGTGCTGTATCTCCAGCAGACCTGTGTTTGAGTCCCACAACCTCCACTTGTATGCTGTCTGACCCTGTGAAAGTTACTTAATCTCCCTGTGCTCCCATGATGCACCTGGAAACAAGTTTAAGCTCAGTGGGTCTTTCCTATTTAAAAATTATAAATAGGAAATGACTAAACACATATAGGTAGAATCCTGGTAGCCTAGCGGACCCCTCACCCATACCTGATCCCCATGCTATCATGAATATAAATAAAATATCATTCCTGGTAGTCTAGTAGATCCCTTCCTGCTCCCACTTCTGAGCTCAGTGCCACCTCTTGGTACTAACAGTAGTAAACAGTAATATTTTCTGGTAATCTAGGGACCCACTCCCTCCTGGTGCCAATATCCATTACCACCCACCACTCCCTAAAATGATGGCCAATACTTACCCACCTCTCACTGCCACCATCTATCACCCACTCAAAATACACTGAAAAAAGCTAAGGCCAAACAGTATATGTGCAAACACATGAACTTTTTTTTTAGTGTTCAGTTCTGTGTGACCCTTAACTTTTGTGTGCCAAACGGTAGATGCACCAGAACTGGGGGGTGTCTTAGTTACCAACCCCTCTTACAACCATGTAAACACACATCAGTAGATTTCACCAGAAATGTTGTGCTGGGGGGTAGGGGCTACAAAGTCCACCTTAGGAGTCTGTGGTGGACTCGATAGACCACCCCGCAGAAACCACATAATACTACAGGTCAGGCGCAATGTGTGTGATGAGGTAGGTGCGTTGCAGCAGGGTAGTGTGAATTACTATGCAGTTGCTTTGTGAATGACCAACACTTGCAAAGCAAGCTACATGTCATGGGAAAGGCATGTCACTAGGCAGCTGTTTTATTTCAGTTTCAACAAAAAGATAAATTACATGCAAAAAGCTGTAGTAATGCATCTGTTAGGGCTGAAGCCCAAAGTGCCAAAAATAAGGAGATGTAAAATTAGGGTTAGACATCCCTGGAACCTTGAAAATCAGTGCTGTGGTGTTTTTTAGGGTTTGAACAAACATGCGACAACGTGTTGGCATTACTGTTATATCAGTATGGTCTTGTCAGACAATATAAATGAAGCAGCAGTGCTTGCGTAGAGAGTGCTTATATTGGGGTAACCAATAAAACCAACACTGTGTCACATGATCAGACAAACCTCAAGGCACACCACACCACACCGCTGATTTGCCAAGCTGCCAGTGACTTCTAACCCTAATTTTTCATCTCGTCAGTTTTGCTGCATTATGCTTCAACTCTAATAGATGCAGTAACATAGTTCATTGGCAAGATATATCCATTTATGCAATAGGAGTGGAAACCAAAGCAGTAAAATAAATCTATTTTTTCTCACTGGTGTTAAATAAATGGCAGAACCACCATTTATTTAACATCCTAATGTCAATCAAGCACCATTTATTTAATACCCTGCAATCAATCATCCCCCCTCCTGCTGGAACTAGATCACTACTTATCCCCCCCCCCCAGCACTACTTGCAGCAAAATTTTCACCTTCATTTCAAACAGAAGCACACCTTCAACTCACATTCAATTCCAGCCCCTCACCTAGACAAAAATAAAATGCCAGTACAAACCACCAAAGCACTACTTCTCTGTCTTTTAATTTTTTTATTTTTACTATGCAACTAGTAAATCCACATCTACCCCAAATGCAGCTATGGCCACTGCTAACTACGTACTGGCAACACAGACTCCTGCCCTCTCCTTCACAAGTTCACCCTGAGATGAGTGCTCAGCCTTTCCAATTAAATCTAAAAAACATTGCAAACCATCAAACACTTTGCAGTACCTTCTCTCTGCTGTCCAGCCACCACTAAGCACTCCAACTGCATTTTCCTGTCTCTCCAGTCCAGTAATGGTCCTTGTCACTGCAGGACTGTCAAAGACAATTGCTGTCCCTCCAGCTGCCACACTTTGGAAACACACACGCTCTTCATCTTTTTTGAGTCTCTGAGATTTTTCTTTTGTTTTCACAACCCAACCAATGAGCGCGTACTGTATATTGTACGTGCTCTGGTACAGCTCAGTCGGCATCTGGCCGTGGCAGGGTGAAGAGGGCTGTGCCAGTCACCCACATGGGTTGGGAAGCGGGGGTGTGGGGTGGTGAGTTAGTGCCTACCGGTGCAGGGGGGGAGGTTGAGGGACCACTAACCACCAGGGAACAGGGATCTGAATTTTGATTGGTGTAACGGTGATCGGAGCTGGGGTGGACACTACACTATGGAAACAGGGCTCCAGAAATTATTTTTATTTAACAGTGATCGGGGCTGGGGGGAAGGGGGGAACACAACACTGTGAAAACATGGATCGGGGGATATTTTTATTTAACATGGATCGGTGCTGGGAAGGGGGTGCACTACACTGGGGGAACAGGGATCGGGGAATAGTTTTATTTAACATGGATCAGGGCTGGAGGGGACACTACATTATGGAAACAGGGATTGGGGACTTCCCTGTATTTAACAGCCATCGGGGCTGGGGTTGGGCTGGCCTGGCACAATCCATGGCAGCACAGTCATGCAGATGAGCCCATAAAGGGCATGCAAATGGCCCCATTGTATTGTGTATTTCCAATAAGCTCCTCTGCATGTTTGGGCTGAATATCACCCATAGGGTCCACGGTGCATACCAGCATGTGCTGTGCAGTTCCCCTATGGGCAGTAGTCAGCCCGCACCCTGGTTGCACTGCACGGCACATGGCAACCCCCCGCTGTGTGCCATGCAACCAGGGTCCAATATTTAGACAGAATGCGTAGTCTTTTTGGATTGCACTTTCTGTTTGAATATTGCACCAGAGCAGGTCAGCACAAATTATTTGTGTGGCGCACTGGTATGCGTGCGCATTCAGCCAGCTCTGAATATGCCCCCCATAGTGCATATAAATCATATATACAATGGACTGACTCAAAATAGGCAGTTTGTCAAACTTGTGAATTTAAATACACATACATTGCATATAAATCATATATACAATGGACAGACTCAAAATAGGCAGTTTACAAACTTCTGAGGGAGAAGAAGTTTCATAACTCCCTTGTGGTTTTAGCACAAGTAAGTTCTGCTCTTGCCCCCTGACATGTGAAAATAAATTGCATATTTTGAGTTTGTCTGTCGAATATCCCATATCTGTCTGTCTGTCTGTCTATCTATCTGTTCTATCTATCTTGCAAAAAACTATGTTAATGCACACATTAGTATTGAAGAACACAAAATGCACGAAGTAAGGATATAAAAAACATTAGGGTTTGGAATCTCGGGAGTCTTGGCGAATTAGTGGTGTGGTGTTCTTGGGATTCTCAAACCTAAAGCCCAGCTGCGTGCCCCAAATCCCTAGCCTCTGCCTGAAACACAAGTTATAGGTCCAAGCTTGTGCCTTATAGGCATATAGTGTTTGGAGGTAGAGGAGCATAGCTCACCAAATGTGTCCAACAGAATCAGTCATAACCTGCGAGCCCTGCATGAAGCAAGAGATCATGTATAATGAAGCGTGAGAGCAAGAACAGTCATAACTTTCTTTGCACAGGGCCCAGAGGTCCCTGCACAAAGCATGACAGTGTGTATAACTTTGTTTGCTTGGGGGAAGGGTGGACATTAGGGTTAAGAACCATTTATGGGCAAGCTGGATGGACCATTGGTGTTTCCTGCCATCATCATCTATGTTTCTAAAGAACACTACACCGCCAATTCGCCAAGACTCCTGAAACTCCAAACACTAATGCTTTTCATTTCCCTACTTTGTGCGCTTTGCGTTCTTCAACCCTAATGTGTGCACTAACATAATTTTTTGCAATTAATTTCCCTTCTTCTTGTGTAGGGAATTGTGTCCTCATCCAGGTAGATTCCTTGTGAATGAACAGAATAGTTGACATATTTCAAGCCCTGTGTCACCAACCACCTAACAAGTGAAAGCCAACACTGTCTCACTGTTTGGGATTACATCATTATAGCCTTCCATCGTAGCATAAATAATAAGTAAGAGATCTCTTACCTGCGTCCTGAAGACATTTGTGATGGGGTTCTCAAAGGAACATCCAGTCGTACCTGTAAAATAGCTCTTCTGGAACTAAATAGGACAAACAAGGTGGGGTAATCATAAAACAATATTTATCTGATGTATGGGGTCGGTGTCCTGCCAGACTGGGGTCGGTGTCATGTCACAGCATGGCCGGTGGAAATAAAGGGGAAAAATGGGTTAATATGAGGAATAAAATACCAATTAGCTGGGTCAGGTTGGAGTGGGTTAGGCGAGGGGGGGGATACTGCTACCTGGTGGGAGTATAAAAGGCAGAACAAGCTCTCCAGTAGGTGCAGTAGCACAGCAGTAGTGCTACCACCTACCATGCTAGGGACCAAGGTTTGGGAATAGGCTTGAGTCACTCAGGTGCCATTGGGGGAGAGGATTCAACGCCTGTGGGACCACGCTCTCTCCCATGGGGGAGAGGTTATTTCACGTTGATCATTGATCACCACCAGGTGAAGGCCTACTGGCACTGCAGTGCAAGTGGTTTTCAAGGGTTTTCTGATGTTTGAGATCAGCATGTGCATGCCTCCACGTGGACACGTGTGGACGTCATATGTGGCATGTGGCAGGGGTGAGGGAGAAAATGTAGGAAAAACTTGGTGCCAGGGCAGGATGAAGCTGTCAGCAGTCTCAGGCTCTGCATCTCCAACAGGGTGCCGGATTTCCAAACTGGATGAGGGTCTCCGGGGGGAAGAGGATGGCCCTCCCCTCTTCTGGCCCTACCATGGAGGGAATCTGTGGTGGTGCCAAAGGTCCGAGGCAAGTCCCTATGATGATGGCTGACAGTGCTGGGTGGCTAGCAGCAGAAGGGGGCTTGTCAGTGGTGCAGAGCCTGCAGCAACCAGAGATTCATCCTGCCAGCTGCTGTTTTTCCCATGTTTCATACCCACTCAACTTCCCTAATGCAGTGCATAGCCCTGTCAGGCCTTGACAAGCACATCGACTCTTGTGAGGGAAGACTCCCAGGTCTGTCATAAGGTGTCGGCAATGTGGTAGAACAGTGCGCTGCCCTTCCCCAGGTTGGTAGTGGTGCTACATGGCAGCACCATCCCTAGCCTCGGGCTGTTCAGCCAGCTTCCCAAGCTTCTCCCTGAACTAGAGTTGCTGGCATGGGACACAGCACGCTACCTGTGGGGCCAACAGGTTGCCCTGAATACAACATTTCTTCATAACGTTGTTGTTTTGGATATTTTGACCTCAAATTGTCAACATAGTCTTTTTATGAAACCACCTTCACAGCATGACAGGTGTAATTTATGAAATCCTGTCTGAAACATCATTTTCTGGAATGAGTGTGAAAAAAATGTTTTCCTCAGGATCTGAAAAATGACAGATGTCATGTTTATGAGGTGGTGTAAAAAAAGGCTGTGTTGAAAATTTGAAGTCAAAATATTGAAAAATAGCAAAGTTACGAATAACTGTTACAAAATGTCAACATTTCTTCATAGTTTTGTTGTTTTTGAGATTTTGACTGCAATTTTTCGATATAATTATGACCCCACCTTATGATCAAGGTGGGTAAAATTCTTTTAATTCCTTATCAAAAAGGTGATTTTGAGGAGCGACTGAGCAAACATATTTTGGGGAATTTAAAAAATATCACCTTCCTTGTTTATGAAGAGGGACAAAAAAAAGGCTATGTTGAAAATTTGGAGCAGAAATGTTAACTGGCAAAGTTAGCTGGCCTAGTGGTGGGGTTGCTGACTTAGTGGCATGGAGGGCTGAGACGCTGTGCACCTTTCCTCCTACTACGCTGGTACCCAAGTTTGGGAACAAGCTTGGATTGCTGGGGATTGGCTGGGGAGGGGTGAGGATTGAGCATCTGGAGGACTGCTCTCCTCTCCTGAGGTGGGGAGGTCTGTCATCGGCCTTTGGCCATCCCCAGGTGGAGGCCTGGAGGTAGCACCAGCATCCACGCATCAAGAAGGGAGGGGAAACGGTTCTGTGGTGTGCATGTACCTCCACCCCCATATGCTCACATGTCACCACAGCAGGAGAAAATTGAAAAGGAAAACAGACTCAGGCTGCATGAAGTTCTGCCCGCCCGCCCCAAACCACGCCAATACCCAGACCTCCGATCCATACTAGATAATAGATGTCCAGTTTGGGGGAGGATGGCCCTCCCCTTCCTGGCCCACCACACAGGGCAAGCCGTAGGAGTCACTGGATGCAAGATGAGTACAGAGGGAGGTGATGGCCAGTTGAGGATGGGGCAGGGATAGAACTGACTAGCCCCTACCTGAGTCAGCCAGAGAACAAAGCAACATGAAAAAAGACAGTTATGAGTAAAAGTTCAAAACCCTTTAAAAAGCTATTAACTACACTTACCTTGTTTTCATTCAGTTTGCAGTCAGCCACGGTAGCAGCAGGATGTTCGCCGGTCAAGGATTACGTTTGGACTGAGTATATGTAAATGAAGTGCGTTATGTTGGGGGTTGACTGACCAAAAGATCGCCAGTAGACCATTTTTCTTTTTACAGTTTAAATGAAAAAATAAAATATAAAAACTTTTATAGGAACTGGAGTTGACTGACAACAGGAACTTCCTGTTTGGGAGCAGGAAGGGTGGGAACACATAGGACTCACCATCCTTGAAGGAAAAGAGTAGCCCCCCCCCCCCAGTTGCTGGAGGTCTGACTCTGAGCAAGGAAGAAGGAGACTACCAAGAAATAGAGGAACTTCCTGTCCCAGAACAGGAAGGGCAGGAGCTGTAAGGGCACAGAGGTAGTAGGAAAGTGGGGAGAAAAACTTAAAAAAAAACAAAAAAAAAACCACTAGTTCCCACATTAGGGACAACCTAGAGCAGAGACAGCCCCAAGGAAGAGGAGAAAGAGAAAGAGAGAGAAAAAGAAAAGAAAAGAAAAGAAAAGAAACAGAGGCAGTATGGATATCTACAGTTGCCATGGGTGCAGAGCTCTCATACCCAGAGGACTTCTTTGGAGAGTGGGGCACTGTCCCATCTGCAGGAATCTACACAAACTAAAGGCACAGCTGAATGCAGCATGGAAGGAGATATCTCAGCTGTGGGACCTGCTGTGTCAGAACAGAAACTGGAATCCGCACCCTCATATTCCACAACATCAGTTCCCCCCCAGAAATCCACTCCCACAGAGAAAATCTGTTCCATGGGGGTGGAAGGTGGTACAGAAAGGAGGAAGTAAACTGGGCAGGATGGATCAGCTAAACTGTCTCCATGCCACGACCATCCCAACTGCAAACTGTTTTTCACCGTTGATGGAGGAAAAGGATCTCAGCCAAATGGAAGAGGACAACAAACCAGTCAAATGAAAAAGCCTGCAATCAGATAAGGAAAAACGGTGGAGGCAACATACTGTAAAGGACAAGAAGGAAAGAACTAGGAAAATAATCATCATGGGGGACTCCATGATCAGTGGGGTAGAGACCTAACTGAGCGACTACGGACAGTGCTAGTCAGATGCCTCCTGGGTCCTCAGCTAAAGGCAGCACTGATCACATTAGAAGGATAATGGAGAAAGAAGAGGAGAACCTGAGAACCTGAAAATCCTGGTACACCTGAGGACAATGACCTGGCAGGACAGTCGGTAGAGGAAGCCAAACGAAACCTAGTTAAACTAGGAGACCAACTGGCCACTCAAACAACCTCCCTGGCCTTCTCCATGGTCCTTCGTGTGTGGGACAAGAGCAGTAGCACAGAGAAGATCAGGAGTAAAGAAATCGAAGAGTTCAATGAGTGGTTATGGAGCTGGTGTCAAGAAAGAGGCTACCACTTCTTTGGTGCATGGGGAGACTTCTGGGATAGGAGGTTCTTCAGGTACGATGAACTGCACCTAACGAGGGAAGAAGTGAGAGCATTGGGCCAAAAATTTGATGTGTGCATTGGCCATTTAAACTAGGAAAGGGGGTACTAGAGTCAGACGACCCTATCAAAGACACCCTAGAAGATAGGAACTTAGCCATAACTCCCCCCAAAACAGGGATTAATCACGGAATGCAAAAAGGGACTAGCAGGAACATGAAGGGAGGTAAACAAACACAAATGGAAGTGTTAAAACACAAGGTCAAGGGAGGAAAAATTAAAGAGAGGGTTGACACACCGTGGAAAGCCATATGCATGAACGCTTGCAGCCTGGTGAATAAAATCTTAGACATAATGGCCTTGATGTCATTGGCTGACCTGGACAGTGTTACTGTGACCGAGACATTGTACACAGGGAACCATGACTAGAATACAGCTGTGCCAGGGTACACTCTGTTCTGAAAAGATAGGGTAGGAAAAAAAGGGGGAGAGGAGTTGCTATAGATGTTAGGGAGGAAATAAAAGCTACAGAAGTACAGGACATAAGGGAGGTAGGGGAGGCACTGTGGGTCATGCTGGAAATGGGGAATGGCCATTCGAGTAGGTGTGATCTACAGACCTAAGACACAAGGGCAGGAGTTTGACAATGCACTAGTGGAAATAATTCATGAAATGGCAGCAAAAGGGGAGATATTGCTGATGGGAGACTTCAGTTTGTCAGATGTCTATTGGAGCACCCATACTGCAGCCACAGCAAGGAGTAGAAACATCCTGGAAGCTCTTCAGGGGGTGGGGCTCAGACAGCTAGCGGTAGAACACACCCATGGGGGGCAATATTGGACCTGGCGCTCACCAGTGGAGAAAGGGTAATGGATGTAGAAGTGAGGAATCACCTGGGGTCCAGCGATTACACTACGGTATGGTTTAATGTGAGGAAAGTAGAGGAATCCAGCCACACAAAGGCAATTGGCTCATGGATTTCAGAAGGGTCAGTTTTGCAAAGATGGAGGTATGTCTGAAGAAAGCCCTAGGGAGTAGAGTGGGAAAAGGGGATATAGAGGAACAATGGGCACATCTTAAAGGAGCCATAACGGAAGCCACGAGCCTTTGCATTAGGCAAATAAGTAAAACAAAATGGAAGAAAAAGCCACTCTGGTTCTCACAATAGGTGGCTGGCAGGGTGAGGAAAAAAAGATTGCATTCAGAAAATACAAAGAAACGCAGAGGGAGAAAGATAGAGGAATGTATCTGGAAAAGCTAAAAAAGGCGGGGAAAGCAGTCAGAAAGGCCAAGGCACAGACAGAGGAAAGAATAGCCAATGCAATTAAAAAAGGAGACAATACCTTTTTACATATGTTAGAGAGAAGAGAAAAAACAGGGGTGGGTTTGTGAGACTAAAAAGGAAAGGGAGGGGTTCAGCAGAAGGGGACCAGGAAAAAGCAGAAATCCTGAACAAATATTTTTGTTCATTGTTCATGGTAGAAGGGGACAGGGAGGGACCACAGCTAGATGTAAAAAGTACCAAGGGGAGGAGTGTAGATTCTAGTCCATTCACAGTAGAGGGAGTCCTAAAGGAATTAGAAAAACTGAAAACAGATTAAGCAATGGGGCCGGATGGAATACATCCCAGAATTCTAAAGGAACTAAGAAAGCAGCTAGCAGGGCCACTGACAGCCTTGTTCAACAAATCATTAGAAACAAGTATGATTCCGGCAGCATGGAAGAGGGCAAATGTTGTCTCTCTCCATAGGAGCTGTAACAATAATAATACATTTTATCTAATATAGCGCCTTTCATAAATCAAGGCGCTGCACAGTCACATAAAACAAAATGATAAAAACAGATAAAATCACAGAAGTTCAGGGAACTCTTTATCCCACAGAAAGGTCTTTAGTGCCTGCTTAAAGCACCCCACTGTCCTGCACTCACGTAGCTGTCGGGGCAGAGAATTCCAGAGGGTAGGGGCAACAAACCCAAAGGTGCGAGCCACAGATGACTTTAAACAGACCCTTGGGATCTCCAGCAACCCCTCTTCAGCCGAGCAGAGCTGTCGCAGTGGGGTGCAAGGAACCAGGAGCTCTTTCAAGTAGTCAGGACCCTGTCCCGTGTAGGGCTTTGTAAGTTAATAAACCTACCTTAAAGGTGATCCGCCACTGAACAGGCAACCAGTGCAGATCGCGCAACACTGGGGTAATATGTGTTCTCCTTGATGCCCCAGTCAATAAACGTGCTGCAGCGTTCTGCACTAGCTGCAAGCGGCGGATATCAACCCCAGGATGCCCTAGGTAAAGGGAGTTGCAGTAGTCGAGACACGATGTCACAAAGGCGTGGACCAAAACGGCAGATTACTGGATGGAACAATGTGCTTGATCCTGGCAATGTTCCTAAGATGGTAAAAGGCCAGCTTGACGACTGCCGACACCTAATGTCGAAGGGTCAGACCATCGTCAAGCACCACTCCCAGGTCACGCACCCGCTCAGAGGTAAGAATCTGGGCACCCCCCAGGATTAAACCAGAGGGGAGATCAGTCCTCAACCCCTTTGTCCTATGACCTGGGTCCACAACCAAAACCTCATTCTTTCCTGGGTTCAACTTTAAACCACTGGAACTCATCCAATCTTGGATTTCTACAAGGCAGCTGTTCAATACTGAGATAGCTCTAACCTGATCGGGGCCAAAAGACAGGTAGAGCTGGGTATCATCAGCATAGCAGTGAAACCTCAGCCCATACCATTTTACAATGTCTCCGAGGGGCAGCATATACACTGCAAATAACATGGGTGACAGCACCCAGCCCTGAGATACCCCGCAAGGCAGAGAGAGAGACTTGGAAGAAAATATTCCCGAGATGACTCTCTGAGATCTACCGGCGAGGAAAGAGGTAAACCATCTGAGGACTGTCCCAGACAGCCCACAGATGAACCTCAAATGCTCGAGTAAAACCCCATGATCTACAGTGTCAAAAGCTGATGACAAATCAAGGAGTACCAAGATGGAACGGTTTCTCTGATCTCTCGCCATCAGAAGATCATTGAGCACCCGAACCAGAGCAGTCTCAGTACTATGCCTCTTACGAAAACCCGATTGGAGAGGTTCGTATAAATTATGGATGGTTGAATGGTCTTCCAGTTGAGCTACCATAACTGTCTCAATAACCTTTCCCACAAAAGGAAGGTTAGAGATAGGCCTGTAGTTCGCTAGGTTCTCCAGGTCCAAAGAAGTTTTCTTCAGGAGGGGTGTCACTACCACCTGCTTTAGGGAGCTGGGAAACTCACCCAAATCCAAAGAGCACCGGACAATCCGAGCTAAGACTGGGCCGATGATATCACTACAACCCAGAATCAGGGAGGTAGGGCCCAGATCTAAACTACAGCAAGTGGGACGCATCCCCTGGACAAGCCTCATAATGTCAACGAACTCCAGCAGATCAAAGGTACTCCAGGAAACTCCGGGCTCCATGACCAAGCGCCGTCCGACACCATCCCTGATAGAGTGAAGCTGATGGCATTCCTGCCTGATGTCGGCCACCTTATTCACAAAGAAATGAGCGATCTCATCACACTCACTTTGAGAAAAGGCTCGACGGAACTGCTGACAGGCTGGGTTGCACAGCCTGTCAACAGTTCGGGAGAGCTGAGCCGGTCGACTCTGTGTGACAGCAATTTCCCTGGACAGGAATTCTGCTTTCTTATGGGAAATTTCTGTTTGACAGAGTTTGTAATGCTCTAGGAAAATAAGGTGGTCGGCATCCAAGGCAGTCCTCTGCCAGCGACGCTCTAACCTATGCCCCTGCCTCCGCAGCTCCCTCAGAGCCCCATCAAACCATGGGGCCCCGGGGTGAAGCGGAAGGGGGCGAACACGAACAGGAGCAATCAGATCAAGAGCTAAAGAAATAGACCTATTATAGGCCGAGACTAAAAGCTCAGGATCTGTGCTAAACTCGCCAATCAATGAGAGGTCAATCACTGCCATCAGGTCTTCAGGGATCACATCCCGTAAAGGGCGGTAACTGACCATCTTCACAGGGGCCAACCTACCCAGGTGGGGCCAAAAAATTGAACCCAACGGTGTAGTGATCAGACCAACTGACAGGTTCCACCACCAAGTCGGAGGCCTCGATCCGCAGGAGGAAGACCAAATCAAGAGAGTGACCACCTTTGTGAGTAACTGAGAAACAACCTGTGTGAAGCCCAGGGATGTCATCACCTGGAGGAAGTGTTGTCCAAAAAGTGAGGATTCATCATCGACCCAGGCATTGAAGTCGCCCAGAACCATCAGTCTGGGTGACTCCAATGCCATGTCGGTGGCGAAGTCTGATACTTCCTGTAGGAATAGCTTCTCATCACCTGGTAGACGGTAAATGAGAGCTATCCTGCAGCCCACACCAGTTACCACCATGCACACAGCAAGGAGGAGACTGGTAACTATAGCCCAGTCAGGCAAACCACAGTGGTAGGAAAATTGATGGAATCATTACTCAGGGAAAGGATTGTGACATACCTTGAATCCAGCAGACAGCAGGATCCGAGACAGCATGGTTTCATGGTAGTCAGGTCTTGCCAAACAAACTTGATAGATTTCTTTGACTGGATGACCAGGGAGATTGATTAGGGAGGGGCGGTAGATGTGGCCTACCTGGATTTTAGCAAGGTCTTTGATACTGTCCTGCATAAAAGGCTAATAAACAAATTGAGCAGCCTGGGAGTTGGGTCAGGGATTGTTAACTGGGTTAGAAATTGACTGAGCGGTAGGACACAAAAGGGTGGTAGTGAACGGAGTTCAGTCCATAGAAAGAGAGGTAACCAGCAGGGTGCCTCAAGGATTGGTGCTAGGCCCAGTCCTCTTTAATGTCTTCATAAGCAACATTGCAGAGGGGCTGGAGGGGAAAGTGTGCCTCTGTGCAGATGCCACAAAGATCTGCAATAGCGTAGACACACCAGGGGAGGGTGTGTGGAAAGAATGTGAAGGGACCTGGGAAGCTGGAGGATTCGTCAAATGTATGGCAATTGAGATTCAAAGCATAGAAGTGCAAAATTATGCACTTAGATCATGGGAACCCAAGAAAGGAGTATTCAATGGGTGGTGAGGTACTGTCAGCCACCAAACAAGAGAGGGATCTAGAAATAATTATATCTGAGATCTAAAGGTGTCCGGACAGTGTGAGAAGGAGGTTAGAAGGGCCAGTGGGATGTTGGGGTGCATAGGGAAAAGCATCAAAAGCAGGAAAAAGGAGGTGGTGATGCCACAATACAGATCATTAGTGAGACCTCACCTGGAGTTCAGTATCCAGTTTTGGAGGTTGCATCTCAGGATGGACATAGAGTGGTGGCAGTCCAAAGAAAGGCTACAAAAAATGGTACAGGAGCCGTATCAGAAGTCATATGAGGAGAGGCTGAAAGACTGCAATATGTATTCTCTAGAGATGCGAAGAGAGAGGGGAGGACATGATACAGACGTATAAATACCTTAAAGGTATCAGTAAGGTACAGGAGGGTAGCATCTTTCAGAAAAGAAGATGGACAAGAACTAGGGGACATGAGGTGAAGTTGGAGGGAGGAAGATTCAGGGGTAATGTGAGGAATTATTTCTTTACAGAGAGCGTGGTGAATGCTTGGAACATCCTCCCCGCAGGGGTGGTAGGGGCAAAATGGTGGAGGGGTTCAAGAGGGGGTGGAACAGGTACAGGGGAAGGATTCTGGAAGCAAAAACCAGTGCAGCTAGAATATCCGGGACTGGGAAGGGAGAAGCCAGAGAGGGAGAGAGGGGCAGCAAGGTCAGCTCCCAGGGTGGGGGCTGACCAAACAAGCAGACACGAAATACCGTTAGGCCTATTCTGCTGGCATTTTAGTATGTTAGTAATTCAAAAATGCATGGGACACACACAAGGGAGCCCTAGAAAAAGGGAAGAAGAATAGGAAAGCCACAGATCAACTACAGTCTGTAGCATAAGTTAAAGGCAGAAAAAATGGGCACACTAAATGGGTCAGGTGGTCCTTATCTGCTGACTAATTCTATGTATCTATGTAAAAAAAGAATGAATGAGAGAGAGAGAACAATGAGAGACTGTTTTCTTTATTATAGGTACCGACACTGGGAATTGGCCACCCCGGTGTTGGTGTGTTGCTTGGCAGCACAAGAGGAGGGTACTCCAGTGTCACACACTATGTGGTTGGGGGGGGCAACAGTGGGGGATGGGTCACACCAATGTCTGTATGGTCTTTGGCAGTTTAGGAGAGGGTACCCCAGTGTCACGTACATTCGGGGGAGAGTTATTAGTCGGCACCAAGGGTTGGGCATGCCAGTGTTGAGAACTGTAAGGAGGGGTGAATACCAACAGTAGGATTGAGCATCTGCCACTGATTTTCCTAAAAAAACCTGGGTTTGACAGGAGAAGAGGGATACTGGTGGGGTTTTGTTAAGCAAGAAGGTCAGCAACACGGATGTGTAGATGCAGCCATCCATGCCCGACGTCTTATGAAATGAAAGCAGTGTGAACAAAAGCACTTTCGTTAACACTGCTTTTGTCAAAATACAGCTTTCCTTAGAACGTTGATTTTTTTTCTATATAGTATGCACAAAAACAGAACAGTTTTTAAGTAATAATTCAAAAACTGCATAACTTACCAGCATAAAAATTACAAAAGCCTGTACTTTGGACCAAACGTAATCATACCTAAAAGTTTGAAGTTTCGAATCCAAATTGTTTTTAAGTTGTAGGTGAACAACAAAAAGCTTTAATTTTGGTGAATTTGTGTTTTTGTCCCTCTATAACTTTGCTCCTGCTGAAGCGATCAATATGGAATTTACAGGAGCCAGAGATCCCGGCACTGACTCAGCGCATGCCAAATTTCAGGATGATTGGTCAAATGATGGCTGCACTATTAAGGTGCACAAACTGGGGTTTAACATTAAAGTGCTTACTCAACCTTCCTCCCCCATGCCAGATATATACACTTTTGTAACTACTATGTATGAAATGTAACAATGTCTATATCAAATGTGTTTAATCTGTGTAAATCTGTATGTCAATCTCTCTGTAATACTGTATCACTGTTGTCCTCTGTGTGACGAGGTACGTTTGTAAACGAGCCTTTGGCTCAAAGGTTGTAAATCCATTATATAAATAAATAAATATACAGGTACTTCCATGTCTATATTTTATATTTATACAATAGGGGTGAGCGGATACAGCACTGGATGAATGCATGTATCCTCATGACTGTGTGGATAAATCGACAAAACGACATTTATCCACAGTCATGAATTTATCCACAGTCGTGACATAAGTTCAGCTCCCTTCATTCTGCTAGCCTTCCTAATTCTGCCCACCCACCGAAACCACTACGACACCGCTAGCTCATACTGTCACAAAAACTGTCACAACTCTATAAAACCTCCAAGCCTCTCCTCTATGCCTCAAAACAACATACCAACAACGGCACATACCTCCGTATACACAGCACACCGTTTCACTCTCGAGAACCGAGAAAAGCAGCCGACATACTCTAAACAAATTCTGCAGCCTGCCCATAGCCAGTCTAAAACCTATCATACACAGCTTTCAAACATCAACACTCAACCAGCAATCATAGCACCACACAGAAACACAGATCAACACACCCACTAACCATGTTCAAAAGACAGAAATTTATAACTGCACTACAAAAAAAAAGATATAATTTAAAAATCAGCTTATCACCCTGTTGTATTAATGGAATACGTGATGACCAGTGGTAGAATACACTATTTATCTGAACTCATGGAGAGTGACCTTGGGAACCATCATTCGTGGCTCTGCTGTGCTCCACCACTCATGAGGTTACCCAAAGTCAGTCTCCAGTCATTCAGATAAATAGTGTATTCCACCACTGGCCATCACATATCATTCATATTCATATATATATATATATATATATATATATTTATGCAACAGGGGTCAGGATAAAAACTGTAGAATAAAACCATTTGTAATATATGGATTTTAAAAATAATACCCCCAAAAAGCATACAAAAAAAACCCTGTAATACCTTAGTCAGTGCCGTAATACTATACTTCCGGTCCCCGTAATACTATACTTCCGGTCCAATAATACTATACTTCCGGTCCTCGTAATACTATCGTTGGGATCACCAACTTTTCTAGTGTCCAAAGCATAGTTTTTTTTGTTTCTTTTCTTTTTATTCCTGAGAGAGAGAGAAGCAGGACTCCACGCAGGAAGGGGGGATGTGAGTGAAGAGCGAGAACAAGCAGCACGGAACCATCCCACAAGGAATCCAGAGGTAAAACCTCGTCAGCATTTCGTATCCATATATTACAAAAAATAACAGTTAGGTTCGAGTGAATCACTCGGCTGTAATTCCATCTCGAGGTTCTGGGGACATAGGAACCTCTCGAGCCGCCTCGAGGTTACCTATGTCCCCAGAACTCATGGAATTACAGCCTTGTAATTCACTCGAACCTATCTATTATTCTATTTATCTTTGCTACTATGGTAATAAATTTATTTATCCACATAGTAACTACATCATCACCCATTTATTCACACAGTAACTACATCACTAGCTCATTTATCTACACAGTTCTCTCCGGAATTCATTTAGAATGTTCGGCCTCAGAAGCAGTACTAACCATATTTAAATGTCAATAACTTAAAAACGAAAAAGATAACATGGTACTGTGAGCACGAAAATTGCTCAGCACAAAATTATCTACAAAATGAATACTGTTTCATTTATATAAACCCTGTATATTGTATATGGTTAGCAAGAAAACAGAAGAAAATGTAATTTTTGTTTACTTTTTGACAAACAAATATAAATAACTTTAAAACAAAAATGATAGCATGGTACTGTGAGCACGAAAAATGTTCAGCTCAAAAATATCTACAAAATGAGTGGTGTTTCATATATAGATACCATTTGTTTTTATAATTAACAAAAACAGCATAAAATTCAATTTTCTTTTCCCTTTTTGACAAATTATTTACACCTACCAAAATCAAAATGTTCACACAACATCTAAACCTGTTGCATAAATGGAATATGCAGTGGTTTAGTGTGATAATGCATTATTTTAGTACAGTTTCAGTGACCTCAGAACTTCACTGTGCCTTCGGCATCACGGAGGCATTGGAGGTCACTGAAACTGTACAGATAAATGCATTATCACACACTGAACCGCTGCATATCCCTTATATATATTATATATGACAAAGAACCTCTATGCGCAAACACTGAGGCAAGGGTTACCCCAAGGGGCATTTGGCTGGGAAGCCAAGTTTCAAGAAAATACAACATCACACATGCCCCCACATTGCAAAGCATCATGGGCTACATATGCAAATCACCACAGAATGTTATGCTGGTCCAACTTTAAGCAGAATTGCATGGTGCCAAAAGGCCTCTCACACAGTTTGCAAGGGTGCTAACAGAAGACATAGACACGTGTTTCGTCCTACCAGGACTCATCAGTATGCCTCATCTGTTTGACACCCCAGTGCAATGGACCAGCTACCCTTAAGGCAGTGTGCCTTGGATATATTGTGGTGAACCCATTAAAATAAAAAAACATTTAAAAGACAAAGAACCTCTGTGCGCAAACACTGAGGCAAGTGTTACCCCAAGGGGCATTTGGCTGGGAAGCCAAGTTTCAAGAAAATACAACATCACACATGCCCCCACAATGCAAGTTGGCCTCTTTTTAAGATTTCCGTCCAAATCTGGGGACAGCTTAGATAGGTCCCCTCCTCATGAGCACGAGTGGTAAATGTTAAATCCCCTTGGAATGGGTTTTCTGGGTTATCCCAAAATTACATGTTGGGATTTACAATTGACCACTTACAGTACATGGTCATGAGAAGGTGGCCTGTCTAAGAAATCCCCCTAGTTTGGCCTGAAAATGTTAAAAATTGGCCAAATTATTGGCATTTGCAAAGGTGTGCCATGATATCTGCGACATCGGGACAAGCAAGGCCAATAAGGGGGACAGAAAAGGAAGACTGTCGAAATAGCAACTGAGGATTTCCCCCTCCATGAGTTGCACCCCCCCCGGAGTTGGAATATTGAGTGGGGAGGTGTGTGGGACAATGCCCCCACAGATACAACAGTCGCCGTATCTGCAGTCACCCTTTTCTACTCGCCCTAATTGCATGTGGCTTTTCTTTTTTCACCAAAGTCACATAAAACCATTTGCAAATGCCTATGTTAAAAAATACAGCGGCATTGTGTGTGACATCACTGCTGCTGAGCACTCGCAAAGTCCAGTACAGGTTTACAGCAATTTGGCAATTTTTGTGAAGATGCGGGTGCTTTGTCAGTGGCACAAACACGCTCACACACACACACACACATATATACATATGTGCGCATGCATGCGCACGCATGCACACACACACATACACATACACACTTATATGTTGCCCAAGGCCTGCATCCTGTGGCCTTGTGTCTCACAACGTACAAGTACAGTGTTTGTCATGGGGTGTAACTGTATTCCTCATACTATTGTATGTTATATTTAGGATATTAAAACGTGCTTGAAAACTGTTTTGTGCTTTGGCATTCATTTCAGTGGGGTTTGCAGTTGGTGGTGGATGGGGGTGGGTGGAGTTATGGTTCAAATAACCCTAACGTCACATTTCTTTATTTGCATACAGTGTCTTGGTTTTTAGAAAGCCATTTTTAAATAAAATATCCATCTAAAAATCTTATTTTTTGTCACTTTACTAAGAAACCCTAACTTGTGCAACATATACATATATATACCTGAGGTTTTTCACATGTTATCTCCCCCCCCACCCTCACATTTCTCACTGGCACCATGTAGTGTTACACTTTGACCCCACAGGCACACAGCATGCCCTGTGGAGGAGTCTGAGCCCTTTAGCTCAGCACATAAGGTTATTTCAGAAGTGAAATAAGCTCCACCATCCCTGCCCTGAGGGAGCACTACCAACAGAAGCATTCTCCTAACCATGGCCACCCAGTTGTGGAAGGTATAGGCTCGTTCCCAGACCCAGTTTTCCTGCATGCTGTAGTTCCATAATGCATGGCTGCTGAGTCATTGGACAACATGTATGTACTGCATTAGTTGTACAGCATTTTCTTTCCCTTGGCAGCCAACTTACATCTGTCTCCCTTTATTGACGTTCTCCTCCACCACCCCTGGTTGACTGACCTAGACGTCCTTCCAAACTTAAATCACTGTTTTGCTCCATGTAGCATACATGTGTATAATTTTTCTCATCAAAATAAGTCACTGTCATTGGCCTTTGTTTAAATGCTGCATTCAACAGTAAGGTATTTACAACCAGCAAAATGTTTTGAAGTACAAATACTATTGAGGTCCATATGGACTGTAGGTTATGGCTCTGTAGTTTCCCTGGCCAAGCAAAGTGTTGTTACCTTAAGGCGGGGGAGGAAGCTTGGGAGAGGAAACTTGAATGGCCATTTACAAACTTCAAACACACTCATTGTTCTTCACAGGGTTTATTTTTTGATCTATGCAAATAAACTGGACTTACTCTAAAGGCTACCAATCAGCTGAGGAGGAAAGAACAAAGGACACTGTCTGCTGGGGTGTAGAATGATAAAGAGGGAGAATGTATCTTTTGGGCAAGAACGGTTACCTTGGTGTCAGCATGGCTCAGTTGATAACACACCCACCTCTGGCCAGAAGGTCATGGGTTCCAGTCCCACACTGGGATTGCACTCATACCATGAAATCTGTCACCCAAGTGCAGTACTAGGGGAAAGCTGTTTTGTTGGGGTGTGCCATCCTTCAGATGAGATGTTAAACTGCAGTCCCATTTTTGGTACTGTCCAGGTAGACGTAAAAGAACTAAAGGCATTTTTCGTGAGAGTAGGAATTTTCACCCATGTCATGGCCAACATTCTGTTTCCCATAAAACGTGTTCATGCAGTTTTCAACGGTGTGTTTGGATGATGATGATGTAGGAAATGGCTGCCACACATTTACAGTCACTTCACTACCAGTCTCTCTTTGCTTGTAAACTGCTTTGGGCTACAATGTATAGTAAAGGGCTATATAAATAGTGATTCTGAGTCGTCTTCTATGTCCTGTTTTGCTAATGTAACATTTCTATTTCTGAGTTTGAGTGAAAATCAGTCTCGATGTATGTACTTGCATTTACTGTTTAAAACTATTCTTTTCATGTTTTTTTTCCTGACTGCACAGTTTAACCCTATTTACTCAGGATTATATCTTGTAAAACATCATCTATTTATTAAGATATAACTGACTAGTGGTGCATTATGAAATGGATATTTTGTTGGTTTCTAATGTATCTGTTCTAACACACTATCAGAGCTAAGTAATCCTTCCTGATGATGGGGAAGGATAATGTCAAACTTTGGCTTGACCTACTGTAAGAGGACTTCTGACCAGGCTTATGGGTCTAGATGTCTGGGATATCATGTGTCAACTAAGCAGAGGGGTGAGTGTGGGCACAGGACCCTGAACAGGATGAATTAAGGTGGAGGTCTGTGACAAGTCAGTGTGAGAGGGGACTGGTGGAATTGTGAACATGCATTATGTGACACTACATATGATACATTTTTTTATTTTTTGTAAATAAAGTTTCCAATGCAGTGTCCTGACATGACATGTTTAAGGGTGAGAAAAAGGGGGGAATTCTTTCCCCATTTAAAAAAAATGTTTTTTTTTTTAATTTACCCCAAATAGGACTGTTGTAACTTCAGAGCGGAATATCCTAACGGTATGTGTAGCTGATATTCATATCCTGTTACAAACCGTACTGTTCTACGCGTTGTAGCCCAGTATAGCAGTAAGAATGCCGCAGCTCTGCTTGTTTGTTTGAAATGTCCAGAGAGATTTCTAGGGGACTTTGCCCTAAAATACAGAAATTCACTGATGTATCTCCCTTGAGAATAGTAGCCCTGAATCTGGTGAGACTCTCCCAAGCCAGTACTGAGGTGCAGTGGCATGGGGGTGAGTGAGACTCTGTCCTGAACTGTATTGGTCTGCAGTATACAGTACCTGGCCTGAGGATAAAATAAAAAAGCTTGTTTCCATTGCTATCAATGCTCCCCCCTTCACTTGGACTCAGTTCTACACTACAGATTCAAAACCAATAATGAGCTACCCTCCAATAGAGGATTTAAAGGTCTGAAATGTGCCAGCACACCAACGAAGGGCTGTATTTGTGTTGTGCGTCCCTCTTTCCAAAGGGAGTAAAATTCTGTACAAATTCATCTGAAAACAAAGTACAGTTCTGACACTCTTTGTATTTTGAGATCAGATTTCCAATACACTTGCCTTATTCCAGGGCTGGTTTCTATGACAACCGGCAGTCAGGAGGTACCCCTCCCATCCTTCATCTCTGATTGGCTGTAGGGGATACAGCAGTGCTTATCAGCGTTGCAGCAGTCTGAAGTGCCTTGGCTCTGAGTACTGGGGTGGACCCCACAGGCACAAAGAAACAGGCTGAGGTTGAGCTAGAAGCAGTATCCTTACAGCAGCTAAGCATTACTCGACCTACAGAAGACAAGCTGCAGTTGGGGAAGACAAGGTCAGAGCATGATGGAGACACGGACAGAATGTCCTGGAAGGGAGAGCGTGTGCTGCTCCTACAAAGAGAAAGGTAAGATTTTGCAAAATCTCGTCAAACATCTCTCCAGCACATACAGTTTCTTTCCACTTAAGGATTCCTGCTGCTCCTCCCTTCCTCATTCCGGCTTTCAGGTATACATGGGATTATAATTTTTTAATACTAGTTTCTGGCTGATGCCAGGAAAGCATGATTTCCCTTTCTGCCTGGATAGATGGACCATCATGTCGCAGGTGTTTCTGCAGCAGCAGCAATGCTGACAAGCATTGATACCAAGATCTCTGGAGTTGGAATGCATCTGTGTTAACCCTATACCATCCACACCCTGCTTTTGGATGGCAGTACCCATCAAACAAAAATGGTGTTAATACTATGACTTATGGTGGAAAGCTTGCAATGTTATGGATGAAGGCCGTGTCTTTTTAGTTGTGTTTGGTTTTTAAGTATTATGGCAGTTTGCTGTTTTTTTGGTGGGTGTGAAATGCAGAGCATATATAGACGCATAACCTTTTCAATATGCTGCATGCCCCCCTCTGTCTAGTGTGCTACTGATGAGTAACAAACTGCTCTGCTGGTGGACCAAGAGTACAAAGTTCTAATCTAGATTCTGCAGAGCAGCATGTAATTTTACACTTGCACTGGCAGTGGCGTTGGTTGCACCAGGCAGGACGGTTGATTTTGTTGGAGGGATGGCGGGAGAAGCAGACAAGGCAAAAAAAGAAAGCTCATACAGATAGCATCAATAGCTGGCACTCAGCAGGGCATCCTGGGGGTGACGACCATGGCAGTGTTGTCGCCCAGCTGCTTAGTGGGTGTTGTTATGGGCACCAGTATCAAGAGTGACACAGCAATATGAAGAGAAATGGGTCAAAAGAGAAAGAATGACATCATATCCCTTTTTTAATTTAAAGCAGAAGCACAAGAATTCAATAGGTTTGTGGCCATTTTCAGTTTGTTTCAGGAGTGAACTGGCAGTAAAATCTGGTAATTACAGCCTGTCCTTTTTCAATTGTTTGCACATATTAGCAACCAGGCAGCTGATTAAAATTCTTCCAACAGTCATGTTTACTGGAGTCCTTGATGGATTGGGATGTAGACACAGGAAAGAATGAAAAAAGTCTTTGTCCCTTACTGTCGTTGGCACGTGAAAGTTTAAGCTGTAACACAAAGCAAGAATAACAGCATGAGAGCACTAAATGCCATGAAAACATTAATAGTGGTTGGTCTGTCCGTCTTATATATGCCAAACCTCAACAACAGTGTTGTAGAGTCAGCATAGGTAAACCGTATAATGCATAGCAGTTGAAAGATATGGGATGCTGTCAGATGCATGTCTTCTCTTCCTCCACTCCCAGCACCAGACAGTGTTGCCAGACACAGAGTTGGGCCAGGCACCACCTCAGAGGCCAACCCGGGAGGTTTAATTTAGTCGAGCTACAGTAGGAGAGGGAGCAGTGGTGGTTTGGTAATTTTTTGGGCAGCTCCTTGGATGGGATAAGCCCTGAACCAGTAAAAGAAGGTGCCACTTGGGTACAAAGAATGGAGGAAGAAAGAGAATATTAACAAGCATTTGTCAATGCTGAATGTTTCCTTGCATGGTGCATGTGCAGGGGTGTAGTGCCTGAAGCAGGTCTGAAAGTGGGATAGTTCCAGAAACTGACTGCTGGAAGAAGCCAGAATACACAAGGATGAGGCAGAAATGAAAGGATAAACTTCCCTGTCAGCAGAATGTTGAACCAAATTGCCTTGGGCATTATGCCCTGAAAGGCCCAGTTAAGTGTACTTGGGGTAAACCCCAAAGGCCCTTTCCTGAGGGAAGCCATGGATTTCATTGCCTGGGATGGGGTTGCCTGTGATGTAGCTGATGAGCAACCTGCCATGGCTCCAGGGAAAGACAGGACCATAAATAAGTTAAATAAATGTAGCTATGTGGCAGCAGGCTACAGGGAACAACTTAGCAAGCTGGAAGCCCATGTTCACGTGTGAGCGCTGAATGCCAGGAGAAGACACCATCAGAGGAAAATTGTATGTGTTGCATACATATAATAGAAGTGTCTCTGCAATATAGCACAATTCTTACTTTGTTTAATATTCTGTTCATCAGGCTGTCCCGTTGGCACAGTAGTAGGCCAGCACTGGTGACAGTAGTGACCTGGGTTCAGGAAGAAGGCCAGCTCATTAGAGGGCTGGCCTGGGAGGATTGAGTGTCCCACAGGATTCTGTCCTCCCCTGGGCAGGAGGGCAGACTCACTGTCACTGTGTGACTGCCACCTGGGTGACCACAGGTGGCAGTGCAGGCTGGAGTGTGCACAAGGGCAGGGAGGGTCAGAATTCACTGGGTCAATTCTGACATCATGTGCCCTGTCAGGCTCTGGAATTAGCATCCTGGGGGAGGGGGGTGGGGCTAAAAATGGGAAAAACCCTCACTACTGCAGAATGATGGCCCTTACAGAGTTCATAGTCCACACCTGCTGACCCAAGATGTGACCTTTCTGTGGGACTTGGTTCAGCCTGAAGGCCATCACCTTTACTATGGGTGCACGGCAGGAGAACAGGTAAGCCCTGGGCAGGGGGGTTGGGGCTCGGTGGGACCTGAAGTAGGCTGAGAGAGAACAAGGGGAGGCAAAGAAAAAAATATGTAAGTATAATATAAAATGGGTAGGAAAAATTATGTCTGCCGATTGGCTGAAACACATCACATGACTGTGCATATATCAGCGCACGACCGCACACCTGCAATATCAGCCCCTTCCAAAACAATATTGCCATTTTATAAGATAGACAACCCACTCTAGGGTGTGCGGTCGCGCTCTGATATACGCATGCCTTGGGAGGTTGATGCACTCATCCTCTTGACCTCGTGCTTACTTATCACACCATGGTGTGCATATATGGCAGTGACGCACACCAACCTTAGAGTGGGTTATCTATTCTATATATATATATATATATATATATATATATATATATATACACACACACACACACACACACACACATATATATATATATATATATATATATATATATATACACACATACATATATAATATATATATATATATATATATAAATTAAAAAACTTAGTTTATGCATCAATTAGGGTTAAAGCAACAAAAGTAGAAATGTGGTGATAGGTTTCAATCCTAACACATCCCCCACCGACACTCAACCACTCCTTATCACCCCAATCTCCAGATCAACAGGCCAAGGTGTGCCTTGGGGTGTCGGCCTAACTCTCACCCCATTCCAATTGTAAGGAAGCTGAGATGGTACAGTATAGGAGAATGGGGTGAGAGTTGTGCCTAACGACCCAAGACACACCTGACATCTATTGGTCTGTGGAGGTGGGTGATCGGCACAGTCGGTATGGGGGAAGTGTTAGGTTGGAACCATCACCACATTTCTTACTTTGATGCTTTAACCCTAACTGATGCATTAACAAATTTTTTTGCAATTTATTTCCTTATTTTTTGAGATAGTATAATAGTATATTTATTTTACTGTGGGAGCACAGGGTCCTCCGAACCCTGAACTCCTGTCCCTCCACAGATGCGCATATGTATCTAGCTGTGGAAACGCAGGGGCCTTTGGATCCTGCACTTCCACACATCAAGTTGCAAAGCCTCTCTTCTGCTGATTGGACCCTCATCACCTCTCTTCGGGATGTAAATCAGGCTTTAGAATACCTTATCAACACCTTCACTGCCATCCTTGACTTCCATGCCCCTCTCAAATTAAGAAGAGCCAAAGGTACCCACTCTCCCTGGCTTTCTCAAGAGTTAAGGTACCTAATGCACTCCTGAGACAAAGCCTGGAAAACCTTCAAACGAACTAGACTTCACTCAGATTGGATAACCTACCACCAACTGAGAAACACCTGCAAAGCCAAAACAAACAGATAAAAGCGGGACTACCTACTATCTATGCAAGAAATGCACCTAGCCAACCCCAAAAGATTTTGGACGCAACTCAATGCCTTACTCGAGGACAACGAGTGGAACATTCTCCAAAATATGATTTTGAAAGGCTCCTTATTATCCTCGCCCTCAGATATAGCCACAGGTATAAATTTTTTCTTCACTAACCTAGATGTATATAGGGCAGGTCTACCTGTTACCCAACCCACGCCGCAAGTTTCTCTCCCAGAAGCCCCCAACCCCCTCTTCCATAAAAAAAAAAAAAAAACACCTCACAGAAAGAAGTCCTCAAACTCTTAACGGGTCTGAACCCCCGATAGTTTGCCAGGATTTGACACGCTGCCGCCTAAATTCCTCAGGATAGGAGCCCCCACGCTTGTTCACCCGATCGCACAGTTGATTAACAGATCCTTCCTCTCGCAGACCATCCCAGACAAATGGAAAATGGCGATCATTGTCCCAGTACACAAAAATGGCCAACTAACCTCATTGAGAACTACAGAACTATATCCATTTTATGTCCTACTGCAAACATTCGGGAAAGAATATTATACTATCAGCTTTACTCCTTTCTGGAGCAGACTGACACCCTTACCATATATCGACATGGATTTCAGAAATCACATGGGATAGAATCCGCTCTTCTGAGAGTCATTTCAGACATCTTCCAGGACATGGATCAAGGCTGTGCCACTGGGCTGTTTTCATAGACCTCATGAAAGCCTTCGACCTTGTAAACCACCCACTCCTCATCTCCAAGCTCCATTGTCTTGGCCTTGATTTCAACTCTCTAACATGGTTCACCAACTACTTATCAAACTGGTATCAGTGTGTCAAATGAGCTGGTGCCCATTCCTCCTTATCTCCAATCAATGACGGGTCCCCAGGGACCAATACTGGGGCCTCTATTATTCTCCATCTTCATCAATAAACTGCTGCTAAACTGGGGCATCGGTTCAGCTCACGCTGATGATGCCATATTATACAGGTCCGACAGAGACATCCCTTCTGTCAAGTCAGACCTGGAAAAAGACTTCCAGCAGTTGGAATCATGGTTCAAGGAGAACCTGCTGGTGTTCAATGCAAAGAAAACAAAAATCATGCTGTTCCATCATACCTCCTTTGATACAACTTCTCAGCCCCCCCCCCACCCCCGGTAGTCACTAGCTCCTCTGGTGTGCCCCTAGAAGGAGTGGGCCCCTTCAAATATCTGGGCAGGACTCTTAATGGGCATCTATCCTTTGAATTGCATGCATAAAACATCAAGGCAACTAATCAAAAACTTGGCCTCCGATACTGTACTGCCCCCTACCTCACACCCCATGCACGGAAGACTACTGCCTCGGCTACCCTTCTCCCAGGCTTGTTTTATGGGGCCCCAATAATTCACTCTGTCAAGACCTTTATTCTGGCCAAACTTAAGCAGGCCTATCACAGAATTGCACGCTTTGTGGCCAAAGCACCAGCCCGGGCCCACCATTACGATGTTCTCAACACCCTAAGCTGGCCATCCTCTGAGGCCAAAATGGACTTCCCTGTACTATTCCCCATCTTCAAACTCATCCACCTTCCCTCCCCATCCATCCTCTCCAATCTACTCAGGTTGAAAACCTTCCCTAGAACCCTCAGATCATCCCACCTCCCTATACTAAGCGTACCCAAAACCTGATTAGCCATATGCAAGAGATCCTTCTCTTCCGCTGCATCTCTTAGATGAAACAGCCTCCCACGCAGTTTACTCTACGTTTGTCTCTTCCCCAGTTCAAAAGACCATTCAAAGAAATTTTCTTTCCACCTCCTAATTGTAACAGCAACTGCACCTAATCCTCTCCTAACTACCTGTGTCTCCTCTCCCTCCTTCTCCCCCTCCCAATTTCTCGCCCATCCCACCCTAACATAGAAACATAGAAACTTAGAATTTAATGGCAGATAAGGACCGCTTAGCCCAGCAGGCTGCCCATTTCCCTACCTAATGGATAAGTTGCAGATCCTAGCTAACCAACAGCCTGCTTCTTCCAACCTCCACCCCCTAGAATTGCCTTGTGTCTGTCCCATGCATTCTTGAATTCCATCACTGTTTTTGACTCCACAACCTCCTCAGGAAGGCTGTTCCACGCATCCACAACCCTCTCCATGAAAAAATACTTCCTCACATTACCTCTGAGCCATCCCCCCTCTAGCTTCAAATTGTGCCCCCTTGTTCTTGCACACCTCTTTTTCTGAAAGATGCTACCCTCTTGGACTTTGTTGATTCCCTTGAGGTATTTGAAAGTTTCTATCATGTTCCCCCTCTCCCTCCTCTCCTCAAGGCTATACATATTAGGATCCTTAAGTCTCTCTTGATATGTCTTCTGGTGCAGACCCTGCACCATTTTAGTTGCCCTCCTCTGGACAGCTTCCATCCTGTCTATGTCTTTGCAGAGATTGGGTCTCCAGAACTGCACGCAGTACTCCAGATGGGGTCTCACCAGCTGTCTGTACAGAGGGATAACAACTTCCTGTTTTCTACTGGTGATGCCTCTCCCTATGCATCCCAATATCCCACCAGCCCTACTTACTGCCCTCTCGCTTTGCTTGCTCACCTTTAGGTCATCTGATATGATTACTCCCAGGTCCCTTTCCATTTTTGTTGTTGTTCGTATCTCATCCACCATTGTGTACTCTTCCCCTGGTTTTCTGTTTCCCAGGTGCATTACTTTGCACTTCTTAGCACTGAATCTAAGCTGCTATACATTTGACCATTCCTCCAACCTTGCCAAGTCCCTTCTCATCCCTTCCACCCCACCTTGTGTATCAACTCTGTTGCAGATCTTTGTGTCGTCTGCAAAGAGACATACTTTTCCTTTCAGTCCCTTTGCAATGTCGCTTATAAAGACATTAAAGAGGACTGGTCCTAGTACTGAATCCTGTGGTACCCCACTAGTAACCCTCCTTTCTTCAGAGTGGACTCCTTTTACTATTACCCTCTGTGTCCTGTTCTCCAGCCAATTTTTTACCCAGGCTACCATCTTGGGACCCACTCCCAGGCTGGCCAACTTGTATGTTAATCTTTTGTGTGGGACTGTGTCAAATGCCTTGCTAAAGTCTAGGTAACCCATGTCTACAGCCCCTCCCTAATCTACTACTTTGGTCACCCAGTCAAAGAAATCTATTAGATTCTTCTGACATAACCTTCCTGCTATGAATCCATGCTGCCTTGGGTCCTGCGCTCCTCTGGCCTCTAGGTACTCAACAATTCTTTCCTTCAGAAGTGATTCCATCATTTTCCCAATCACTGAGGTTAAACTAACAAGTCTGTAGTTTCCTGCTTCTGCCCTGCTCCCACTTTTGTGAAGTGGAATCACATCTGCCCTCCTCCAGTCTTCAGGTACCACCCCATCCTCCCATGATCTATTAAAGAGGGTAGACAGTGGTGTCACTAGTTCTACCCTTAGTTCTTTTAGAATTCTGGGATGAATCCCATCAGGCCCAATTGCTTTGTCCACCTTCAGTTTTAAGAGTTCTTTCAGAACCCTTTCTTTTGTGAAAGGGCTAGTATCAACCCACGTATCAAGCATGTTTCAATTGTTTGATTTAGGTACCTCCCCCTCTTCATTTGTGAATACCGAGCAAAAGTATTTGTTTAGTATCTCTGCCTTTTCATAGTCACTCTCTGCCCACGCCCCTCCCCTTTATTAAGCCTCACTATCCCTCTCTTGGTCTACCTTCGCTCCCTGAAAGGTCTTATCCCCTTCTTAACTGAGTTGGCAATCTTTTCCTCGGTTTGGGCTTTGCTGTTCTGACTGCCTTTCCTGCTTCCTTTTGCTTTAACTGATACAATTCTCTGTCCTGCTCCTTCTGTGATTCCTTGTACTTCCTGAATGCTCTCTTTTTCTCCATAACCTTCCCTGCCACCTCCTGTAAGAACCATAATGGTTTCTTACATCATTTTGTTTTATTTGCTTCACACAAAGGCTTGTTGCCTCTGTGATGGCAGTTTTGATTATTCCCCATTGTTCTTCCACCCCTCCTTCCTGCCCATTTGCTAGTGCATTCCTTAGGCAGTCACCCATTTTGGCAAAGTCCGCCCTCCTGAAGTCCAGTACCTTTGCCTTTGTATGGCTTGGCTCTACTGCTGTGTTTATCGTGAACCATACTGTTCGATGGTTGCTAGTTCCCAGATGGCTACCCATTTCTAAATCTGAGATCCTCTCGTTATCTCCATTTGAAAGTACCAGGTCTAAGATTGCTCCCTCTTGAGTGGGTTCCGATGCTAGTTGTCTAAGACATGCCCCCTGTAGGGCATCTAAAATGACCCCACTCTTAGAAGTGGCTGCTGCAAATGCACTCCAGTTAACATCTGGCATATTCAGATCTCCCATTAGCAATATCTCTCCTTTTTCTGCCATTCTAAGGATACTTTCTATCATTTCCTTGTCCATTTCTTCCCCCTGAGATGGGGGTCTGTATACAACCCCTGTGTGGATTGTGGTGCCATTGTCTGTCTCCAAATTGTCCCACAGTGCTTCCTCTCCTCCATGCTTACCATTTTGTTCTGTTGCTTTGATGCCATCCCTTATGTAGAGAGCTACTCCACCTCCTCTTTTACCCTCCCTGTCCCTCCTGTAGATGGTGTATCCTGGTATGTTTACATCCCAGTCATGGTTCTGTGTGTACCATGTTTCTGTGACTGCCACAATATCCAGATGTTCCTTCTCCATCAAGGCCACTAATTCAGGAAGCTTGTTACCCAGACTACGGGCATTGGTACTCATTGCTCTCCATTTTTTGATGGCTTTACCTCTTGTAGCACCATCCCTGTCTTCATTGACTTTGCTTTCTCCATTTACCCCGTCCTTCTCCCTACTGACCTTTGTACCTTGGTCTTTACCTCATTTAGTGCCCAGTTTTGTAAGGGGAGGCTGGGAATCCCCTGCTGCTCATCAGTGCCTCCCCCCTTTGACTAGTTTAAAAGCTTGCCAATGAAGCTTTTAAACCAATCGCTCAATAGACTTGTTCCCTTCCTGGACAGATGCAGATCATCCTGCCAGTATAGGCTAGTATCCCTCCAGGTGGAACCCCAGTCCCCAGTGAAGCCAAACCCCTGTGCTCTGCACCATTTTTTCAACTGTTCATTGAATTGCATGGTGTGAAGTACCCTCACCTCACACTTGCCATAGACAGGCAGCACCTCTGAGAAGGGTACTGTGTGTGCTACTTGCCTTAGGCCCCTCCCCAATTCCACAAACTCCTCCTGCACTGCTCTAATCTCATGTTGAGCCAAGTCATTCGCCCCTAGGTGGACAATGACATCCAGCGCAGTCTCCCTTGCAGCTGTTCTCGTGATCCTGAGGATGCACTTCCTGTCCCTCCAAGCCATGGTGCCAGGCAGGCACCTTACTTCAGTTTTCCCTGCTCCCCCAGTTCTATCTCCATAATAATTGAGTCCCCCACCAGGAGCTGCTTCCTTTCCTGTGGGGCTCCCTTGTGACAGTTGTCCGTAACCTCCCTAGTCTCCTCTGTGGGTGCATCCATAGGAGAACTATGCTCCATCAGAATGGTGTATGGATTATGGAGTGGTACATCTGACTGGGTGTGCCTCTGTTCCACCACCCTCACCCTCCCTGAGCCCACTGTGGTCCAACTGCTGTGCTTTCTTGGCAGTCTCTAAGGTAGTGGTGGTGGCCCTGGTGCTCCCTAGGTGGGGGAAGTTCCCTTGCTGCTGTCCAGTGTGGCCTGAAGCTGGGCAACCTCCTCCCTCAGGGCACAGAGTAGCCTGCAAATAGGGCAGCATCTCAGCCTCCAGAAAGACTCCCGGAAGACTGTTGTCCCACAGCCATTACATTGCACAACTCCCCACATGTCTGTCTAACTTCCTGTTTATCCTGTGTAAGGTTTTTTTTTTTTTTATTTGTCCCTCAGTTATTGTTTTGTATGTGTGCTTTATATAATGTGTATGCTTATATTGTCAGTGCAGTATGCTGGAAAGGATATGACAGCGGTATGCACCTTGTCCTCTTGAGGAAATGATGCCAGAACCCCTGGGATAAAGGAAATGGTACCAGGGGTGGGTGGGGTGAGGAAGGGGATTTGGGCCCAAACTGTGCCCTCTTGGAACAATCATCTAGAAGCTTTGACCCATCACTACGATGAGTGTTGACCTTCCCGTCAGCAAGATGACCTACACAATTTAACAGAGAAAATACTCTGCTAAACAAACAAAAAACAAACAGTTGAGTCAAACACAGGTAAACCTCCGCAGCCCGATGATTTGTGCTCTGAAAGCAATCAGCCCCAAAACAAGTCAGTTGTGCACAAGTAAAGAACAGTAAACAGTCTTTTAAAAATATTTTGATGCAAACTGTCACAGAATACTAGTAGACAGTCCAGTTACCCAAAAAGGAAAATTAAATATGCAGTTATTTCAACCCTTCTGAAGTTACTCACAAGATAAGCAGTTTTGCAAACCCCCTTCCTGATTTAAAAACTAAAACAATTAAACGCAAAGCAATACCAATGTAAGAATGTAAAGTAAGGAATACCTCCCTCAAATGTAAGCAAGAGTGAGATTTGTTGCAGATTTCTAGTCCAATATAGTTTCTCCCATGCAGCTCTCAGTTGTTTCAAAGCACAGCCTGATACTCTATCTTCTCCGCACCCCCCTCCTGACTTCACCTTTCCCTGCCTCCGTCTGTATATATGTAATATATTGTATTATACAAATGAATAATTTGTTACTGCTTCAAGGTTAAGGTCTGCATTTGCACCTTATTCTATTACCCAGTAATGAATTTTATGGATTTGATGATGTTACTGTTTTATTATTCATTGTCCTCATCTGGCTGTCCCTGTTGTTTTACCTTTGTATTCACACATTGTTCCTAACTACATTTTGTATAGTGTTTTATCTCTCTGTATACGGAATGCCTCTATTCCCCATGTCGCCCCTGAAAAAGGGACATGTCTGCCCCAGTGGGCCCACCCGGTCATCAAAATTCAAATAAATAAATAAATAAGTTATGGGCGGGTGTAGTGAAATTGCAATAAATAGTCATAGCTGCGCCATCATAAATAATTTTCACTTCTAATGTTCAACGTAACCTTTTTATCACCTCACTGCATGTACCCAGTACAGAAAATGTTCTAATACCCATTGAAATGTAATTCTGCACAACTGTAACGCCATTATGCGCCACAGATGTGGAAAAACATTTTTGGCAGTATTTGAAAAATGACAGCTGTACTATTCATGAGATGTTGTGAAAAAAATGGCAGTGTTGAAAATCTGGAGAGAAAATATGACAAATTGCCAAACTTACACCCATGTGTAGAAAAATTCCAACGACCGCACGTAATTCGGGACATTTTTAGGTATTTTTGCACAAAATTTTCAACATGGGCTTTTTGGGACCCCACCTCATGAACACTGGTACTGTCATTTCGTTAATCAGTCCTGAAAGGTGATTTTGCACAGTGACTGTGCCATTCTTGGCCACAGGTGCAAAAACATGTTTTGGGCAGGATGTGAGAAATGACAGCTGTACTGCTCATGAGGTGGTGTGAAAAAAATGAGCATGTTGAAAATCTGGAGTGAAAATATTGTAAATAACCAAAGTTACGTGCCTGCATAGAAACTGTGCAACACGTGCTCTTAACGTGGGCATTTTTCAACATTTTTGCACCAAAATTTCAACACTGGCTTTTGGGACCTCCCCTCATGAACACTGGCACTGTCATTTTGTTAATCAGTCTCAAATGGTGATTCTGTGCAGTGACTGTGAAATCACCTTACGGGTCCAATTAACGAGATGACAGTGACAATGTTCATGAGGTGGGGTTCCAAAAAGCCCATGTTGAAAATTTGGTGCAAAATTGCCGAGATATCAACATAAGTTCAAAACGCCATTGACCACCATTATACAGCACTACCTTGATTCTTCAGTTTGCAGTTGGGCTTTGAAGAGTGCAGACGTGTCCCAGTCCAGAGAAGATGACAGTATTTGACCTCTGGGGGTAAGTATACAGTAAGGGTGTGTGTGTGTGGGGTGGTGGGGTGCTCAGTGGGATGGTCGTGATGGGAGGGCGGGGATGACGAGAGACGTTTTTCTTTTTTTCAGGTTTACACAAAAAAAACGTCAGGGGACTGTTTTCTTTATTTCAGGGGTACATTTGAGGAATGCGGGTGGCGGTTGGGACTGCACACAGAGGGAGGAAGGGAGAGAGAGGGTTATTTTTTTTGTATTTACGGGGACCGAGGAATGACGATCGCAGGTGTGATCTGTCCCGGTGATGGCACTCTGGCTGCCACTTTCTCTGTATGTACTGTGCACTTCCACTGGGCTTCAGAAAGACAGACAGAGACAGCAAGATGCCGCAAGAGTGAGCGGCAATAAAATAGATGGCAACCGAGCTCAGGCACACACTGTACTCCACTTCACTGCTTGGGGTAGGGGGGTGACATTGTCTCTGACTGGGACGGGTTGGGCCTGCACATATATGCTGCACTGGAAGCATCTCTCGCTGTTGCTGTGTCTGTCTCGGGTGGGGGGGGGGAGTTGACATCGCTGGGGGATGGGCCACCCACTAGTGAAACACACGATTGTATTCGCCACATCTCCACATGTTGCTGTCACTGTTTGGGGGCTCTCTGTCCGACTGTCCCTGACACTGGTGCCACTCACCACCTCTTTCGATCCTGCCCACTCTCTTTCTCGGGGGCTGGCTGCTGGGCTGCTGCCTCTCCTTCTCAGCTTCTGTCCCTGTAGCATGTGTCTCTTGCTTGCCAGTAGCATTATGTAAATGGAAGTAATGAAACTCTCTCCCATTGGAGCACTTCATTGCTTTCAACTAGAGAACTGCTTCCAGCTGTGAAACTTGGACTAATGTCACAGTCTGGTTGCGTTCTCATTAGTCTATCAAGGTCGAGCCCACTGTAGACTGCTCTGCATTGGACTCGTCCCTGACACACCTCTCAAATGTTGTTCTACCACAAGATGTTTCTTGTGCATGTGCAAGGAAACATAAAAATTGGTCATTTGAGGTATGTGCTAGCAACTTCTAGTGCTTTAAGAAACAAGGTATTTTATGAAAAGGGTATCCCCACCCTCATACAGTACTAATGTTCTGAATGTAATTTGAAATAGTATTTTATGTGTCAAAAGCCTAAAGTCCACCATCATTCAAACTCAATGCTTTGTGGTGGATATCTTAATTCAGCTTTTGGTGGGGTGAAATACAGGGGTGCAAAATCATAACCGTTTCTTCCAGAAAGTCCCCATTGATCAAGCAGATCCCATTAGCAACTATAGCTTTTATCTAGACTAGTGAGGCCACAGCCCACAGTTCTCAAATAACTGGTGTGCAAAAGATGTTCTATTTCTGCAAAAAGGCTTATTCGAGCTTTGGGGAGAAGTGGTTGTAATGTTAATAGGAGTTCCAAAACTTCAAAACCACATCTCACTTCAGAGATTAAATAAAATGAAAAGTAAATGGGTTATGATGATGTTTTTGATTGCTAACTGCTGACTATCTTTTCTAAATTGTAGTTTTGTGATACCATGTTAGGTTCAAAGCCAATATGTACATTTTCATCAACAGCTTTTATTAGCCTAACCAAAGGATTTTTATAAACACATGATTACAAGGCCAAAGTACCTGGGCATCACCCTGGACCCACAGCTGGACCTTACCCTACACATCCGTAATGTTTGCAAGGCCACCAACGGCAAGCTTGGCCTAGCCTATCGAGCCAAAAACTGCCTCACCCCTGCCGCTCAGCTGGCCTTAGCCAGGGGGATCCTCCTCCCTTCACTCTGCTACGGACTCGTAACATTTGCCCCTGTTCCCAAAACCAGTCTCTCAAAATGGGACATGGCCTACAACAATGTTTGCTGCTTCACGCTCTCTGCCCCTCCCCTCACCCACCGTTGTGATTATTACAGCCGCCTGGAGTGGCTTCCTCCAGAGAAGCACCGCTCCTTCATACTCGGAAACTTCATAGACAACATTATCCGCTCAGCCACCCCCTCAGCCCTTGCCCTTCACCTCAAACTAGGCTACTCATCCTACCTCCTAAGATCTGGGCTGAACCAGGAACACCTGGTTCCTAGGCCCCGCACCCTTGCAGGGGATTGGGCCTTCAACACGTACGCCTCCAAACTCTGGAACTCGCTCCCTGAGCTTACTCGGTCCACCACCTCCCATCCTATCTTTAAAGCCTCCCTCTGGAACTTCTTGAAACCCTCCTCCCCCTGTCCCTGCACCTCGTAGCTATTTACCTGAGCCTCGCTCCTCCCCCTAGCCCGGTTGGGTGGGGGCCTCTGTGCTACCAGCACTTACTTCTTCTATAATCCGGTCGTGAAGCTAGTACTTGACCCCCTGCCTGCACCCCCCCCCCACAGGCTCTCATCATGGTCATTGTTTTTGTCTACCCTGCTGTACTCCTCCTAATTTTCATCCTGTATGTACCATCTTAATGAATTGCACTGTGCCAACCTATTGTTGAGCTGGCCTTGAAATGTCTGTTATTTTATATGTATTTTCTTGATTCCTCTACTGTTCATGTACGAATTTTTACCTGTAACTCTCCCGGGTCACACCTGAAAATAGCCACTTGGCTGTCTAGTGTGCTTACCCGGTTAACAAAAGCAAATAAATAAATAAATACATGTCCAATGCAGAGATGTTACTAACGTTACTGCTGATAAAGGAAATCTGTGCTGGTTTCAAAAGCGTGTATGTAAAACAAATTTTTGGTTAGTTTAATAAAAAGTATTATCTGTCTTTTGGGTGAGATGTCAAACTGAGATCCATTCTGTCATGGTTGTTCAGGTGGATGTTAAAAGATCCCATGGTACGTCCCTGGTGGGGACATTCTTTGCACAATCTGTTCCTGAGTAACCATGAGGCTGACTGTCAGGATGGAGATGGGGAAAAATTAGACAAAAAATAAAATAGCAATACAAAGTTCTTTTGCATGGGTGCAACTGCAAGCTCAAACAAGAATAAGAAAAATGAGAAGCTGTCTGATGCTTACTATAAAAAAGTTAACAGTGATTCTCCACCCCCATGTTTATACCCCTTTACCTAAGTGGGCTCCATCAAGGTTCCTTGGAATACCTTCCAAGCTACTCAGTCCCTCAGCTGACCTGGTTGCTCCAAGGGCTTGCCTTTGGGGGGCACCACTCCCACTGGTGCACAACCCAGCAGGGTCAGCAATGCCGCGGTGCCCCCTACCATTTTGCCTTCATTCTTCTTTGATGGCTAATTTTCCTCATTTTTTTCTCCTTTTCCTTGGATGGCCTCAACAATGTCCCCAAGCCTCTGCATGCATAGACATATTGATGGGATGGCGGTACCATTCGTGCACTTGCTTGCATGCTCTGCTTGTCCTTTGCCTCCTGTAACACTAGAGGGCAGTGGTGGAGCAGATAAAGTACAGTTACGTAAGAACTTACCGTAACAGTAGATCTTCAAGAACAGCTCTTGCAGCAGGTTACACCATTAGGACCGAAGCCGGCAGGCGTCAGGACCCCACGGAAATCTTCTAGCTAGCAGTCTTCAGCGGGGACCGCCTCCGACATCGGTCCCGCCCCCGACGTCAGGCGTAGTACATAAGGAGGCAGTCCCGCCAGAATCCCCAGTTCTCCCACCGGAGACTTCCGGCTGCTGGATGACATCAGAAGTGGAGACCGAGGATCCGCCATCAGAAGAACAAAGGAGGTAAGCTCCTGCCGAAGCCTAGTTAGGCCTAACCTCCTCAAAGGGGGAATGGTGGGCGGGAAGGTACCTGCTGCAAGAGCTGTTCTTGAAGATCTACTGTTACGGTAAGTTCTTACGTAACTGTACTATCTTACTTCGAGATACAGCTCTTGCAGCAGGTTACACCATTAGGACTGATTCCCAAGCAATAGCGCCTCTAGACACTCTGGGAGGAGGCATAAAGGAGACATCTTAAAAATCCTGACTCTAGGACAGGAGACCCTGTAGAACAGTGAGGCCGAAACCTGCTCTCCGCCGTGAGGCGATGTCCAAGCTGTAATGCCTGATGAAGGTGTGCACTGAGCTCCATGTAGCTGCAGCACAAATGGCCGAGGTGGAGACGTTCCGCAGTGCTGTGAAGGAAGTAGCCACCCCCCTAGTCGAGTGGCCCCGGACCGTGCCCAGAAGGGGCTTCTGTTTGTTGTTGTAGCAAAACGAAATGCACTGGACAAGCCAGCGCGAAAGGGTCTGTTTTGAGACGGGTTGGCCCGACATCCTCTCAGTGAAGGAAATAAACAGCTGCTCGGACTTACAATGCTGTTTGGTCCTGGTCAAGTAGTATCTTAAGGAGCAGTGGACATCTAAGGTGTGAAGCAATGCCTCTCCTCTATTGGTGTACCTGGGGAAGTACACCGGCAGATCGATGTCCTGATTAAGGGTAAGGGCTGAGACCACCTTAGGCAGGAATTTAGGATTCGTCCTCAGAGACACACTGTCCTGGTGGAAAATTAAATAAGGTTCCTTACACATAAGAGCGTGTAGCTCAGAAATTCTCCTTGCTGACGTGACAGCAACCAAAAATAACGATTTCCACGAGAGAAAACGCAGCTCGCAATCTGTTACAGATTCAAAAGGGGGCAGTGTGAGCTGCTCCAGGACAAAGAGTAGGTCCCAAGGAGGGACGGGATCCTTGATGGGTGGCCTAAGGTGTAACACCCCCCTCAGGAAATCACGAGAGGCATCGAGTTGTGCCACTGTGCGTTGACCTATCGGGTAGTGGTAGGCCGAAACTGCACAGATGTGAACTTTAATCGAGGAGTAGGCAAGGCCTGAGTGGAAGAGGGAAAGCAGGTATTCCAGAACTGATTTCTCTGGGCAATCTAAAGGGGAGAGGCCACATGCCTGAGACCACAGGCAAAACCGGCGCCATTTCATGGCGTACGTCACATGCGTTGACGGCTTTCTGGCGGCAGAAAGGACTTCCGCCACCACTTGCGAGACCCCGTGTCGCATAATGGCTATGTCTCGAGGAGCCAGGCATGCAGGTTCAGTGAGCGTAAGTCCGGATGGACTAACAAACCCTCCTCTTGAGACAGCAGGTGGGAGCTGATGGGCAACGGGAGTGGAGGTTCCTGGGACAATTGAGTCAGCATGGGGAACCAGATCTGTCTGGGCCAGAAAGGCACTACCAGGATCATTGTTGCATGCTCCCTGCGAAGTTTGAGAAGGACTCTCTGGATCAACGGGAAGGGAGGGAAAGCGTAGAGGAATCTGTCCGCCCAGGAGAGGGACAACGCGTCTTGCCAAAAAACATCAGGCCCTGGATCTAGCGAGCAAAAATTGGGCAGTTTTGCGTTGGATGGGGAAGTGAACAAGTCCAATTCTGGAGTGCCCCATCAAAGAAACAGATCCTCTGCTACCTCCTGAAGAAGTTCCCACTCGTGGACTCTGGCCTGGGATCGACTCAGGCTGTCTGCGATTGTGTTGTCCACTCTGGGAACGTGAACTGCAACCAGGCTCACGCCGTGTCGAATTACACATTCCCACACTCTCATAGCTTCCCTGCAAAGGGGGTAAGAGTGTGTGCCTCCTTGTTTGTTGAGGTAATACATCACTGCCGTATTGTCTGTTTGAAGCAGAAGAGTACTCAGTGGGATTTCTGACTGGAAGGCCTGCAGGGCTTAAAGGACCGCCCTCATCTCCAGAATGTTGATATGGAGGTGAGCTTCCTGAGGGGTCCACGTTCCCTGGGACCTCACCCCGTTCAGGTGTGCTCCCCACCCCAGCCCTGAGGCGTTTGTGGAGAGGATTACCTCCGGGGACGGCACTGCAAATGGAACACCCACAGAGAGTGTCCCTGGGTCTAGCCACCATTGCCAGTCCCGAATCACAGCTTTCATGATTCTGACCGGCTGCTGCATGTGGTCTTGCCTTTGATCCCATTGCACTTTTAGCATCCACTGGGTTACCTGCATGTGGAGCCTTGCCATTGGGACGGTTGGAATGGCCGCAGCCATGTGTCCGAGCAGGCGAAGGACCAGTCTGGCGGGGACAGTCTTCTTCGCTGAAAGGTCCCTGATGAGGGACCTGATGCACTCCGCTCTGTCCTCGGGAAGAAAAGCTTTCCCTTGGATGGTGTCCAGAACTGTGTCTATGAACTGCAGCTTCTGGGATGGTACCAGGAGAGACTTCTCGTAGTTGATAAGAATACCCAGTGACTGAAAAATGGCTTGGGTGTTCTGGATGGCCATCGACAGCGCCTCTCTGGAGGCGGCCATGAGAAGCCAGTCATCTAGGTATGGGAACACGTAGTGGCCCTGTCTCCTTAGAGACGCTGCCACGACTGCCATACACTTGGTAAAGACCCTGGGGGCCAATGACAGTCTGAAAGGAAGTGCCCAGAACTGAAAGTGGTGGCCGAGGAACTCGAAGCGCAGGAACCTCCTGTGCGCTTGAGCAATGGGGATGTGCAGGTAGGTGTCCTGCATGTCCAGTGACGCTAGAAAGGCATCCTTCTTCAGCATGGGAATGAGTCCTTGGAGGATCACCATGCGAAACCATTTGTAGGCGACCGACATATTGAGGTCGCTGAGGTCCAATATTGGAAGGAGGTCCCCTGTTTTCTTTGGAACCAGAAAGAAGTGGGAATAGTAGCCTGCTCCTCTCTGGTTCTCCAGGACGTACTCCACCGCTCCTTTTTGTAGAAGCGCGAGTACTTCTTGCCTGATAAGCGATCTGTGCTGACCCGAGTAACGGGAGAGCAGAAGAGGCCTTGTGGGTGGCTTGTCCACGAATTCTATAAAGTGGCCTTGTTTGACCAATTGAAGAACCCACCTGTCGGTGGTAATAGACTGCCACCCTGGCAGGTGGTCCACAGTACGACCCCCGACCTTGGTGTCCAGTTGATCCTGAGGGGCGGGGGCCGGAAAGGAGTCATGCTGTGACAGCTGAGGGTCCTGCAGGCTGGGCCGACTTGGCAGGGCGTTGGCCTCGGCCTGCGGACGACGTCCCCTGGGCTCTTCGGGAGAAGGATCCCCTCTGTTGCGGACCGGAACGGGACTGTTGCTTCTGCGTCCGGCCTCGAAAATGGCTCTGGTTCCTATGAAAGGAACCGGGCTTGGGTCTGTACATGGCTTGGACAGACTGCACGGCCTTCCCAGCCTCTTGAGGCTTGGTGAGAACCTTCTCCAAAGACTCACCAAAGAGAACTTCGCCATGGAACGAGGCATCCAGAATGTTCTTCTGGATGTCTGGGGTGAATCCGGAGACACAAAGCCATGAGTGTCTCCAGAGGCATACGCCTGAGGCTGCCGCTCTGGCTGAGGAGTCTGCGGGAGTCATACGCGGCTTGAAGCACCTGGGTTCCCACGTCTGAACCCGTGCGGAGGAGCTGAAGTAGCTCTTCCTTCTGCTCACCTTCCGGCATCTTTTCTGCCAGGTCTAGTCCTTGCTCCCACAAGGCATTCTGAAACTGGACCATGTGGGTAAGATAGTTCAGGGACCTAATGGCGCAGGTTGCAGCTGCGTACGTGCTCCTGCCCATTGCGTCCAATTGCTTGGACTCTGGGTCCGATGGTAGAGTGCTCAGATGTTGCAGCCTCTGGGACCGGTCATGTGAGGCTGTAATGACCATGGAATCGGCCAGAGGATGAGATGCCAAGTACTGGTCCTCCCTAGGGGCCTTGTACAGGTGGTCAGCCTTCTTCGGCATCGCCGGGAGCGAGTGTAGACGTTTTTCCACACTGCCTTGGTGATGTCCACAAAGGTGTCCACCAAGGGTGGTACCACCACAGGCTTTGGATCCTTTTGCCGAAGATAACGTGCAAGGCGTAGTCTCTCGGGGTCAAGTTCCTCTGCGTCCCAGCCCATATTCTCTTGAATATGCCTCATAATCTCAGAGAACGATGGGTCATCCAGAGGAGATCTTGGGAGCTCATGTGGGTCCGGAGAGGAGACGTTGATGGGAGAAGGGGATCTGGATCCATCTGAGAAGTCCGATCCCGAGTCCTCCGTCGAAGGCGAGTGGCGGCGTCTTCTGGGTCTCTTGGGGCTGGGTGACCCTGAAGAAGATCTGGACAGAGGTCTCCTCTTGTCTGGTCTGCCCCTAGGAGATTTCACAGGCTCCTGGGGGAAGGTACTCGGCCTGCTGCCCCGGATGGGGTGAGGGGCGCTGGGGCCGGTGGAGTCACGGGTGGAGGAGGAGGAAGAGGAGGAGGTGTGGGAACCATGTCCTTCTTTATGGTATCCCACCAAAAGGTGAATAGCTCCTTGACCTCAGAAATATTGAGGCCCGACGACGGGCCGGGCGCTGGTGGTCGGTCGTCGGGTTCCGGCATCTGCTCCCCAGGGGTCTCTGGTTCAGGAGAGGGTTCCCTCGGGGGTTCGACAGGACCAGGTTCGCCCGCCTTGTCCTCGGGCTGAGTCAACTCCTCCTCCATAAGCGCCTCCTCGCCGACGTCGGTAGGTGGCATAGGGGTTCCTCTCTCTACTGGGTCGGGCGTTGGTCCCCCGGCCGGCATCCTCGGTGGAGAAGGCCTGACCGGCGACGGGCGTCTGGCAGTGGTCGGGTCCCGGGACCGGTGGTGCTTGGCCGACGTCGGGTGGGCCGATGTCGGGTCCAATGTCCTCTTGAGCGATGTCAGCTCCTTCGTTTTCCGCTGGGGTGGAGGAGGCAAGGAGACCAACCGGACATCGGGCGCCGAGTGGCAGGAGCCGGACTTGTGGTGATGACGGTCTCCTGACCTCGGTGAGTCCTTGGAAGAAGAAGATGAAGTAGGCCTGGAGGTCTTAACAGGCTGCAGAGTAGAGGAACCGGAGGATGACTTGACCACGACTGGGGGAGGCTGAGAGCGGGCCCGGGAAGGCAAGCAGTCAGACCGGGAGCCGGAGCTACGAGAGTCGGAAGCCCTAGAAGGGGATTTTGATCTCACCCTCTCCTTGTGCTTTTCGAGGTGCCGGCAGGCTTTCTCGGATGATTCCCCCTTGGAGGCAGAATCCATGGCCTTCAATTTCTCTTCTAGAAGGTAAGCTTGTAGGGGCTTCTGGCGATGGATCCGGGTCCGATTTTTAAATCCTTGACAGAAGGAAGAGGCCCGGGTGTCGTGGTCCGGGCCTAGGCACCACACGCAGGCCGAATGCAGGTCTTTAAAGGGAATTTGCTTCCCACAGGCGCACTTTGATGGATGGCCCTCCGCAGATGTTGGGGAGGACATCAGATGTGCAGACGATTCGAATGAGAAAAAGTTTCCAAATCGAGAAACGGGGAAAGAAAGAAAAACTTTTCCAGGAGTCGCGCACTACATACTGACGAAGGGTTGAGACATGCAAGTCGGCGGAAAGAACTAGAGGATTCTAGGCGGGGACCGCCTCCCTTATGTACTACGCCTGATGTCGGGCGGGACGACGTGGAGGCGGTCCCTACGAAGACTGCTAGCTAGAAGATTTCCGTGGGGTCCTGACGCCTGCCGGTTTCAGTCCTAATGGTGTAACCTGCTGCAAGAGCTGTATCTCGAAGTAAGATCACATAGCTACCTCCCTGATGCCTGGGCTCTCATGCAGATGCCTCACCAGCATTTTGACAGCCTGTAACAATGTCCCAGGCTCGGGGCACAAACTCTGGTTGCTGGCATGGCGAGTGGTTCTCCAACTGTTGCACTATTGGGCTGTCCAGTGCCAGATTTTGTTTCTTCATGATACATTGCCCCAGCCCCCATCCTTTCTAAGCAGCCCCTGTTGTCTAGTGCCCCCTCACTCGCAACAAGTGCCAAGCCATGGTGTTCTGCGTGAATTCAGAACTGTGCAGAACACAGAATTCTGCGGGGGAATTAGGTGGAACGGCAATTCTGCTTCTTAATTGCTTTTTGGGAATTTTTACTTAATTTCATGGAATTCTGAAAGTCTTTTTTAATGAAAACTGCAGATTAGAGTTCCACTTCTTATGTAAACTGCCGAACACTAAACCACAAAGTAATAATCCATACTTTACTACTGCTTTCAGAATTTCAGGATTTTGCTTCTGACAGAATTCTGAGGATTTTCCAAAATTGCACAGAATTACATCAGAAGTGGAATTTGAAAATTCTGCATGGCTCTAGTTGGACCCCTATTACTCAGTGCCATCCCCCAGTCTTCAAATGCCATCCAAAGTAGCAATCCAGTCCCGACATGTCAGTCCTTTGGCACCCCTCCCCCATCACCAATCTGGTACCCCCCCTTCATCAACACATGTCATCTTCCTTCCTTATTCCAATTTCACTCATTTCCTATTTTATTCCTTCCCACTTCCTCCCCATTTTGTGGCACCCAGTCCCCTAACTGGTAAGGTTACTTTTAGCAGGGTTAATTAGGGGACGGTGCAATAGCCAGTGACCTGGGTTGAAAAGGTTACAATGCACTGTGGCTGTCCCCACTGGTCCATAATATTCATCCCCTGCCCCTTTTTCCTTTACACTGAAATGACTATACATGAGACTGAGAAAGGTTTTGGACCATGCTGAGCATACCTTGATGGAGGAACAGACTTAGTGCTGGTGCAAAGTGGCCACTACCATTACCTTTTTACTGACTTCATGACTGAACACCTGGCCCAGTGACTGTAATTCCTGAGCCTCCCTTGTGCGCCTTGTTCCTGAGTTGGTCTTTTGAGGACTACAATTATTTATTACTGCGAAATGTACTAAATTGCATGAAATGAAACAGAAAAGGAGCAATATAAATTGTGTGGTGCATGACTACATACCCAATGTAACTTTAAAATTCCATGATATACCATTCAGCCCCCCAATGAACTGTAATAATACTAATGATTAACTGAAATTACAGCCTTTCGTACCTCAGTGAGAAATTCAGAGAGACTCGATTTAATACTATCCGTTAAAAAAGTTGACAAAATAAAACAAAATGAAAACTATTGAAGTAAACTGCATCTAAAACAATATTGACAACTAGCAAGAAGTTGAACGTTTTTAAAATTTCAAAATTGACTCTTTGGGTGGTGTTTTTTGGGGGGGTATCAGAGGACTGAACTCTGCTAAAGGGGTGGGACTACCTAAACATCTGAACTCCCTGTCACGAGCCCCTGGCCCCCAAACCTCGGACAGCGAAGTAGGACCTCCTGTTTACAGAGGAGATCCCCCTTTTTAAGAACTCGTGAGCAGGAGTAAGGGATTCAGGAAGACTTACCAGCTTTCCTTTTCCCAGTGGGAAGGTGGATTCTGTAGTTTCGAGTTCCCTTGACTCTGCGCTACTTTCAGTACTTGAATCCCACCACAGCCATTGGCTATGTCTTGCCTAAGTAGTTTTTATATGATAGCCGAGCGGTTCTTTCAGGCACACAGTCTTTCCAAAACCCTTCTGTTTAAAATGTTAAATCATACAACCAGACCCCAGGCAGAGTTGATAAGAAAATCATAAAAGTTTATTTAAAATAAAAGCAATGCAGAAAAGTCTACAATTTGGAAGAACTTTGAAATGCAGACAATATCAAAAGTAAAACTGGATGGTTTACAGAAAACACTAGATATTGGCCGCCCCGTCGGCACAGCGGTTGGATTTCCGCTTGCAATGCCGGTAACCTGGGTTCGGGGACGAGCTCGGGTCACCGGAGGGCCAACTGGGAGGAACAGGCTGCAGCGTCCGTCGACAGCTCGCCAGTTCCGGGGTGAAGGGTTAGGAAATCAGCTCAGTGTTTGCAACCCCTGGTGGAGGCTAGGGGTACAGCATTACACTGAGCACCTCGGTGTCTGATTGGCCCCCGGGCATAGGTCTGGGGCTCAATCGACTCTTGTAGGCAGCTAGGGGGAGGGCGTTGCAGATATCGGCGGTCATGCCTTGACATCTGGACAAAAGTGCAATGCCCATGAAAAAAAACAGAAAAAGAACCTGCCATCTCCTGGGAGACGGAGAGCTGGAGACATGCCCATGATGTGCTACCACCCACCCGATGGCTGCAGAACCGATGAAACATAAGTCTCAGGGTGTTCTGGCCCCACCTCTTCCCCGCTCAGGGGGTTAAGCCGCAGCTCCATATGTTCTCTGAGTCCGCTCTGGGTAGAGTGTGTGGCAGTGAGATGTCTGCCTTGGCTCTCCCGATGGGTCAGGAATGGTAGGTTGGGGAGGAAAATAAACAGTAACTTCAAAAAAAAGAAAACACTAGATACTGTTATTCTAAGCTATACCTTGTTTTGATGTTAGAGTCCAGACAAGATTTTAAAAGTTCTTGTAGAGACGAGTCCTTAAGCAACAGCTGTATACCAAGTGTGTATTCCAAGTCAAGTCTCTGAAATGTCCTTTTTAAAAAGTGTTCAAGCGCTTCCTTGGTGCAAAGTCTTGGTTTTCAAAATTCTGACTTAAAAATCAGAATTTTTTGTTCAGTATGTGAAGAGTCTAATTCCCACGCACTCAGGTCTGGTTTTAGAGATTCTTCCAGGCCTACACATATACTTTCTGGTGTAAAAGTATATGACAGCTGGGCCAGACAATCTGACTCCAACCTAAACACTATTCAACTGCTCTGCATTCAAAGTGTGTGTCTTATACATACAGGCTGGTCATCTTCAAGCCATACCCTCTGTGTGATGGGGTGCAACAGTTTACCTTTCCCTGTAGGTGTCACTGTGGTTCCATGTCAGGTTTCTTGTCAACCCCACTGACATCTGGTCCATGCATTTGGCTTGACCCCTAGGTCACTACATTACCTTTCCCTGTCATGGAAAGTCACAGTGGGATATTTTATGCCCTCCTGGGCTATATTCCTGTCTCCCTTATCTTGAGATGTACCAGATCCACCCTAGCCATTAGAACAATTAAGGCTATTTTTACAATTTCATTCCTAAGGCCTTTTAAAGAGACAGTGTCTTACTTCTAAAGTACATTACAGCATATACACTATGAACCGACATAAATGGATATTGGCCTATCATGCAACATTCCTCCCCCCTAAAACAGAACCTGGGAAAACATGCCGCTATTGGAGGTAGTTCTTCTCAGTTCTGTTATAGATCCAGTATGCGCAATAGGCCGTCTGCGTTCCCATTCTTGATCCAGGCTTATGCGAAATTTTCATGTCATAAGCCTGCAAAGCAATACTCCATCTGAGAAGTTTCCCATTTGTTTTTTCCATTCGGCCCAACCATATGAACGGGCTTTGGTCCATTTGGACCTTAAAATGCCTCCCATACAGGTATGGTTCCAGTTTTTTTAATGCCCAAACTAAGGCGAGACATTCCTTTTCCACTGTTGAATAGGCTTGTTCCTGTGGAAGCAGCTTGTTGCTTAAGTATGCAATGGGGTGCTCTCTCCTGATTGGATACTTGGCTGAGAACTGCCCCATTCCCTCATCTGAGGCATCCATCTGCACCATAAATGGCCTGTTGTAGTCTGGGCTAGCCAGCACTGGAGCCCTGCACAGCGAGATTTTCAGCTGCATGAAGGCCTGCTCACAGTCTGCGTCCCATTTTACCTTCCTAGGCTTATTCTTTGTCAGCAACCCAGATAAAGGAATGGCCAGGGAGCTGTAGTTAGGAACAAATTTTCTATAATACCCTGCTGTCCCAAGAAAGCTCCTGACTTGTCACTGGGTTTCAGGTGTAGGCCATGATGCACAAGCCTCTATCTTGGCTTAGTTTGGGTGAAGTTGGCCTAGCCCCACCGCATGTCCCAAATAAGCGACCTCTGCCATGGCCACCTGACATTTTTCTGCCTCAATAGTCAGCTCTGCTGCCTGTATTCAGCCCAACACCTCCCTCAGGTGTATCAGGTGTTTCTCCCAGCTATTGCTGAAGATAGCAATATCGTCCAGGTAGGCGACTGCAAAGTCCTCCATATCCTGTAACACCTGATTTACTAACAGCTGGAATGTAGCAGGGGCATTCTTCATCCCAAAGGGCATGACCTTGAACTCGAACAGGCTGATTGGGGTGATGAATGCTGACATTTCCCGAACCCTGTCAGTCAGTTCCACCTGCTAGTACCCCTTTGTCAGGTCTACTGTAGTTAAGTATGTTGCCCCTCCCAGTTTGTCAAGCAGTTCATCTATGCATAGCATTAGGTGGGCGTCAGATTTCGTGATGGCGTTAAGCCCACAATAATCTACCCAGAACCGTGTAGTCCCATCTTGTTTTGGTACAAGGACTACAGGTGAAGCCCGGGGGCTGTGGGATTTCTGGATCACCCCCAGATCCAGCATCTCCCCCACCTCCCTCCTAATGTCCTTGTGGATTGTCTCTGACACCCGTAAGCTGTCCTACATATGGGTGCTTGGGTCCCCATGTCTACGTCATGCACCGCTAGCAGTGTCCGTCCAGGCTTTGCCATAAATAAAGAAGCAAAGTCTCGCAAAATGGTCCTCAATTCTTGGGCCTGTCCAGATGTTAACTGGGGTGATAGCATGATGGCCTCCACACATGACACCTGCTTGCTCTTCGCTAACAAGTCAAGAAGTGAATCTTCCCCATCTAGCTCCTCTCCAGGACTACAAACCGCAAGTACAATATCAGCCCTATTAAAATATGGCTTCATCATGTCATGTTCACGTGATACATCCTGTGAGTGTGTTGTCAGTCAGGTAACTCTGCAATGTAATTAACATCATTTACCTGCCATACTACCTTGTATGGCCCTGCTCACTCAACTTGCAGCTTGTCCTTTCGGACCAGGATCAGAACCATTACCTCCTGTCCTGCCCCATCCGACTGAGCTCTGGCTCCACAACTGTACCAGGTCTTTTGTTTTTGCTGGGCAACTGCCAGGTTGCACTGAGCCACACCCGTAAGCTCCATCAGTGTTTCCCTGAATTTTAACACATACTCTACTATGGGAGTCCCCTGGGTGGCATGCTTACCTTCCCAGTCCTCTCGTATTAAATCAAGGGAGCCCCCACACCCTGCATCCATACAAGAGCTCGAAGGGTGAAAACCCCGGTTGACTCTTATGGCACTTCCCTGTAAGCAAACAGCAGGTGGGGCAGATATTTCTCCCATTTCCACCCATGCTGTTCTGCAAATGCCATAAGCATAGCTTTTAGGGTCACATTAAATCTCTCTACGAGACCACTGGCTTGTGGGTGGTAAGGAGTGGTGCGCCTCTGTACACCACATTTCTCCCACAAACACTTCATTAGGTCTGACGTGAAGTTACCCCCTCAATCAGAGATAACCTCCTGTGGAAATCCAACATAGGAGAAAATCCCCAGCAAAGCATCTGCCACCTTGTCCGCCTTAGTGGAGGACAGCACAATGGCTTCGGGATAGCGGGTAGCATAATCAACAACAGTCAATATATACTTTTCTCCAGAGGAACTTAGGTATTTAAAGGACCCACAATATCTATTCCAGCCTTCTGGAATGGCTCCTCCACAAGTGGTAAGGGAATCAGGATAGCCTTGGCTTTGCTTCCAGACTTCCCTATTTCAAGACACCGGTGGCAGGATCTGCAGTATTCCTTCACCTGCTTGGTAATATTGGGCCAGTGGAAGTTGTGGGCTAAGCACTGCGTAGTGCAAGCAATGCCCAGATGTCTGGACAAGGGAATATCATGAGCTACCTTGAGCAATAACCCACAGTACTCCTGGGGAACAACAAGCTGCCTGCCCATCACCCCTCCCTCTGTCCTGATGTCCTGTGTGTATATAACAGTCCATTTTCCCAGTACACCCTATGTTTTTCATCACCTCCGTATGTCCCATCAGACTCTGCATAGGCCCTCAGCTTCTCTAAGCTATGGTCTGTCCATTGTGCTGCTGCTAAGTCTTCCAACTTACCCAGAGCATGGGGCATGCCCCCATCAGTTCCCAGGCTGAGGTCCATAGCTGTGGCAGTAAGGGACTCAGTATCACAACCTCCCCCCTCCCTTGGACTATGTGTCACCCCCCCCTTCTAAGAGCAACCTTCAGTAGCAGTTGAGTTAACTGCCACTAGTGGGAGCTCCACCCCCATGTTATTACCCTCTTTACAAGAGCTACATGTTGGCTGGCCTGTCTTCCAACCTCTCCTGTCTGAATTTATGTGGGGTCCTGAAGATCGTAAGAGCCTCTATTCTTTTGGCTCCTGGTCACAGCACAAACCACTCCCCATGGCACATCATTCCCCACAGTAACATCAATAATGAGTTTTTCGGCTACTGACACCTTCCTTACCTCTTCACCTGCATCTCCCCAACCCAGGGTAACACTGGCTAATGGATAAGTTTTCCTTTCCCCTGTATAATCCCTCACAGAGACAAACTGATTTGGCAGTATTTGTTCAGCCCCCACCAAATCCCCTTTCACCAGAGCAAGAGATGCTCCTGTATCCTTTAGCCCCCTAGTTTGTACCCCATTCACCATGACTGGATGAATGTGCCCCCTCATATTGACAGGGAGAGCCTCAGCTATACAGTGAGCTATTATCTCCAATTGCACGGCCCTTTTACCTTCTGGGCTTTTTTAGGACACTGCCTAGACAGATGGCCTATCTGGTGACAATATCAGCATTCGTCAGGTTTCTTGTCCCCAACCTCCCTTTTGGGTACCTGGGGATTCCCTACCAGGGGTCCTGTGGTTTTTGGTTGTCCAAAATGCCCAATTTTCTCTTTCACCCCTGAATTCCCCTTGGGAGTAGCCCTGCTTCGAGCCTAGCGATCCGCCAGCTCTGCTGCCTCTTTGGCAGTCTTAGGAATTCGGTCCTCTAGCCAAAGCTTAAAGTCAGGTGAGCAAATCCAGTAAAACTGCTCAAGCAATACCACCTCTTCAGTAGCTTCAACAAAATCTGCTTTCACCCCCTCCCACCAACGTTTTAAATATTGATGCTGTTTTGTGGCTACCTCCTCAAAGCTCATTTTCGGCCCCTTTCGGAGTTTCCGGAACCTTGCTCTGTATGCATCAGGGTTCCGATCATATTTTTTTAATAAAGTAGTTTTTAACGTGCCAAAATCTTTACTTTCAACATTGGCCATCTGCCCCAATGTTTCCTTCCCCTTGACAGTAAGTAGTGGACACAGGTAAAAGGTACAGGTCTCTTTGGGCAGATTGGCCTGGATACAGACCTTTTCAAATGAATTGAAAAACATTTCCATATCATCCCCCTCTTTAAACTCAGCAATTAATTTTGAATTTAGCTTGTACCCCAGTCCTGGAGTTTCATACCCACCCCCACCACTTACCTGCTCTGGAGTTGTTGTCAGTTGGAGCTTCAGCTTTTTCAGCTCATGTTTCCTCTGGTGCTGCCGTTCTTCTGCCTCTGCCTGGCGCTGCTGTTCTTCAGCCTCTCTCTGTTGCCATTGTTCCTCCGCCTGGCACTGTCATTCTTCAGCCTCTCTCTGTTGCCATTGGTGCTCCATCTCAAGCTGTTTCTCCTGCATCTGCAGCCTCCTCAGCTCAAGCTCTTGGTCTGTAGATGTCTTCATCTCCCCTGGGCTCTGGACTTCCGAAGGCACCACCTCTGGCACTAAGTGGGGTGGCACGTCCTCCATCTCAGCTGCCAGAAGGGCCTCCATGAGTTGCCTTTTATTTTGGTTTTCACTAGGAATGCCCTTCTCCCCACAGATCTTTCTCAGTTTTTTCCAGGTTCATCTTGCTGTGCCGAACAGACATTCTTCTATCTACACTACTCTGCTCCAAAAAATGTCAAACAGGATAAGGTCTATTGTCTGCAGACACATTTCTTTTTCCCCCTTTTCAAATTCTGCCCTTCATTGTGTGATAAATTTTGATTTAAGCGGGGTCTGTTCAAACACTTTTGGCTTAACCATGGTTCGAAATTTTAATAAGGCTAAATTTAATGATATGAGAACAGAACTCTCGAATTGGGGATGGAAAAAGGTTTTTGAAAATAGATCATTAGTGGAAAACTGGGATAGTTTGGAGAATAAAATTATGGATTTAATTGATAAGTATGTCCCATTAAGAAAGAAGTACAATGCTTTAGGAAAAATTCCCCTGTGGTTATCTCCCCAAATTAGCAAATTGATCAAAAGGAAAAAAAGAGCTTATATAAAAGCCAGGAAAAGTGAGTGTGCAAAAAAATTGGGCCTTGTATAAAAAATTATTAAAAGAAACTAAAAGTGCCATAAAACAGGCAACTCGAAAACATGAACTAAACCTGGTTACAAAAGTGAAAGATAACCATAAATCCTTTTACACATATATCAATAACAAAAGGGATGTCAAACTTGTGGGGCCCATTAAGGATCAGGATGGTATATTAGTTGAGGATTGCCAAACTATGGCAGGGCTTTTCAATACTTATTTCTCATCAGTATTTAATAATAAGTCTAAAAATATTAGAGATCATCTGACTAAAATAGATTATAAAATTATTTTAAACAAAAACGATATTGAGGATAGACTAAAGCACCTGGACCCGAATAAATCTCAAGGACCAGATGAAATCCATCCTAGGGTCCTAAGGGAATTGGCAACAGAATTGGCAGGACCTATAACATCACTGTTTCAGAAATCTTTGGATAACGGGGAGCTGATTGAGGTTTGGCGAAAGGCAAATGTGATCCCTATTTATAAAAAGGGATCTAGACAGGAGGTGGGCAACTATAGGCCTGTCAGCTTGACTACTGTACTGGGGAAAATGTTGGAATCTATTGTAAAGGATCAAATGGTGGAGTTTCAGGATTCAGTAGGGGATTGTGACGATGCTCAGCATGGTTTTAAAAAGGGGTTATCATGACAAACTAATCTCTCGGAGTTTTATGAGCATGTGAGCAAAGCATTGGACGAGGGTGTCTCTGTGGATGTGGTGTTCTTGGATTTCTCGAAGGCATTTGACAAGGTCCCACATGGTGAATTGATTGATGCTCTGATTGAACATAAAATACCGGGGTATATTACAACTTGGGTTAAGGCATGGCTGAGTGAGAGAAAGCAGAGGGTCTGTTTAAAGGGAGTTTACTCTGATTGGTTGGGAGTGGAGAATGGAGTGGGATCTGTTCTTGGGCCCTGCTTGTTTAATATCTATATACACTCATTATCTGGAGGAGAGGATGTCTGGGAAACCAAATTTGCAGACGACACTAGAATTGGTATTACTATCAGAAATGGTGAGGATGTGACAAAGTTGCAAAAAGCCTTACTCAAAATGGAAAGCTGGGCAAGGGATAAGAAGTTATCCTTTACCACCGACAAATGTGTAGTAATGCACTTTGGGAATAAAAATAATCAAGCTGACTACTTCTTAAATGGACAGAAATTGGGCAAAGTAGTGGAGGAAAGAGATTTGGGGGTTAAAGTGTCAAGCGATTTCAAGTTCCACCAGCATTGCAGTCAGGTTATAAAATCTGCTACTAGTACTCTCATAAATATCAAGAAACATATAAAGAGTAGGAAGAGGGAAGTGATTGTGCCTCTCTTCGGTGCACTGGTGAGGCCACAGCTGGAGTATTGTGCACAGCTCTGGTCACCTGGTTACAGGTTGGACATAGGAAGATTGGAGAGGGTTCAGAGGAGGGCTACCAGGTTAGTAGCGGATGTTAGGGACCAGGACTATGGGGATCGATTGTAGGACTTGGGGATGTTCACGTTGGAGTATAGGCGCCTGAGAGGGGATATATGTATGGTGTATAATGCACTTAAAGATGCAAAGCTAAGGGTCAAATTGGGACTTACCCTGAGGGAACAGCGATATGACACTAGGTCACATTCATGGCAACTTAAGGGGCATAATTTTAAGACCACAAAAAGAAGGCACTGGTTTAGTGTTAGAGTTATTCCAGTATGGAATAATCTACCTGAGGAGGTAGTCACAAGTAAGACGACAGTTGAGTTCAAGAAGAAACTGGATAAGTATTGCAAAGCAAATAAAATAGGGGGGTTTCAAAATTAGAATTAACAAGCGAGCACAATGGACGTAAGTCTTCTTTGCTCTGAAATCACCTATGATACCTATGATTGTGTGATGGTTTTGCAAGACCGTTCAAAATCCCAGTAGCTGGCACCAAATCTGTCATCAGCCCCTGGCCCCCAAACCTTGGACAGCCCAGTAGGACCTCCTGTTTGCAGAGAGGATCCCCCTATTCAGGAACTCATGAGCAGGAGTAAGGGATTCAGGAAGACTTACCAGCCTTCCTTTTCCCAGTGGGAAGGTGGATTCTGTAGTTTTGAGTTCCCCTTGACTCTGCACTAATTTCAGTATTTGAATCCCACCACGGCCACTGGCTACGTCTTGCCTAAGTAGTTTTTATACGATAGCCGAGCGGTTCTATCTTTTAGGCACAGTCTTTTCAAAACCCTTCTGTTTAAAATGTTAAATCACACAACCAGACCCCAGGCAGAGCTGATAAGAAAATCATAAAAGTTTACTTAAAATAAAAGCAATACAGAAAAGTCTACAGTTTGGAAGAACGTTGAAATGCAGACAATATCAAAAGTAAAACTGGATGGTTTACAGAAAACACTAGATACTGTTATTCTAAGCTATACCTTGTTTTGCTGTTAGAGTCCAGACAAGATTTTAAAAGTTCTTGTAGAGATGAGTCCTAAAGCAACGGTTGTATAGCAAGTGTGTATTCCAAGTCAAGTCTCTGAAATGTCCTTTTTAAAAAGTCTTCAGGCGTTTCCTTGGTGCGAAGTCTTGATTTCAAAATTCTGACTTAAAAATCAGAATTTTCTGTTCAGTATGTGAAGAGTCTAATTCCCACACACTCAGGTCTGGTTTTAGAGTTTCTTCCAGGCCTACACGTGTACTTTCTGGTGTAAAAGTATATGACAGCTGGGCCAGACAACCTGACTCCAACCTAAACACTATTCAACTGCTCTGCATTCGAAGAGTGTGTCTTATACATACAGTCTGGTCATCTTCAAGCCACACCCCCTGTGTGATGCGGGGCAACAGTTTACCTTTCCCTGTAGGTGTCACTGTGGTTCCATGTCAGGTTTCTTGTCAACCCCAGTGACATCTGATCCATGCATTTGGCTTGACTCCTTACCCCTAGGTCACTACATTACCTTTCCCTGTCATGGAAAGTTACAGTGGGATATTTTATGCCTTCCTGGGCTATATGCCTGTCTTCCTTATCTTTAGATGTACCAGATCCACCCTAGCCATTAGAACAATTAAGGCTATTTTTACAATTTCATTCCTAAGGCCTTTTAAAGAGACAGTGTCTTAATTCTAAATTACATTGCAGCATATACAATATGAACCCACATAAATGTATATCAGCCTATCATGTGACACTCCCATCCTCAGTTGCCAGTGATTCCTAGGTCTTTTCAGTCGGGGAACATGTACCCAGTTTGTGCCCCAGCAGTGAAGAAATTCTAAGTGCCGTTCACAAGGCTAGCTCAGTTCCCTTTCTGTGCCCAAGTCATCCATCAAGCCTGGGTCCCCCACTGTAAATTATTACCTAATTAGGTAAGACTGCAGTGCCATTCTCAGTACCTCACAGTACCATTCCTGAGAAAGGTTCCATGTGAAAATCGCGACTAAAAAATTGTGATCGCCAAATTGGCGAAAATTTAATAGCGAGAACTATAATAGCTCCTTGTCTTATTAGCGCCGCACATATCAGCGGTGCTGTAATAATAGCGACTGCTATTTGCTTCTGGATCTGTTTAACATTTTCACTTCCTCTGCATGCATTTTACCTCCCAGAGGGAGAATATTCAAATTAGCTTGTGCAGATGTCATAGAGGCATTGTTATGCTGGCAGTGCACAGTGGGAACTTCAGAATGGGTGATTTGAGGAGTCTCTGTAATTACAGGTGTTTTAATACACAGTGGTACCTCTGGGACAGTATTGATAACAAGAGCTGTATACAAGAAGTGACTCCCGAAGTTACAGTGGGTGCGGTCGGCGTGCAAGCGTGATCCTCCATACTTATAGCAGGCTGGAGAAACTCTCTAACTACTGGATTTATGAAGCCAAATGTCTTTTTTCTTGGGAAAACACCAGAAGAAATAGTTTTCACTTGTTTTGCTACATCCATGATGCCCACCAGCCACTAACCATTTGGGAGCTCGACCCATCCAACAGCTGTCAAGGCTTGTTCTGCCGATCATTTTCCTGCGGCTGCTTGAGAGGGTGTAGGATGCCTTTTCAGTTATACAAGCACTGTATTGACTTCAAAACAGTTTGTGTTTTTTTAACAGGCTGTGCACCCGATTCCAAAATTTCTGAACTTGTACTGTGAGCATCCGCGATTATGCAGTCACGATTATAACGGGATACCCCTGAGAACAGTATCCAGCACAAGATTCTGTGAAGGGCAAAAGGCTGTTGTATGTTCTGAAATGGACAGCAATCCCCTTTTCTAACATGTTAGTTTTTCACATTCCGAAAGGAATAAAACCAGATGTTGGTGTGGTTCCATTGTTAGAGAACTGACCTGTGAAGTAGTGAACCCCAGGTTCTAATTCCATCATAGTTTAAAGTTCACTGTGTGCCCAGCTGAATCAGTAAATCACCATTCAAGTTTCTGAAGGTCAGTCACGTATGACTGATGACTGTCAGCCATCAAATGCCACCATATGATCACTAAGGGAGATTGTGATCTAAAGCTCCTTTTACACAATAGGCTCTGCACCGCTTTTATCGGTGAAGAGCAACTAAAGCATTAACTCTAGCCTCATTCATATGACAGGTATTAGGATTGCTGCCATCTCCACGGGATCCGCAGCTGTATCTAATAATGCTACCGACCAACATTCACATGATACAGCTGTGCACTGTTGCAGGCTTGCTTTCTGCATTGCCACTGTCTTCCAGAAATTGCAGGCTGGCTATTCAGCTGGCATCATTGTGAGTGGTGCCAGGTATTCAGACGTCTGTGCAAAATGGTGCAAAACACCTGCACCACTACGCGATCTCAAGAAAAGAGGGATTGTGATCACAATTAAATCCTACCCAAAAATGGCAAAAGGGTGGCATTCTGACATGCACAGTGGCAATGATCTCACTGCTGTGCACCACCAACAATGACCCAGAATTGGCCGTGTGAACAAGCCTTCTGTTGTTGTGTAGAGGCTCCCGGCACTGCATCCAAAGTGAGCATTCGCTGAAACAACATTCCCTGTTTATGTTATTCATCGCTGTGTTTTGCAGTTTGGCGCCACTCACTGGTGCTGTCTAATCTGAGCCTGGGTGGCGGTTTGCTGCTAGCGGAAGCCGAGTGTGTGGGACAATAGGACTTGTGCTCTTGGCGCCATTTCTCAAATGTTTTATGTTTGGCAGAGCAATGGAGATAGTTTTTCATGTTGTGTTTCTGGCATAGGAAGCAGGGATTTTTACCTCTGCTCCGTGTTACTTTAATTATGTAACCCATCTACAGTATTTAGTGGAGATATATTATCCTGTTGTAATAGTGGCATAGGAAAGAGGGAGTCTTTTTACTTTTCCCTGTGGTACTTTAATTGGTAGTTCACTTCAGCCCCTGGTTTCCTTATGCTATTTAGTTCTTTAGCTGAACCCAAGCTCAGAATATCTTGTGTCTTGGTCGAACTCACTGGGGCTCCTTAATATTACTATAAACAGTGGCATTTTGGTTCTCGCATACTTTAACTACTGGACCCGTGCCTACAGGACAGTAAACCAGCTAATGATCACTTGTAAAATGAGCTGATACATGGTTACCAACCTAGATTGTAGCCACCTAATGTGAGGAAAATACACTTTTGGTACGCTAATGAGTGAAGCCTATCTCCACGCTGCTACCCCAAGTAGTCTAAGCCCGCCCCCTCCCCCTGCCTGAATTTCAGCTAATTCGAATTGTATAGTCAGAAATAAGCTTGCACAGCCCCTCCTCTCTCATACCTGTTATAACTCAGAGCATTTTTCTCCTTTCACAGAAGGTGGTCGAGAGGGCCATCGAGAGTCCTGCCTTCCCCGTAATTCAGAACCAGAATGGAAGCGGAGACTGCTGCAGGTATGGAACACCGAAATTACTGAGCCCGGGTGCCGATTTGCTGCTAGCGGAAGCCAAGTGTGTGGGACCCTGCCGGCGCTATGCACCGATTGCCCCACCACCCCCACCACCACCCTTGGTGAGCACTGCCTTTTATAGGCTGCGTTCCGTGCTTGAAAATTACCAATCAGCTCATTTCCTCATCTGCAGGTTATTCTAACTCAACACTAGTGGCTGCTACATCACTTCCCCAGCTGCCTTAACCCATCTTCTCATCATGCTGCCTCTGTCAATCACTTTACTGAGTCTACTCTTCCCCCTAACAGCCCTCCCACCAGCCACCTACCCAGAAGCACCATTTTCCCCCACAACAGGCTTCACCGGGGCAACTTCTCCCCCATACTACCTATTTCCCCGGCCCATCCCCACATGCCAATTCAATAAACTGGAATGTAGGAGCTGCCGTCCTGCCACTATCTTTCCATGGGGGGCTGCCAATACTACACCCATCGCCTCCAAAAAATCTTCCACTAACCCCAAAACAGCTAACAACCGCCCACAAGGCGAAATGGGCATCGCTCGTAGTAAAACAGATAATACCTCTTCTGTTACTCCTCACAGGGGATGTTGAATCAAATCCTGGTCCACCTGCACCTGCCAACAACATCACCCACCCTACCACCCAATTACCATGAGGACTTAAGATTATGCACCTTAACATATGCAGCCTTCTGAACAAACTCACCCCCTTCCAACCGTATGTCCTCTCCCTACACCCTGATATACTTACCATCACTGAAACTTGGCTGAAACCCCATAACTTGGATGCTGAAGTATCCATCCCTGGCTATTCCATCACTCGACCTGACCGCCCGGGGAAAAAGAAGGGTGGGGCATCGCCATGTTCATCTCCACCAAGCTTAAATTTGCAACACTACAACTCCCCATTCCACAGCATCCTATAGACACCCTCCTACTCAAATTATCACTCCCCCACTCTATTCCAGTATACATAGCAGGGTCCTACTACTCTCTGGACACCCCCCTGCATGCCATACTAGAACACCTAGGCACCCTAAAATCGCTCGCTCATGGGGCAAACTACACTTCCTTGGGGATTTCAAGGTCAACTGTCTCAGTAATTCTAATGCTAAGCTCAAAAACCAGGTCACTACACTAAACCTAACCCAACAAATCACCGAACCCACTCACTTAAATCATAAATTCCTCAACCACTCCCTCCTTGATTGGGCCCCTCACCACACCCCACACCCCCATCGTGTGCTACAAGCAGGTACCTTACCCGATTCCCTAAGTGACCATCACATGATTTACGTAGTAAGGAAAATATACAAACCCCAGGTGCCACCCCAACGAATATTATTTACCAGGCCTTACAAATCTCTTAACCTTGCTGCACTCCTAACCGACCTGTCAAATACTGATTGGTCAGCCATCCAATATGCCTCCTCCATCAACTCGGCCCTGGAATTCTTCAGATCCAAATTCCTCGCAATCTGGGACTACTACGCACCACTCAGAAGAGCCTGCGTTAGGGGGGCACACCTACCATGGGTTAACGCTAACATTATCGAACAACTCCACGCAAGGGATATGGCCTGGAAAGCCTACAAGGCAGCCGGCACACAGGTAGCCCTCCAATACTACTGCATACTCCGCAATGTATGTGCAAGGAAAATTTGGCAGGCCAAAGCAAATTACTTTAAGGTCTCTTTCCAATCAAACCTAAATCACCCAGCAAACTTCTGGAAGTCAATGAAATCACTGCTCTCTCTCTCCCTTCCCAGCCACCCACCCCAACCCTATATGTTTAAGGCTCCATGGTCACTGACTCAGGTGAAGTGGCCTCTGCTTTCAACACATTCTTTACTAACTGTGCCTCATCCCTCCTATCCACAATCATGCACACCCCTACGACCCAGCAACCACCTCCGCCACCCCCACCCCTGGCCTCCCGCTTCTCGTTTCGCCTGATCACCCCAGCCAAAGTACTGACAGCCCTATGCTCCCTCAATCCTACCAAAGGTAAATGCCCCTCCGGCCTTGACTCCAGGATGCTTTATGTATCTGCCCCAGCCATCGCCACCCCTCTGGTTGCCCTCTATAACCTCTCCTTCTCTCTCACCAAATTCCAATCAAAATGGAAACTTGCCACAGTCATCCCTCTTCCTAAAGGTGGAGACCCCTCCTCACTGGGAAATTACCTCCCTATCTCCCTTGTCCCTAGCCTAGCCAAAGTCCAGGAACAGCTTGCTCTCTTCCAACTATCTGCCTTCCTCGACTCCTCCTCCTCCTTCCTCTCACAATACCAGTATGGCTTCCGAAAATCTCACTTCACAATCACCTCCCTACTTAGGCTAACAAATGACATTCTCACTGGCATGGACAATGGGCATGTTACCTCAGCTATTTTCATCGACCTAGCAAAAGCATTTGACGCAATCCCCCACTCACTACTGTTATCCAAACTCACCCTCGCCGGGCTCGCAGGAGAGGCCACCAGCTGGTTCCACTCCTACCTGGAAGGGTGGCAACAAGCAGCTAGAATTGGATCACACACCTCTGTCCCACTTCCTGTCAAAATAGGTGTGCCACAAGGCTCTGTCCTAGGCCCGCTACTCTTCTCTGTCTTTCTAAATGACCTACCCTTTACGTGCCCTCACTTGTCTGTACACATGTATGCAGACGACACAGTGCTATATGCCTCAGGGCCCTCTCCTGATGAAGTGTCAACCAGACTCCAGGAGGACTTTAATGCAATTTCAGCTCTGGTTCCACTCTAACCAGCTATTTCTCAACCCAAGTAAGACTGTCTCACTCACCTTCGGGACCAGGCAAAGGCTCTCCCAGGTCCCCACATCTCCCACATTTCACACTTTAAATGGGACCCTCCTGGAGTCCAGCACCTCATTCAGATACCTCGGGGTCTGGCTCGATCAACACCTCGACTTCTCAGCCCACATTGACGCTATCCACAAAAAACTTCACCCAAAACTGGGAGCCCTCTATTGGCACAAAGGTTGCATTCCCCTGCCTGCCCGCAAAGAAATTTTACAGAAAATGATACTCCTGCTGTTTGATTATGGGGACGTTGTTTACAACACATCCCCTGGACCCCCTCTTCCATTCTTTCTGTCGCTTGGCCCTAGATCGCCCGCCCACTACTCATCATTGTGACCTCTACAAATCCTTAGAGCTACCTTCCCTACAGGATCGGAGAATGGCGCATTGTGCTAGGCTAACAGCTAAATTCTGGACCCAGTCCCTCTCCCCATACCTTGCAACTACCCTAGTTTCCCAAACTCCTTCTATGTATGCACTCCGTAGCACTGACTCCAGGCTCCTCTCTCTCCCATGGCCATCCTCTGCCAAAGGCCAGCATGCCTTCAGATACCGTATGCCCTACGTATGGAACTCCTTCCCTGTAGTGATCAGACACTTCACCTCCACTCAGCATCTCAGCCTCCACCTCAAACAGCATTTCACCACTGCATGCATGTGCAATGAGACCATAAGACAGCGGAGTACTTGAATGCCTGCATGTTGTCTGCTAGCTTGTTTCTACCATTAACACTCCCTCTTTTGCTGAGGCACTTAGCCCCACCGTGGGTTCCCACTTTCTAGCCGCACTTGTATGTCTACTCCCCTGCCAGGAGGCAGGTGCATCTTGTATAATGTTTTCCTCAAAATCGTGTACTGTTTCATCATTATGTAATGTATGTCTGAGTACTGTCTTTCCAATCTCCCCCTTCCCCAGGATGCATCTGGAATCGAGCGTTGCACCACTCAGTATGCCTTCCTGGTTAAACATTTTAATAAATAAATAAATAAATCTGATGACAGCTCTCATATTGGTATGAGGATAGGCTCTCGCGAGAGACTCCTCGATTTCCCATGCTGCACTTCCCTACACGTGGTCCCGGGGCTCGCACTGTAAATTTTGTACCCGAGTTCAGCTTTCTTTACCCAAGTTCAGCTAAATATGTATTCAGATATTAGAAAGAAACCTGAACTTGGGAAACTAGTTACTTTTTTGAAATGGGGGCTACAAGCTACTTTAAAAGCATTCCGAAAGTGGAATGGATATACTGGACATGCGCTTATGCATGTTCATATCTGACGGCTTCGCTTTTGGGGCACTTTCAAAGTAGTTTGTGGCCCCCATTTCAAAAAAGTGACTATTTAAAAATTTAACTATTTTCCTGAGTTCAGCCATCTTTCTAATATCAGAATATATATTTAGCTGAACTTGGGTCCAATACGTAAATGGCACCACTCACCGCCGACCCCGCATCCCCTGCCTTCCACAGAAATCTCAGGCTCTTGGCCAGCTGAAAAGTTGGAGAAAACACTGGCAGAGCCACGGGATTGGTGCACTCTTATATGGTGTAGAGGAGAAAGGTAGCGGTGCAGAAGAAGCGTTGTGAGTGGTTAAGAATTGCTACGATTCAGTGCTGCTCCGTGTAAAAGGGGCTTTGGATCATCCTATAGATAATGATTTAATCAACAAACATACAACTTTCAAATCACTAACTGATGATTATTGATTATTTCTTTAAGCTTAAAAAAGTAGGAGGATTTCTGATGCTCCATAAACGATTAAGTGATGAACATTGATGTTTGTATTGGTTCTACTATATGAGTTTTTTAATCACATGGATAATATTAGACATTTTATTTGTGATTAATATCAAAACATGAATGTGCCATTTATCTTCAAAAGAAGAAAATTAATTATAAATTATGGGATATCAGCATTAACTCCTTTGAAGAAGAGTAATGCTAAGTTTGATATAGTGTAGATATTCGCATAACTAATTTGCATATTTTGAAGGCACAGTTTATAAAGTAAAATAAAAGTTACTGTAATGTGTTTGTGTTTAATTGACACTTTATGACCGTTCTCTGGTTCTGCTCCAATCCCTGCTCAGGCCAAGCCTCATTCCCCATATCCTACCCCCTACCATCCTCCACTGTTCACAGGCTTACTCCCTTAGGCAGGGTCTGGTCACAGCCCAGCAGTGTCACCAGCCCCCTCCTGAGTTCAGGGGCAGGAGAATCTGTGGCAAAAGAGCCGCTGGGGGTGAGAGGCAGAAACCAAGCACACTGTAGACTATCTGGTGCACACCAGGGTTTCTGCTTTTCTGGTACATCCCCTTGGGATGTGTGGCAGGCAAGGGGCTCCAAGCACGTGCAAGCAATGTGTGCTTGTATGGAACAAGGACAGCATCCCTCTCTCGCTGCAGTACCTATTCTGCACTGCCACCCATGATCACCCAGGTGGCAGTATTGCAGCAGACACAGTCATCCTCTCACCCCCGGAGGAGGCGGAGAATGCCATGTTGGACATTCAGTCCTCCTCCCTCCTGCCAGTCCCCAATGATCCTGTCTCATTCCTGATCCCAGGTCACCAATGTGATGAGCTCTACTGCTCCATAAGTTTTATCTTTAAAATAATTTTGATTCAGCAATGTTAGTTTTCAGACTGTAAGGAAAGGTTTTGAGCACAAACCAAATACTTTGTAGAAACTCACCATGGCCTTGGTTTCACCACGGATGGTGGTTGTATGCGGATGAGCCGATGGGGAGCCATCTTAGTGACCTAAAGTACAGTTAGTTAAAAAAACTCACTACAACCTTAAAGGGAACCTCATCTGGAAATATATAAACCAATCTGAGCCTTATTAACACATGTAGTACTGTAGAGCTGAGTCCTAAGAGTAATTATAAATGTAAGCTGCATGTTTGGGAAGATGATGCACTGTAACTGATATCTCCAATATAGATTTCTAAATTCCAACAGGATAAAAAAAAGATCAATAGAATATATATATATATATATATTTTTTTCATTTATTGCAGTGATCCTTCATGTTTTATTGTTTGTTCTTTCTTGGTTATTGCTGTTATGCATGTTGGTTTGCTCTATATTATATTAATAAAGCATATTAAATTAACAAAAATAATAACTTATTGCAGTGATCCTGATGATGGTTAGTCATGAAAAATCATGCGGATATAGGGTCATCATATAGCACAGTCCTCCCTCACTTCTATAGCATCGTGGTTTGCTATTGTTAGGACCTCAGTGTTGTGTTTTTGTGGTTGAACGTGATCGTTGAACATAATGGATACTGATCATTTATGAATGATACATTATGATTAAGACAGCGTATTTTCAGCTGGGTGATATTGAGAACCTCCTGACCTCCCCGTGCCTTAAAACAGGGTAAAAGCAGGACCTCCCGCTGCGAACGAGATGCTCATGCTACAGCTTAGTTGAGCTCTGCTGGGTAAAAAAAACTGTCAAAAAACAAATAAAATAGATTAAATCCTACAATACTTTGGATGGGGGTTTGAATATTTTCAAGGGGAATACAGGGTACCCTGGGTAGAGGAGGGGCTGGGAGTTCTCTATAAATGACTATGAATTCTCACAGTATACTTATAATTCCTTGTTTATACTGCAGATGAGGGGGCTTGCTGTATCTACAGCCCATTTCAACCTCAAATTGCTGTTACTATGCTCCCACAGCACCTTACACCTTGACCTCCTTAAAGGTGGAGCCTAACGTGTTCTGGGGTTTAGGCAAGTAATGCCTAAGTTGGGAGTTTGCTTTACTGCATAGACATAATGTAGCACTAACCAGCTTTAGCACTTCTCAGCACGAGCTGTACTTTTTCTCTGTATTGATTTAGAAGTTGCTAATGGGCTTAATAAATCAATGAATGTGTTGGAGGCAAAGCAGACATTCCTGAACATGTAGCCACTTTGTGCTGAAGCAGCTGTTCACTAAATGGTGTCTTAATTAACCATTTTACTGCACAGCACTTCATGCTATTTTTTTTGGGGGGTGGGGCTGTGTCTCATTTTTATATTCATTAGCAGTTCATATTAGTACGTCTCCCATGTTTCATGATGGGAGTTATAAGTATTAAAATATAGGTGAAAGTCCTGTTCAGATTGGTATTGGTGGCTCTGAACTCACTGTCATCATCATGTGTGACTTTTATAAACAATTGTAACCAGGTCGCCATAGATGTTTGCAGTTACCACCCCTGCCTTGTGGGCTCAAACGAGGTTGAGGACCTGGATTCTGATTTTCTTGGTGGAAGGAGGGTGGGATCCAGATCTTTTAAGTTTAGCATGATGTCTCCACTCTTCACCCATGTTAAAATTTAAGTGGGCCTGGTGTCAGAGTGGTGCAACCCCCTGGAAGGCAATACCTCCCCACCTCCCCACAGTATCCCTCCACGCATGTAAAATCACAGTGCAACCTTAAATTCAACAAAACTGTAATCAGTGACTTACACTAGTAATATGCTCACAAGACAAAGTGAAAACTATCAACACAATGTTTATTGCAGGATAGTCACGAGGTATGGGAGAATGCAAAGCAAATCTGGTTTTAAACGAATCTCGTGAACTCTTGTGGCAGGGTCACAATCAAGTGGATGACTAGCTGGTCCAGTAAGCACTTTAAAACAGTAACAGTGCCCAGCCGCCCCCAGACAAAACAATGTAATGGCAAGTAAACTGTGAAACCTTCTCAGTAACCAGCCCACATGTACGGGGCACTACCCACTGGTACCTGTTTTAAACTGTGGTCCTTAAAGGGAGCTCCCGTTGCTTCACTGGGTACCCAGCTGTAGAATCATTGTGGGCCCAGTCATGTTGCAGCTGGTTGACCAGCCATGGTGCAGTCTAAAACAAGCAGAACAGTTAAACCCAAAACCCCACAGGCCATGATATTCCTTAAAATGGCAGAACCTCCAAATGAAGTATGTGTAACTCCTGGCCATTGGCAAAATCTGTAGATTTGGTGGCAATTTTGTACAAACTTCTCTAGTTGCAGGGCAAGCCCTGAGAGCACTCATGGTTCTGTTGTACCACTTTATTGTCAGCTGGGCTCCTTCTCCTCCTCCTCTGCAGATGCAGTTCCTCTCAGGTTGATGGTTCAGTTGTTGCAGCTGGGGGATGCAGCTTGAAGATGCTTCAGGTCTCAGATGCCTCTGAATGTCAATCAGGCTCTCCGCATCTGCAGTTTTCTGGACTTCTTGGGCTCTTCCCTCTTCCTCCTCCGCAGCACAGACCAGTCTAAGGAGCAGGGGCCACTCCCCTCGCACCCAGGTCCAGGCTTCAGAACCCTAGCATGGAGCATTAGCCAGTATCTGGTACTAGCACTAACCAGCCATCTCCCAGACCGTCGGCTGGATCTATGCAGACTTGTTCACACAGTCCCTGGTGTCCATAGGCTGCTGTGGCACACGGTTACCTCCTTTTTCTTTCTTTTAATTCTTTGGTAACCGGTTAAAATCCACTAGGCACAAGTGCCTGTTTTCAGGGGTGACCAGGGAGCAGTGGGGAGGTTAAGAGACTTACTTAGAGTCCCACAGTATGCAAGTGGAGGTTCTGAGAATCAAACCTAGGTCTGATGGATGTACCAAGCTCATTCACAGATCATTACTCTAACCTCAAGGCTACTCTGCAAGCCCCATGTCTCAAGGCAGGTCACAGTCTCTCTGGAAAATGTTGTCCTGACATTTAGGCACACATTTCAGTCTCCATACACACAGGACATAGAAACCTCTCAAGTCACTCCCTGATGGTTGGCTGTGGAAACCTAGGCCAGCTTTCCTAGATGGCTCTGGCTAACAGCACTCTAGTCTTCCTTTCTCTGTGAGAGCTTACTGCTGACTTCCCTCTTCTGTAACTGTCCCTAACATTTTCTGGGGAAAGGCAGCTTGCAGTTGGCACACATAGCTGTTAGTCCACTGAATTAGTATGCAGATGTTCACTCAGTGCCCTATTGGCTGGCAGAAAGGGCACTAAACATACAGTACAGCTCTTCTCCCAGAAGTCTGCTGTGGTCAGATGCCAAGATCCCTGACTTCTGATTGGTTGCCAGTGAGGTCAAGGGTTGTCAAGATGGTAGCTGTCTTTCTGAAAAAAAAAATGCTTCAAGTTCTTTTTATAATGCAGCTGCCCTTACTTTCAGTGTGGCTGTCCCCATGATGTTGTAGGCGCCCCTGTGCCTTGTAACCCGGTCATGCTTGTGTGGCAAAAGGGGCTTTCACTGCCCCATCGGGAGCTCTGTTTCATGCTTTCCCCACTGCAGAGCAGTCTCTATGTGCTGTGTGTCTGGCAGCCACTCTGCCCTTAAAGGTGTGGTGTGCCAAACTGTCCTTCTTTTCTTCCCCCCAGTGTGTCAGTGCACTCTGATGGCTGCTGGTGTTCCTGGGGCTGAAGCTCACGGAGGGAAGCTGCTGCATTGGCTGTGAGGTTGTGGCAGTGAAGACTTAGCCGGGCATGCTTAAGCACCGAGTATCAGTGTGCAAGGAGGCAGATAGCACGTTTGGTCAGTCAGCGATCGCCGAGAAGGAAACAGCTTGGCAGATTCCAGTGTGCTCCTCCGGTCCCCTACCAACCTGCAGTCCCAGGGGCCAGAGTGAGCACCAAGATGGCAGACACATTCTGGTGGCAGCAGGTGTCAAGGTAAACCCTTACAGTTTGGGGGAGTTGCACAATTTACCTTGGATAGCCCAACTAAGGGCTGGGAAAGCCATTAAAGGTTCTAAGGTTCTAAATGTTAGAAAAAGTCATAAAGGGTTTTAATTTCTAAGCTTATCAGAACTTTTCAGGGATTTATATATTTAAAGTAGAATTGTTTTAAGTTTCATTTTAATCAGTGAACCATGTCGATGAAGGGAAAAGATGCCAACAACAAAAACGTGAATTAATACTAAATCTACAGGCATGCAGCAATTCATACAGCTCATACTGTTTAATGCCACAGCCACTGCAAAAATGACATGGAGTTCACAGATTTTGTTTCCCAGGCTCCTGGCATTGAGGCAGACCATTTCCGTCTTGTACCCATCATCTCTGCATAGATGCGGCAGTTCAGAGGCGCCACCTGCCTCAGGTCCCCATGTCTATGCTAGAGACAAATCTCCTAACTGATCCAGCACCTTTTCTTCCTACCACCGCCTCATCTGTGTCTTCAGTGGTTGGAGCATTTGCACCGGAACTTCTCTTGAGTTCACCTTCCACCCAGGTCTCCCTCCATGTCCGTGGGGAAACCCGCCGCAGACCCAGAGACCATTGGGTTGTTTAGAGTGGTGCTCACATACTATCCTAATAAGTCAAATACTGCCAGAAAGTACCCAAAATGTAGATTTCAGATGTCAACAAATAATGCGGACATCCTAGAATGGATCTGCTTTGGCAGGATCCCTTCTATGGATCCTATCAGATGAGTCAGATCCAATGGATTGGACCTAGGATACCTGGGTCTGACCTCTGCTGTCTGGATCCAACCTCAGATACATAAATATCCAACCTTGATCCTAGATCTGAGTTAGGTTGGATATTTGCCAGATGCTAGGTCCAGATACCACCACTATTCAACAGAGGCTAGTCAGATCCACTAAAGCACTGTCCAAGCACCACTAGTTGTTTCCTTTGAGGGGAAACCCCCTAGGATTCCCCCACCCTCGCAATAGTCCCACTTCATACTTCCCACTACTGGCGAGCTACCATGAAAACCCACCAGATCCCATTGCCCTAAGCTCTGTCCTAGTCTTCAGGCACTACACCTCGGGGCTTTTTGACTCTAAGCTCCTCCCTCCAAGATATCCCATAAAAGCCAACACTAGACTGTTAGCTTAAAGACTGGGCACTGCTGATGAACATCCTTTTCACCCTACTGGTAGGACGGGGTTGTGACACCGCTCCCCTCCCCATGTAAAATAATTTCTGTCACAGGGCAGGGCTGATGTTAATCACTTAACGCCCCCAGCACAAAGGGGTCGGCGCTACACCATCTTTCACCCAATGACCAGCATGGGCATCCACTGTGTCTGACCCACCTGGGATGAATCCACCCAAAGCAAACGTGACCATTTAATACAGGTTAAACTCATTGGGTGCTTTCTCCATCTCCTGTCTTCTTCTGGGTCTTTTCAGTAAACTTCTGTCTGAGTGAAGACCTGATTGGGGAGCATATCAAACTACAAAGCCAATTTTAAAAAAAGAGTTGCCTGTAGCCAACTGGCAAGTGTAGTTGTAAAGTCTGGTTTGTTGTAGTACAGCAGGATATTTACTGTAGTTTGAGCCACTAACCAGTGGCCTCTGCCGGTGTTATACTGCACTTTCAAGCACTGTGCTACCCACCCACTCTTTCCCAGCTGCAGTGTATCTGCCTTGCCATTACTGTGTTATCCGCACTGCTCTGTGGCATATCTGCCCACACCATACCATTCACAGAGCCTCCTTCTGCAGATTACCTGCCAGCACTGTACAAGCCACAGTACACATACCAGTGATGTACCCAACAGCACCTTATTATTCACACTGTACCTGCTGCAGCGTACCAGGCTGTGATATGGTACATGCAAGTACCAAACAAGCTGCTAGTGCTGTACATCCTGCACTACTCTAATCTTTGACATTCTGCCCACACTGCACTACTTGTGTCATCTACACATGTAATTTACCTGCAAGGATGTCGCCATGCAGGCTGTACTATCTGCACTGCCCCATCTTCAGTACACCTGCCTATGCTGTACCAGCTGTACTGCCTCCACCTGCAGTGTCCCTGTGACCCCCCACTCCAGTTAGATTAGTCCAGCCCACATACTTATCTGTGCTGCTTGTCCAGCCATCACCCTGGTCAGTAACCCAGGCACCCCCACCTCCCACATACCCACACGCAGATGTGCATAAAGGAATCAGTGCAGCTGTTTTGGATGAGAAGGTAGTGGTTATTTCTAGTCGCTGTTTATTAGCTAATAAATGCACCACTAAAAGTAAATGAGGACAATGGACCTCTACCATAAAGTCAGATCAAGGCAGTCACGTGGATGGGTGTAGGAAATGGAGAGGGTAATGATCATGGCTGGATGAGTAGAGAAAGGGTTGGCTCTTATGGTGGACAAGACCCCGGACTTAGATGGTCTGCATCCAAGGGTACTTATGGAATTGCTTCTGAGATCTCGCTTACCTCTCCTCTATCCCGACTAAAAAAACAGTTTAAATTAACTCTCAGAGTGCATCTCTGTACTAGTCTCTAGTAGTACCTACTGGGCAGTTCTCCTGTAATTTCAGGCCCAATCGACTTAAGAATGGAGGCAGAGATGCATGCTGCTCTCCCGAGGCATACACCACCTAATACATTGGTGAAGGCCCCAAAAAAGCAAAGGCACAGCTGGGTATGGCTGGAAAGAGCTCAGCAGGTTCACAGGAGCAGTTACTGCTCACCTTGGATAGATTCCTCAAAGAATTTCATCATTTCAGGGAGGAGACGAGTTCCCTGAGTGAAGATGTCAAGATTATTTCCTCCGCTTTGGAAGATTATCCAGGTGCACTGGGGACTGTGAAACCCGCATTGTATCAGCGGCGAGACGACTGGACAAAGTGGACCCAGCCCTGGTGGAAACCAGACAAAAACTCACCAAGCTAGAGGCGAAAATTGAAGATCTAGAAGGGTGCAGTCGCCGAAATAATATTGTGGGTATTGGGCTTCCAGAGAAACAGGAGGGTGGCAACCCGGTCCTCTTCACACAAAATTTCGTGGAGAAGCCGGCGGGACCTCGCCCTTTGGAGCGGCCTACATTGTGGAACATGCGCATCGTGCTTTAAAACCTGTCCCCCCACCAGGCTCGCAACCCAGAACTTTTATTTTTAAATTTCTCAATTTTCAAGAAAGAAAACACTTCTGGGCCAAGTTAAAAGAAGTTAGGGAAGTAGAATGGGCAGGGAAGGTGATCCGGGTAGCTCAAGACCTCCCGTTTTCTGTACGCCAGAGAAGGGCCGCCTTCCACAAAACGGTCTCGAAGCTTCTGGCAGCAAATATTTGCTTCAGGATGTTATACCCTGCGATCCTCCAGGTCTCCCTAGATGAAAAATGGAGCTTGTTTGAAGATCCCAAGATGGCGTAGGATTCATTTAAAAAGTCTCTACCTAACCTGTTTCGAGACAGCTGAAGGGCCTCAGCGAGTCGACTGGGGATGTTGTGGTTCGTAGCTAACATGAAATGTGAGTATGTGCTAATCTGAAAGGCTGGCTGCAGTAGTTTCAGAGACTTAGACTCTCCCCAGACTCACTGGAGTGCCCAAGATGACTTAAATGGATAATTTTTTTTTTTTTTTCACATGTAAGAACTGAGGGAGATCCACTGCCAGAGCCAGGCTCTTTTGTTTACCCTGCTTTTACGTTTTCCCCCATTCCAGGAAATGACTGCAGCTCCTTCTCCTAATTTGAATGATTTCTTTGGGCGGCACAGTTTTTGTTTTCAGTGTTTTTTTGGTTGACGCAGTGTGCCCTATAGACTTACAGAGATAAAGGTACATTGTCCCCGGGGTCATGAGTTACATGGGCACGCTGGCTAGCTATCCGTCGGCCTGGGGGCCATAAAGGGGGTGGGTCAGTGGATGTTCCTGTCCTCCTGGTTTTAAGTTACACAGGAGGCCACCCTGAACAACACATTACAAAACTGCCCCTTAGGCTTCCCTCTGAGGGGGGCGCACTTTGCTAATGGCAATGACAGTCATGCTGCCCCTCATGAGATTTAATGGTGGTTATCTGGAGCATGAGGGAAGGGAATTTTTCCATATTGCCCTACCATTTGCTCTGGATGGGAGAGGGATTGACTTGAAATGCGTCGGGGGATGAGGGAAGGGGAGGGAGCGGGAAGTGTACTGTTGTAGTGGGCACGTCATGTACAGTAAAGTGATGGTTGGGGGGAGGGCAGCTTTTGTCCTTTTGCAGATGGTCTCCTTAAATATCGGGCTGAGTTGTGTTTCCGGTTTTCAGGGGAGGGGCGTAGGGGAAGGTTGGGGGGGAGGAGGGGGTATGGGGTCTAGGTTTGAGGACAAGGGGGGAGGACATGGCTTCACACTGGGAGACAAAGATAGTCGCAGATACCTGCTGGGTTGACTGGCCATCAGTTGGTCAATTTACTGTAGATACTGTTGGTTATGTAATGGCTGCTCTTAAAAAGTTTTTCAACTGGAACGTGCATGGTGCCAAAAACAAAACTAAGAGGTACCAAGTGTTAAAGCAGCTTCTCAGATCCGATATTTCCATGCTGCAAGAAATCCACCTCTTAGAGAAAGAAGGGGATTTACTCCAGCACCAGTTCATAGGCCAAGTCTTTAGCGCAGGGGACAGTACCCAAAATAGAGGGGTAGCCATTTTACTTACTCGCCGAATTCCATTCACATGTGAACAGGTGGTGAGTGACACAAAAGGGAGGTTCATCTTGATCAAAGGCTGCCTGGAAAGAACTACTGTGGTTTTGGGTAGTATATACGGGCCTAACACAGATACTCCTAGCTTTTTTACTGAACTTTTGCAGACTCTAGCTCCATTTGTCAGATATCCTATTATACTTGGAGGTGATTGGAACCTTCCATTCCTCCCGGATCTAGACAAATCAGAATCCACCCAAAAAGGGTTGTCGCTGGCCCAGAGGTCCACCAGGGAACTGGTGGATCATCTGGGGTTGTGTGACCCCTGGAGGGTTCTACACCCCACAGCCAAGGAAATTTACCTTTAGGTCAAGTGTGCATAAAACTCATTCCAGGATTGACTACTTTTTAATAAGTCTTTCCCAATTAGTGGGGATAACGGAGGCAGAAATTGAACTGGGGCTATATTCTGATCATTCTGTTTCCTGGTGTTCTCTGACTTTGTCCAATGATCTTCCCAAAGAATCAGTGTGGAAACTGAATAACCAGATGCACAAAGATAGAGAGGTTGTAGACTGCATTACTCAGAAAAATTGAAATTTTTATGGGAGCGAATCTGCACTCCACTGCTTGGCCGGATTTTGAATTGGGGGGGTTTAAAATGTGTTTTAAGGGGGGTGTTCATCCAGTTAGCCTCGTGGAGGAAAAGAAACAGAGATCAGAAAGCTACATCTCTGTTGAAGGAAATTCGCACACTAGAGGATTCACTGTCCTCTGCTTCGCCTGAAGTAGAACACATACAACTGCTTAGTCTTAGGGACCAATACTTAGGACTTCTTGGAGAGAAAGCAGAATATGCCATTTTAAAAATAGGCACAAGATACATGGCACGGGCAGGAGTTCATGGTATTATGGTGGGGTCACAGGAATTCAAACTTTCTGCATATGCAGACAATATTCTTCTGCATTTAAGGCACCCCAGACAAGCTATTCCAAATGTCCTTTCTATAATAGATGGCTTTAGTGCTATGTCCAATTACAAAATTAACCCAAGCAAAACAATGGTTTTCCCTTTAAACACTAGGCTTACTAGGGGAGATACAGAAGTGCTAGGTTTGCAATGATGTCCCACGTAAGATCAAATATTTGGGCCTTTTTTGGCCAGGGAGGAGGTACAGATGAGGAATCTAAATTTGGAACCCCTGCTAAGTGATATCCAACAGGATCTTGAAATATGGTGGTCCTTACCTATCTCACTATGGGGCCATATTAATTTAATTAAAATGAATGTCCTCCCCAGATTGTTCTACCACCTCAACATGCTCAACTCATGGATTCCCTTAGCATGGTTCAAAAAAGTCCATTCCGTAATTTACTCTTATTTGGAAAAACAAAACTCCTCGTAGGTCTTACAGTAAATTGGCGGCATCCAAGAAGTTCGGGGGGTTAAAATTACCACACTTTGGGCTCTATTTTTGGGCAAGCCAATTGAGTAAGTGTTTGAGATGGTATGGGCCCAGCAAATGGGACATATCGGATCCATATATTCCAGCATGGGTATTAGTGGAGAGAGAACAAATATTTTTTTCTTTTTTCAATTTTCTATTTTTGGCCCCTGCTTCCAATTACCGCTGGGACCATCTGCTCAGTCACGGACTCTGGCTACTCACATTACCCATCCTCCCTAGACCCCCTGGCCTACCCCCCCAGAGTGGGGTCGTGGTGCTTCGGGCCAAGGGCGCCACAAACGTGAGAGAGGCAGGAGTAGGCCTGAGAGCCAATGCAGCCAGAGTGGGCATCATTAAGGCGGCGGAAACAGGGAGTTTTCTTCCCCTTTGTTTCCCCCCCAGTAGGTGGGGACGTGCAAAGACGTTCTGCGTCTGCTCCTCCCCCTGAAATCTGTTGAGTGTCAGTAGCTGCGGAGCCCCTGGCCTCTGCCAGGGATCCGTCAAGCGCTGAACAGTATCCCCACCCTCCCCCCAGAGAAGGAGAGCAGTCCGTAGGACGCTCCATCCTTCTCCCCAGCCGCCCCTTCAGCGATCCAGATCCGCTCCTAACCCGGGTTGCCGGCGCCAGCAAGCCGGAACCAACTGCCGCGCCAGCGGGCCGGGCAAGAGAGAACAAATACTAAAAGCTGGGCTATCTGTTGAGGCAATGCTGTACATATCCCCCAAGGCTTTGCTGAAGGGTCTAGCTTCCTCCCCTATTACCACTTCAGTTAGGATCTTTACTCAGCTGTGTTCCTTCCTGGGGCTCAAAAACTCTAGGAGTCGGTTCCAGCCAGTGATAGGGAATCCCAACCTCAAGATTGGAGGGAAGTGTATCCCCGAGAACTAGCTAGCCCAAATCAAAAGTTCCAAGTTAGGAGATTTCCTCAAACAGGACAAATGCTTGACCTCAGTCGAAATCATGGTCAAGTTTAATATTGACAGAGGTCAGACCTTCAAAGTATACCATCTACGTCATGTATTATTTCAAGCACTGGGTGGCCCGTTGCAAGCAAACAGGAAGGAGGACTGGGAAACTATTTGGGGTCCAGTTTGCGGTAAACCTCATGCTGTGTCACTGCTGTATGCGTCATTCCTTTCCATGTCCTTGGATGCCCTGTATATAGATCCCAAGTACTGGTCAAAGATATTCCCTCAGTTTCAAGGAAATTCGGAAGGAATATGGAAAGATTTATACATTTATATTCCCCAAGATAGAATCCGGTTAACACAATATCAAATCATTAACAATATGTATTGGACCACAGTGAAACTACATAAGCTGGGCTGTATACCCTCACCTTTATGTACCAGATGTGGGCAGCGTGAGGGAACCCTATATCATATATTTTGGGAATGCCCTACCATCAGAAAGCTTTGGGACCTAATCAAAACTAGAGCTGACCCCCCCCCACTAGGCCCTGAAGACCTTTTTACCCCAGAAATTTGTGCCTTAGGATATGTCTCTTCCATTCCAGTGAAGAACCGCAGATACCACAAGGCTTTATTATCACTAACCCTTAAAAAGTTAGTCCTTCAGCATTGGATAGATGGCCAGGAAATTTCGTACACAGAGTGGCTCCAAGACTTACTGTTTAATTTCAGGGCCGAACAGCTGAGGGCCAGTCTATGAGGCTCCCTGCCACGTTATAAGAATTTATGGGAAGGCCTCCACTCTCTCTATACATTATAGGTGAGTCCTTTCCCAGGTTTAGATCTACGGGGAAGACTAAGGAATGTAAACAGGGTACTGCGTGGTGGACTGTAAAGGACAGTGCACCATAAGATATCTAAAGTTGATAGTGCAAAGCCATGGGGAGGGAGAGCGGGAGGGGAAGGGGGGTATGACTGGTAAATGTCATGCTTCCATCTGTATATGTATACTATGTAACCATGTCATGTTATATTTGGAAACTTGAATAAAGTTTGGAATAAAAAAAAAAGGGAATTGCTTCTGAGCCGGCAGGGGCCCTTGTCACAACTATTTAACAACTCACCAGAGTCAAGGATAGTGGCAGAGGATTGGAAAACTGCAGATGTAGTTCCACCCCGAAAGGGGAGGTAGGACAGGGAGGATCCAAGCAACAACAGACCAGTAAACCTTACCTCCATCGTCTGGAGACCATTGTGAAGGAAAGACTAGTGGCCTATTTACAGAATATACTGCCCACTAGTTCACAAAGATGTCCAAAAGTATCGCTGATGTTCTGTTTGCCCCCCCCCCCCTCCATCCTATCCACACACTAAGCAGGAAACAGTTTGTGAAGCTTCTTATTTAGGGCAGCAAAACAAGCATTTTAGGTCAAAAATCAATGAAAACACTTGTTAGTGTTAGCAAGGGCCTGGGACAGTGGAATCATTTATCTTTAAACTCTTTTTTTTTTTAACTCAGCTTTATTCGGGGATTAAAAGATGTTGCAAACAATACAATGAATAAGCACTGGCACATTGCTGAGATATATCTATATAAACAAGCATTTGTCAATGTCGAATGTTGTCGCGCTGGCATTGGCTTTGGTAGTGCAGTGCGGAAAAACATTTTGGGCAAGATGTGAAAAATGACAGCTGTACAGTTCATAAGGAGTTGTAAAAAAATGCCAGTGTTGAAAATGTGGCATGTAAATATTGCAAATTTGCAGTTAAAGGGTCGTAGGAAATGTGCAACACACACCTAGTAATACAGTCATTTATGGACGTTCGGCACCAAATTTCAACATAGGCATTTTAGCACCTGTGCTCATGTACAGTGTCACTGTTATTTCCTCAAACTGTCCCAAAAAGTGATTTTGCACAGTGATCGCGCTATTCTGCGCCGGACGTGCAAAAACACATTTTGGGCAGGATATGTGAAATGACTGCTGTACTGTTCATCAAGAGGTGTGGAGAAATGCCAATGGTGAAAATCCAGAGTGAAAATATTACAAATGTACAACATTACGAGCGTACGTGCAAACTGCGCCAGGAGGCAGTATAGCGCAGTGGTCTAAGGCTCTGAGCTGCAAATCTGGTGACATCCAGCAGACCAGACCTGGGTTTGAATCCCACAGCTTCCACTTGCATACTGTGTGACCCTGAGCAAGTCACTTAACCTCCTTGTGCTCCCAGGTCACTCCTGTAAAAAAGCTTCCACCTTAGTGTGCTATACCTGGTTAAACAACTAAATAAAAAAAAAAAACACAGTCATTTTATGGAGTATTGTCACCAAATTTTCACCATAGGCATTTTAGGACCTCTGCTCATGAACAGTGTCACTGTCATTTTCATAATCTGCCCCGAACACTGATTTCCCACAGAGACCACAGTATTGTGCGCTGGAAGTGCGGAAACACATTTCGGCCAGGATGTGAAAAATGACAGCTGTACTGTTCACAAGGAGGTGTAGAAAAATGACAATGTTGAAAATCTGGCATGAAAATATTGCGAATTTCCTAAGTTACGAGTGTGCGTAGCAACTGTGCAAAAAGTCCTCTAGTGCATTTCTATCTCTTGCCAGTTGGGCAACGTTTCCCCCACTTTGTAAGAAATGACTGACTTGCCTAGATTGAAGTAAATCCCAGTGATCCAGTTGATATTGTTGTTTCAGGGCATCAAAGGGTATCACCCTACCTGCCAAGATACACTGAGAGATACAGTATTAGTTAATGCCTTCTCAACCCCCTTTCAGAACCTTGCAGCTGACCATGGTGGTAGGAAGTTCAAATGGTGACATATCAGCGTGAGAGGGCCAAGGCAATCCTCTGTCCATGTAGGCTTCCTAAATTTCAAAATGGTCTGTAATATATGTGGTACCCATGGATTCAAAGCCTGTTTGTATATGTCTGGAGTGAATGGTTCTGTGGGGATCGGGCCACACTGGGACTGGGAGATTTTCTTCCATTTCCATGTCCACCCATTGAGATGCTTGACACCTCTTGACTCAAGAGTACAACTCCACTGCCTCTGCAAGTTTAAACTCTTATGAGGCTGCAGTATACTCTAGCCTTTTCTTTGGAACATCCACAAAAAGGAAAAGAACATTGTAATTTAAGTGTAGGTGCTACTTACAAATGCAAAAATTAGTAGGAAAAGGATACAACCTCAAGCTCATTTATAATTTAGCAGATGGCATAGAATTTTTTTTTTTTTGCTTGTTACTAAGAACACAACACAATTGCAAGGGAACGTACGCTCAATGGTTTTATCCTGAAATACAATTACATGAAAAGAATGAAGACATTTCCTCAGAAATCACACAGTAAGCAAGCGGCAGCTGTAAGACTGAGGTTAGAGTCTGCTTGCTTGTCAGACTTCGCTTAGTGCTCTTAACTACTGGGATATACTGTCTGCCCAGAACAAATAATATCCAAAGGCATCAGTGATGTTTCACTACTGCCCCCCTCCCCGGTCCTTTAATTATTTATTTGAAAATTGGTGACTGGGAAAGGCACCCTGAGCCAAAGCTGGTATCCAGGCAAAACCCAGGGGGCATGGAACAGGGGAGATAACATGTTACAAGCAAGCTGAGATAAAAGTTTCACGTTAATACAGACCACAAACTGAAATAGCTGAAGCCTACTGAGAACAAAGGTGGCAGGGCAACAACTTAAGAAGACAGTAAATTAACATCACAATCTGAGCCCTCAAAAGGGCAAGCAGAAAAACAGAATAAAATCCAAACAGTTGAGTGCAACGAATAAGGAAGGCTTAAAAAAAGGGCACAGACAAGAGCAAATGAGGATTGTACTGGAGGTGAACTAAACAGAGGCAACCTAGATCAGGTGTCAGTCAGGTGAGGACAGAAGCAAGCAGGAGAAAAGTGGAACCTCATCACTGGCTTAAAGGTGAGGTAAGGGAGCAAGCCTGAGAGAAGAGTATATTAAAATGTTTTTGACAAAGCTGTCCCGGTGGGACACTAAGGGTTGAGGCCAAAGCTGGACGCCATGCCGGTGACCTGGGTTCAGGAGTGAGCTCAGGCCACTGGGGGTCATCAGGAGCCGGAGAGGATCGAGCATCCGATGACAGCTCTCCTCTCCCGGGGATGGGTGGGTATGTAGTCCCGCTCCTTGACTGCCTTCTGATGGATGGCCGGGGGCAGTGCTAGAGTCAGGGAGATGAAAAGCGTGGCATCGTAACACGTGCGCGTGTTCAGAGCCGCAAAGGGAGAGCCAAGGAAAAACATGAAAAAGTACAGCTGTGGGCTCAATGAAGTCCTCCTCAGGCACGGCGGTGCCACTGCCCTGGAACCACCCGAAATTGCCCTTCCAGGTAGTGTCATGGGGGGAAGGCCCTCTGTCTTTCCACCCCACCATGGGGGTAATCCGTGGGGAATAAGGGCCTGGGAGTACTGGGGGTGCTGGCTGGGAGCCTGGAAGGGGGGTGGATGCCTGCCCGCAGAGCCTTGGAGGATAAATGGAAAAAGGGGGGGGGGGAATGTTTTTGACAGTACTAACAGTCTGGCAGTTGAAAAATGGAGTTCCCCAGGGATCAATTTTGGGGCCTCTGCTTTTTAATATCTTTATAAATGAACTTAAGTTTGAATCATCTGACGTATGGTATCATCTGTATGTGGAAGGGGTAACACTGGATTCAATCGGTCTAAAGCTACAATTAGCTTTTGACGAAGTTCAGGACTTCTTTAAGAAGCATCATTTGGTTTTGAATTCCAACAAAACATAGGCACTCCTATTTCGAAATAAACATAATAAAAAACAGGATTTTCACCTAGAGATTAATACCTTTAATGTCATTATCATTAAGCAAGTTGACCTATATAAATATCTTGGTGTTTGGCTAGATTCTCATCTGAGTTGGGGCTTCCAAATAGACTCTCTTATAGGAGGCATGAATAGAAAGTTGGGTGCCCTAGTAGGTACAAAAAGTATTTGTCTAGGGAGATACACCTGAATGTAGTCAACTCCTTACTATTGCCAGTCCTTGACTATGGAGATCTTCTGTGCGGGGGGCAGGGGCATTGGATCCCTTCTAAATAAAGTAGATCTACTGTTCAACAGAATGGCTCATTTCATCTTGGACGCACCCTATAGAACTCATCAGTGCGCATTATTTAGAGAGCTGAATTGGCTTAAACCCCCTGTAAGAAGAAATCTACATTTACTCCAGTTTATGATCAAGGTGTGGAATGACAGGGTTCCTGATTACATTTCCAATCTATTTGAATTTAGGGAAGTAAGAGAGGGCCTGAGGACCTCATTGATAGTGCAATATGTCTTGAATAACTGTAATTTAAATATAGGGAGATCGTCTGTTCCCTGTAGGGGAGCCCTACTGTGGAACCAATCCCCTCCAAAAGATGTTATGGGGCTAAAACCAATAATTTAGAATTAACACAATGGTGTACGACTTGGTCCAACAATGCCATAACCTGCAATTTTTGTAATGCACTTTAACAACTGGATTGATGTGTTGATGTTATTGTTGATTTGTCTGTCATAATGTAATTGTTTTATTATAACGTATTGTATTATATGTGTATATGTGTAACTATATGTATTTTTACTTGGCCTGGTTCTTCACTGAAAATGATCTCACTCAATTGAATGTATTTCATTATTCTTATGAATAAAAACGATTTACTGCTACTACCACACTAGTTATAATTGCTGAAAACCTACATTTACAACAAGGCATAGTGGTGTATAGTCATCCCATTTCAACCCAGTGGCAGTCCCCATCTGTACATGAGTAAACTAATATCAATTTCCTTGGTAGTGCAGTGGACCACCCTTCCCTCACCCAATCCCTGTCTGCGCATGAATGAAATAATATCATTATCCCTGGTAGTCCTATGGAATCCCCTCCCTAACCCGATCTCCATTTATACATAAAAATAATATTATCTAATAATTACTAATGACCCCCTGTATCAAACTAAAACCAGCACTTTTCAAATGCCATAGTACATGGCTGCAACATCACAACTATATATTATGGTATGTCGTAACACCCTGTTCGCCCGTGTCACTTCTGTGTAAGTCATTGCCTCACCCGCCAACCCCCAGATCAATTTGTTTTAAATTGTTTTACTTCTCTTTTTGATCCTGCCATTTCTACTATGCTTCTGAGCTGGAAATAAAGAGAAAGTCACAGCACCCAGCCATGCTCCATTTCTGCTGGTTGCATCTTTACTTGTGCCTGCAAAAGACCACAGTCGAAACAGTGGATCGGATTTTAGAAAGACTAGTCTTGCTGCAAGCCCTAGATGCTTTCAAGACATGGCGCACTGGGCTTGCAGCTACATAAAGGGATTTTTTTTACCCCTTTTTTCAAAGTGACGCTTGCTAGACCATCGTTTTGTGGTTTAGCTTGCGTCCAAACCAGGAACCCTCTACATGCAGCTTGAGTCCGAGGTTTGGCCCAAGCTGCCATAAATCGTGTCTGCGCCTGAGATGATAAAATCAGGCACAGCTGCAGCAGTCATCAGTGCCGCAGCTGCATCAGCAGTAGAGAGTGACGCAAGGCTTTATACCCGCACTTTTGGCAGATCGGCCTTTGCAAATTAATCAATGGATAAAAACTATGGTGTTAAAGTATGGCTAGTAGACAGCTGAATCATTATTATGCTAAAAATTGATGAATCGATAGAAATATCAAATCAGTGGACATATTTAATACAAACGATACACAGAACCATCCCGGTGAACTCAGAAATGACTACTTACTTAGTTAACCAAACCAGCCATTTCTGAGTTCGCCGGTTGTAGCACGCGTCACTTTCTATCAACGTTCTCATTGTAGATATTTGCATGCCCCAGCACTTCAGACTAACTTGTAGATATGGGATCTTTCATACTGTTTGCATGTATTTGGGACTCCTGAGGAAGCCTTTTTGGTGAAACCAGTCAAGTCTGTGTCCCTGGAGTGCCATTTTGTTATGCCTGAAGAGTGTGCACTTTTTTGCTCTTTGCACTGCACTTGAACAAAGTTATGGTGCTTGTTTAACCTCAAGACTGGTACTGGCCTTTTGTGTTCTTCCAGTTTCATTCCTGGTCATGGCACAGTCATGTTTTCTTTAAGCAGCTTTTTTTCTGCTGTTGCATTCCTCATTAGCCTCCTTCTGTGTGAAGTATTGCTTTCTAATGTTTCCACTTATTCTGCCCTATGCCTCCCGGTTTGAGGGCATGACCTCTAGTTCTGGCAGCTCAATTATTTATACTCCGTCCTCCTATCCCATTTAGCATTTAGAAATTCATGACCATATCCTGTCTCAGCTTTCCCTTTCCTAGGCTTGGCCAGTAACTTTCAAAACTTGGTATCCAAGGCCCGGTGGCACTGAGGGCTGAGGTGCTGGATGCCTTACCTTGTACTGCGCCGGCGACCCTTGTGCGGGAATGAGCATGGGTCGCTGGGGGCTGGCTGGGAGGAGAAGCATAGAGCATCCATGGGACTGCTCTCCTTCTCCGGGAAGGGGGATTTCACTTCCCGATGCCCGACTGCCCCCTGGCGGAGGCTGGGGGTCAGGGCACGGGGTGACAGCAGTGAATGGAGTTTGGGCAGACGCCTGGGGGATGAGACATGTGGATGCATGTGCCTCTGCCTCTGCTGGTGTCACTGCATGCCCATGGCTCCAGTGGGGGGGGGATGGAAAAAACAATGGAAAAATGTGGCACCTCGCATGGCTTGATGGCCGATCCACGAGTGTTCGTCAGGAGACTGGTGCCTGAACTGGATCCGTGAGAGTGGGGAGTTAGGGGGCTCCCTGCCGCCCCGCTGTGGGGGGTAAGTAGCAGGGGTTTCAGGGTGCCAGCGGTCCCAAGCGAGATGGACGGTGGCTGGATCCCCGGCAAGCAAATGTGAGTTCTAATGGTTGCAGAGACGTGGCCCAGGAAGATAAATAATCTAAAAAAAAAAAATTGGTATCCAAATTAGTGCCGTACGTTCAGTTCTACCAAAGAATTGAACACCTTGGCCAACCTGGCACAGCGTGATAAGTTACCGCCTGCCGCGCCAACAACCAGAGTTTGGGTGCAGACCCTGGATGTTGGAGGGGTCAGCCGGGGGGGGGAAGGTGAAGCAGCCAGGGGACTGCTCACCTTCTCTGGGGAGGGAAGGAAGGGACTTGGTACCCACCACCTACCAACCCCTAATGTTAGAGTTGGGGGTAAGACAGTCCAGAACTATGCATCCTGGCCTTGTCGGGCAGAGTCGGCAGATCTCTGCACATCAGGGGTGGGAATGTGCCTGATGGTGTGCTGCCGTCATTGCACAGCTGACTCCATTCTGGCGGGTCACGGAAGGGGGAGGGCACATAAACAACAAAAATACAATTTTTGAATTTTTAGCCACTACCTTTCTCCTCCTCCTGAGTCCTGAAGCAGCCTTTTACAGTGTGATCTGGGCAGTATGATCTGAGCAGTGGGCAGCAAGTGCATGCCAGCTTAGCTTGCAGTGTGCAGTGCCTGGTCCCAACAGATGGCACCTTGGTAGCATCCCATAAAAAACTTAAAAAAATGTTTCTTCCTGCTCCTCCTTCTGAGTCCAGAAGCAGCCTTTTACAGTGTGATCGGGGTACTGGGGCGCAGGTGTGTGCCAACTGGCAGCGTGATGGTGTCCAGCCCATATAGGCAGCACTTTAGTGGCATCCCATAAAAAAAAAACTTAAATTGTTTCTTCTCCTCCTGAGTTCTGAAGCAGCTGTTTGCAGTGTAATCTGGGAAGTGGGTAGCAAGTGCATACCAGCTGATAGTGTGCCGGTGCCAGGCCTCTGTAGGTGGTGCTTTGGTAGCATCCCATAAAAAAGCAAACAAAAATAAAATACAAAAATTACATTACAAAATGAAATAAAAGTCTTCACCTGATAAAATAAAAATTAAAAAAACATAATATAAAAAAAAAATTTGAATTAAATTAAATATAAGTTTTCATCATTCTCATCACCCAAGTGGCTGGGTCCTGTAGCAAGCATTAGGAAATGGAGCAACAGACAGATCAAAGAGATGACGGCAGGGGATTCTCTGATTCCAGTCGCACCAAAGTAAAACAAAAACATAATGGGCTTGGTTGTAGACCCTCTGCCTCAGTGTGGACTACAAGTGTAGAGGAGCATGACAGTAGAGGTCAACTAGAGTATCACACATTGTAGGAACCAGTCACAGTGGCACTGCAAGGGTTGCAACACAAGCAATCATTGGAGGAACAAAAATGAATAAAAAAGGAATGTGTCAGGTAGTGAGACAGGCAGACGAGGAGGAGGAAAGTGATTTGGCAGAGCTTCTGGGGAACAGAGAGTCATAGAAACATTAGAAATAATAGAATTTGTCAGCAAATAAGGACCGCTAAGCCCATCGAGTCTGTTTCCCTACCTGTATCGGCAGCCACTGACCCTACTTCATCCTCGGCTTAGCCTTTCTCTCCCCCCCCTCCCCCGAGTACCCTTATGCCTATCCCACGCATTCTTGAATTCCCCCACTGTGTTTGCTCCCACAACCACCCTGGGTAGGCTATTCCATGCATCCACGATCCACCACCCTTTCTGTTAAGAAAAACTTCCTCACGTTGCCCTTTAGACTGCCCCCTTTATTCTCATATTGTGCCCCCTCGCTCTTGTACATCTCCTAAACTGAAAGATGTCACCCACCTGCACCTTGTTAATGTCCTTAAGATACTTGAAGGTTTCTATCATATCTCCCCGTTCTCTCCTCTCTTCCAGCTCATACATATTCATGTTTCTCTATCATACGTACTTACTGCATCAATTTGGTGTATATTTCCACTTATTATTGCTACTACCGTTTCTACCACTGTTGGTTCTATGTTTAATGTCTGGTAGTTGTTTATGCCCAGTGTGTATAATGTTTCTCTGTCATATGAACTTACTGCATCAATTTGTTGTATATTTCTACGTATTATTGTTACTACTGTTTGTACCACTTTTTGATACTATGCTTAATGTTCCATCGACGATCTTCAATGTCTGTCTTACTGGAATACTTAGATTCCTCGGGTCGCCGCTGAAAAGGGACTGTCTTGTCTCAGTGGGCCCACCCAGTCATCAAAAGTCAAATAAATAAATAATGTCCTTTAATCTCTCCTCATATGTCTTCTTGTGCAAGCCCTGCACCATTTTAGTTGCTCTACTCTGAACTGCCTCAACTCTGTCTATGTCTCTACAGAGATGCAACCTCCAGAACTGTTCACAGTACTCCAAATGAGGCCTCACTAGTGTTTTGTACAGTGGCATTACCACCTCCCCTTCTTCAGCTAGTGATACCCCTTCCTTTTTTTTTTTTTCCCCTTTATTCAGAAGGCCCTTCCGTCATGTTTCTGCCCTGGTCACGGCCCCTGGAGCTTCTACCAACTCCTTTTATCCGCAATCTCCCGGTTACCCCGGCTAATCCCCTGAGGGAGAAAATATGGCCCTGCCCTCTCAGTTCTGGGCCGCGGGCTTATGCCTAGTTTGGAGCGCGGCAGCAGTGGCAAATTGAAGCCTGGGGAGGGCTTCATAGAAACAGAGGCTCTCCCTTCCATTTTCTTTGTTTTTCCTCCTGGGAGGTGGGGACGTACAATGACGTCCAGCATCTGCCCCACCTCCATTGCTTTTTGAGCACCGGCAGCTGTGTGACTCCCGGCCTCTGCCAGGGGTCCTTCTTGCACCGGGCACTACCCCGCCCTCCCCCCGGAGAAGGAGAGCAGTCTGTAGGGTGCTCTATCCTTCTTCCGCCCCGGCCGGCCCTCCAGTGACCCAAGTCCGTTCCTGAACCCAGATTGCCGGCGTCGCAAGAGGAAATCCAACTGCTGCGCTGATGGGCCGGCAGTGATACCCCTTCCTATGCACCCCAGCATGCCACTGGTCCTCCACACTGCCTTACTATACTACCTGGCCATCTTTAGACCATCTCAAATGATTATTCCCAAATCCCTTTCTTCCTTGGTGACTGTCAAGAACTCACCCCGCTTGGTGCTGAACACCACATCTTGTGCCATGCCGGCAACCCGGGTTCGAGAATGAGCCTGGGCTGCTGGGGGACAGCAGGGGTGAAAAAGGATCGAGTGTCCGGAGGACTGCTCTCCTCTCTCGGGGAGAGAGGGACTGCCATCCCACCCGCTGATCACCCTCTAGCAGTAGCAGGAGGGAGATACAGGTCAGGAGGCACGCAGCCGGTGCATGATGTTGGAGGAGGGGGTCGGGAGAGAAAGCTGTAATGGAGCTGGCGGGCTCCGTGATGAGCCCGGCTGTACACGTGCTGAATCCAGGAGTCTGGACGCTGGCTATCTGGGAAGGGGAGAAAGTCAACACTCCTCGCCCCTGGCCCTGTCATGGGGAGCAACCCATGGGAGATTTTCCGGGGAGATCAGTGCGGGGATGCGGGGCTGGAGAAATGAGGTCCCCGAGGGAGGAGCCATAGCCTATGGGGAGTCCTTGCCATGCCCACATCCCTTCAAATGGTTCCTGGGCTTGAATTAAGCTCCAGCATGGGGACCACCTTCCAAGGTCTACCAATTCTTTGGTCTGTGACCCACCAGGACTTTATGGACCGGCGCCCCAGGACCTGTCCCTCCAAACAGGCCCCACATATGGGTGAAAGGCTCCTCAGCTCCCTCAACCACCCAGGCCACACTGCCACACCGGGAATGAGGGGAACCTCTGCCACCGGTTCCCCTCCTGAGAGGGCCCTGCCACAGCCCTCTCAGCCCCGATGACCTGGGAAAACACAAAACTGGGCTTTCTAAGTACTCCTACATCTCTCAGCTAAGCTTGCTAAAACCTCCTAATGCCCTAGCCCCCCATGACGCAGGACCAGGCTACCTGTGTCTCCAATGGAGCTCCATCCCCAATTCCTCGTTGGCCACAGCACAAAGAATCTTCCTGACTGAACTCTACTTGGGGGGTTTCTCCACTGGCCCTCCTGGACTGCTGAGCTCCCTCACTTGGCCACCTATTCTGGTCCTGATTCTACTCTTCCAACCTCCCCCCTCCAGCCCCAGGCCTACTGCCCAGGCTGGAAAAGGCCCCGCTACTTCCTATCAGTCCCTTTTTATACCCTTACTCTACTTTCTGCCGCCATCTTGAGGCATCCAGAGCAATATACCCCAGAGCACTAAACCCATTTCCTAGCTCGGTGGGGGTAGGAGGAAAGGATGCATAAACAGTGGGAATATAAGCCCCGCTTTTTCAAGGGGCTTACATACATGATGGAACAGTTGCTAGAACAACTGAAGGCTATCTACCAGTATGCCAATGAGCATGGTATTGGCAAGGGAGAGGTAAACATCAACCCAAATCAGTGGTACCTGATGGAGACCCACTGCACTGTGCTGAAGCCCTTTGAGGAGGCCACAATAAGTGCTGATGCAGCTGGTCTAAGCCAGGTATCCCCCCTCATTGCCCTCATTAACCTGCAACTTCTTCATGTGAAAACTCAACATGAGGAAAAGGAGGATACCACTGCTGTCATCCTTGAAGACAGGACAGGATCATGCTTCTGGAATGACGCGCATTTCAAAACTGTGTACAGATGACCACTACATCTTGGTAACTCTCTTGGACCCTCAGTTCAAAGATACATTTGAGACATTCTTTGATGTACAAGAATGCAGTACGGATCAGCAGTCCTATAAAACCTGGCTTATCCATCTGATTTCTGTATGTATGGCACAAAACAAAAACAGGAAGAACAACACTTATCAATCGCACTGACAGGCCAGGTGAAGGAGAGGGAAGAAGGAGGATCCCCATGTGTTTACACTGCTGCTACTGAACGTCACATAGGAGTCACTCATTTTTGTCTCCAAGTCAACCTGTTACTACTACTACTGCTGCTGCAGCACCCCCCCCCCCCCAGAAAGATGGCCATTGATGACAAACCATTGCAGGAACAAGTGTCTGACTATGGCTTGATGAAAAAACATGGCAAGCCACTTTCTGACACAGTGGTACCTGAGATGCCAGCAAACAAAATGGCACAGGATTACCTGGATGAGAATGTCAATATCAATTTTATTTATATAGCACTCAATCCCTGGGGTTCTGAGTGCCTCACAGTACATATAAATAAAACAATAAATAATTAAAACTGACCACAGTTAACAATCAAGAATCCAAGCCATTACATAGATTAAAAAAGTGAGTTTTCAAAGATTTTTTTAAAAACAGCCAGAGAAGGAGCACCGCTCACCTCTTGGGAAAGGGCGTTCCAAAGGACTGGAGCAGCCACACTGAATGCTTTATCACCCGAGGATTTTAAGCGTGACCTAGGAACGGTTAGAAGGTCTGCCCCCACTGACCGGAGTGTACGACCAGGATTGTATGACATCAGGAGGTCTTGCAGGTAGCCTGGACCCAAACTGTGTAGGGCCTTGTATGTCAACAAGCAAGCCTTGAAACTGATAAGCCACCTGACAGGAAACCAGTAGAGAGCACAGGGAACCGGCATGATATGTTTAGACTGAGATGTCCCAGCAACCAGCCAAACCACCACATTCTGAAACAGCTGCAGGTGGCATATCAGTCTCGCAGACAGCCCCAGATAGAGAGCATTACAGTAGTCGAGCCTAGATGAGACCAAGGCGTGCACTAGTGTTGCCAGGCCAGCCAGCTCAAGATAGGGCTTAATCCAGGCAATTTTACAAAGATGATACTAGCTAGTGTGGACAACAGCCGACACCTGGAATTCAAGAGTCAGCTTGGAGTCCAAAATGATCCCCAGATTTTTCACCTTATCTGCAGCATGAAGGGTCACACAGTCCAACAAAGGAAGGGCTGTGTCCCCAGTAGCTGCTTAGAACCAACCTGGCCTGGCTTCATCAGTAATACTTCCATCTTAGATGGATTGATCATAAGCCAGCTGGCCACCATCCAGTCCTGGATTTATTTAAGGTACTCACTCAGTTCCAGGATAGCCATCCCATTGTCACGGGCACAAGACACATACTGCTGCGTGACATCAGCACAGCAATGAAATGCCAAGCCATAGCATTTAATGATCTCCCCCAATGGCAACATGTACCCGGCAAATAACATAGGAGCATAATCTCCCTGAGGCACACCACAGCAGAGTGCAGCACTGCTTGATGTAAAGGAGCCAAGGACCACTTGCTGCATCCTGCCCGTTATGTAGGTCTCAAACCACTGCAAGACAGTACCTGAGAATCCTATATAATGCCTAAGGTGATGCAGAAGTAATCCATTATCCACAGTGTCAAAGGCTGATGATAGGTCAAGAAGGGAGAGGATAGAATGACATCCGGTATCCCTAGCTAAAAGGAGAGCAAGGGTCACCTGGACTAGAGCAGTTTCCATACTAAAGTGAGGCAGGAAACTGGATTGGAAGGGCTCATAGATATCATATCTTTCCAGATGCTGTACCAGTTACAATGCCGGCACAGTCTCGATCAACTTCCCAAGGAAGAAAAAGGTTCGATACAGTTCTGTAATTGGAAAGATCATCAGGGTGCAAAGAAGCCTTCTTGAGGAGAGGCCTCACCACAGCCTTTTTGAGGGCAGATGGAAAGACACCCTCTTGAAGGGAATGCCTGACAATCTCAACCACAACTGGACAAAGCAAATCCCAGCACTCTAAAGGAAGTCTGGTCAGACCAGGGTCCAATGCACAGACAGTGGGTTGCAAAGAGCCCCTGGGAGATGTTGACCACAGAAACTGTCTCAGACTCAGCCCACAGAAAGTGAGAGCCTACAGCCCACAGAGAATAGACACTGTCAACCAATGACAGGCTGCCCGGGAAGATCCCAGCCCTGATGGCAGAACCTTGACCAAAAAGAACTGGTTGAACTCCTCACATTTTTCCTGAGAGGAAGCTCTACAAGATTGTAGACAGACTGGATTTATTAGTCTGTCAACAGTGTTGAAGAGCTGAGCCAGCCGGTTCCTCCTAGCAGCGAACACCCATGACAGGAATGCTCTCTTTCAAGGTGATTGTCCACTGATACTCACCGTAGTGAGTTCTCAGCACCAATGTGTCCTCCTCTGAGTGGGACCTCCGCAAACAATGCTCCAACCTCCGTCCCTTAGTTTTCATCCTCCTCAGGTATACATCCTACCAGGGTGGCCTGAGCATTGAGGCAAGGGGTATACACAGACTGATGCTAGAGAGTCAAAAGCAGAGGAGACGGCTACATTATAACCCTCCACAGATGCCTCAACTCCCATCGCACAAGCCGTCTGCATGCTTGGGATATCAAGTACTGCCTGACAGGATGTTCTGAGGCTCCAGATTTTTAAAAGAGCAGTACCTGACCATCTCCACAGGGGAATTTAAATGGGGAGCCTGACAGAGAAACTAAACAACATGATGATCCAACCAAATGACTGGGTCAACCTTGACATTACTAATGTCAAGATCAGTTCAGCAAACCAGATCCAAGACATGGCCATGTTGATGGGTCCCAGTGGCAACTGCCTGCACAAAGCCCAGTGATAACACTACCTGGAGGAACTGCATACCTAAGGGAGATGTTTCATCATTGATCCAAGCAATGAAATTGGCCAAAACCAAATGCTTTGGTGACACCAACTCCAGGTCAGCTGTGAAAGTCTCCAGTTCCTGAAGGAATTCACGCCCACAACCAGGGGGACGGTAAATGAGCATGGTCCTGCAGCTTGTACCTGGCCCACCTTTTACGGCCATGCATTCAAACATCTAGTCTGTCTCAAGGGGTATGCCATCAGCTGCAAAGTGGATCTAAAGCAGATGGCTACCCCCCACCTTCGCTCCCACCTAGGGCAATGCATTACTGAAAAACCTGGAGGACTAAATGACGTGAGCACAGGACCTGAGTTATTCCCCCAACCAGGTCTGCAGAGGAGTTCAGAATGAATGCCTTGATTATGGCCATTTTGCTCCTGAGCAACCTGGCATTATAAAGAAATACCCTAAGGGGAGAAGTCAAGTCAGCTGGTCCTTTAGTCACCTGTTGAAGAAAAAACTCAGAAGCCATGAGGAACAGGGATAAGATGGGGTGGCACCTTTCCAAATACCATCTACTCCCCAAGTGCTTCCTAGCCACCACGGGGTGTTTTTCTCTGGCTGCAGTTCACAACTCAGCTGATTCAGGCCCTGCATGGTGACTAGTGTCTGCTACTCAGGCCCACAAACAACATCAGGGCTCCTGCCACCATCCCCCAAAATCAGAGTCAGACCAATTAGCCACCTTATAGATCACCCAGCATTCCCATTCTATAAATTTACCCACCTCCCTCCTTGTTTCTCCACAGCAGCAGCAGACGATCGCCCCGGAGGTCGAGAGGGACTACCAGAGTATCCCTCCCCCAATCCTGCAAAACCAGCAGGTACTAGAAGTCTTGCAGCACCATGAGGAGGATCTCTCTTTCTTTGTGTGGACCCCGCTGACGCAGAGCATCAGCTCCCCACAACCCCAAACACCACCACCCTTGCTGAACACTCCATTATATAGTCTAGGTGGACCACGCCCCTCCCAAGGTTTAACCTATCAGTCAGCTCTCCCATCTGCAGCTTATACTTGTCCACCACTAGAGGCCCTAATTCATTTCCCTTGTCTACTCCTCTAGGTCAAAGACAAAGGCATTCTCAATAACGCCATCATGCTTCTACATAGTCTCTTCATTATCTCCCTATTGTCCCCTCTGCTGTCTCTCCCTCCCTCCCTCTACTGCTTCCGGAGAACAGAACCGCATTCTCGCAGCTTACATCCACCCAGCCTGGCTGTCATTACCTCGCACCCTTCCCACCTGACCTCACCTGAACCACATGCATCTATTAGGGTCGGAAGGCACCCCTTTACCACCACCTACCCTGCACCACACTAAGAACATAACCGTAAACTACCCCACTTATACTCTCTCTCAAGAAGACCAACTTCCAGGACACACTACTCTTTGTATTCCATCCTCCTTCTGTCAGCCACCCATTGAATCCCTACCTCCGCACCCATTCCCCAGTCTCCACTTTCTCCTCCTATTGGCAGCTCCCCGCACCCTCAAACTCCCAAGACCCACTGTCTCTCCCACCCATGGCTCTGCACTACGTAAAGCCCTTCGGCTAAATAAACTGCCCAGAAGCATACTGCTTAGGTCGCTTCTCCTCCTCCTCCTCCTTCTTCTGTCTGGTAACATCCACCCCAACCCTAGCCCTCAGGCTGCTCCCCAGCCCTGCCCCTTGTCTGACAGTGGGCTGCGAATCGCCTCAATCAGTATCTGCAGTCTACTAAAAAAATGGGATACATTCCAGGGGTGGGTTCTCCAACACCACCCTGATATCATTGCCTTGGGGTAAACTTGGCTCTCTCCCTCTATCCCTGCCTCGGCCATTAACCTCCCTGGCTATAACCTCTTTCGCACTGATAGGGTGGGTAAGCATGGGGGTGGCTGCGCCCTCTAGTTTAAGGACTCACTTTCTGGTCAGTTGCTCCCTCTGCCTCAAGTGGTCAAGGGGGCCCAGGCACTCACGCTAAAAAAAACACTAGGTAGAACCACTACCCCCCTCCTACTCACTGCCATCTATACCCCCCCCCGGGACCAGAAACTGGCCTTTCATGCCATCATGTCCTATCTCTCCACCTACCTCCACCACATGAAAAAAATGACATGGGTGATTTAACATAAATTGGTTGGCCAAGACAGCCACCCCTACAATGATGATGCCGCCGCGCTTGGTCTCACCGAGGTAGTCGCCACCCTCACCCGGCTTAACATCAGTACGGGTACCTCCTCCCTCTTGAACCTGGTCTTTACTATCTTCACTAATCACCTCCACAGAATTGCAACACTTCAGTACTCCCTAACGCTTTAAGCGACCATTCTCCTATACTCTGCACTTGGTCCTGCAAAGCCCCTAAAACCCCCCCTAAAAATTACCATTCATTGCAAACGCAGTCCTGGTAAACTCTACAAACTTAAAGCCCACCTCAGAAGCTGGGACTGGACTCTCCTAGCTAACACCCTCGACCCAGATCGTGCCCTTGACTTATTTATCACTACCTTTAACGCAGCCTGTGACAAATTTGCGCCCCTTATTAAGAGAATGTCCAATGGTAACCATGCCTCTTGGTTCAGTGACCACCTCCCGGATCAACTGAAATATCGTGACTCCCTTTGGCACCTTGCAAATGAGACCAATCGGACAACAGATAGGCCCGTAATAAGTGCACATGTTCCTTACACAAAGCCAAAGCTGATGACTACAAAGCATCTTTAACCTCTGCCTGGGGCTCCGGGCGTAAATTTTGGAATAATATAAAGGAACTCTGTGGGAGGGTCCCAACCCCCTCCCCCCAGATCTGTTGGTTATTTATGTTAACCCTACTTCTGTTCCCCTCAGTATAGCTTCAGCCCTTAACTCCAGCTTCACAGATCTCAATCATGTCCTCCCCTAATTTCTTGACCCCCCTCTGGCCCACTCACCACCCCGCCCACCCTTTTCATCTACGCTTTATTACCCTGGAGGAAGCCATACCCTACCTTGTCAAAGCCCTAAGCCACTCCCACTATAGCAGTGATTCTCTTGACCTGAGACTTCTCCGCCTCACTCTCTGGGAAGTCCTTATTCCACTCACTCATATTCTTAACTGCTCCCTCTGCCAGGGGAAATTCCCCACCTGCAGGAAATCGGCCTCCATTACCCCCATCTACAAAAGCGGGGACTGCACCTCCCCCAACAACTATCGCCCAGTCTCCATTCTGCCCCCTCTATCTAAAGCATTAGAGTGTTATTGTCTCTGATCAACTCACTGACCACCTAACGAAATATAACCTCCTGTGTCAACAGCAACATGGCTTCCATAAGGGACATAGTACTACCACAGCCCTCGTTGAGTTTGCCTCGCACATCCACTCCACCTTAGACAGTGGCCACATTTCAGGTGCTGTCTTTGTGGATCTTTCTAAGGCATTTGATACCGTAAACCATGCCCTACTGCTTATCGCTGTCTTCACCATTGGCTTCTCCAGTGATGCCCTAAGCTGGTTCTCTGACTACCTTTCTGAAAGAACACAACAGGTCAAGATTGTTGCCACACTGTCCACCAGCCTTCCAGTCTGTTCTGGTGTCCCACAGGGCTCCATTCTCGGCCCTCAGTTATTTAGTCTGTATCCTAACTCACTCCCGTCAGCTTGCACTGGCAACCTGCTCCTCTATGCGGATGACGCTGTCCTTACATCTCCTCTCTAGACCCCTTAAACTCCACCAAGCCCTCCAACACTCTTTCAGTGAAGTTGAAAAATGGTTCACTATCCAACACCTAATTATCAACTATAAGAAGACAAAAGTAATGTTTTTTCACACCCTCAGAACTACCTTAGGAACCTCTGCCCCCTAATTCTTGATGCCAACCAGTCCCCGCTTGAGCAGGTGAACACCTTTAAATATGTAGGTATCACACTAGATCCAGCCCTCAACTGCCATCAACATATTCATCATCTCTCCGCTGTCCTTAACTCTAGAATATGTGTGCGCTATCGCTACAAACATTGCCTCACACCTGACGCCCTTTGGCTCACGGCTTCCTCCTCAGTCCTCTCCCTCCTGGACTATGGTATCCTAGTATACCGTGCTGTGTCCACCTCTGCCTTCAGCAGACTCCGGCTTGCACTTAACAAAGCCTGCCGCCTCATCCTTGGCTGTGATCATTACACCCACACTTGCTCCCTCTACAGGGCCACAGACTGGCTGAACCTAGACAACAGGAGCAGGTACCACACCTGTCTAATGGCCAAAAAGACTGGACAAGATCTCTCTCTCCCCTGCTCTCTCCTCCCTTATGCGCCCTACATCAGCAGTCATATCTACCCGTAGCGCTGGCAAGGCGTTGTACCGGGTACCCCACGGCCGGACCTCTCAATTCCAAAGAACTTTGAGTTACAAGGCCCCTTCCTGGATGAACTCTCTCCCATGCCATATAACTCACGAAAGAAGGCTTGGCCCTTTTAAATCCTAGCTAAGGGAGCACCTTTAGACCTCCAACCCATGCGACTGCCCCTGACACTTCCCCCTTCTCTGTTCCCTCTCTGGCTATGTCCCAGCCTGTTTCTCATCCCCCTTCACTTTTTCCCTTGTCAGCGCAACCCCTAGTTGACGACTGTTTTATTTGCTTTAAATTGAGTCTCTTCTATTTAGGCTCTTCTCACCTGAACGCTCCGAAACTACCTCCAATTTTGACCGTCAGCCTACTGCAGAACCAACTGCTACGCTATGGCTATACCAAAGTACTGAAACTCCAGTTATGTCATGTTGTACCCACTTAATGTTGTGCTATGTACCCCTAGGGCTGTACCAATGTTTTAAGCTGTAGTATGCCTGTACCAATGTTTTAAGCTGTAATCCTGTTGTCTCTGTACTCTATATGTCAGACGTAGAACCTTTGTAAATGAGTCCTTGACTCAAAAGTCTTTCTGAATCCTCATTAAATAAATAAATAGATGTCACACTCCTGATCTCACTCCCGAAATCCACCTGTGGAGCAGGTCTACACTGTAAGCAGTGTCCCCAAAGAATCCCCAGCCTCCTACAGCAGTTGAGCACAGCTGCAGGCAGGGTACAATGGGACCTCCGGAAGGGGGAAGGGGTGACACTGTCGTAGCTGCTCTGCTGACTAGACGAGAAAAGGCCTGGCTAAACACATAAGAAATTAATCTCTCTGCTCTCACCATAGAAGGTCCAAGTCAATCAGTTTAAATTGCCTCACTGGCAGCCCTCTCATAGCCAGTGTAAGCGCAAATAGCTCAGAAGGTACAGTAGCAGTTTAAACTCCTAGAAACCAACAGAAGAACTGAGCCCTAATGTATATAAAGAATTCCAAGTGTCATATAAACAAAGCAATAGGTAGATTTTGATGGTCACCAGGCTGCATACAGAGGAGCAATTGCCAAAACAAACTGGCAGGTTTCACAGTAAAAAATGAAAGACAGAGGGGAACGCTCTCTCACTGCAGACTCCAAAGTACATGGCCAGTTTAAAAAGTTCAACCAAAGTTTATTTGGTCCATAAACAAAAGGGGAAGAAAGATGCTCTCATCACCGTTTCTCTCCACTAGAATGTACTGAAACTTGCTACAAAGATACAGCAAAGGTCCAGACAGCTGACAAAATCCTATAGGAAAAATTTCAGGAATACTCTTCAGCAGGGCTTCTGCTGGAACAAGGAAGCTATCACAGAATAAAACTAATGATAAATTAAAGCTGCAATGCACAGAACAAACACAAAGTATATGTGCAGACAAAATAAAACGGGGCTGCTAAGCTCACGAACTCAGCCATGAACTTCAGAGCCCAAAACAGCGCAAGCCAAGTGTGACCGCCATCTTGTATCTCAGATGCCAGAATTTGCCACTAGCAGAAGGAGATGAGCCGCTGTTGTACTGATACCCAGAAAAGACCATTTAGCCCTCTTTGGCACAGGTAGCTATTGAGTACCTCAGTTCTCACCTGCAAGTATATACTCAGAGAGAGTTTTCAGTGCTACAGGCAATATTGTCACTAACAGGAGAACATGCCTTTCAACCCAAAATGTAGAGATGCTCACTTTAAAAAAATAAAATAACCTGTCCCTTTTTCCAAATGCCTTTTTGTCATGGTTTATGGAGGATGAATCTCCTACACTTCCAGCTGGGCCAACAGAGGAGAATGTCAGCATACCAGAGTACACAATCTACAGGAGGGACAGGAAGGGTAAAAGAGGAGGAAGAGGAGTAGCTCTCTGTGTAAGGAAAGGGATCAAAGCAATGGAACCAAAGGGTAAACAGGGAGGAGAGGAGGCACTGTGGGTCAACCTAGAGAGAGGAAATGGCACCACAATCCATACAGGGGTTATATACAGACCCCTGTCTCAGGGGGAGGAAATAGACAAGGAAATGATAGAAGGCATCCTTAGAATGGTAGAAAAGGGGGAGATATTGTTGATGTGGGACTTTAATATGCCAGATGTTAACTGGAGCCCCTTTGCTGCAGCCACATCCAAGAGCATGGTCATTCTCGATACCCTACAGGGGTATGCCTCAGACAGATAGCGTTGCAACCCACTTGGGAGGGAGCAATCTTAGACCTGGTACTCTCAAATGAGGACGGAGAGAGAATCTTGGATTTAGAAGTGGGTAGCCATCTGGGAACAAGCAATCACCAAACAGTGTGGTTCACGATAAACACAGCTGTAGAGTCTAGTCACACGAAGGTGAGGGTACTGGACTTTAGGAGGGCTGACTTTGGCAAAATGGGGGAGTGCCTCAGAAAAGCACTAGCAAATGGGCAAGAAGGTGGGGTGGAGGAACAATGGGGAAAAGTCAAAACTGGCATCATGGAGGCAACAAGCCTTTGTGTGAAGCAAATAAACCAAACAAAATAAAGGAAAAAAACACTATGATTTTCAAAAGAGGTGGTGGGGAAGGTTAGGGAGAAAAAGATAGCACTCAGGAAGTATAAGGAAACACAGAAGGAGCAGCACAGAGAACTGTACCAGTTAAAGCGGAAGGAAGCGGGGAAGGCAGTCAGAATAGCAAAGGCCCAAACTGAGGAAAAGATAGCCAACTCAGTTAAGAAGGGGGAAAAAACATTTTATAGGTACATTAGGGAGCAAAAGAAAGACCAGGGGAGCGATAGTGAGGCTTAATAAAGGGAAGGGGGGTGGCCAAAGGGTGACAGTAACAAAGCAGAGATACTGAACAAATACTTCTGCTCAGTATTCACAAAAGAAGAGGAGGGAGGTACCTAAACCAAATAATAGAAGCACATTGGATAGGGGGTCAATACCAGTCCATTCACAGAAGAAAGGGTCCTGAAAGAACTCCTAAAATTGAAGGTGGACAAATCAGTGGGGCCTGATGGGATTCACCCCAGAATTCTAAAAGAACTAATGGAAAACTAGTGGCACCACTGACTACCCTTTTTAACAAATCATGGGAGGATGGTGTGGTACCTGAGGACTGGAGGAGGGCGAATGTGATTCCCCTTCACCAAAGTGGGAGCAAGGCAGAGGCAGGAAACTACAGACTTGTTAGTTTGACCTCAGTGATAGGGAAAATGATGGAATCACTTCTGAAGGAAAGAATTGTTGAGTACCTAGAGGCCAATGATGCACAGGACCCAATGCAGCATGGGTTCACTGTGGGAAGGTCATGTTAGACGAATCTAAAAGATTTCTTTGACTGGGTGACCAAAGTAGTAAACCAGGGAGGGGCTGTGGACATGGCCTACCTAAACTTTAGCAAGGCATTTGACACAGTCCCACACAAAAGATCAATAAACAAGTTAGCCAGGCTGGGAGTGGGTCCCAGGGTGGTAACCTGGGTAGAAAATTGGTTGGACAACAGGATGCAGAGGGTAATAGTAAACAGAGTCCACTCCGAAGAAAGGGGGGTTATTAGTGGGGTACCGCAGGGTTCAGTACTGGGACCAGTCCTCTTTAATGTCTTTATAGGTGACATTGCGGAAGGACTGGAAGAAAAAGTATGCCTCTGCAGATGACGCAAAGATCTGCTACAGGGTTGATACTCAAGAGGGGGTGTTGAAAGGATGAGAAGGGACTTAGCAAGGTTGGAGGAATGATCAAAAGTATGGCAGCTTAGATTCAATGCAAAAAAAGTGTAAAGTAATGCACCTGAGAAACAAAAACCCAAGGGAAGAGTACACAATTGGGGGAAGGTATACAACCACAAAAATGGCAAGGGACCTGGGGTAGTCATATCACACAACCTAAAGTTAGGTAAGCCATGTGAGAAGGTAGTAAGGAGGGCTGCCCTACTCTGAACCTTCTCTACCCTGTATATGTCCTTACACGGGTAAGGTCTCCAGAACTGCATGTTGTACTCCAGGTGGGGCCTCACTAGTGTCGTTTATATTGAAATTATCACCTCCCTTTTCCTGCTAGTGATGCCCTTTCCTATGCATCCCAGCATCCTTTTTGCTTTACCTGCTGCCTTGTCGCACTGTTTCCCTACCTTAAAGTCATCAGAGATGATAACACCAAGGTCCCTTTCCTGCTTGGTGCATGCTATATCCTCACCCCCTCCAACTGACATGTTGTTCCAGGGTTTTTGTGCCCCATATGCATTATCTTGGACTTCTTTGCATTGAATTTCAACTGCCAAACCCTTGATCATTTGTCAAGCTTCTGCAAGATTCTGCAGGTCCCTCCTCATTCTGTCTATACCCTCTTGCATGAACCAAATTTTCAACATGGACTTTTTGTGACCCCACCTCATGAACACCGGCACTGTCATTTTGTTACTCTGTCCTGAAGATGATTTCACTGTGGCCAAAGGAAATCACCTTTAGGACTGAGTAATGAAAATGGAAATGCCGATATGCAGAGGTGGTCTACTTTCAATAATATCAACTCTGGTGCAAAAATACCCCAAAATGCCCGAGTTATGCATGGTCGTTGAAATTTTCCTTCGTATGCGTGTAACTTTGCAAATTTATATTTTCACTCCAAGTTTTCAACATAGCCACTTTTCACACCACCTCATGAACAGTACAGTTGCATTTCTCGCATATTGCCCGAACTGTGTTTTTACACCTGTGGCGCAGAATGGTGTGGTCGATGTGCAAAATCACCTTTCAGCACTGAGTAACGAAATGAAAGTGCTAGTGTTCATAATTGTAGGGTCTCAAAAAGGCAATGTTGAAATTTTGGAGCAAAAGTAAAGAATGTCTGAGTTACATGCAATCAATGAAATTTTCCATTTGAGCTGCTAATCGTGTGGTACAGAACAATATATCTGTATGGTGTACGAGTTAGGTGGAAGGACACCAAGGGATATATCAAATAACTGTTTTGTTTCTAATGTTTGCAGAGATTGGTGGTGGTGTTGTGCTGATACACATATTAACCCTAACATTGAATTTCCATACTTTTAAAGGTGTAATGGAAACCCTAACTGGTTTTGTAAAATGGAGTTTTTTCAATGAATATATATATATATATATATATATATATATATATATATGTATATATATATGTACATACACACACACACACACACACACACAAGTGTAACCCCTAGATGGCGCTATCCCGGGGCTACTACCCCTGCCTGATTTGCCACTAACAGGTTGAGGGCCTGGATCCAATGGCGGGTGCCTCCACCCAGAGGTCAGGGTTTGCAATAGTTAAACTAACTTGGTGCAGCCTCTCAGACACCTGCAACTCCTTTCTTCCCACTAGTGGCCCACACAATATATCAGAATACCTTCACAGTATACACTTAACCCCAGGATTGGTTCCGCACTGGGACCTCCTGTGAAATGAGATACAGTGCAACAATCACAGTACAGTACTTTAACATAGACAAATACCTCAGGCAGTATAACTTTGCTGAAACAAGCAGCTCTGATTTATTTAGGGGATATAACAAGGACAGGAAATCAGGTTAATTAGCTTATCACTCTAATAATCTACCTATGGCTCTGTGCACAGGCCTACTCCCTATCAGTTACTGTCCCTGGATACCCAAGCCCTAGTGGCTAGTCCAAACCGTGGCAGCTGGTAGGGGCCCTTTCACACAGAGAAAAGGAAAATTAAACAGTCAGCAGTACAGTAATTCCATTTGGATTTAATGTGGCAATTCAACAGGAGCGACCCTGAATTAGTACTCCCGACCTCCAAATAAGATAGGGTCCTTCAATATCAGCAGGGCTACTCTTGAGCTCAAAGAGACTCTTCACACATTTATATGGTAAAGAGAGTACTATACCAGGCAGGCTGCTTCTCTATCCTGATCGCAATTACTGCACAATACCCGGATAACACACAGCAGATTCAGTTCCTGACAGACCGAGTGCAATTCAATAATTTCTCCAGTCTTCTACAGGGTGAGCCTGGTTTCTACTCTTCAGAGATCCTTTGATTCTTTTCTCACAGGCAGATTCAGTCCTAACAAGCAGTTACACAAGCTGCAGACCGGAACTCTGGGCCTTGCACACGTTTTTGACTAAAACTGCACACTGAAAAGCACAGGGCTCCTTCCCTCTTCACTGCCAAAGCTCAACTGAAACTCCAACCGACAAAACCGGCACTTCCTTTGAGTTCCTCCCAGTTCTTGACTGGATTGGCTGTCACTCACAATAGACTGCTGCTGTTGGTCCAAAAGGCACTGAAGTCTAAACTACATCTCCCAGAGTCACTGCCCATACAATCCTCTTGTGGCTGGCTCAGATTATGAGTCCAAGTTCTGATTGTCCAAGGCACCATTTTAGAGCTAGCTTACCCCACACTGATTGGTCCAGTTCAGCAGTTCAAAACCAGAATGGGAACTAGGCAGACACTGTTCTGACTGCAAAAGAAAGCAGGTTAGACAAACTGTAATTTCATTATCACTCTAAATGGTTTCTGGCAAACAGTTACATCTTTCATATAGGTTCCCTTTGCACTCCTAGTGACTGCAAAAATGGAGTGAATTGGCAGCAGCTTGAGTGGTACTCAATCAAAGAACACACAGTCCCATACAAACTAATTATGTCTGCAAGCAGACAGCTCTTAAAGAGACAGTACCAGAGGTTCTAAAAACACTCACTGATAAATGGCTTAAACACCAAACACCATTCAGGCTTGGAGCATTCAAGCAAGCTCCTGGAAGTCTTTTGGGAACCCCCATTTGCAGGGGGGTTACACTAGTTAAAAGGTTCTATGTTTAACCTTATTCAAGATGTAACCCCTAGGTGGCGCTATCCCAAGGGCTACTACTCCTGCCTACTTGGCTAGCAGCAGATTAAGGGGCCTGAGTTCTGAAATGAGTGCCTCCACCTGGAGGTCAGGGTTGGTAGTGGTCAAGCTAACCTGGGCACAGCCCTCCGGGACACTGTAACCCCCTTTTTCCCTCTAGTGGCCTGAACACTGTACAATAATCACTTTCACAATACCCGTGGTGCACCACACAAGTACCCACACTGTTTGCACTTACCACCAGGGCTAGTTCCTCTGGCTCGACCTCGGGGACCCCCTGTAAAACAAGGTTATACACAGCAAATAGCAACAGTACAGTACTTTGAGCACAAACTGGAACCACAGTCAGATTACATGCAGAAAAAGTTAGATCTGATTTTTCTCAGGGGACTTGAACAAGGAAGGGGCAAAATCAGGTGAATTAGCTTAAAGGTTATATCAATCAAGCAGTTATGCATGCGCTTTGAGTCCCCCCACACAGTCACACCTCTGAGTATCCAGGTGGAGAAGAGATGGGCTAGCCAGGACTGTTTCCCGGGGTTGCAGCTGGTTGGGGCCCTGTGATGGAAAACACAACATGCACAGTACACAGTATTTGTAATCCAGAGCCAGAGGGCTAAATTCATAAAGGAAATGAAACGACAAGACAATCAGATGACACATTCAGATTAAGCTGTTGTTGCAGGGAACTACCCTGGTATTTACTCACGATACCCAAGACTAGACACAGGCTGGACGAAAATCGAGACTGCAGGTGGTTGATCTGGAATGCCAGGAGAAGCAGGGCCCACATGAGTCGCAGAGACATTGTTCCTGTTCAAGCGTGGAGCAGGGGGCTGATCCCCAGGCAGGTCTCTTGTCAATGGCTTCTCTGTGCAGTGGGTAGTCTGGCTGGGCCAGTCTGGCAAGGCCCAGACCGCATGGAGACAAATTTGGATGCAGTCCATTTTGGGCTGGATACAGCTTCCAGCAAGCAGAACACAGTTCACACAGTGGGGAACTAACTCAACCCACTAGCAGCTCATAGCACATTTACATGTACGGGAATTCTACTGTACCAGGCAAAACGTTCCCTGGTCACAATCTCAAAGTCTCTGCAGCTCTGGAGCTTAGGGATAGCTGGAAATCCTGACAGGCCGATCGCATTCGGCAAAATCTTTGGTCTTCTTCAGGTTGATCCTGGCCCACTTCAGTAGCTTACTTTAGTCACACAAACTTGGATTTAGTCCAAAGTAATTCTCTTCTCTCCCTTTCAGGAGCAGCTGGCAGACATGCAAGCCAAAAACTCAGCCCTTTCACAGTTTTCCCATGCGAATCCACTCAGGATTGCTGCCCAAAATACACTTGAGCTCTTCTCATTTCACTTCCCAGCTCAGAACTAACTGAAAACTGCAAGCAGCCCGGGACTTCCCCAAAATCCAAAAGGTCTGGTTGGCTAATTTGGCTGTCAGTCAAAGCAAGAGCTCCCCCTTCAGTTGCAAAAAAGCAAAAAACCCAATCTACAGTTCCTACAGATTTTGAATTCAGACAGCTCCTGAAGTCTGGCTACATTTTAGGTCCCACTAGAACTGATTGGTCCAATTTGCAGTCCAGGACCAAGATAGTAGAGACAAACAAAACAGTCCTTGCTACAAAGAAAGCAGGTTAGACAAACTACATTATCACTCTAAATGATTTTCAGCAAATAGTTACATCTTTCAACAGAGTTCCCTCTCAGATTACTTATGCAGCAATAGGCAGCTCTTAAAGAGCCAGTACACAGAGGCTATACAGGCTCTGGTAATCACATTTAAACTGCTAAAACACAGGACACCAGCCTGGCAGCGAGCATTTAGGCAAGCTCAAGAAAGACTTTTTGGGAACCCCCATTTGTAGGGGGGATTACAAAAATAAATGTCAGCTTGGGGCTCAATGAGTTAATGTTCGAATTTTTGACAAGTCTACACAGGCCACATACATAATTTTTGGAGCAACACTGCCCATGAAGTGTGTACAACATTGGTGCATGACAGAACAGGATGTACTGTCCATGTGTGGTACTGCCCCAATGGGCGCACAATTTTTGGAACCAATACCTCTCACTGTGGGATGCTGCACTGTTGTCTTCAGTCCAACTTTAATGTTTGGTGAATTGTTGACAGAAATGATCTATCTAGCTCAGCCAACCTCAGATACAGATATAAATAACAGACTTTAGGGAGTAGCCACCATCCAATCTAGGCTTAACAAACAGAAGAGCATCTGACTGGACAGAATAAACAATTTTTGCGTCAACGTTGCCCATGTGAAACCATGGCAGAACCAGACGCCTTGTCAGTGTGTGCCACAGTCCTCACAATGGGCACGCAATTTTTAGAACCAGCAGAGCACACTGTCAGATGCTGTACTCCAGGGCTGTACTGCTGTCTTCAGTCAGTCTTTAATGTTTGGTGAATTTCTGACAGGCCTACATAGGCCACATACCTCATTTTTGGAGAAACATTGCCATGAAGTGTGTACAGCACTGATCCATGGTAGAACCAGATGCACTGTCCATGCATGTTACTGTCCCAATGGGCACATAATTTTTGGAAACAGTAACTGACACAGTGGGATGCTGCACTGTTGTCTTCAGTCAGTCTTTAATGTTTGGTGAATTTTTATATATAATATATATATTTTTATGCCCTGATTTTTCCCTGTTTTCGACCCCCATGTCTCGGTCATGCATGCACATGTGGAGGCACATGCACGCCACATCTCTGAGGTGCCCTCACACTGCTTGAAGCCTACGCAGCCCATCGGACCTCCACCCAATGGCAGTGGAACTGCGGGTGTGTGTGTGTGTGTGTGTGTGACAGAGATCCTCCCCAGGTAAGGAGAGCTGCCATTACGGCTGCTCAATCCTGCTTCCCCAGCCATGTCCCCATTGACTCTGGCTCAATTCCAAAACCAGGTTGTCGGCGTGGCATGATGGAAGACGTCCAGTACCTCAGCCCTCTGCACCACCGGGCCAGTGCAGTTTGGTGAATTTTTGACAGGCCTACTCAAGCCGAATAAATAATATTTGGACCTGCATTGCCCATTCAAAACCATGGCAGAACTGGATGCACTGTCCATATATGGTACTGCCCCATGGGCGCACAATCTTTGGAACCTGCAGCTCACACTGTGGGATTCTGTACTGATGTTTTGTGGGCATACATATTGGCCTTGCAAATAAACATTTCAAAATGTTTTTTTTTATTTGAGGGTTGTTACTTAGCCACATACTCTTGTTTATTGCTTGTACTAGCATTGTCCATGTGTAACACTGACTGAATGGGCACAGTTTTTGGAAGCATACCCCTCAATGTGGCCTACTGCATCATCCAGCTGTGTCTGGGTGCTTCATCAGCCCAGTCTTTTATGATATTCAATGTATTCATTCTATCTCATCCTTTTTAATGGTTGCTAGTGCAAACTAGTTCACCCTTAAGAGAACTTTGGCAAACTTTATGTGGTTTGACAATCAAAGTTTGCCAGGTCAAACTTTGGGAGGTTTGCACAGCTCTAATCTAAACCAATTTTTTGTTAGCCATTGGCCACGTGGTATTCCTGATTTGTCCCATCATGAATAGCCCTCAATACTATTATTCCTTGGGAATCTGTCTAGTCTTGCTTTGAAATCTTTAATCCAGTGCTAGCTTCCACAGCCTCACTAGGCAAGCTATTCTACATATTAACCACCCTCAGTGTGAGGTAAGGCTTTCTAAAGTGTCCCCTTATTTTACACCCACTCCACCCCAGTTTGAGGGCATGCCCTCTAGTCCCACTTGCACCCCCCAGCTCCAATGTCTATTTAGTATTTGGAAAACTATGATCATGTCCCCTCTTAGCCTTCTCTTTTCGAGGCTAAATAATTGGAGTATCATGTCCAACCTCTTCTCATAACTCGCACCTCACAAGTCACTAATCTGACTAGTGTACACTCTATTCACCTAGCTCTTGTCTCCTACACCAGTAATCTGGTTGGTGACCTTGTGTGCTGAACCCTCTCAGTCACTTCTGTACTGCAGTGACCAGAACAGTCTTATGGCTAAACCATGACCTTTTATAGGGGTGGATCACCTTTTTTTTACCTGCTTCTTACTGGAACTGGGTCAGTATAGCACTGCTGAAACAGTGCAGGAAGAACTGAGTGGTGTAAACCATGTAAAGATTTATAGCGACAAAGGTATAATAGTGGTAGGGAACTACTGCACCCCTGTCACTCACTACGGACTGCAGGAAGGGCTGAAGAAGCCTCAGGTGCTATGCCTGGTTGAGCCATTCCCATGGTGGAGTGGCTAAGGCATAGGCACCTGAGGCAGTGTGGGCTCCAGAACGTGGTTTGATTCCCTGTCCCCTGATAGTTTTTTAATTTATCATCCTGCCAGAGACTAAGTTTTCCCCCCTTCTGCATTTCCTCTTATCCTCTCGGGTCCACACCCCTCGGAGTTAGTTCTTCTAGTTCCAGAGGGTGTGGGGGTGTGAGGGGCAGATCCCCCTGCAAAAACAAAACAAAATCTAATTTCACCCACTCATTTGTGTGGTGTGCACTACAGCCCCTATGCAAGAACGTGCGGAGTGCCTACACACCGTGGATCCATGACACGTAGCCTCCACACCCATTGCACCCCCACGCAGGATGCACAAGATGGGACATGCAGCCCCTATGCACCTGATCCCCTGGCCTTACAGACTGCAGTGCACCACGAGTGGCAGAGGGCAGGCCGGGGGTGGGCCAGCACTACATGCCATATGTACGTGGCACATGCACAAAACCCTTGCCCGGTCTGTGGACAGTCCCAATCCCCCACCAACAGGACCCCTCCACAAGGACCCATGCCAGCACACTGTGGCTCCTCGCACCCGACTGAGAGCATCTGTCGGGTGTCCCTGCATCTACACAGGCACTCCAGCCATGGAACTGTGCCCCTCCCCACACCACATTGCATCTGTCCGTAATGTCAGCTCCTGCATACATCCCTGCCCAGGCCTCTTCCTGGCATCATATGCCCCCTTGCGGCACCAACAACACCGCCCCATCCCCATACCATCCTGCCGGTGCTGCAGCTAGGAATGGACAGTGGCACAGCCCTACACTCACCTCCTCGTCCACTGGCCATCCAAATGATGCAGGGAGTGAACCCCTGTAAATTGACAGCATGCCCCCAGCATCAGTCGGATGGCTGGTGGCTGTGGAAGTGTGTGGAAGTCAGTGCTGCTGGCCATTCGTAACCACGGCACCAATGGGATGGAACAGGGGATGGAGGCAGTGTTGTTGGTGCTACGGGGGGGAGATCCCCTGACCACTAATGCTGGGGCGGGCCACTCGGGATCGGGGCCGAGGTGGGGTAGGGTGTGGGGATAACAGGGCTGCGCTTAGGCACGGTCACCCTCGCTGTGGAGGGTGGGGGTGGGGGGACATGCTGGTTAAGGAGGTTCCTAACAGGATTGGGGATGGGGTGGTACTGTGTTGGGGCGGGGGTCCTCTGGATATTTGGGGGTTGGGGCCTCAACATATTTGGAGGCAGACCTCTGGTGGGGCCGCAGTGCCCATGTGGCTCAGACGGGATGACAGCTGTGAATGCAGCCGTATGGGTCCGGGTTTCCACTGGTGCTATTCACGCAGATGGACCCGCGCCCTGTCGTACAAGTGATCGACTTGGGACCCAGGACAGGCATTCGCTACTCCACCCTGGCCACCCTACATGTACCTGCATGCCAAGGGGGCAGTGCCACGGACCAGTGGAGGCTAATGGTGATTTTCCACATAGGCATTTTATGACCTCTGCTCATGAACAGTGTCACTATGATTTTCTTAATCTGTACTGAACGTTGATTTCCCACAGCGACCGCGCCATTGTGCACCAGATGTGTGAAAACACATTTTGGGCAGGATGTGAAAAATGGCAGCTGTACTGTTCATAAGGAGGTGTGCAAACATCACAATGTTGAAAATCTTGAGTGCAAATACTACAAATTCTCGAAGTTACGAGTGTGCGTGGAAACTGCGCAACGCACATTCATAACAGTGTTATTTTGTGGACTTTTGTCACCAAATTTTCGGACCTCCACTCATGAACAGTGTCACTGTGATTTTCTTAATCTGTCCTGAACACTGATTTCCCACAGCGACCGCGCTATTCTGCGCCGGATGTGTAAGCACATTTATTGTCGGATATGAAAAACTGACAGCTGTACTGTTCATAAGGGGTGTGAAAAATGCCAATGTTGAAAATCTGGAGTGAATATATTATAAATTCTCAAAGTTATGAGTGTACAGTTATTTTATGTCATTTTTCCCCAAATTTGCAACATAGGCTTTTTTTGGGAGCCTACTCATGAGCCGTGACACTGTTGTTTGTGTTTAGATTAATTGGTCCCGAAAGGGGATTCTGCACAGTAACCGTGAAATCACCTTTCAGGACCAAATAACCAGATGACAGTAACTGAATTCATGAGGTGGGGTCCCAAGAACCCCATGTTGACAATTTGGTGCCAAAAGTCGCAAAAATGGTTGAGATATCCACCTAAGTTGAAAAAAACCCATTCATGCCATCATATAGCTTAATGGCATTTGTTTAGTTTGCGGTTGGCTTTGAAGAGTGCAGACATGTTTCCGCTCCACTGAAGATCGTCGTGCCAAGCTCCAGAGGTAAGTATGGGGTGTGGGGTGTGTGGGGAGGGTGTGTGTGCAGAGGGTGGGTGTGGGTTGCGGAAGGGGCAACAGACACAACGAGGGATGGTTTTCTGTTTTCACAAGTTTAAAAAAAAAACGTTGTGACACGTTTTTCTACTTACAGGGACAATGGGCATACTGGAGTGGACTCCCAGTGTGCCACCTGGGCATTTGTTGGAGAAGGTCTGAAGCCGATGGAGACTGGGCACCCCATCGGGACATACAATGTGTCTGAGGGGGTGCATGAGCCAAGGGGGATTGGGCAACCCACTCAGCACACAACGAATCGGGGGGGGGGACATTATGCTGACAGCGATTGGGCTCCCTGTCTGCAACTGAACTGGGGAGGGGGCATGCCATCAGAGGGATTGGGCACCCCTGTTGGCTTTTATGGGGACTGTGAGAGGCGGATGGCGACAGCTGCCACCATGTTTATTAAAATGTGACACCAGACAAGACAAGCTGCTATTTGCTGCAGCAATCAGGTACTGCCCCAGCATCAGACTGTTCAGGAAAAATAGTTGATTCTCCAATGATGGGGTACTCCCTGATTGCAGCGGCAAATTTCTTTCAGATTGGTGGCACGCTTCAAAACTGTTGCCATTGACAGCGTGCTCCTCCATTGGTGCCACAGAGACCAGCCACAAAAAGCACTGCCGGCATTGACCGCAACACTGCCACACCTCCACAATCCGCTACTCTAGCAAGCTGCTGCAACATGTTTCTTGCGCATGTGCACAAGCAAACATAAAAATGAATAGCATTTAAAGAGGACATGCTATCACTTTAAGCATAAAAGTAGGCTTGGGTGGATACAACCTATCACCTTCTGGATAGTTTGGATAGTGTCAGCTATTTGATGACATGCAGTGGATAATGCAGCATAAGAAAAGGTACTCTGGGATAAAAGGATGAGGTACACCCAGATACTGTATTGTCTGAGCCTTTGGATAATCCAACTAAGTGGGTAGTGCACCTCTGCCCAAACCTTCATGAAACACACCTTTATAACTGACAGTACCATTGAATGCAGTCCTAGGACATATGTAAGCACAGAGCAACAGCTGCATCAACTGTGCCCCTCCCCCCTTCCCCTTAGTGGTACCTCTGCAGTCACACCATCTGAGAGATGACTACTACAGGCTGAGCAGCACCTGTGCCTTGCACAGGTCTGAGACGCTGCACAGAACCCCTTATCTGATTGCATGGTACAGGCTGTTCTTGGCTAGCGTGGCACTCAGTGTGATTGGTTAGTTATTATTAGGCAAATCCTCCCCATCCCCCACCCATCTGAAACACTCTCAGGCACACTTCTTTTGCTGAGCAAGGGAAGACTTTTCAAAACCCCCATACCTCTTAGGACTGGCTTCAAGCAGGCAGGGAAAATAAGATCAACCAGGATGGGACACAAAGGTTGGAACAAATGCTCTTTATTCCTTATAACTTTGCTTGTGTGGCTGTATCTCTGTGTGTTTGTGCCTTTGCAGTTTCCTTGATTAAAAGTTGGTGAGAGTCGAACTGCACAGTACACACTCTTTTTTGGGTATGTCTACTTTTGTTAAGGGGCAGAGTGTATGAAGAGGGCATGTGTATCTGTGTGCTATCAGTCAGTGGAGAGTGGGCCAGTGCCTTTAATTCTTGGATAGTACATTTTTCAACTCCAAAGGGCAGTCCTCCTTTGAATTTGTAATGGGAATTTCACACATCAGTGTGACTTTAGGCAGAGTCACTTTAATTATTTATTTTTTTAAGTTGGCTTGTATATCGTCCAAGCTGAGTGAGCTGTAATCTGATCTGTACAGTGAAATGTGCAGTGGAATGGCGGCCAGGGGCAGAACCTCAGGCTGATCTGGCCTGTGGAGTTGGCTGGGGTTTGTCAGTGGTATATGGAGACAGTTCTGAGAACGCTCAAAGGATTTTACTGAGATTAAACACTGGACAAACTAATCAAAAATTAGCCAGAATCAGTAAAAGACCAAATGAGAAATATACAGTTAATGCAAAAATCCTTGGTGGAATGACTTGGCATCAAGAGGATATGGTAGCCATCTCCATTTAATGAACTTACAGCAGATGATGCTATACTATTTGCAGCCTCTGGCTTACTGGTGGGTGACTAGACTAGATGGTTCTCTGTGTTTTTTTTTTAACTATTTTTCTGCCACCTTCCCCTGCTGACTGGGACCTCTTTCAGCCTTTGCACTAGTCCCCATTTCCCATCCTGCCAAGTACCCCTGCCAGGAAACTTGGGCTCCTGGTCCACCTGTGACTCACCCAGTGGGCCATCCCGGCTTGTCCCCTGAAGCAGGGTTGCTTTGAGCTCCTCCGCATTGCACCATATCGTCCGGTTGACCCTCATGCAGTAAAGGATGGGAGAAACCCAGGCCCAGGCAGGGTATGCTAGTGACAGATATGGGGGTCAAGGTGCAGAATCACCCACCCAGTCAGTGGCATTTGCCTCCATCACTTGGCTCCAGGAGGAAAAGACATGCAATGACATCAGTGAGGTCGCTGTGTGCACACACGTACACAGCACCTCAATGTCTACTGCTCCACCACACCAGTCTTGCAATCCCAGGCACCTGCTGGGCACCACATCCCTCCCATCGTGGAGGAATCCTGTCCTGCAGATGCTCGGTCATCCTCCCCCTGGCCGAGCCACCAATGCACCAGGCTTGTTACAGAACCTGGGTCAGTGGCATCACAAGCAGTAGAGCTACCCCTGTGCCAGCCCAATTCTCTGTGTTTGTAACGGGAGACTAAAAACCCCCCGTGCATAGCATTGTCTCAAAATTCAGTACAGTGAAACTGTGGAATTTACTCTTAACCTGTGAAAGACTTTTTCCTGTTGGAACATATTATTTTCAGACAGTGGCCAGTGACCCTTGGAATGCTGCCACTCTAAGCCCTTTTACAGGCTGCTAATGTGTTTTTAAAAATGTTTTGTAAACGTTTTTTCAGCATGGTAACCTGGGCGTCCAAACTGTGCGCTAGATACCGTGCAACCTGTGGAAGCTCCCAGTTATAACTGCAGCATCTGTGCAATGTACAGAGTGCATACTGGGATACCCAAGAACAGAGTGGGTCACTGGCTGGGACTAAAATGAAGAGATGTACAGTAATATTTATATCTGTGCTAACTCTTAAGAGTGGTATGCACAATTTTTCTGGGCTGTGCAAGCCCAGAAATTGCACTGAGAGCATCCCGTAACCCATCTTCCGGCACAGTACACATCCACCCTACTGTTAACACAGATTAAGGGAAATGAGTTGCTCCGAACATGGGTTTTTGCACAGTTTTAGAATATGGATTGGAGCACGGTTTTTACCATGCCACAGTCGGATGCAGCTCTTTTAAAACATTTTTATGTTGCTTGCACGCATGTGCAAGAAACAGTGCCATCATCCGAGTTTTCGGAGGTGTGACATCCGTCTTCCTATGCAGTCTGTGTGTTTGCAGGCATGGCCACAGTTCCCCAATCACTGCTGCAGCTGTCTATGACAAGCTGAAAATGCAGTGGCATACAGTTGAAAGGGAGAGCTCCGCTTGAGTGAGCAGAGCCCCCTCCACACACACACACACACACACACACACAGGCGCGCACACATGCACACTGCGTGCTCATGCGCCTTCTCTCTCCACCCCTACTCTGTACGGCCGACGGGGGTGCCCAGTCCCCCGTCAGCTCCACAACCCCCAAAGCATCCAGGTGCCACGCTGGGAGCCCACCCCAGTGTGGCAAAATGATGTTATTGCCGACGGGGGTGCCCAATCCCCCGTCGGCTGCATGCCCCCCCAAGCATCCAGGTGCCACGCTGGGAGCCCACCCCAGCATGGCAAAATGATGTTATGGCTGACGGGGGTGCCCAATCCCCCGTCGGCTCCTGCCCCCCACCAACATCCTTCTAGCTGCCACGCTGGGAGCCCACCTCAGCGTGGCAAACGTCCCTCGTCGTCTTAGGAAATAAAAATACCTGTAAATATAAAAACTGTCCCTCGGCGCTTCTCCCTGCCCCCCTGCCACAAGCCGCACCCACCCACTGCGCACCCTGCCTCCCCACACCCCCCCTCACCCCATACTTACCTCCGGAGCTCGCGATGATCTTCGGCAGAACGGGAACACGCCTGCACTCTTCAAAGCCGACCACGAGCTGAGGATATGCCGGTAAGCTGTATAATGGGATAGATAGGGTTTTTCAACTTTATTGCATATCTCAGGTTTTTTGGATTTTAGACTCAAATTTTCAACATGGTTTGGGACCTCCTCAGAATTCTTGCACTGTCATGGCATTAATTGGGCCCGGAGGTGATTTCGCAGTCACTCGTGAAATCACCTTTCAGGACTGATTAACAAAATGACACTGCCAGTGTTCATAAGGTGGGCTCTCAAAAATCTATGTTGAAAATTTGGTGAAAATTCCTAAAGGTGACTGTTTTATTTAGCTTGCGCTGCGCAGTTCCTACGCATGCTCATAAGTTCGTGAATTTTCAATATTTTCACTCCAGATTTTCAACATTGCCATTTTACCACACCTCCTTATGAGCAGTACAGCTGTCATTTTTCACATCTTGCCCAAAACGTGTTTTCGCCCATGTAGCGCACAATGGCGCAGTTGGTGTGCGAAATCAATGTATGGGACATATTACAAAAATCATAGTGGCACTGTTCATGAGCAGAGGTCTTAAAATGGCTATGTTGAAAATTTGGTGAAACAATTCTAAAAATGACTGTTTTACTAGAGTGCATGCGCAGTTCCTACGCTGACGCCTGAGGTTCGCAAATTTTTAATATTTTCTCTCCAGATTTTCAACATTGCCATTTTACCACACCTCCTTATGAGCAGTGTTTCCGTGCATGTAGCGCACAGTGGCGCAGTCGGTGTGCACAATCAATGTTTGGGACAGATTAAGAAAATCACAGTGACACTGTTCATGAGCAGAGGTCTTAAAATGGCTATGTTGAAAATTTGGTGAAAAAATTCCTAAAAATGACTGTTTTTCGAGCGTGTGTTGCGCAGTTCCTACGCATTCTCATAAGTTCGCAAATTTTTAATATTTGCACTCCAGATTTTCAACATTGCCATTTTACTATACCTCCTTATGAGCAGTACAGCTGTCATTTTTCACGTCACCCAAAATGTGTTTCCATGCATGTAATGCACTATGGCGCATTCAGTGTGTGCAATCAATGTTTGGGCCAGAATAAGAAAATCACAGTGACACTGTTCATGAGCAGAGATCTTAAAATGGCTATGTTGAAAATTTGGTGAAAAAATTCCCTTTAGACGTTCTGCAATATTGCTAATGAAGACATTGAACCGACCTGGCCCCAGGACCGATTCCTGCAACACCCCACTGGTCGCCCCCTCTCCCTAGACTGCACATCATTTACCACCACTTTCTTCCTCCTGTCTGTTAGCCAGTTTCTAACCCAGTTTACCACCCTTGCCCCCATGCCCAGCCTACCCAGCTAGTTCATCAGCCTCCTATATGGGATAGTGTCAAAGGCTTTGCTGAAATCAAGGTAAGCGTTGTCCACTGCCCCACCCTGATTCACTTCCTTTGTTACCAGTCAAAGAAATCAACCAGATTTATCTGACATGATGTCTCCACTGTGAATCCATGTTGTCTATGGTCCTGGGCTCCGATGGCTTCTAGATGCCCCACTATCCTTTCTTTAAGCAATGTCTCCATGATCTTCCCCACAACTGAGGTGAGGCTGAATGGCCTATTGTTCCCTGCCTCCTCCCTGCTGCCGGACTTGTGTAGAGGGACCACATGTGGGGGAGGGGGGAAACAGACTGGGGTGGAGGTTTCAGGAGGAGCAGAGGGAGGATGGAAGTATAAGGAATCTGGGTGGGTTTGACAAAGAGGATCAGGATAAGGGTGGGGGTTGGTGTTAGTAAATGCCAGGAGCTTGGGAAACAAGTTGCCAGGAGTTCCAGGCCATGCTGTTCGGGGGGGGGGTGGTGTATGTGGCGGCGGTCACAGAGACGTGGGCCAACAAAAACCATGACTGGGACCTAAACGTATGGAGGTACACTATGCTTAGGAAGGATAGAAAGGAGGGCAGAGGGGGTGGAGTGGCTATGTTCATTAGAGATGATATAGAAATTGCTAGGGTAGAAGAGGCAGAGGGAAACGTGGAGGCCTTATGGGTCACCTTACGATCCCTAGCAGGAGACAAGGTCAAGCTGGGTGTAGTATATAGGCCCCCCGGGATGAGTGATGTTCTAGAGGATGGTTTGCTGGACAACATCATTGCCCAGTGTGGACCAAAAGGGGAAGGAGTGGTGTTGATGGGGGACCTTAATATGCCAGGTACAAACTGGGGAACCATGTCCTCTAATGTGGCCAAGAAGCAGAGGCTGCTGGACGGCTTCCAGGATGTGTTCTTAACACAGCATGTGATGGAACCCACAAGGAAGGGGCATGTCCTGGACGTGGTTCTGGCAGATGGGGATCTGGTAAGGGACCTGGTTGTACAGGACCCCCTGACTGGGAGCGACCACAATACTGTCTGGTTTCAAATAAGCATGGGGGAGATCTAGGACACTGGCAGTGGACTTCAGGGGACAGACTTTGAGGGCATGGGAAATATTCTCAAGGATCACTTGAAGGGGATTACATCAATGACAAGTGTGGAAAGGAGATGGGAGGTCATAAAACGGGGACTTCATGAGGCAGTCAGGATCTGCGCTAAGTTGAAACGTAAGGGAACAAGGTCACATAAACCATGCTGGTGGTCCAGTGAGGTACAGGTAGCAGTCAGATAAAAGAAGGCGGCCTACAAAAAATATAAAACAACAAGAGGGGATAGGGATAAGGAAATGTACCATCTTGCATCTAGAAAAGCCACCCGTATGGTGAGGGGAGCAAAGTCCAGTAAAGAGCAGCGGCTGGCACAGGGGATACAAGGAGGGGGAAAAGGGGTTCTTCCGGTACATTGGGGAGCAGAGAAAAACTATGGGTCATCTCAGCAGATTGACATCAGAAGGAGGGTGGGTGGAAGAGGCAAGGGACCAGGCAGAGGTATTTAACGAGTACTTTGCCTCTGTGTTCACTAGTGAGGGGGATGGGATATCTACAAAGCAAGGCACAAAGGGGATAGAAGCGGCAGTGAGTGGGATCAGGGGAGCAACAGAAATGGAGCAAGAGGGAGGGATAGGTACCCCAGGGGTGTCACATCTGGATAAGGATAAAGGCCAGTAAGGTGGAGGGGCGGATGATGCTATCTCCAAAGGGTGTGGTTAGCCCTCAAGGCCTAAAGAAAGACAAATCTCCTGGGCGGATGGCATTCATCCAGTACTATGGGAATTGGCGGACATACTGGCTGCACCCCTGGCGGAGCTCTTCAACAGGTCACTTGAGACAGGGAGGGTACCTAGGGATTGGCGAGAGGCATATGTGGTGCCAATCCATAAAGGGGGGTCGAGGGAAGTACCAGGTAAAGACCCATCAGTTTGACCTCGGTGGTGGGAAAATTAATGGAGAGTATACTAAAGGAATGATTGGGGATGTACTTGGAGGAGGTGGGAGGTCTGGATAGTTGGCAACATGGGTTTGTGCCAGGTAGATCATGTCAAACCAATCTTGTGGAGTTCTACGAATGGGTAACATCAGAACTGGTCAGGGGAAAGCCTGTGGATGTATTATTCTTGGACTTCAGCAAGGCGTTTGACTCTGTCCCCCACAATGGTCTGGTGGAGAAACTGATGGGGTTAGGACTAGGCCCTTTGATGGTCAGATGGATTGAAAACTGGCTAGCTGGACGCACCCTGAGAGTAGTGGTCTGTGGGGAGCTCTCGAACCCTAGAGGGGTTGGTAGTGGGGTACCGCAGGGCTCGGTCCTAGGTCCAATCCTGTTTAATGCATACATATTGGACATCAGGGATGGTATAGGGTGTGAAATGAGTCTCTTCGCGGATGACTCCAAGATGGGAGCAGTAGTTGAGGGGGAAGAGGGGAGGTTGGCCCTGCAAGGGACCTAGACACCCTGGAAGCTGGGCTCACACATGGAATTAAATTTCAATATCACTAAGTGCAAGGTGTTGCATCTTGGTTGAGAAACCCTAAACACAGGTACACCCTGGAGGGGAAGCGCTGGAGGCCTCAATAGGGGAAAAAGACCTAGGGGTCATGGTGGATGCATGTATGAATAACTCTGAGCAGTGCAGGAGAGCGGCTAGCAAGGCAAACAGGATGTTGGGATGCATCGTAAGGGGATCACCTCTAGGAGCAAGGAAGTGATTCTGACGCTGTACAATGGACTGGTTAGACCACACCTTGAGTACTGTGTACAGTACTGGAGACCACACTTGAAGAAGGACATACAGCTCCTGGAGAGGGTACAGAGGAGGGCAACTAAGATGATACTGAGGGCTAGGGATTTGACGATGAGGACAGACTTGAGGAGCTCTGCCTGTTTTCATTGGAGGAGAGGAGAGAGAGGGGGACATGATTGAGGTCTTCAAGTACCTCAAGGGAATAAATAGGTAAACATGGAGGGATCTTTAGACTAAAGCAGGGAGGTATCCCAGAGAGCATGGTTTGAAGTTGGAAGGTGGAAGGTGAGGGGGAAAGAGGAGGAGGTTTTTCACTGAGAGGGTGGTGGACCCTTGGAATGCACTGCCTGCGAGCTGGTTCAGAGATCCACAGTGGAGGGCTTCAAGAGGGTGGGACAGACACAGAAAGTGGATGTATCAGATGATGGCCTGTCCCAGGGGTGGGGATGGATGATAGGGGTTTCTGGAGCACAAGGGATGGGAGGGCCTCGGCACCCAACTAAGGATCTAAGGTTCGAGCAGACTCGATGGAGCCGTGAGCCCTAATCTGCTGGCAAATAGTATGTTAGTATGTCCCTCCTCCAGTTCACTCATGTTGAATGACTCAGTGAACATGGCTGCTAGAGGTACTACTATCTCCTTCGCAGTTCTTTATTATCCTTGGGCTTATGCCATCTGGTTCCATCGCTTTGTCCGCCTTCAATTTAGTGAGCTCCTGCAGGACTCTTTTGCCTTTGAATGGACTATTGTCCACCTCTTCACCCCCTTGGCAACTGCTGTACTGCTGTGGCCCTTGCCCCTCCCACTCTTCTCTGAATACTGAACGGAAAGACACAGTGGATGTCTTGGGAGGAAGGCATGGAACTATCACTTCCAAATACATAACAGCACATACAAGTGTAACCCCCCTGCAAATGGGGGTTCCCAAAAGACTTCCAGGAGCTTGCTTGAATGCTCCAAGCCTGAATGGTGTTTGGCATTTAAGCCATTTATCAGTGAGTGTTTTTAGAGCCTCTGGTACTGTCTCTTTAAGAGCTGTCTGCTTGCAGACATAATTAGTTTGTATGGGGGGGGACTGTGTGCTTCTCTGCTTGAGTACCACTCGAGCTGCTGCCAATTTACTCCATTTTGCAGTCACTAGGAGTGCAAAGGAACCTATCTGAAAGATGTAACTGTTTGCCAGAAATCATTTAGAGTAATAATGAAAATACAGTTTGTCTAACCTGCTTTCTTTGCAGTCAGAACTGTGCTTGCCTAGTTCCCCATTCTAGTTTTGAACTGCAGAACTGGACCAATCAGTGTGGGATAAGGTAGCTCTAAAATGGTGCCTTGGACGAATCAGAACTTGGACTCGTAATCTGAGCCAGCCACAAGAGGATTGTATGGGCAGTGACTCTGGGAGATGTAGTTTGGACTTCGGCGCCTTTTTGGACCAACAGAAGCAGTCTATTGTGAGTGATAGCCAATCCAGCCAAGAACTGGGAGGAACTCAAAGGAAGTGCCCGGTTTTGTCTGCTGGAGTTTCCGTTGAGCTCTGGCAGTGTAGAGAGAAGGAGCCCTGTGCTTTTTCGGTGTGCAGTTTTAGTCAGGAAACGTGTAAGGCCCAGAGTTCCGGTCTGCAGCTTGTGTAACTGCTTGTTAGGACTGAATCCATCCTGTGAAGAGAATCAAAGGATATCTGAGAGTAGAAACCAGGCTCACCCTGTAGAAGACTGGAGAAATTGCTGAATTGCACTCGGTCTGTCAGGAACTGAATCTGCCGTGTGTTCTCGGGTATTGTGCAGTAATTGCGATCGGGATAGAGAAGCAGCCTGCCTGGTATAGTACTTTCTTTTACTATATAAATGTGTGAGGAGGCTTGTGCAGCTCGAGTGAATCCTGCTGCCATTAAAGGACTTTTGCCTGTTACTGTTCACCATATAAATGTGTGAGGAGGCTGTGTAGCTCAAGTGAATCCTGCTGCCATTAAAGGACTTTTGCCTGTTGCAGTTTGCCATATAAATGTGTGAGGAGTCTCGTGGAGCTCAAGAGTAGCCCTGCTGACATTGAAGGACCCTATCTTGTTTGGAGGTCGTGAGTACTAATTCAGAGTCGCCCCTGTTGAATTGCCACATTGAATCCAAATGGAATTACTGTACTGCTGACCGCTTATCTAATTTTTCTTTTCTCTGTGTGAAAGGGCCCCTACCAGCTGCCACGGTTTGACTCAGCCACTAGGGCTTGGGTACCCAGGGACAGTAACTGGTAGGGATAGGCCTGGGCACAGAGCCATAGGTAGATGAGTAAAGTGATAAGCTAATTAACCTGATTTCCCCCTGTCCTTGTTATATCCCCCTAAATAAATCAGAGCTGCTTGTTTCAGCAAAGTTATACTGCCTGAGGTATTTGTCTATGTTAAGTATTGTACTGTGATTGTTGCACTGTATCTTATTTTAAAGGGGTTCCAGTGCCGAACCAGTCCTGGGGGTAAGTGTATACTGTGAAGGTAATTTGATATTCTGTGTGGGCCACTAGTGGAAGAAAGGGGGTTGCAGTGTCCCAGAGGGCTGTGACCAAGTAAGTTTAACTATTGCAAACCCTGACCTCTGGGTGGAGGCACCCACCATTGGATCCAGGCCCCTCAACCTGTTAGTGGCAAATCAGGCAGGGGTAGTAGCCCCTGGGATAGCGCCATCTAGGGGTTACACAAGCAAGCAACATTTGGCATTGACAAATGCTTGTTAATAGAGCTAAACCATTTTAGGAGGCACAGTCTGCATAGGGTATGACCTGTCAGAACGCTTCATCAAATGATCATGTCACAAACCAGTTCTTCTGGGTTGTAATTCATTTGATTTTAAGCCAGGTGAACTTCTCAAGGGCATTGAAACAATATGACAGGGACACCCCACATTTCTAGGTGGTCTAAGAGAATGTTCTCCATGGAATACTGCGTTTAATTATAATACATTTGGTGCACTGTTCTGCATTTGGGAGTATTTTTTACAAGAAGCAAGAAATCTCTTCCCACTCTTTTGCTGGAACTGTGTTAGAAATTTAAAGTCAGCCCTGAAACTGAGTTCCTGTGGTTCAGTGTGGCTTAGTGTGTGGCCCATCTATTGGAGGCAGTATAGTGCAGTGGTTTAAGGCTCTGAGATGCAAATCTGGAGACCTGGGTTTGAATCCCACAGCCCCACATGCATACTGTGTGAGTCTGAGCAAGTCACTTAACTTCCCTGTGCTCCCAGGTTGTACCTGTAAACAAGCTTTCAGCTCAGTGTGTCTCACCTGGTTAAACAATTGGAAAAAAAAAATCATCAGCCTATGGGCCAGAATGTCCTGGGTTCTATACTTACATGGGGATTTGGGTTTATGCCCTAAACACTGGACACTGTATTATGGGGAGGGGACTGGAATTTGATTATATTGTTCAGTTGTTTTAATGGATTGTAAATGCTGTCTTTGTTTGATCTAGCTAAAGACCACTGTGGGGGCCTTTGGAATGCAGTGTGTCTGCAATATAAATGCAAAATGTTCTTACCCTACCCACCAGTGGGGAAAAAGTATATTGTACAGACCAGTAAATCATACTGAACGGATTCATACACTGTGCATCTCGATACATTTATGAGAATGAATTGTAAAGCATTAATATTTTCCACTGTAAAGAAGGAATTTATTTTAATACAAACCCCTTCAGACCTGAAACTACAGTTCCTTTCATTAAACCAGGGAAGGGGGTGTCAAGAGAGCACTAAACTGTGAGACAGGAAATACAGATTTGAATCCATTGAACTTTAGCAAGTCTCACATCCCCTGAGCTTCAGTTCACCCCAAACTACAAAATGGGGTGGAAGCAAGACCCAGCTGGAAACGAGATGTTGCATCTCAGCTGGGGCTGTTCTGGGGAAACAGACTAAATTTAGTAAAGGATCCTCGCAGTATAGTAGTTCAAGAGCAGGTAAGAACACAGCCACTGGCTGTTTCAAACCAGTGTAAACAAGGGTTGAGTGAGCCTTCATACCTTCAAAATATTGATCGATAACCTGTTGCACTGATAGTTGTACCTGCTCCTAGGCCCTCTGTTGCTATTCACTGCAAACTGATTGCTGTTTTAAAGCTGTCTCGATTGTAACAACCGTACTGTCTTATGTTTTACAGCACATTTATTTACTTTTGCTGCTGTATATCTTTGATTTATCAGATTCTTTATTTTGCATCCTTGTTATCATGGTGATTTTTACGTTCGCTTGCGCGCATGCGCAAGGAACGTTTTGGGAGAGTAGCACACTTTGGAGGTGTGCCTCTCCCGTTCAATCCACTGCTCCGTTGAGCAGGTGTGAAGCGATCCTGCACCAGTAGATGCGGGGAGCTGTGTATGACAGCGGTGGTCTTTGCTTCAAGAAAACCACCGCTGTCCTCTAGCGCTGGTAAGCCTCCGCCCCCAAAGCTGGTGCACGCTGGGAGCCCACCCAGCGTGGCAAACGCCCTGGGTCTCTGCAGGCGGGGTGCCCAATCCTCGGCCTGCCCATGTCCCCCAAAGGCCCCCAAAGCTGGTGCCACGCTGGGAGCCCACCCCAGCATGGCAAATGTCCTGCTATCGTTTTTTTTTTTTTTTCAACCTGAAAGCAAAACGGTCCCACGAGTGTCCCAGCCCTCCTCCAACCCGCACCCACCCACTGCGCACCCCGCCTCCCCACACCCCCACCCCATACTTACCTCCGGAGCTCGGCGCGACGATCATCGCTGGATCCCGGGAACACGCCTGCACTCTTCAAAGCCGCACCGCTAACTAAGGAAATGCCGTAAGCTGTTTAATAGGCTAGATAGAGGGTTTTCAACTTTATTGCATATCTCAGGCATTTTTTGGAATTTTTGCACCAAATTTTCAACATGGGGTTTTTGGGACCCCTTCTCTTGATTGATGTCACTGTCATGGCGTTATTCAGGCCCGAAGGGTGATTTCGCAGTCACTATGCAGTCACTGTGCGAAATCACCCTTCAGGCCCGAATAACACCATGACAGTGACATCACTCATGAGAAGGGGTCTGAAAACCCATGTTGAAAATTTGCAAAATCTTAAAATGACTGTTTTATTGTAAAGCGCTATGCAGTTCCTACGCAGGCTCGTAAGTTCGCGAATTTTCAATATTTTCACTCCAGATTTTCAACATTGTCATTTTACCACACCTCCTTATGAGCAGTATAGCTGTCATTTTTCACATCCTGTCCAAAATGTGTTTCAGCCCATTTAGCGCACAATGGCGCAGTCGGTGTGTGAAATCAATGTATGGGACACATTAAGAAAATCACAGTGACACCGTTCATGAGTAGAGGTCTTAAAATGGCTGTGTTGAAAATTTGGTGAAAAAATTCCTAAAAATGACTGTTTTACGAGTGTTCATTGCGCAGCTCCTATGCACGCTTGTAAGTTTGCGACTTTTCAGTATTTTTACTCCACATTTTCAACATTGCCATTTTACCACACCTCCTTATGAGCAGTGCAGCTGTCATTTTTCACATCTTGCCCAAAACGTGTTTCCGCCCATGTAGCGCACAATGGCACAGTCGGTGTGCGAACTCAGTGTATGGGACACATTAAGAAAATCACAGTGTCACTGTTCATGAGCAGAGATTTAAAATGGCTATGTTGAAAATTTGGTGAAAAATTCCTAAAATAACTTTACGAGCCGCATGCTTTGCAGTTCCTACGCACGTCAGAAAGTTTGGAATTTTCAATATTTTCACCCAGATTTTCAACATTGCCATTTTACCACACCTCCTTATGAGCAGTACAGCTGTCATTTTTGCATCCTGCCCAAAACGCTGTCCCCTCATGTAGTGCACAATGGCACAGTCGGTGTGCGAAATCAATGTATGGGACACAGTAAGAAAATCACAGTGACACTGTTCATTAGCAGAGGTTTTAAAATGGCAATGTTGAAAATTTGGTGAAAAAATTCCTAAAAATGACTGTTTTACGAGCGTGCGTTGCACAGTTCCCACGCACGCTTGTAGGTTTGCGAATTTTCAATATTTCCACTCCAGATTTTCAACATTGGCATTTTACCACACCTCCTCATGAGCAGTACAGCTGTCATTTTTCACATCCTGCCCAAAACATGTTTCCGCCCATGTAGCGCACAATGGCGCAGTCGGTGTGCGAAATCAATGTATGGGACACAGTAAGAAAATCACAGTGACACTGTTCATTAGCAGAGGTTTTAAAATGCCAATGTTGAAAATTGGTTGAAAAAATCCCAACAATGACTGTTTTATGAGCGTGCGTTGCACAGTTCCCATGCACACTCGTAGGTTTGCGAATTTTCAATATTTCCACTCCAGATTTTCAACATTGCCATTTTACCACACCTCCTTATGAGCAGTACAGCTGTCATTTTTCACATCCTGCCCAAAACGTGTTTCCGCCTATGTAGCGCACAATGGGGGTAACAAAAAGGTCATGCTGAAAATTTATTGTGCAAATACCAGCAATCGCACAGGGCATTAGGGTAAAGCACCATACGTGCCAAACACCGCTGCAAATACCTGCAAGCGAACGTTCGGCATTGACAAATGATTGTTCTGTACTGTACTGTCCTACCCAGGACCTCCTTGCAAATGAGCTTTGAAATGAAATGAAACTAAATGAAATGAACCAGTTAGCCAGAAAAGTGAACACCATCCAAACTAGCCAGTTCGAGAGTTTCAAACCAAGCCTCTCCTTCAAAATCTGTACAACTTGTTAAGCAAAATAACTAATAAGCATATGCGTGCATATTAATCATGTGCTAATTGCCTACTTGAAAGTGCTTGGTTTAAATTTAAATGGATCCATTCCTAACCCAAATTTAAAAAAAAGCTTTGCCAGCCAATCTCCAGTGTAAACGCAACATATCCACACCTGCTTAGCCAGCAGCTTGGGCATAACTTTTCCCTCACTAAAAAGGGACAGTCATCCTCTGCAGTAAACAATGGCTGGCCCTGGATCAAAACCAATGTGACTCTCTACATCCCAGCTTGTAAAAAGAGAAAAGCATGCTATCTCCTGGAGGCATGAGGTTGGGAGACACGGTGCTAGCCTGCCAACAGCAACATGCTCTCCTGCTGATAGTGAGAGTGAGACTAGCAGCAAACGTGGAGCAAAATGCTAATCCCTACAAGACGCAGAATTATTTTTGTGTTTGCTCACGCACATGCGCAAGAAACATGTTGTGACAGCTTGCTGGAGTAGCAGGTTGTGGAGATGTGGCCGTGTTGTGGCCAATTCCGCCACTGCTTTTTGGGGCTTGTCTCGATGGCATCAATGAAGAAGCATGCTGTCTGTGACAGCAGCTCAGAAGCGTGACACCAACTTGAAAGAAATTCACCAGTGCAATGAGGGAGAGCCCCCTCATTGCAGGGCGTGCCTTGCCTGGTGTAGCATTTCAAAAAAAAAAATGGTGGCAGCTGTCACTGTCCGCCTCTCACAGTCCCGCGAAAGCTGACCTGGGGGGTGCCCAATCCCCTGTCAGCATGCCCCCTTCCCCAGTTAATTTGCAGACGGGGAGCCCAATCCCCATCGGCATAATGTCCCTCTAATTTAATTTGTCTGACAAGGGGGTGCCCAAATCCCCCTTGGCATCATGCCCCCCAAACACAGACCCACTTTCTTTGTCGACAAGGTGCCCAATCCCTGTCAGTCTCAGTCCCTCAGGTGGCACATTGCAAGCCCACCCTAGTGTGCAAATGCATTTGTGAAAAACCTTCTGCAAAGTTTTTTTTTCAACCTGTAAACAAGAAAATGGTCCTCGCTATCTGTTGCAACCCTCCCCAACCCGCACCCACCCTCTGCGATGCCTCCCCTGCACCCACCACCCCATACTTACCCGGAGGTCCAGTGCCGCAATCTTCAATGGAGCGCTACATGTCTGCACTCTTCAAAGCAGACAGCGAACTGAAGAAATGCCAGTAAGCTGTATAATGGCATAAATGGGGTGTTTCAACTTAGGTGGATATCTCTGCCATTTTTGCAACTTTTGGCACCAAATTTTCAACATTTCTTGGGACCCCACCTCATGAACTCAGTTACTGTCATGTCGTTGTTCTGTTCCGAAAGGTGATTTCGCGGTCACAGCACGGAATCACCTTCTGGGACTGATTAACGAAACGACAGTGTCACTGTTCATGAGGTGGGCTCCCAAAAAGCCTTTGTTGCAAATTTGGTGAAAAAATTCCAAAAAATGATTGTGTTATGAGCGTGCATTGCACAGTTCCCACGCACGCTCCTAACTTCAAGAATTTTTTATATTTTCACTACTGAGCAAAGTCCAAAGCACCCATAGCACCGAGCACGCCGGGGGAAATGTCAGTTTTATTATCTTTGTAACTAGCCACTTTGCCAGTTATTGCACTTTCAGCACTTTATAAATGTGACCTTATTGGACTTCTGTCTGATCTGTGTGGTTTGTTCGGTGCTATGGGTGCTTTGGACTTTGCTCAGTAATTGCCCTGTTTACTGATAGCATCATAGCAAAGTATATCCTGGTGCTCAGTCTACTTCCTGTGCTTTATATTTTCACTCCAGATTTTCAACATTACCATTTTTCCACACCTCCTTATGAACAGTACATCTGTCATTTTTCACATCCTGCCCAAAATGTGTCTTAGCACATCTGGTGCACGATGGCGCGGTCACTGTGCAAAATCAATGTTCGGGACGTATTAAGAAAATCACAGTGAGAGTGTTCATAAGCAGAGGTCCCAAAAAGCCCATGTTGCAGATTTAGTGAATAAATTCCAAAAAATGACTACGTTACTAATGTGCTGCTATAGCTTCTTTATACACTGTAACTTCACCAATTTTTATATGTTTGTTCCAGATTTTCAACATTGCCCTTTTCCACACTTCCTTATGTACAGTACAGCTGTCATTTTTCACATCCTGCCTGAAATGTGTTTTCGCACATCTAGCGCACAATGGTGCAATCGCTGTGTGAAATCAACATTCGGGACTGACTAAGAAAATCACAGTGCCACTGTTTATGAGCAGAGGTCCCAAAATGCGTATGTTTAAAATCTAGTGTAAAAATCCCCAAGATAATTGCATTTTGGGTATGTGTTGTGCTGTTTCTATGCACGCTTGTGACTTCACCAATTTTTTTATATTTTCACTCCAGATTTTACACCTCTTCATGAACAGCACAGGTGTCATTTTTCACATCCTGTTCGAAATGTGTTGTTTCACCTGTGGTGCCAAGTGGCACAGTCGCTGTGCAAAATCACCTTTCGGCTAACAAACTGAGAGTGTTGCTGTTCATGCGGTGGGGTCACAAAAAGTCCAGGTTGAAAACTTGGAGTAAAAGTACCAAGAAACACCCAGGGCGTTAGGGTTTCTGACCATAATGCCCTACCCTGTAGGGACTGACAGGCGTCAGGGATGTGACTTGGGACTGTTGACAGTAATGCTCACATTCCACCCCACCCTGCAGCCAGTGACAGGCATAGAGGTGTGCCGTGGACTCTTTGGCCCCAAAGTTCACCCCATTCTCCTATACTGCACCTTTTTCAGCATATTTTCTTATGGAATGGGGTGAGTGTAAAGCCCGAACACCCCAAGACACACCTCAACACTTGTCGGTGTCTGCAGGGTAGGGTGAGATGAAATGGTGTTAGCGTTATGGGCGATGACCCAAAGGCACACCCCAATGCCTGTCCATCTCTCAAGGGTGGGGGTGGGGTTGGCGTCACTTCAATACTTCACTGCCATTCCTATTCTGCATCTGTCTAACTCCTGCACTTCCACTGCTAATGCCATCAAGCAAACATTCGGCATTGACAAATACTTGTTTTCTTCCGTTATCTTCCCTCTTGCCCTATCCAGCCTTCCAGTTGCCTTAGGATACCTCTCAGCCCGGCCCAGCGTACCTTCTGCCCTCTCATTTTTATGGATTGCTCCACCATGGCAGGGCTCTCTAGTTAGAGGGTGCCCCCCCCCCCTTTGGTAAGTCCTACATTTGGTAGGAGAAATTGCAGCTGTTCTGGTGACAGGACAGTGCAAGCACTGCTGTTATCCTACTACAGCAGAGAGGTGTTTCCTCCATCTGCATGCTCATTCTGGTGAGTGTCTGCCTGACCCTTAAACACTCACACCTCCCAGAGGCCATGAGGCGTCTCTATTGACCTTGCACACTGAAGCGTCTTGGCAGTAGGCACCCCTCCCCCCGGTGACTTTGAGGTTGTAACTTGTACGTCATCATAAATGGGATTCTTTTATAGATCCCAGGGGTTAGAGGATCCCTACCTTTGTTTCCTTACACTTCTCATCCTCTCCTCCTGTGTCTACCTCCTCCTTCTTACTCTTTCTTTGGGCTGCCCCGTCACTCTGTTGCACCAGGTCACATGAAGTGGATTCGAGTCCATCTCTCATTCTGTCACCTGGTGGGATTATATCTCCTTGTAAGAGGTGCTAGTGTAGAGGATAAACATAACTTCACACCCAGGGCCTGAGCATAGTACCTCTCAGGTGTGCCTGAATCCCCACCAGCTCTGCCAGGGAGTCGGGTCATGATGCAGACCCTGATTTCCTATGTGGAAGTGTGATATGCTACATCTGCACCACTGACCTAGTCAAGAGCCCTAACTTCTAAATGCCCGCTACATCATTTTTTGCTAAGAAGGTCTCTTGCTAGTGTTTCAAAACTGTGACCTTCCAAGCTTAGTTGTAATCCCCCATTTTACCTTATCAGGGTTATGGGCATTTCCTTTTTTTTTTTAGACTGTGGCGGACCCTGCTAATTATCTGGACCCAGACCCCACAACTGGCTTCGATCTCCCACTGGTTGTCTGTCCAGGAAGCCCTGGTAGTGGGGAAAGCCACGAGGGATGTGAGTGTTTGAGCTGAACCTGGGAGATGAGTCTATAAGCCTAAAAGGGGTCACCTCTCTGATGCAGGAACTGAAAGTAAAAAAAAAAATGTGCCTACAACTTTGGTTTCAGTTGGGGAGGGGCACAGAAAAGGGTCACGTCACCAGTCCCCTCCCTCTCCAAACTAAGCTACAAAACGGTGTCAGAATGGCTCAATAAGTACTGTGTAACTTGCGCTTCAAGGCTAGATGGATGTGGATTAAATTCCCATGCCAAGATTTGTGTTGCTCATATCCAGTGCTGAAACTACAAGCTGCAGCAAATTCTAAGGGACTGGTTTCTATGGCAACTTTATAACAGGCGGAGGTACCATAGCTGTTCATTGATTTCATTGATTTACAGTCTTTTGGGTTCTTCTAATCTCATTTCCGGGCACAATTGAAATGGGTTTGGTGATCTCATCTCATCCGTAGGTTGGGGTCCACAACACAAAACTGCTGCACAAAGTTTGACACCTAGCTGGCAGTAACAGCATAAGGAACAAAGTGCCGTCTCACCCAGGACATGTGGTCCCTCCAGGTCACTCTGGGAAAGCAGTAAGCATGTGTATGAGTGGACAGACGTTGCACTGTACCTGCCCTCATTGCATTGGTCATGGTGGCTAAAAAAACACCTATCAGCGGTGCAACATTCATCCCACTGAGTGGCTTGCATTGTCACTGCCCACACCATACCGAACCAATGGCTATGAGTGAGGCAAGACATCAGTCTCAAGTGCTGTCAGTGTCTCTCCTTTCCCTGGAGTCGGAGTCTTCACAGAGTGCGGAAGCCTGACATAGGCCCACCCACACTGTACCACCTGTTGATAAAATGAGGGCTTCAGCTACCAATTCCTCACCTTTCACCTGAACTAAAAGTACCCTTAAAACATTCGGAAACAAATAAGAATTATTCGGCAATTAAGATGGAATACATGACCAGGTTAGTGACACTTTCAAATTTAGGCTAGGGCAGGTAAACTAAGGTTTTTTTTTTGACACTGTAAGATAACTGCTTTTGTATTCTTGTCAGACATGTACTAAAGTTCTAGTTCTTCATTCATTTGTAGCCTTTAAGTACTGTATCCTTTGCATACATTCAGTGTTTGGTCCTCAACCATATTTAGGAATGCCTGGAACATGATTAGCTCTCACTCATTCCCAGCCACCAGCGTAAGCACCTCTGAGTCCATGACTGTTGCAGACAGAGGCTGGGACTGGAGTAACTGTGAGTTCCCAAACAGCCACTGCTCTTACACCATTACAGACCACAATGACTCCTGCTGTTAATGCCTGGGACAGCAGTCGTTCTGTGAGCTCCAAAACATTTATTGATCCAGTACCTTTTACTACATTCACTCCTGTTAGGTGAGGCAGGGGTAGGAGGAACTGTTAGCTATCCTACTGCACCTACACTACTATCTAGTGACTCCTGCTGGGAAAGACTGGAATTGCAGTAGCTCTGTGAGCTACTCAACAGCCTTTAATTATGCACCATTTTTATGTTGGCTCGCGCTTGCGCACCAGCCAACATATTGCAGTAGTAGCACATTTGGAGGTGCGATCACTGTGGACGAAGGCAGGGCATGCTTAAGTAGGTGCGTCCCTCATTCCCCAATAAGCCAGCATGCAGGCACTGACACCAGCAATATGTAAAGTGGGCACCAGAGCTAAGAAAAGTACCACTGCAATGAGAGCCAAGCTTGTCGCGCAGTGGCACAACACACCTCCAGACGTGCGTTTCCCGGTGAAGCAGTTCAATAAACATGGCGGCACTGACTGCCGCCGCACAGAGTGCCGACTTCAGGGGTGCCCAATTCCTCTGTCGGCATGCCCTGACATACTTATTTGCAGACGGGGAGCCTGCTCCCCATCTGCCTAATGCCCCCCATTCCAATTGTGTGCCGACGGGGGGCCCAATCCCCATCAGATTCAGTCCCCCCTGCCCAGTTCAGTTTGCTGACGGGGGAGCCCACTCCCCATTGGCATAATGTCCCCAACCCCCAATTTGTACTGTGTGCAGAGGGGGTACCCAGTCCCCCATGGCATCATGCGTGTCCCCCACCCGTTTCTGTGTCGATGGGGGGGCCCAATCCCCATCGGCTGCGGTCCCCTTCCCCGTAATGCAGGTGGTACACTGGGAGTCTACCCCAGTGTACCAAACAAACACCTGCAAAAAACCAAAACTGACCCTTGTTTTTTTTTTCTCTTCCCTGTAATACAGGAAAAAGGTCCCTCGTGGTCTCTCCTGCCCATTCCCCCAACCCGCGCCCATCCTCTGTGTACCCTGCCTCCCCACACCCCCCTCACCCCATACTTTCCTCCAGAGCCCGGCGCGATGATCTTCGGTGGACCGGGAACACGTCTGCACTCTTCAAAGCTGACCGCGAACTGAAGAAATGCTGGTAAGCTGTATAATGGCATAAATAGTTTTTTTTTTAACTTTGGTGCATATCTCAAGCATTTTTGGGAATTTTGGCACCAAATTTTTAACATGGAGTTATTGGGAACCCTCCTCATGAACTCAGTCACAGTCATGGCGATGTTCAGTCCCAAAAGGTGATTTCGTGGTCACTGCACAGAATCACCTTTTGGGACAGAGTAATGAAACGACAGTGCCACTGTTCATGAGGTGGGCTCTCAAAAAGGCTTTGTTGCAAATTTGGTGAAACAAATTCAAAAAATGGCTGTTTTATGAGCGTATGTTGCGCAGTTTCCACACACACTGGTAACTTTGTGAATTTGTAATATTTTCACTCCAGATTTTCAACACTGGCATTTTTCCACACCTCCTTATGAACAGTACAGTTGTCATTTTACATATCCTGGCCGAAATGTGTTTTCGCACTTCTGGCGGAGAATAGGACAGTCACTGTGGGAGATTAGTTTTAGGGACAGATTAAGAAAATGACAGTGACACTGTTCATGAGCAGAGGTCCTAAAATGCCGATGTTGAAAATTTGGTGATGAAAGTCCATAAAATGACTGTGTTGCGCAGTTTCCATGCACCCTTTTTACTTCGCAAATTTGCATTATTTTCAGGCCAGATTTTCAACACTGGCATTTTTTCACACCTTCTTATGAACAGTACAGCTGTTATTTTTCACATCCTGACCAAAATGTGTTTTCGCACCTGTAGCGCACAATGGTGTGGTCACTGTGGGAAATCAACTTTTGGGACAGATTAACAAAATCACAGTGCCACTGTTCATGAGGGGAGGTCCCAAAATGTCTATTTTATTAATTTATTTAGTTTTTGTTTACCGGGTAAGTACACTAGACAAGTTTTTTGCCTATTTTCAGGAACGACCCGGGAGAGTACAAAAGGGTACAACAGGTACATTGATACAGTAATTGGTTCAGACAAATACATTCAGGTACAAAAACAGGAGAAAAGACAATTTTTACAGTTTTTACATTTACGTGGAAGGTACACCCAGATACAGTGCTGGGGCAAGGTATAAGTTCGAGATAAATTCAATGACCAATAGGGCTGGTGAGGATTATGAGCATAGTAACATCATAGTGTCGGTCAAGCAAGGGAGGGAGGATTTGGACGAGGACATAGCGCAAGAGTGGTGACACCAGAGCAGGAGAGAAGAAGCCGGCACCAGTGGACACCGGGAGGCTAAGGAGGCTTAGGACATTCACAGCGAGAAGCCACCTTAAGATGATCCCACAGGGAGGTCCGGAAACTCTTGTGAGAGGAGGCAGTACGGACTCTTTCAGGAAAGGCGTTCCAGAGCCTGGGGCCATGGACAGCAAAACTCCGGTCCCCATGTTAGTGCGGGAAGTAGAGTACACTTAGTAGGCGGGGCCTTGGGATCTAAGCAGGTAGGGAGAGGTTAGCAGGAGCAGAAACCGGCCAGTTCCGGAGGGTGCCGGAGCTAAGTACTTTACTCACGAGGCACCCAGTGCTAAAGTTAAGGTGATTGGCGAGGATAGCCAGCCAAGCTTCTCTGAGAGCTCGCAGTGATGGGTGAGGCGGGGTGGCCAGGCAAAACGACAGATGTTGTTGTATCGCTGTGCTCCACTTGCTTAGGAGGGTCTTAGAAGTATGAGCAAATATGAGGGAGCCGTAGCTGAGGGAGGAAGTAGTACTCCCCTGGCAAGAGCTAAGCGAGCCGCTGGAGTGAGGTTGTACCGAGCCCTGTAGGCCATCCCCAGTTTGCGATTTACCCCACTGCAGACATTATGGATATGACTACCAAGGTCCAATTGGGGATCAAGCATCACTCCAAGATATTTGAGGGAGGTCACGGTAGGGAGAGGGGAGCCATCTTCGTAGTTGATATGTAGGGGAGTTGAAGAGGCTTGTATTTTGGCAGAGGAACCGAAGAGCATAGCCTGGGTTTTGTTTTGATTTAGGACCAATTTATTGTTGGAGATCCATGCCTGGATGTTCCAGAGGTCTTCAGATAAGTGACGGTTTAGTGTGGTTGTATCACAGGAGTGGGCCAGGAGAACCAGGTCATCCGCATACATGATGACACGGCAGCTGGAGACCACATCAGGGAGATTGTTGATGAACAGGGAAAAGAGTAGGGGACCCAGCACGGAGCCCTGAGGGACACTAGTGTTGAAAATGTGGTTAGCAAAATCCCAAAAATAATTGGGTTACGGACATGTGTTGCGCAGTTTTTATGCCTGCTCGTGACTTCACCAATTGTTCATATTTTCACTCCAGATTTTCAACATTGTCATTTTTTTACACTTCCTCATGAACAATACAGTTGTCATTTTTCACATCCTGCCCAAAATGTGTTTTCATGCCTGTGTCGCCAAATGGCATAGTTGCTGTGCAAAACCACCTTTTGGCTAACAAACTGATAGTGCCACTCTTCATGAGGTGTGGTCACAAAAGAAACATGTTGAAAATTTGGAGTGAAAATATCAACAAACGCCTACGGCGTTAGGGTTTCCAACTGTAATATCCCACCCTGTAGAGACTGACAGGCATCAGGGGTGTAACTTGGGATCATTGGCTGTAATGCTCACACCATTCCACCCTCACCCCCGCCCTGCAGGTAGTGACAGGCATCAAGGTGTGCCTTGGAGTGTTCGGCCCTAAAGTTCACCCCATTCTCTTCCCATCTCAGTGTATTTCTTTATGAAATGGGATAAGTATAAGGCCCAAAGACCCCAAAGCACACCACAACACTTGTCAGTGTCTGCAGGGTAGGGTGAGGTAAAATGGCATGAGCATTATAGCTGACAACCCAAAGGCACAACCCAACGCCTGTCAGTCTCTGTAGGGTGGAGGTGGGGTTGGTGTCAGTTCAATACTTCACTGCCATTCCTATTATGCATCTCTAACTCCTGCACTACCAATGCCAGTGCCAGCGAGACAACATTCGGCATTGACAAATGCTTGTTTTCTGTACTGTTTATGCCTTGTTATCACAAGTGCTGCCCCATGAAGCCCTGTCCTCCAGCTCCATCTCGTTCCATGCCAGGCATTTACCTCACCTCCTCAATGCCACAGACACAGCTTCTGCATTGTGTTGGTTCCTGGGTGGTCAACACTCAGCTGACCCCCCCCTCCTCCTTTGGTCCACCAGTGCAAGAAGGTGAATAGCCAGTCAGAAGATCAGGCCTGAAGGCACAGGGGCATTATACTGCTGGGGTTTTCAAGCTCGTTGCCTCACAACTGCAAGCTGCCAGCAGTATGGGTGCAGAGTTCTCATGCACTGTGTGGCTGTGCCCCGCACCAGCCAACACCCTCCCACCCCCAAGCCGCTCTGATTGCACTGCAACCTGCTGTCACACCGGTGGCAGTATCGCAGTGAAGCGGGCTGACCTCCCTCCCTGGAGCGGGAGAACATCCTCTGCGATGGACGATTCCCAACAGCCGATCCCTGAGCATCATTTGTTTTAGTGACTTCTGTTAAGAGAGGTCGGGCCTGGAGTAACTGTGAGCTAGCCCAGTGTTTGTGCACCTTAGTGATTCCTGCTGGTAAAGACAGGGACTGAAGTTGCCGCCATCTTCCCCTTGTCAGGCCTTCCACACCATTACCTACAGAGGAATGAAGGATGGAGGAAGGGAGGGATTTTGTATATACAGTAGTCCCTTTCATAATCCTGTATCTAAAAGCATTTTACAAGCTGTGACAGAAATGGGCAGGAAAGAGTTAATGGATTTGGATTCTGTAGGTGCCTTATTTTTTTAGCAGTTTGAAAAAAATACACTCAGGCTAAAATTCTCTGTCCAGCAGCATCCAGCTTGTGGAATTCCTAGCTGCTAGATAAGAGCTGGGTCATAAATCTTGAGTGGACATCTCCAGACACACACAGACCTGCAGACACGGACACATGGCAGTTTGAATGGATTGGATCATGCAAATATAAACTTAAGGTGAAAAGGGAATATAATTGGTCACTGATGGGTGTTCACTCCGATTGGGACAATTAAATACATACATGTTAGTTGGTTGGTGCATTCAAAGGGAGAGAGGAATGACCTATTCTCCACAGAGTATATAACCTTGTGAAAGACAGAGAAGGCTCTCTCTCTTGCTTTGGGAAGCTGGAAGGGGAAACATAAGTTTGGAGCCTACCTTGTAGCTATGTCCGTGGGAGCTGGCAGTTAGAATAGGGTCCAGTTTCTCTTAGAAGGACAGGAAAGAGTAAGTTTAGTGCTAGCATATTTCAGTCATAGCCTTCTTCTTTTGCCATCTGTTATTTAAAGGAAAACAGTCAAAAACAGTGGGGGCAATCACCAGGGCTGCAAAAATGTCTGATTAAAACAACCTTTATGGTTTAAAAAAATGCAGCTTACCTTTCTCGAGTTAGTTAGCGTTTTAATGTTGCTCCTGGATGCGCCATGTCAAAACTACCGCTGCGCTGGCCCAGTGGCACTGAGGGTTGAGGCGCTGGACATCACACCTCGCTCCACGCCGGTGACCCAGGTTCGGGAGCGACTGGTCACTGGTGGCCGGGCCGGGGGAGTTAGCCTTGAGCGTCCCATGACAGCTCGCCTACTCCGGGGAGGGTTAAGGCATAGCCTGAACACTTGTCTGACTCCGAGAGGTCAGGCCTGGAGTAACTGTGAGCTGGCCCAGTGTTTGTGCACCTTAGTGATTCCTGCTGGTAAAGACAGGGACTGAAGTTGCCGCCATCTTCCCCTTGTCAGGCCTTCCACACCATTACCTACAGAGGAATGAAGGATGGAGGAAGGGAGGGATTTTGTATATACAGTAGTCCCTTTCATAATCCTGTATCTAAAAGCATTTTACAAGCTGTGACAGAAATGGGCAGGAAAGAGTTAATGGATTTGGATTCTGTAGGTGCCTTATTTTTTTAGCAGTTTGAAAAAAATACACTCAGGCTAAAATTCTCTGTCCAGCAGCATCCAGCTTGTGGAATTCTAGCTGCTAGATAAGAGCTGGGTCATAAATCTTGGTGGACATCTCCAGACACACACAGACCTGCAGACACGGACACATGGCAGTTTGAATGGATTGGATCATGCAAATATAAACTTAAGGTGAAAAGGGAATATAATTGGTCACTGATGGGTGTTCACTCTGATTGGGACAATTAAATACATACATGTTAGTTGGTTGGTGCATTCAAAGGGAGAGAGAAATGACCTATTCTCCACGGAGTATATAACCTTGTGAAAGACAGAGAAGGCTCTCTCTCTTGCTTTGGGAAGCTGGAAGGGGAAACATAAGTTTGGAGCCTACCTTGTAGCTATGTCCGTGGGAGCTGGCAGTTAGAATAGGGTCCAGTGTCTCTTAGAAGGACAGGAAAGAGTAAGTTTAGTGCTAGCATATTTCAGTCATAGCCTTCTTCTTTTGCCATCTGTTATTTAAAGGAAAACAGTCAAAAACAGTGGGGGCAATCACCAGGGCTGCAAAAATGTCCGATTAAAACAACCTTTATGGTTTAAAAAAATGCAGCTTACCTTTCTCGAGTTACTTAGCGTTTTAATGTTGCTCCTGGATGCGCCATGTCAAAACTACCGCTGCGCTGGCCCAGTGGCGCTGAGGGTTGAGGCGCTGGACGTCACACCTCGCTCCACGCCGGTGACCCAGGTTCGAGAGTGGACTCGGGTCACTGGTGGGCCGGCCGGGGGGGAGTTAGGCTTGAGCATCCCATGACAGCTCGCCTACTCCGGGGAGGGTTAAGGCATAGCCTAAACACTTGTCTGATTCCGAGCAGAGGCTCGGAGTACTACAAGCCCCCAATGTTAAGGGGAAGGGTTGCTGACATACAGCGTGACGTCGGCGCTCAGCGCCTTGACATCAGGAGTCCTACGCTGTAGGGGGTGGGAGAACGCGGAAAAAACGCCTGCCATCGCCGGGAAGATGGAGCCCCCGGAGACATGCCCTCGATGTGCCTTCACCCGTCCGATGGCCCCTGAACCGATGACAGTTGATTGTTGGGGTAAGGGGGCCCTGCCCCATCCCCGCTCGGGGGGTAAACTGAAGCTTCATGGGGTTCCTGTGGGGTCATACGGGCAGGGTGGAAGGCAGAGGGATGTCTACCTTGGGGCTCCTGAAGGGTCGGGATGGCAGGCAGGAAGGCAAATAATAGTAACTCTACTTCATTGCTGGTGACTGGAAGATGGAGTAGTTTGGATTGATGTCTCTGGTTAGAATCTTAAGAGGAGCGGGAGAAACATTGAGGCATGGGGTGCCGTTTCGACTTTTCATTATTTCCCGGTGAAAGCGAATAGTTAATGTGTTTAAAATCATTGGCGAAAGCTGCAGCCCGAGTTCGTCATGCATTGTAGATTTGGTTTTTCGAAGTCTGGCATGCGCAGTAACCAGGTGCTACCGCATGACCGAACTCGGAGCTGCAACTTTCATAATGATTTTAAATACATTAGACTGTTCTGCTTTCCACTGGAATTGATTGTAGAGGTTCAGGTAACATACCTCTAAATGCCTCAATGTTTTTTTTCCTCCATATAGATACGCCGGCTATTTTTACGAGCCTTCCGCACAGGACAGGATGCTGGCTGCTAGGCACACTCCATCTTCCGGTGCAGCGGCAGTTTTGACATGGTGTATCCAGGAGCAACATTAAAACGCTAAATAACTCGAGAAAGGTTAGCTGCATTTTTTTTAAACCATAAAGGTTGTTTTAATCAGACATTTTTGCAGCCCTGGTGATTGCCCTCACTATTTTTGACTGTTTTCCTTTAAAAACATTTGTTTACTTTTACTGTATGAGTGCTATTCTCTTGTGTGGTAAATACATGTCCTGTAAATGCTCATTGCACTTTCTGTTAAGTAAAAAGCTATTTATTTGCTCAACAGTTGTGACCTGTGATGTCATTTTTCTAAGGTAATATTTGGTTTTCACTGGCTGAGGTAAACTCTGTGCAGTATCCGCCACCCGAGACAGACACACTACTAGACTTTAACTTGTGCAATTGCACGTTTAATTGTTCAAGTTTGTACACTTGAAAGAGGTGCCGGAAGGAAAGTCCGGCTGGTGGCAGCGAATACCCGAGGACAGACACTTCTCTAAAAGCTGTTTCAGCCCAGAGGGAGAGGTGGGTTGTCACACGAGCTATAAACAGTTTCACTGGCCATTAAGCAAGTACAGAGATAGAAGGAGGCTAATTGAAGCTCAGGAACTGAGTGAGTGGAGTGAGTGAGTGGGGGGGAGTAAAAACTGTGCTGAAAAAACATCTCCAATGTCTTGCACTTCTGTTAACCTCCCAGATGGAGCAGAGGGCTCCAAAGTGCTGGGGGTGCTTTCTTCTTGTCACTGGCACTATAAATTTCTGCTATCATGACTTGGAATGCATCTCTGTATGAGCTACTGCTTTTTGGGTCTTGAATATTTGTTGCCCTGCCTAGCAGCAGCACTGCCCCTCACCCCGAGCTTCTGGTTTCTTTGTTATATACCTTATGCTTTAGTTATAACCCATAACTCACAGGCTGGTGCAACTCCCTTGTAATCAAAGTGAAACTTACCAGATAAAGTGTCAAATTCACTATCAGCCAATGAGATATTTACCAGTTGCTGTTACGTCAATTCTATAAAAAGGTCAGCACATCCAAATATATCTGCAAACAGGATAACTGTGGTTTAATAATTATTGCTACCCTTCATTTGAGTGTCACGGAACCAGAAAGGCTTTTTTTTTTCTGTTAAGGCAGCTGCTGCCTCTGTTTTGCCGGCATTCACTGCAGGCACCCACAGGAAAGAGCTGCCTACATGACAGCAGTAAGCAAGGGTTTCTAAAACCCTTCCCCCATCCTCTACAGAGTGGGCCAAAGATAGCAACCAGTGGCATGCAGTAAACTTTTATCCAGGATTCCTGGGGAGTTGCCTAACAGATGGCATGGGTTACCCTGACACGTCAACCTTTAACTTAAAGATGCAGCATCCCAATTACTTTGTCAGTTCTGATTCTGTCCTGATATTACAATCTAGAGTGGATACTAAGGCTCAAAGGATGACCTCATTATGCCAAAAGCTCAGCTCCCCTGAGCCCCAGTGTACCCCACATCTCTCAGACTATCATTACCATAATAGAGGATACTGTGCCTCAAAATGTGACAATTAAAAGAAGGTAAATGGGGGACACATGAGTGAACTATAAAGTGAGAAGTTCAAAAACACTGTGGAAAGTTTTGCTTCAATATTGATTGAGTTTGGCGTTTGTAATCCCCCTCCACCCCCCAGGAGGGGGCCTAACCTGAACTGCGCCTGTCACCCTGCTGAATGCTGCGTCTGCTGCTCCGTAGTGTTATTTCACCAGAATCATAGGGGCTGCAATGCTCCTCCACCTACCATACTTTATATAGATAAAGGCTAGGGAAACAGTGTTTTGGGGTTTTCAGGGATTGCAAGGGACATCATAGGGGTTGCAAAGAAATCATACGGGTCTCAACTGCAACATTATTATCAAGGTGTGCAGTGCGCATGTACATTTAAAACACAATTTTAGAAGTGAGAAAGGAATATGTGCCCCAGCTGAGATTTAAACCCAGGTCCACTCAGAATATCATTCCACTGGACTAACATAGCTGTACTACCAGGAGTCGGACAACTGTAACCTGAAGATACCTAAGGGCATTCAACTTTTTCTTGAAATGCACACCCTGGAGCGATTCAGAGTTACAGCTTTATTATCAGGGATAATCAAGATGTAACTCTAATTTGTGTAGCCGCAAGGGGTGCATTTCGAGAAAAGATTACTTGCTCTTGGGGATCCTCAGGTTCCAATTGTCCCGGTAGCACAGGTGGTTAGTGCAGCAGAATGGTATTCTGAGCAGACCTGGGTTCAAATCCCACCTGGGGCACTTATTTCTTTCCCACTTCTACAACTGTATCTCAACTGCAACTCCTGGCTGCCCCTAAATTTTGCGCCTGTCGCAACAGAACCTTGATGTGGCTCTCTGCTAGACCGCGTGTGTGTGGCGGTGAGAGATGTGCTGTCTTTGATCCTTTGCTCCTCTGGCTTCAGGGCTGTGGCCTCTCTCCAGGTCCTGGCAGAGGGGATCAGGAAACCTAATCTGGGCACCACCCTTTTCTTCAGCACCACAGTGCGCCACAAGGACATTCAGCTACCATTTCTCTGAGTGAGAGCACTTGTCACAAGGGCCTCCTGCCCACTGCTCCCCACTCACATTGTCTCACCCATTGAGGGTGAACTTGCTCCACCCAGAGCCACCACCAATTGACCAGATACAAGCCCAGGAGGGCCATTAATGTACCCGAGGGACCAGCACACTAACGGGGGATACAGAAATAATAAAAATAAAAAACATTGTGCATAAGGCCCCGTAAGAACATGGCTGTGGCCATGTTTGCAACCCCTGACCCCACAGATCAACCAATTATAGGGCTAGGAAGACTTAGCAACACCAGGAAAGAATTGTGGGAGGATGATGCAGTAAAGACCATCCCCACTGTATAGGTGGGCTACATGAGCCAATTAAAGTGCAGAACAAGGCAGAAGAACTGACAGACAGCCCTGCCTAATCAATAGTACATTGAATTGTGAAAAGAAGTTGCTTGGCTCTCAAGGAGCTCATGGTAATTGGAAAGAGACTCAGAGATGAGCAGACCTGCTGCTGCTTGTGATAGCTGGAGGCCTAGCCAGGCCCAGATCTTGTGTGAGTCCTATCCTGGGCTCATCCTTCCAAATACTGTGAGTCTTATCCTGGGCTTTTATGTGTGTAACTGCACCAGGAGGGCACCTTTAGTATAAAGCTGCTGTGAGAGAATTTGAGAAGTCCAAATTCTGAAAAAGCTGCAGAGCTGAGGAATTGGTGACAGTAACCTGCATCCAGGTTGCTTGCCTGCTAGCCCTTATCTAGTGGTGTAGACGGGGGAACAGGGAGCCACAGGCTGCATGCCAAGAGTACATGGGTACTCTTGATCTGGATTGGAGTTGGGTTGTGGGGGTCGCTCCTGGGGTCTGGGCTCCTTAGGAATTGAGAAGCTGCTGTGCCATGCTCCTGTAACTGAGAGCTGAGCCAGAAGGGCTGTGTCCTGAGAAATGTGATTTAGAAGAGCTACGTGACTGCAAGTTGTCTAGAGCAAGTGCAAAGTATCTTCATCTTCAGGTCTCTGGGGCCTCGTCCTCATTTCTGCCTGACCTGCTGTGGTATGTTGGTTCCCACCTTAGCTGATCTTCTTTATCCGTAGGTCATGTGAGAGCTGGCCTTGGTGGCTGAGGTTTTGTGTTTCTTTGGATTACAGTAACTTTCATTTTGGATTGCAATGCTGGGTTTCCAAACTTTGGGATTTTAAGATCCTTAAATTGTGCTGGCACTCTATGGCCTGTTTGAGGTTTAAAATGCAAGCTTGATAAATTTCATCAAGTGCACCACCGAAGTAATCTGGCAACATAGCTTTCAGGCCTGCACCGGGACTTTAGTGTAATTCCTGTGTACCCAGAGTCACTGGTTCTTGTGCCATACTTGAAATTATAATTTTAGTACTGGTACCGGCTGAAAAGCATGCTGCACCCTGTGTAGTGTAATTCATCCTTTTCTGCCTCTTGATTAAGCGGGTGCTTCGTATACCATGTGGGATCTGAGAGGGTGGTAGTGACCCATAGTACAGTGGCACCCAGTGGGTATTGCTCACTAAGGTTCACCAAGGCTCACTAAAGTTCACTAAGGTTCACTAAGGTAAAGAGGAGGAGCAAAAAGGCGTAAGCCCATAACAGCTCCTGTCAACTCAGTTAGAATAGGGTTTTGAACTACCAGAGAGTAACCAGTTGTCAAGTCTGTTCTTGAACACGAACTCAAACTTAATAATAATTACAAAAGCAGGGAGAAAATTCCATACTCTTACTACTCTCAAGGAGACAAAAATTCCCTAAGAGTACAAAACCTCGGTTTAGAGAGCTGAAGTGGGCGTCCCTGAGGGTTTACTGAAAGCTGTTTAAAGTCCAGGCCAATATCAGACATAAATTGTTGATCCCTAAGTATATCCCAGACACATAATAAATCTCTACAAGTCCACCTTGTCTCTAATGTAATTAATTTTAGGGAATTCATCCTCTCGTTATAATTCTTTGTACCCAGGCCATACTTAGTAATTTTGCATTGTACATTCTCGGTCCTAAATTTGTTATTTTTGAGATAAGGGCTCCACAACTGGGAACAACCATCTAAATGAGGCCGAACATAAGCTCTATATTGAGGTAATAAAACTGAAGGCTCTCTTGAGATTATATTGCATCTGATAGCCCACGGAATTCTGTTTGATTTTTTGACTAGCACTAAAATCTGATTTCTGAAGGAAAGGTTACCATCAATAGTAACCCTAAGATCTTTTCCATTTTCAAATTTGTTTAATGATTTGTTGCCCAGATAGTAGTCATGCCTTGGATTGTTAGGGCCAAAGTGCATTACTCCACACTTTTTTATTTATTTATGAAGTCTAGGATTACAAGTACCTTTGAGCCAAGGCTCTTTTACAAAGGTTCCATGTCTGGTGACTGTACAATACAAGAAACAGGACACTTAAGTACAAAGAAAGGAGAAAACAGTTAACAGTGAGTTACATAAGCTTGGATACATAGTATTCTGTAAATACTATGGTCAGAGGCATTGCATGGGTACACATTGAATACAGTACTTGGCGTGGACACAATAGGTTGAGCTGCCAGAGGCATTGTCAGAACAACAAAGAAGTGCAGTGGAAGTGGGGGGGGGGGGCAGACAGCAGGGGAGAGGCAGAGGTGAGTGAGGGGAAGGGGAGGTGGGGAAATTAAGATAGGATAAGAGAGGAGTTAAATGCTAAGTAGAAGTAGCAGAAGCAACAGCAAAGGTTGATGGCAAGGAGGACAGACTAGGAGAAACAGTCACAGATGCTAGAGGCAGAGAGGAATTGACGTAGTCTGGATTTGAAAGGGCCTAGCTTGGATAGGGAGGAGATGTCACTGCTGAGACCATTCAACCAACTGGGGCCCTAAGAGCAAAAGATCTTTGCTCCTGTGATCTTTGCCACACTTACTAATATTAAAACTCATGGCCCACTTTTCAGCCCATGAGGATAATTTATTCAAATCCTCTTGTACTGTTTGATAATATGAATCCCTATCACAGGGGCCACCTATTTTGCAGTTGTCTGCATATTTGATAACCCAGCTCTTAAGGTTGATAGCAAGATCAGCAATAAACAAGCATTTGTCAGTGCCGAATGTTGTCTCACTGGCATTGGCATTGGTAGTGCCGGAGTTAGAGACGCATAATAGGAATGGCAGTGAAGTATTTAAGTGACGCCAACCCCACCCCCACCCTGTAGAGACCGGCATTGGGGTGTGCCTTTGGGGCGTCAGCTATAATGCGCATGCCATTGTACCTCACCCTACCCTGTAGACACTGACAAGTGTTATGGTGTGCTTTGAGGTTCTTGTGCGTTATACTTACCCCATTCCATAAGAAAATACACTGAGGTGGGTGTAGTATAGGAGAATGGGGTGAACATTAGGGCCGAATAGTCCAAGGCAGACCTCGGTGCCTGTCACTGGCTGCAGGGTGGGTTTGGGGGTGGAATAGCGTGAACATTACAGCCAGTGATCCCAAGTCACACCCCTGACTCCTGGCAGTCTCTACAGGGTGGGGGTGTTACAGTTGGAAACCCTAACGTTGTAGGCGTTTGTTGGTATTTTCACTCCAAATTGTCAACATAGGCTTTTTGTGACCCCCACCTCATGAAGAGCGGCACAATCAGTTTGTTAGCTGAAAGGTGGTTTTGCACAGCGGCTATGCCATTTGGCGACACAGGGATGAAAACACATTATGGGCAAGATGAAGAAAATGACAACTGCATTGTTCATGAGGAGGCGTAAAAAAATGGCAATGTTGAAAATCTGGAGTGAAAATATGAAAAATTGTTGAAGTCATGAGCATGCATAGAAACTGCTCAACACACGTCCAGAACACAATTATTTTTGGGAGTTTTTTTGCCACATTTTCAACATAGGCATTTTGGGACTTCCCCTCATGAACAGTGGCACTGTGATTTTGTTAATCTGTCCCAAAAGTTGATTTCCCACAGCAACCACGCCATTGTGTGCCACAGGTGCAGAAACATATTTTGGGCAGGCTGTGAAAAATGACAGCTGTGCTGTTCATAAGGAGGTGTGAAAAAATGCCAGTGTTGAAAATCTGGCATGAAAATATTGCAAATTTGCAAAGTTACAAGGGTGCGTGGAAACTGCGCAATGCACGCTTGTAACACAGTCATTTTAAGGACTTTCGGCACCAAATTTTCAACATAGGCATTTTAGGACCTCTGCTCATGAACAGTGTCACCATCATTTCCTGAAACTGTCCCAAAAACAGATTTCGCACAGCGATCACGCTATTCTGTGCTGGACGTACCAAAACACATTTCGGCCAGGATATGTAAAATGACAGCTGTACTGTTCATAAGGAGGTGTGGAAAAATGCCAATTTTGAAAATCTGGAGTGAAAATATTACAAATTCACGAAGTTATGAGCGTGCGTGGAAACTGCACAATGCACACTCGTAAAACAGTCATTTTTTGGATTTTTCCACCAAATTTGCAACATAGGCTTTTTGAGAGCCCCCCATGAACAGTGGCACTGTTGTTTCGTTACTCTGTCTCGAAAGGTGATTTCGTGCAGTGACCGTGAAATCACCTTTCGGCACCGAATAACACCATGACAGTGACAGAATTCATGAGGAGGGGTCCCAATAACCCCATGTTGAAAATGTGGTGGCAAAATTCCCCCAAAATGCCCAAGATATGCACCAAAGTTGAAAAAAACCCTATTTATGCCATTATACAGCTTACCGGCATTTCTTCAGTTCGCGGTCGGCTTTGAAGAGTGCAGATGTGTTCCTGGTCCACCGAAGATCGTCGTGCTGGACTTCAAACATAAATATGGGGTGAGGGGGTGTGTGGGAGGCAGGGTGCACAGAGGGTGTGCATGGGTTTCGAGAGAGGGCAGGGAGACCGTGAGGGACCGTTTTCTTCTTTTACAGGGTTAAAATAAAAAAAAAACATCGCAGGATGGTTTTCCTTTTTCAGGGTGATTTGGCATGCTGGGGTGGGCTCCCAGCATGCCACCTAACTGTTTTTTAAGGGGGATGCTATAGCCGATGTAGGATTGGGCACCACCGTCGGCACACAGCGAAAGCGAGGGGGGGAGCCAAGGGGGATTGGGCACCCCCTCAGCACATAACAAATGGGGGGTGCATAATGCCGATGGAGAGTGGGCTGCTCTGTCAGCACACATTGGGGCCAGGCATACCGACAGGGGGACTGGGCACACCCGAAGTCGGCATTATGGCAGGCAATGTGCCGCCATGTTATGTTCCTTTTTTCACCAGGGTAAACACGTCGGGAGGTCCGCTGCGTATAACGAGCTTTGCTCGCATTGCAGCGGATCTTTCATTTGATGTGATCGCCACATTATGTATGCATAGTGTGGCGCTGGCATGCAGGCTGATTGGGGAATGAGGGATGCACCTACTGATGCGTGCCTTGCATTCGCCCAACAGTGACCGTGCCTCCAAATCTGCTACTACCGCAATATGTTGGCTGCGCATGTGCGAGCCAACAAAAATTGAAAGACTACTGGTGCCAGGACAGATCCCTGGAGTGCCCCACCAGTCGCAGGTTTCCATTCAGATTTGTGACCCCCAATATAACTCTCTGTGAATGACAAAGATGCCAGTTTTTTATTCATTTTTTTATTTTGGCATATATGTCCATATTCTCAATTTTTTCACTGAGAGCCCAGTGTGGGACAGAATCAAAAGTGTTCCTAAAATCTAAGAAAACCACATCACATGATGTTCTAACATCCAGGCACTTGCTAACTGATTTGTAAAAACATAACCAACAATTTGATGTGACAGATCTCCCTTTTGAAAAACCATGTTGGTCTTCATCAAAAACACCTAAATCAGCTATAAACTTATCTTTAACAAGGCTTTCCATGACTTTATCTAATTCAGGGGTTAGGCTAATAGGTCTATAGTTATCCACCTCGTGTTTTTTACCCTTCTTAAAAATAGGGGTTATGTTAGCTCACGTCCAGTCTTCTGGTAACTGTTCAGTTTTTATACTGGTGTCAAAGATCATTTTCAGTGGAATATTGAGATATTCCTTCATAATATTTTTTTTTTGTCAAGTATTTTTCGCTCCTGTCACGGTCCCAGGAGACTCTCTCTGGTATCCAACTTTTATCCTGCCCTACCCGAAGCTCTCCTCGGCTGTACCTTCCACATCTCTGCCCCCACCTCGCAGCTGGCACCCCCAGCTTAACCCCTCCGGGGTGGAGCCACCCCTCCTGCTTTGGGCGCACTTCAAACCTTAGACTCCAGCTGCAGACATGGGCCCATGGGCGGAGGATCAGTGGAGGTCGGCGAGGTCGAGCCCGGCAGTGGGCATGGAAGTTGGTGCCGTCGCCTACCCCTGGGACCAGGTTTTTCCCATATTCTGTCCATCCCCGTGCATGGGCATGCCCCGACACTATCTGGCACACGGCTACCCTGCCAGCATCAGTCACGCTGATACGTGCCAGCCTGGCTTGCTACAGTACCCCTGGTCTCCACCGGGGGTCTCTGGCTCGCCGGGCCATCCCATCCTCTCGATCTGGGGAGAAGAGCACCATGCAGGCGCTCAGTCCTCAGCCCTTCCCGTGCCGACCCCCGGCGCCCGAGTCCATTCCCGAACCCGGGTCACCAGCGTGGCGCGAGGTGTGGCGTCCAGCGCCTCAACTCTCAGTGCCACCGGGCCGGCCATTCCTTCATAATATTGACCATACAGCTTGTAATCCCATCCAGGCCTGGTGAAGAGCCAGATTTAACAGAGTTTAATTTTATGCTAATCTCCTCCAGAGTAAAAGAAATATTGGTAGACAAAGATGTGTTACACATTGGGAGGTTAGTTTGTTTTGAAAAAACTTGACAGAAATGCTCATTAAGTGTTCCAGCCATGTGCTGGGGGGAGGAGATGATCTTATTATCAACAGTTAATGGGCCTTCTTTACAGTGAGGATGCCTTAAAGAGTTAATGCAACAAAAATGTTTCTTACTGTTATCTTTTGTTGCCTGCTCCGCAAGAGATCTCTCTATGCGGATTTTAGCACTTTTAATCTCTCCTTTATACTTTTTTGGGGCTAACTTGAAAGTTTCCAATCAATATATATTCTTGGCTTGTTGATATTTCTTATGTAATTGTTTTTTTGTCTAATCAATTTCCTGATTTTAACTGCGATCCATTGAGGAGATGCCCTGTTATTTCTGACTTTTTTGATTTTTGGAATATATTTATTTGTCATACTTAAAATAATTGTTTTCAATTGGTTCAATTTATCATTAACAGAACCATCATCTAAAATAGTTTGCCAATTAATTTTAGAGAGTTCCTTTTTAATTTTTGTGTGATTCGCCTTTTTACATAGATATATTTCAGTTTTAGACTGATGTGATATGACAGAATTATGCATGACAAATTTGACCATATTGTGGTCACTATTTCCAAGCGGTGCCTCTGTTGAGCAGCTGGTTATTTTGACATTCTTAGACCCCAGTATAATATCTAGAATGTTCTCACTGAGTGTAGCGGATAATACAAATTACTACAGACCTAAATCTTCACGTAGGGCAAGCATCTGTTTGCCCATGGAGGGAAGTGGCTTTATGAAGGGTCCAGTTGATATCATTGAAATTAAGATCACTCATAAACAGGACCTCATTCATTTCAGCTGCTGTTTCAATTTCTTTAAAGATATCCAGAGTAGACTCGATATTGGAACTAGGGGGTTTAAAGCAGAGGCCCATAATAAAAGATGTAGATTTGTTTAGTACAACATTCAGCCACAAGGATTCAGAATGTTCTGAATTTTTTATTTTATAGGAGATATCCATGGGTTGTAATGCCAAATTAATATAAGCTATACCACCTCCCCTCCTTTCACTACAACAAAGGCTAAAGAGGTTAAAACCATCTATTTATTTTCCCCAGAATTCATCACTTGACCACCAAGTCTCAGTTAAAGCAATAACATCAGGGTTTTCCATGTCACAGATGACCAGAAGTTCATCAGATTTATTATTTAGGCTACAAGCATTCAGTCAAAAACTTGTAATATTATTTTTATCCCTCTTCTTTCTAGTACTTCTTACACTTTGTTATACTATGCGAGAGAATTATTTCCTTGGTGAGCGTTAAACCAATCTCCCATCAGGCTGTGGTTATCACCTCGTGATGTTAGTTTAAATATAGGGCATTAAATGAAGATTGTAAGTGGACACTCAATTGCCTTTCCCCCAAGTTTATTCAGATGTAAATCATCCTTACAATGTAGACGGTTGTTATGTATAGAGGGGTTCCAGTGATCAACAGACAAAATACCTTCTTTTTTACACCAGTCAGCCAGTCACGTGTTGACTCTCTTTATTGTGTTATTTTTTTCCTTAGAAACTCTAGGAATGAGCAGGATAGCCGAAATTGCCTCCTTACACCCTTTGAACGGTATATCCTTGCCCACTTGTAGTAACTCAAGACATATGTCTTTCTCATGTGTGCCGATGGAGGAATAACGTTGGAATTAATGTCTGTTACCAGTTTATTAATTCTTACATGAATATTCTTGACTTTTGCTCCAGGGAAGCATTTCACTCTATTTCGATAGTTGTCAGTTTTACATAGGTACGAATCTGTAAATCTAACAATAGAGTCCCCCAGGACAATTTGATACTTATCCGAGGATGGAGCTATAGCAATGCTTTCGGCTGACCCATCATTTTTATTTTGAAGTGATGCAGATCTATTTGCTGTGAAGACATTAAAACCTGAACTTGTGCTATTATGTGCATCTGCTCTTCTACCTTTCTTATATTTTCTAGGTTGGACAGTTCCCAGTTGTCATCTGCTGTAGGGGTACATTCTCCATCCGTTTCGTTTACCATGTATAACTGTGGCATTAATATTTGATCCACTTGTAGTTCTACTGGTCATAGCTCAACCTAAAATGTTATTTATTTGGTGCATACACTCAGTGCTAGGAGGAAGACTGCGTACCATATCTACATAGCACATATTGCTACAGGGTAAGAGTGCGCAAGGTTACTTGTATTTGTTTAACCCCCTCTCTTCCTCCAGCTTCCAGACCAGTGTTCTGAAATAAATGCACTGTTAATTTGTTGAATTTCACTTCTGTGTGTGTGAGTGTGTGTGTGACCACTTTGTTTAACCTGATTGGAGTGTTTATTGGTGAAAGTAACAACTATCTTATTAGTCCTCAGAGGGGTTGTCTGGTCCAGTGTAGGGAAGTGGGTAGGTACTGCATCCCAAAGGGTGGTACTGTACACAACATCTGGCCCCGTTATTCTGTCAGGCAGGGTTGAGAACCCAGACATGGCAACTGGGGCGCGGTGGTCACAGGTTCATTTAAGCAATACAGATTATTAATGTATGAAGTTTGGCTTTAAAATCCTGTAAGGTCCTTCTCAATTTTGAACAGAAGATTTCTGATTGGTAAAATGAGTGTCTGTCCCTTTTGAAATATAGACTGTTAGGAGGTATGATGTGCCCAAGTTACTGGTGTGTGCAGCATTTCTAGAATGTTCTGTACCAAACTCTTGTATACTTCAGATTTAGGCTCACACAATAAAGAATTAAGACTGTGGTAAACTATGAACCTATCTGGCTTTGACAGGACAAGTTTATTTATTTATTTATTTTTTGTTGACCGGGTAAGTGCACTAGACACATTCTGCCTATTTTCAGGCACGACCTGGGGAAGGGGGATACAGATGAATGCCAACTGACCTTGAACCAGATTAAGCTGTTGGTGGTATTTTTAGTGAATGAGAGAAATTTGGCCAGGACACCGGGGAAATTCCCCTACTCTTTTCGATTACTGCCATGGGATCTTTAACATCCACCTGAACTACCACCAATCCAAGTAGATGAGACCTCGGTTTAACGTCTCATCTGAAAGACGGCACCTTAGAAGTGCAGCACCCCTCTCATGCTGCACTACAGTGTCAGTACTGGGATATTAACCCAAGTGCCAGATGTAGGAACTGAACCCACAGCCCTCTGATCTCCCGGCCTCAGAGGCGAGTGTACTTCTACTGAGCCACTGACACTGACAAAATTGGCCCCTGTCACATATGGCTTCTTTTAAACAGCTACTGAAGAACGGGAAACCAGAAACTCCACTGAAACACAGCCCGCTTATTCCCTGACCTCCAACCCACAATCCTAATACCTTCACAGTTCTAGAGGGATTCTTTCCGACCTTCCAACAGAGCAACTGTCTTGTTGCTTAATGCCCTAATGGGGAGCTCTAGTTTGAGTCTAGGGGCTACAGATGGGGATCTACATCATTCACAATGTTGGGGTGCCTTCTGATGCCTCCCACAGTAACACTGATGTGCTGATGCCTATCCTGGCAGGTTGGGTCCCAGAACAATCAAAACCTCCATATACGGGAACACTCATGCCGCACACTACCCTACCTCATAGGAAGTCCTGTCCAGTGTCAGTTATCCAACCTAGGACTGGTTTATCTGGTTCATCCAGCTTGACCCAGTTTGAACTTTTGCACCCCCACTTCAGCACACATACTTATTCCTTATAAGCCCTGATGGGGTGGGCATGGTCTAGGGTGTTTCTCTTGTCTACGGGTATTGAAAAAGCTAAGCCTGTGGCTCGATGGGTGAATGAAACCAGCCACACACACCTCTTCCTGGGCAATATAAACCAGCTCCTCCAGCCTCATTTGAAAATTCTGTTTCTTTCCTGCAGCTGGAGGCTCTACCCCCTCCCTCCCACCCGTGTTTGCTGCTTTTCCTGTTTGCTTTTGGGCTTCCTGTTTTTTTTTTTGTTTGTTTGTTTTTAGCTTTTAGCTTCTGTTTGGTTTGTACCTTCAGTGGCTCTGTAGGTTAGTATTTAAGCAATAATGCTTGCCAGGGTGTGTGTCATGTTGTGATAACTTCACACCTTGAGTAGTTGGTCATGAGGCCTCAGGCCAATTGCATCCAGCAACCTAAAGTGATGTTATCCCATACAGACACGCACACCCTGCAGTGCATTATTGCTACTGTACAATGGCTCATTATTATAAAAAATAATAAAAAGATAAAAAAATATAATTCTAAAGCAGTTTTATAGTTGGTTTTGAACAGTGCAAGCATACCTGTTTAAAAAAATTCCTGCTTTCTTCTGTGTGTCCACTAGGTGCTGCTGCTGTGTATCAGTGGGTTTCTTTTTCTGCCTGTTTCTCAAATGGTCTGCCCCCCCCACCCCCACAATTTCCTTGTGGCTTCTACAGAAACCATACCTGTCCTGCTACCTTCCCTAGGATTAGTAAAATAAATATGTTTTTTTTTTTGCAATCTTGATCCTCAATACTGCTGGCTGCCAATGGAGGAGCAGAGACTGGAAGTCTAGCATGTGCTGGGCAGGTACATGAAGCTGCTCGCTCTTTCTGTTATAAAATTTAAGAAACTTGAAGTGGTGTTTGTCTGCCCTGGGACTGGGAAACTGGTGGTGGTGGTGGTGGGGGGCACTCTGAAGTGCAGTGCCTGCAGTCCTGTGAGAGAGGTGGACACAGTGTGAAGCTGGGGCCGCTTGTACTGGATCTGGATACTGGTACTGGTACTGGATAGTGCATGGTCAGGGACTGCTAGTGGGTAAAGCTGCTCACAGTGGCAGTTTTTAAAGAAAAAAATGTGGTTTGGGTTAATGTATGTACTGGGTTTAATGTGACTTTTTTTTTGTCGGGTGACAAGTTGTGTTATTAAGGGGAAGTTGTGTGCAGTAATATGGTTTAAAAATAAAAAAATAAAGTGTGCTATGTGAAAAGGTCATGTTTGTGCTAGACTTTGATACAGTGATGTTTGCTGGGATAACATCTCATCAATCAGATTGCTGGAAATCTTCTCTGCTACTGTATAATTTGTCTTTCTGCCTTCCCTAGCTGTAGCATCATACTTCTTTCTTATATCCAGGTCATCCACTCACGCTGCACTCATATCCTCAGTTAACTACTATGTCTAAAGGTGTGTTTCTGCACAGCCTACCTGGAGCATTGCCATCTAAATCAACTCCCTCGTTGCCGACTGCACCATTAACATTCTCTGTTGACATGCTGCAGCTAAGCAGCACTTCCGATAGCCTTCCTGTGTTTTCAGTGTGTTTCCGCCCAGCAGCACGAAAAGAGGATGTGCAGTGGGGGTCTGCGTTGAACCAGGCATTATGGACTGTTTAGACGCTGGTTCAAAACGGCCACTTCACTGCACATCCCCAGGAAAGAAGGGATCACTCTGAGCCACACTTGCATCCAGTGCGATGCAGCTTGCATTTGCATGCCCTTACAGGCTCCAGTATAACTGTTCTGCACCATTCAAAACAGTGTAGACTTCACTGTGTAAACGGCTCTTACTTTTCATTTGGATTTTGATGTAGTTGCTGGTTCCTGTACATACTACTGCATTTGGCTTGCATTTTTCAGTCAGTTTTTTTTTTATTTCATATGTGTTATTAATAAAACAAAGAGCAAACCAACATGCATAACAATAACCAACCTACTGTCCATACCAAACTACTTACTACAGAAGAGTTTCACTCAGTTCCAGTGCATTCATTTAATTAATTTCATCTGGTTCCAGCCAGACAGCTGCACTCGTACTCAGTCATTTTAGAAAGCCATAATCAGTCAGTCTGTTTCAGTGTCTTCATCACAGTCATAGTTTTAATACAGCTTCCTGCTTTTCTTGCTCCTGGCTAAGTGTTACCTATGATTTTGACCTTTGATATGCATTAATATTTTCATTACCTTATCGTTCATTAAATTCTCAGTCACTTTTTTCCAGCAGTCTTCAGGCAGTCCATTTTAATCTATCAATCCTTCCTTCAACAGTTATAATTTAGTCAGTCCATTTCTACATCCACACTATCGGGCTCTACAAATGTAAATCTATTATCATTGTCCCAGGCGCTTGCCCTCAGGGTTGCCCTGTGAGTAGACATGCTTACTTGCTCCCCTTGAACTCCACATATTGAGGATGAGTCCCTCATCATAGGCGGGGGGTCCTTCTCTAGACCCTTCATCTAATGTGGCATCTCATGGCAGTCCCACCGGGTGGTAAGATCCAATGCTCCAAAGCAAACTTTAACCATGTCGATCCATGGTTGACAGCACCTCATGGTGTAATATTTAAGATTTCAGATGCCAGAGGATGGGGCCCTAAGCCCACATGGGTTCCCTTAGTTGTGCAGACCACATCAGCAGCACCTTGGAATGCTAATCTCCCTGCATCTGCCTTATTTCCACCTAGTCTCATTCCATATCCCCTGCCTTTTGTTTCCAGTTAAGGGTAGCCCTCCTCATGGTCTTGAGGCTGGGTGCTAGCTTTTCAGCAGTCCCTACTCTCCTCACAATACATTTTGGAGGGTGGGCTTCCTTCGCAGGTGTTCTTCCTTTAGATATAATCACTCATAGCACCCCCCCACACACACACACGGCATTATCCCATTAGAGGAATACAGTGAGGTTATCTCTTCAAAAAGTTGCCCTTGAACTGGACTTATGTCATAATAAGAATATCCATGGCAGGAGGGATGGAGACTGAGACCATGGATCCCCAGAGAGTTCCTCCACAGTTTTTTTTTTGTTAATCTCCTAAGAGCCATAGGCCATAATGTAGCATTTGCCTAATAACAGGATTTCTGCTGTGAGTTGGGTTGCCTAGTAACAGGATTTCTGCTGTGAGTTGGGGTTGGATGGTGGCTCACTTTTGTCCTACAGTCCTGCCATTCCCTCTCTCCTTCTGGAAGTCATGCCCCTGTCTGCTATCAGTTGTCACCGGCTATTAGCTCTCTGTGTCATTATTCTGTTCAGTCAGCGTTTGCAGCTCCTGTTTACAGTTCTTTTGGCTCCTTCCTGAATTACCTTTATCCTCAAGGGCATATGTTCCCATGTCAATACTAGGGATAGAACACTCCTCAGGAGAGTTCCTTTCCCTTCACAGTATTGCGACAGGGGCTAGTTCCTCAGGGGACAGAGTGCGAGTGGCTAACGCATCTACGTATTCATTAATTTATTTCACTACTGTTGACTGGGAAAGTAGGGCTAGGCAATTTTGCCTGTCTTTAGCCTCGTTCCTATTTGGGGGTTACATATGGAAACAAAGTGAAACTGAACTAGATAAAGCTGTTGGTAGTATTTTTAATGAATGGGGGTAATGTGGCCTGATTACCAGGGAAATTCCTTGAGATCTTTAACATCCACCAGAACTAGAAGATGGGTCCTCAGTTTAACATCTCATCTGAAAGAGGGCACCTCAGAAGTGCAGTGCCACCCCTCATGCTGTACTACAGTGTCAGTATTGGGCTTTAACCCAAATTCCTGGTGTGAGGATAGAACCTAAAATCTTCTGATCTTCCGACCTCAGAGATGAATGTACAACCTGCTGAGCCAAGACACTGCAATGTAACATCTAGCCTTCTGACTATGTACAGTGTTGCACAAGCATTAATCCACCCCGTGGTTACATACGCTCATTGAAAAAGATATTGCAACTCACCGGAGCGGCTGAGCCCCCTTGCAAACAGTTTCGGCACTGGCTGCCACAACTGGTGCTGAACGTTGTTAAGACAGAAACCAGTGCAGAGGGCACACTGAAATCCTGAGCACCTTGAATACCGAGTTACACATAGCTAATGTCGCGCATAGACATGCAAAGTTTTTGGAGAAATGGGACCACTGTACGTATGGTTATCTACTATGTAATTGTGTTGCAATGCTGTACATCCCCATCTATATAATTTAAATTGCTTTATTTTACATCCTTATTATGATCTATGCCTAAAATGTACCCTTATGTAACTATTACTGTGCTACCCAATGTATATCTTGTTTTGCTCCTGTACACCTATATTATGTCTGTGCATTTCTGCATATTGTAACCAATGTCCTGTGCTCTCCCGGGTCGTGCCTGAAAATAGGCAAGTCTGTTGCCTAGCGCACTTACCCAGTTACCAAAAGCTAATAAATAAATTCCTGGAGCTTTCTGATCTTTTATAAGCTTGATTGTCTGTTCTTATCCTAATTCACATAATAGGGATACTGTACTATAGAAGCAGCACTCGGGGGGGGGGGGATTTCCTTTCAAAATTGTTTTGTCATATATTGTCTTATTAACTGGTTGTTTAATGTTTGTCTGTGTTGCTGTATTGGTTGCTTTCTCTTGTGTGTCATGTTTTATTACAAATCAATAAACTATAGAGTAATAAAAAAAGAAGAAACCAGTGCAAAGGAAGTGAAATAAGGAGATGAAGTAATCACTGAACGAACACCCACCCAGCGTGGCAAGTCACCTCTGGTTTTACTAGGGTGACACTGTAGATGTTCATTTAGGTTCCCACATTTTAGTGTTTACATTGAGCCCAGGGACTCTGCATTTTATCATCAGATACATAATTTATTACAGTGCTTTATGAGGCCCATGGCATGCGCCTTCCTCAGGGTCCCTTCTGCCTAGTGGTCCCGATTCACTTGCAGTGTTGACTTATGGACTCTCTTGTCCCTTCACCTAAATGTGAGTTTGATGCTCAGAATGGGGTTTCCCTGTCCCCCTAGGCACTATGTAACCATGTATCTATGGCTCGGGCATGAGCCTGAATCATAGTTTTTTTTTAAATGGGGCTAAATGGTACACTGGCTAGGTGCTCCGATGTCCAGATAATTGCTGCTCTATGCCCCAACAGACTGGCATTTCCTAGCCATGCTCTGGTGCCATAGGGATCTCAGGCACCTACACTTGAATCATAGGGCACCGCAGTCAAACCCGCTAGACTGGGCTCCTCCAACTCGCTCTCTGAAATTTCTCATTTGGCACAAAATAACAGCCATCCTGGCCTAGTATCCCAGTAATGAATCCCATTCCTGAATCATGCTCTTTATCTGAACCTTGGATAATACAGAAAGGTGTCACCTTTGGGTAGTCCCTCTTTTTCATTAACTCCTCCCTCCAGGGCCGAAAGTCATCGGTGCACACTCTTTGAGAGGGTGCCCAGGTACAATGCCTGCTCCCTCCCAGTGATTACCTCATTCTGCCTTAGAAAATAGTCTACCAGTGCCCTATCCTCTTGGGTCAGTGAACCCTTGCACAAGATGGGGAGTCCTGCACAATGGAGAGCCGTGCCACCCTGGCCCACGTTCTGCAGCCAGCCACTCGACAGAGCACATTCTTGCTTCCACCCCTCCATTGCATCCTGCTCCCCTGGCACCTAACACTTAAACTGGCAGTGCCTGCACACAGACTCTATACTCTGTTCTTCCCTGAGATGGCATACTGTCCTTTTCCCCAGCCCAAGTCATGGGATCTGAGTCCCTCATGCAAGTTCACTGAGCCCCTTAGACAATGCACCAGCCAACCCTCCTTTCAATGCTCTTAAGGGGAGATGGGGACAGACGGGTCCTGTGCCATCCCAGACTTGGGAACCTGTCATCACCCCATGCCTGGCAGGCCCCCTCTAGCTGCCCCAAATGAGGACCCATCAAGGCTTCAGCAGCTCCTGACTTCAAACCCAGACTCAGCACTGAAGAAACTTCCAGCCTAAATTATTTTTTATTCCCTCTCCCTAGACTCCTCACTTCTCCTGCTAAGGACAGAGCAGTGGTGCCAAAATACCCAGTGCAGTGATGGGCATTGCCAGTAACAAACCAGCACCCTACTGTAGGGAGGGGTTGATGCACTTAATTTTGCATTTTCCTTACAGTGTTTGATTGGTGTTCTTAAACTGAACATGCAGCCATTAAAATTACACCCCCCATAATAAATAATGTTTTTATTCTGTCATTTACTACACATGGACCCTCTCCTCCAATCAGAAAACAGAGCTACAAACAGTTTATAATGTATGGTAAGTGCCTATTAACCATCATAATCAGCAGTCACACAGCTTTGTTATGCACTGTTTAGAATTTTAAAAGTTGTTACCCACACTTCGGAACTTCCAAACAGTGGCATAACAAAAAAGAATGCACCAGAGTTCCATATTTCTGACACATAGAATGCAAACAGTGTTTTTTTGACCATACACTATAAAAGATGATGGCTGGGGACTGGGTGACAACCACGCTGAAATCACCTCTCGTGATTGCTAGGGCTACAGTAAACCTCTCGAGCTGCGCTCTCGAGGTTTACCATGTTGCCCTAGCAACCACTTGAGGTGATTACAGCGTGGTTATCATCTGTTCCCCAGCCATTATCCTCTATATCATACAGCAAAGTCACAACAGACATTTTATTAACAATAAAATGACAACAGTGACATCATTAATCATTTTACCTTGCATTCTAATTGAGGAGGGGCATAAACAAAATAAAAATTGTTTTTAAACATGTAGCATTATAATAGTAACATGATAGTGGGTTCACTATCCTTGGCAATAATTCGATCTTCTTGTGGAAATAAAGTCTTGCCCTTTGGCCTTGTACTTTCTCCATGTCATAATCAGATTAGTGACTTGTATAGTAAATCCACTATCATAGTATGGCTTCATTGTAGTTCCCTACTACTTCAGATATCGCTCCAACAGAGCAGGGGAAGTAATCCTGACCCTTAAAAGGGCACTGAACAGGCCCCACCTAGTGTACTGCATGCAGTTTGGGGCTCCTTAACACACAATGGACACTGAGGCAGCTGAGAGGGTGCAATGCAGGGTTAACAAGATGATCTGGGGTATGGGAGACAAAAGCTACTCTGAATGAGAAGAGACGGACATGATTGCCCTGCAGAAAAGGAGGCTGACAGGGGTCATGAGCTCAGTTTTCTGCATACTCATGTATATCAGTGGGATGGAACAGATGGGGATTTTTGGTCTGCTGTACTCAAGCAGTATAGAGGGACATGTAATGAAGTACAAAGACAGTAAACTCAGGGATAGCATTAGGAGGCCCTTCTTCTCCCGGGGGGAGGGTGGTGGTGGAAGAGCCTACCAGCAGAGACAGTAGATATGAAGACAGAACAGGCTTTCTAGGTAAGCCCAGACAAATTTCTGCTTACCAAGGAAATCCCAGGGTACTTGCATGGGCGTGGAACCCCCATAAATTAGTACATGTTCACGAAGCATGCATACTAATCCCTCTTTATGAAGTTTGAAGAGGACGGCTCTAATGGACCTACTGTCCCTTCCAACCTTTAAATTACTATGTTAACTACTTTTTTATTGAAAGCAAGGAATGATGCCATTATTTCAAAAATACGATTAGAATAGAATAGAATTTGGTTTTCTATAACTTTCAGAGTAGCTGAACGAGCTATATGAATCAGTAAGGTAGGTGCTGGCAGTAAAGTAACCATATCCAGGCAAATGCATCAACCTTTATATGCTCAGATATATCCCCATGCACAAAGTTATAGGCAACTACATTTTAGGACCTGATTGATTCAGTACGGAATTTGATAATTCAAACAACATGAAGTCTTGCTATATTATGACATATGCAGTGAGTCCCAACCTTTGAACTGCTCCGGAGGTGAAAGAGTTAACTTTCCATGCCAGGCATGGAACCTTGAGCCCGAGCTCGGTTGAAAACTCTGTCTGTTGTTGCTCAAATTCAAACTGTCAGATTCTTTACTCCGCCTCACTGAACAGTCGCTCCGGAGATTTCTCCTTCTGCTCGGTTCGTTTGTCGATTAAAAAGTCTTATTTTTCGGTTTCTTGACTGAAATTAAACCGTAATCAGTTGGTTCAAGCTCTGTCTGTGGTATTGTAAGTAATAGATAGGCTTACATTTATTTTCTTCTGTGTGGAACTTGTAAACCTCTTTTTCGGTTCGGTTTGAACCGATCAGGTTGTTTTAAAATAAACTTTCTAGTCCTTTAGAGTGCGGTTCCCGGTTCTTATCGGTTCTAAAAAAACTGGATTTCATTACAGTTTTTTCCATGATCCATGACACGATTGGGAACCGATAAGAGAGTCTTGCTTAGCGGATTGCCACTAACGGGCAAGTTTGGTTAGGCTGGAACTATGTCTGAGAAACCCAAAAGAAAAACCGGGCCCACTGGGTTTCAGCACTGTGGTCTCTGTGGGGAAGCCTTTGCTAAGGCTGACCAACACACCACCTGTGTATATTGTCTGGGGTTTGACCACCTCAATGCAGACTGCCAGATTTGTAAGAATTTTCCTGCTGCCACCGTGGAAAAGAGAGTTGGTAGGCTCAGGGAAAGGGAGGCCAAAAAGTCCGCTGACCCGGATGGCCAGCCGGTTCGGTACCAACGAACCGGAGGAGGGAGAGTCCCTCTGACTGAAGGCGATACTTCCTCAGGCAAGCGAAGAGCCAGCTCTGAGGGCGGTTCCAACTAAAAGGACTAGAAAGTCAGCTAGTGTGGAGCCAAAAGTTATTTCTCCAACCGCTGAGAAATAGCTAAAGCAATTCAAATTGTCCAGTCTCTTTCCCGGTTCCGTCCGAACGACACCATCAGGGAAGCGCTCGGTTCGGCCGGTTCCACCGGTTCAAGATTATGATTTTGAGGATTTTTATGAACCGGAGGAAGGGGAGGAGGAGTATGAGGAGAGTGAATGTGATTTTGAAGGTCTGGATGTGCCCATTGAACCGGACATCTCTCCAGACAGACCGTCAGGTCTCCCCCAGGCTATCTGAGTCCCCTTCTCATTTTATGTTCTATAAGAAAGTTGCTGAAACTCTCCAACTCCCTGTTGAGGAAGCTGTTGATGACCAAGAAGAGCCTGATTATGTAGAAATGATGGATATTCCAGAGTCTAGGAGACTGTCTATTCCCTTGCACAAATCCTTTAGGAAACAGACAGTAAAAATTCTAAAAACTCCTCACTCTATCCTTCCTGTTGATAAAAGGATGGACAAGAGGTATACATTATCAGGCTTCGATACGGAGTTCCTCTCTCAGCAATGCAGCCATGTGGGGGTAGTGCAGGCTGCAGTCTGTGACAAGGCAAATATTCCTCTAGCCTCTCACCTTCCTGAAAAGGACTCCAGAAGGATGGATGCCATGGCAAAGAAACAGTACATGGCAGCATCTTTAGGACTCAGACAGGCAAATTATATGGCTTATGCTGCTAGGTACCAGAAGTCCAGATGGGATACTGTGCTGGCCCTAGCAAAACAGGTCCCTGACCAGCTTGCCAGGGAGCTGGAGCAGGTGGCTGCGGATGGTATTGAGGCATCCAAGGTGCAATTTCATGCTGCAGTAGACTCTAATGATGTGTCATCAAAAGTCATGGCTACATCTGTGGCTCTTCGCAGAATGGCCTGGCTCAGATGTACTACCCTGTCACAGGATACCCAGTCTAAGGCTATGGATTTTCCTGTGGTGGGCAAGTCTCTGTTTGGGGAGCAGACAGAGAATTATATGAAGAAAATGGATGAATATAGAACCACCTATAGGAGTGCACAGGCCAAAGAAAGGCAAGCCACTCCTCAAAGGCAGCATGTCAGGGGCAGGCCTTTTCATAGGCCTTTTTACCAAGCCCAGGCCTCCTCTTCTGCTTATGCCCAGAGGGGGTTCTTTAGAGGAAGAGGCAGACGGGGTACAACTAAGCCTGCTTCTACCCCTCAGCCCAAAGCCCCTGCCAAGCAGGATCCCTGATGGGGTGGCCAGGGCCGATTCTCCACTACCGGTAGGGGGCAGGCTGGCTTACTTTGTCCAGGACTGGAAGTCTTTAACATCAGACAAGTGGGTCCTGGAAGTAGTAAGCCAGGGACTGGTTCTCAGCTTCAAAAAATTTCCGAAGATGAGAGCCAGGTCTTTTCCACCTGCAAATCCATCAGAGGCACTTGCCCTAGAAACAGAAGTTTATACCCTCCTGGCTCTCAGAGCTGTGGAAATGGTTCCATCCCTACACCAGGGCAAAGGGTTGTACTCCAGGTACTTCCTTACCCGAAAAAGACAGGAGAATGGTGGCCCATCCTGGATCTCAGATATCTAAACAAGCACCTTTTAAAACCAAAATTCAAAATGGTGACTCTGGGAATTATTTTACCCTCTCTAAGGCCAGGGGACTGGCTAGCCTCCCTGGACCTCAAGGATGCCTACTTCCATGTTCTTATCAGAAGCTCCCACGAAAGTACCTCAGATTCGAACTGCCCTCAGGCCATTACCAGTTCCAGAGCAATGCCCTTCAGCCTCACCTCGGCCCCGAGGGTGTTCACAAAATGCCTGGCAGTAGCAGTTGCCCACTTAAGAAGGCAAAACATTGCCATCTTTCCTTATCTGGATGGCTGGCTCATAGTAGGTCAGTCTCCAGACCAGGTCAGACTACACCTTCAGGTAACTCAGCAACTGCTCACATCTCTAGGTTTCCTTCTAAATCTTCCAAAGTCAGTTCTACAGCCTGTCCAGCTTCTCACCTTCATAGGCGCAGAACTGAACACAAAAGAGGCCAGAGCCTTCCTTCCTCTGGAAAGAGCAAGGACCCTGGTCTCTCTGGCCTCCTCTTTCATCCTGCAGGTCTCTCGACCAGCAAGGCATTTTCTTCAGCTCCTGGGGCTCATGGCTGCTTCTACAGCAGTAGTGCAGGGAGCAAGATTTCAGATGAGGGACGTCCAGTTCCATTTGAGAGCCTTTTGGTCTCAAAGGAAAGACCCTCTAACCAAATTGATCCCAGTGACTCGAACCCTGATCCAGGCCCTTCAGTGGTGTCAGGACCAGAGCAATCTGAGACAGGGGGTGCCCTTCACCCCCCAGTCTCACTCCTTAATCCTTACTACAGATGCATCTCTCTTGGGGTGGGGAGCTCACATGGGTGACCTCACTACCCAGGGATTGTGGTCCCCTCAGGAATCTCTGCTCCACATCAATCTGTTGGAACTCAGAGCAGTTTTTCTAGCACTTCAAGTTTTTCCACATCTGTTCAGAACAAGGTTGTACAGGTCAGAACAGACAACACCACTACAATGTGGTACATCAACAAGCAAGGAGGCACTCGGTCTACGGCCTTGTGCACCGAAGCAATGACGTTGTGGTCTCTGGCTTATTCCCTGAATGCCTACCTTACGGCAGTTCACCTCCCAGGCAAGGACAATGTCCTGGCAGATGCTCTCAGCAGGATTTCCCAGGGCCATCACGAATGGGCACTGGATCCCCTAGTACTAGAGGTGGTATTTGCCAGATGGGGCACCCCGCAGATAGATCTCTTTGCAGCCCCAGACAGTCACCAACTTCCCCTTTTTTGCTGCAAGCCCCCAGTGTTGGGCTCAGTCCCTCTGGATGCCTTCCTTCTCAGTTGGGAAGGGAAGTTTCTCTATGCTCCTCCCCTTTCCCTCTTCTGTTCAAGGTGCTAGTCAAAATCAGATCTCAACCCTGCAAGATGATCCTGATTGCTCCAGATTGGGCCAGACAGCCCTGGTACCCACTCCTCATGTCTTTAGCAGTCCACCTTCCCCTGTGTCTTCCCAGGAATCACAACCTGTTAACCTGTGCCCAGGGAAGAGTTTGGTATCTGAACCTCAAATCTCTCAATCTCAAGGCCTGGCTCTTGAAGAGTTAGGGTTTGCTGACCTACACCTCTCCCAAGGTGTATTGGATATCTTGAAGGCCTCTAGGAAGCCTTCCACCAGGGCTACTTATAATTCCAAATGGAAGAGATTTTCCATATGGTGCTCTGGCAAGCATATTCCCCCAGAATCTGCTGACTTGCCCACAATCCTGGATTATTTGGTGCATTTGAATTCTTTGAGGCTGAGACCAGCTACTCTAAAAGTGCACCTGGCAGCCGTGTCTGCTTTCTTATCAGCAGGCAAACCTTCTTTTTCAGCTCACCCTGTATTCTCCAAGTTTTTCAAGGGGTTGCTTCACACCAACCCTCCATTCAGGGACCCTGCCCCTGCTTGGGATCTTAATATTTGCATTGCCCAGCTTATGCAACCCCCTTTTGAGCCATTGTCTTCAGCAGAGCTTAAATACTTGACTTGGAAAACTGTGTTTTTGGTAGCCATCACTTCTGCCAGGCACATAAGTGAATTGCAAGCATTGTCAGTGGAGCCTGACTTTATCTCCTTTCACAGAGATAAGGTGGTCCTCAGGACTAACAGAAGGTTTTTGCCTAAGGTGGTTTCAGACTTCCACCTTAATCAATCCATGTCCCTTCCTGTATACTTCACTGACCATTCCTCCTCTGGCGAGAGGAGATTGCACAGTTTAGATGTCAAAAGAGCCCTTAGTTACTACATAGAACGTACCAAGGGTCACAGGTTGGACTCCCTCCAATTGTTTCTCACTTATGGTGAGGTTGGTAAAGGAAAACCTGCCACTAAAAGATCCATTGCCAGGTGGATTGTCTCTTGTATCCAATTTTGCTATGAAAAACTGGGTAAGGTTCCTCCCTCAGGCCTGAGGGCTCACTCTACCAGAGGTACAGCTGCATCTCTGGCTGCGGCCAGGGACATCCCTATCCTAGAGATATGTCAAGCAGCTACCTGGAAAACAGTTCACACTTTTACTAAGCATTACTCCCTGGACATCCAGGCTGGGGTGATGCTCGATTCGTTCACAGCTGCCCTTCAGAGCCTATTTCCTAAGTAGGTTCTGTCCCTCCTCCATGGAGGTACTGCTGTGTAATCTGCATATGTCATAATATAGCAAGACTTCATGTTGTTTGAAGAAAAAATTACTCACCTTAGTAATGTTGTTTCTTCTAATGGAGTCTTGCTATATTATAAACCCCAGCCTGCCCTCTCGGAACCTCTATTTTTGGGATGTGGTGGCAGTGCAATGTTGGCACTTCAGATGCCCACTTTATTTTTCACCCTTTCTTTTAGGGTTGCTTGGGTGTTATGTTTTAATTTTTCTTTCTTGATTCCCCTGACTTGAGTCTTTGTTTTGGGATCAAGAAAAGAAATGTGTTCTTATAGTTAGTAGCCAGTGGGCTAGTGTAGGTTTACGGTTTCCACACATAACCTTAGTGAGTTTTGCTCATAAAGATCTGACGGTTTGAGTTTGAGCAACAACAGACAGAGTTTTCAACCGAGCTCACGTTCAAGGTTCCATGCCTGGCATGGAAAGTTAACTCTTTCACCTCCGGAGCAGTTCGAAGGTTGGGACTCACTGCATATGTCATAATATAGCAAGACTCCATTAGAAGAAACAACATTACTAAGGTGAGTAATTTTTTCTCCCCCCCCCCCACTCACTCTTTTTGAAAAGAGCCATGGCATCTTTAAACTTCTACCTGGCTAACAGCCAGAGAAGGACAGAAAGGACTTCAGTTTGATGTTTCATCCAAATAATGACTTGTCCAACAATTCAGCACATCCCTCAAACACTTTAGCAATGCAGTTAAATAAGACGTATTCCTTTCTTGATCTTCCATCAGTTTAGTGGGATTAAACTGGAAAATATAAAAAGATTGGAACATAAGGGGCACTTCAAATAGTTCAGTAGTTTGCATGGAAATCAGGGTGAAATTTATATGGTTTCCCATGCTTTCCTGTGATTTGAGCTCATTGCTTTGAGTGGGTTACCTCCCCGATAGTGCGGAAAGTTCAGTTTTCCATGGAATTCCATGAAATCGTATACTGCCCCTTGCTTTCCATGCTGTTGCATTTTAAAATGATCTTAGAAACTATGGGACACCCCCATTTCCGCATAAATCATGGAATGTGTGACTATTACATGGTTTTCAAGTCCTTTTTCTGTGGCATTATGTGGTATAATGGAAACCATGGAAAATATAGGGACCGCAAATTTGCATATTAATCTCTAGTTCAAAATGTACCAAATCCTTATATGACTATTACAAATTGTAGTGAGAATTAATGTGACCTCCACAATTTGTGGTTTAATTGCTAAGCAGTGTCTAATACTACACCAAAAACATCTAAGTTATATGATTATTACAATGCTACAGTATCTTCTGATTGTTCTATCAGCCATGCTAATCAGAACTTTGAGCTGGGAAATAACCCAACATGCTTATTTTAACTGGACAATTAAGTCGTAATATTAAATGTAGCTGTTAACTATCTAAACTATGTGTGGTTGACTGCTGATCAAAACATGTTTAGGATGTAAAAGTATTAACAGATGCTTTCAGCAGACACTATAGGCACGGGCCTGTGATGCACTGACCACCACACAGCTGAAGGTGGAAGGCCACATTTTTATGTTGGCTCACGTTTGTGCAGCCAGCATCTTGTGGTGGTAGCAGATTTGGAGGTGCAGTCACTGTGGGTGAATGCAGGGCACGCATCTGTAGGTGTGTCCCTCATTCCCCAATAAGCCAGCAGCAGGCGCTGACATCATGCATAACTAATGTGGCCACCAGATCTAAGAAAAGGTCTGCTGCAATGAGAGCGAAGCTCTCATGCAGTGTGACCTCAACACGCCTCCTGATGTGCAAGCAACATGGTGGCAGTGACTGCAACCGCCTGTCACAATGCCGTCGGGGAGCCCACTCCCGTCGGCATAACCTCCATTTCCGCTGTGTGCGAAGGGTGCCCAATCCCCTTGGCATCATGGGCTCCCAAAATTCTTTCTTTGCTTGACGGATGGGGGGCCCAATCCCCGTGCTTCAGTCCCCTCCTTCTCAGTTCAAACTGCCTACAGGGGGGCCCACTCCCCGTCGGCATAATGTCCCTCCCCTGTTTATTGTATGCCGAGGGGGGTGCCGAATCCCCCTCGGCTCTCCCGCCCCCACTGGTATTTGCTGACAGGGGTGCCCAGTCCCCCATCGGTGACAGCCCCCCCCAAAAAAACAACTCAGGTGGCATGCTGGGAGCCCACCCCAGCGTGCCAAATTACCCTGTTGAAAAAAAACATACCGCAATTTTTTTTTTTTTTTACTTTTACCTGTAAAACAGAAAATGGTCCCTCATGGTCTCCCTGCCCCCTCCTCCAACCTGCGCCCACCATCTGCGCACCCTGCCTCCCCACAGTCCCCTCACCCCGTACTTACCTCTGGAGCCCAGCGCGACGATCTTAGGTGGACCGGGAACACGTGTGCACCTTTAAAAGCCGACCACGAAGTGAAAAAATGCCAGTAAGCTGTATAATGACATAAATAGTTTTTTTTTCAACTTTGGTGCATATATCAGGCATTTTGGGGAATTTTTACACCAAATTTTCAACATGGGGTTATTGGGACCCCTCCTCTTAATTCAGGCACTCTCATGGCGTTATTCGGTCCCGAAGGTGATTTTGCGGTCACTGCGCGAAATCACCTTTCGGGACCGAGTAACGAAACGACAGTGCCACTGTTCATGAGGGGCTCTCAAAAGCCTATGTTGCAAATTTGGTGGAAAAATCCAAAAATAGTTGTTTTCGAGTGTGCATTGCGCGAGTTTCCACGCGACGTCGCGAATTTAGTGTGAATTTGTAATATTTTCCTCCAGATTTTCAAAATTGGCATTTTCCACCCTCCTTATGAACAGTACAGCTGTCATTTTATATATCCTGGCCAAAATGTGGTTTCGTGCGTCCGGCGCAGAATTGTCTGATCGCTGTTGTGAAATCAGTTTTGGGACAGTTGGAGGAAATAGACGGTGACACTGTTCATGAGCAGAAGGTCCTAAAATACCTATGTTGAAAATCTGGTGATGAAACTCCGTAAAATGACTGTGTTACAAGCGTGCATTGCGCAGTTTTCACGCACCCTTGTAACTTCGCAAATTTGCAATATTTTCATGCCAGATTTTCAACACTGGCATTTTTTCACACCTCCTTATGAACAGCACAGCTGTCATTTTTCACATCCTGCCCTAAATGTGTTTTTGCACCTGTGGCACACAATGGTGTGGTCACTGTGGGAAATCAACGTTTGGGACAAATTAACAAAATCACAGTGCCAGTGTTCATGAGGGGAGGTCCCAAAATGCCTATGTTAAAAATGTGGTTAAAAAATTCCCCAAAATAATTTTATTTATTTATTTTTATTTATAATGCAATCAGTTTACAACCTTTGAGCCAGAGGCTCATTTCCAAAGGTACCTCGTCAACCATGGTAGGAAATACAGAATAATATAGATATAACAGAAAATACAGATAATACAGAAAGAGGGTACATACAAGGCAGCGCATGATAAAAACAGACACGCATTAATGGCACAAGGTCACAGCAACATTGGTAGTGTGATACAGAGCAAAAATGGTATGATTGACAATTGACTAATAAAATGGTGTTTAGCAGCATAACGGCATGTCATGTGGGTGTGAATACAGCCAAACAGGTCTACTGTGCCAGATTACAAGGAACGAACTGCATGAGACAGTCGCAGTACAGGTAACTCGATAGAGCAGTCACACAGGTGACATGATATCTGATTACACAAAGTGTAGTGCCTGGAACAGAAGTAGTACAAAAGACGGGTGAGCGCACTGAAAAGGGCTGGGTAGAACTAAGCTAAGAGTGAGGAGCAAAGGAGTGAAACGTGGTTTGTTCCAGTCAGTTTTGATACAGTAGGTAGATGGAGTCATGGGAATAGAGAAGTTGATAGGAAATAAAGAAGCGAGGGGACGGAGCAACCAAGGGGGCATTGTCAGAGAGGAGTGGGGGGTTAGAGCATCCATTAGGCACAGGAGCAGCAGCACCTGCTGAATAGCTCGCTTTGAGGGCATTTTGAAGGTGGAGATGGTGGTGGTATCAGTGATGGCCCGAGGAAGAGAGTTTACCAAGCGGCGCCTATGGCAGAAAGATCTCTGTCAAGTGAAGTCCTGGCACGAGGGACCAGGAAGGTGACTTTGCTGGAGGTCCGGGTGCTGACAAGGGGCTGTGCTGGGAGGAGGGCGGAAGTCAGCCCGGGGGGAGAAAGTCCTAGTAAGGTTTTTTTTTAAATGAGGCACGTTTGGTATAACAGGCGTTCATCGAGGTCAAGCATTGCCGCGAGATCATAGAGTTGGCAGGTATGAGTGAGCTTAGGGGCCCCAGTGATTAGCCTGCAAGCCTTATTTAGGAGGAGGCGGATTTTGCTGAGGGCTGTCATGTTGGCAGTCCCATAGACAGGTAGCCCATAGTCCACCAGGAGAGTATGGAGGAAGTGCCAGCCGGAGCGCGTCCGGGGGGGGAGACAGTTTTTGTGGCGGTACAGGATACCAAGTCGGATATTGGTAGCAGAAGCGAGTGCATCGATGTGGGTATGGTAGGAGAGGGCTGAGTCAAATTGGATCCCTAAGTACTTATAGGATTGGACTTGTTCTAGTTGTAGTTTAGAGCCGGAAAGGATACGGAGAGGGGTGTTCGAAGATTTATTTTGAGGATGGGCGAAGAGCATGGTTTTAGATTTTTTAAGATTTATGACCAATCTATGCTCTTTAAGCCAGGCTTCAGCGCCGTCATAGGCCCTTTGTAGGGAAGCCTAGAGGGAAGTGGGGTTACGGTCAGTGGCAAAGGGCGGTATCGTCTCAGTACAGCAGAATATTCCCGGGCAAGCACTGGGCAGGGTGTTAAGCAAAGCGAAGAGAAGGGGCCCCAGGATGGAGCCCTGTGGAACCCCAGAGTGGATCGGTCGAGGGTCAGAAAGAGTCCCACCAATTTTGACTCATTGGGAGCAGGCAGAAAGGTAGCTGGAGCACCAGGCCAGTGGTCCAGAGGCAAACCCGGCGTGACAAAGGGCTCCCAGAAGTAGGGGGTGGGAGACAGTGTCAAAGGCCTTTGATAGGTCAAGGAACACAGCCCCTGCCAGGGAGCCAGTATCCAATGAGGAGTGAAGGAAGGAGGCGAATTCAATAAGGGCAGTGCTAGTACTGTGTCCTGCGCGGAAGCCATGCTGTTCCGGGCAGAGGATGTTGTATTTGGTCAGGTATTCAGATATTTGTGCGGCCACTAGTTTTTCCAGTGCCTTGGAAAGGGAAGGGAGAATGGAGATCGGTCGATAGTTCCCAGCTAAGGACCTGTCACCCCCTTTATGGATAGGAGTGACCGTTGCGGTTTTCCACGAGGAGGGGAATTGACCCAGGCAGAGTGATTTGTTAAGAAGGCAGGTGAGTGGGGTGAGGACTTGATCCAGGACTAACCGGATTGATTTTGTGATCCAGGGAGATGTCACTGGTACTGTTGCCTTTTAGTGCAAGGGTCAGGTGCAGTCTGGCTTCCTGGGTAGTAACCCTACAAAGGTGGAAGCAAGGGCGATGGGGGGCTGGGGTAGGATGGAGGGGTGGCTGATCAAAGAAGTTACTGGGGAGGATGGGGCTAAGGTCTGTAAAGGCGGGGTTGAGGAGGTTTGCAATGTCGTCGGGGTCTGTGATGGTGGTGTTGTTGGTGGTAATCTGGGATGGGGAAGGGGAGCGGGTGTTCCCATTCAGTTGTTTAACCTTATCCCAGAAGGTACGGGCGCTCCCCAGGAGGCAGTGAGGGTGGCCTGATAGTGGTGGCTTTGGCTTTCCTGATGGCCCATGTGCACTTATTCAGCGCAGCATTGAGGCCTGTCTGTCAGCTGGGCCTAGTTTCTGAGCACGATACCAAAGGTTGTCCCTGTGCCTGAGCAACATAGAGAGTGCAGGGGTAATCCAGGGCAGGTTAGGTCTTTTGGAGCGGATGGCAGAGAGGGGAGCAAAGAGATCGCAGGCTTTATTAAAGGTGGAGGTAAAGAAGACAAGAGCGGTATCTATATCTGGGGCATGGAGAATCGGGGACCAGTCTTGGAGTTCGAGATATTGTTTTAGGTTTTTTAGTCCATAAGGTCTGAAACGCCGGCGGGGAACACGCTGAGCAGTAGGTCGGGGTAGGGTGGCCAACCAGCGGAAGAGCACAGGGGAGTGGTCACTGAGTGTGTCTGGGAGGACTTGGATGTCCAGGACTTTAGGGGGGAGGTTTGTGATGATGACATCAAGGAGGGTGCTTGTACCTCTCTTGGGGTTCACACGTGTGGGTTGGGAGACTAGTTGGGTTAGATCCAGAGCTGTGAAGGAGTCCCGAGTGGGGGAGGATGAGGGACAAAGCCAGTTCACATTGAGGTCCCCAACTATGATTTTGTCAGCATTGTGGGGAAGGGTGGCAAGGTAGTCAGTGAGGGATAATAGCGCCGGGTATTTGAGCTTGGGCGGAATGTAGGCAGTGGTGAGGTAAAAGGGGGATCTGGTGGGGTCAGGGGTAAGCTTAATGGTGAGGGCTTGGGCCCCATTTACAAGGACTGGTGCAGGGAAGGCGATACCAGGGGTTTTAGACGTAATTGGGTTATAGACGTGTGTTGCACAGTTTCTATGCTCATGACTTCACCAATTTTTCATATTTTCACTCCAGATTTTCAACGTTGCCATTTTTTAAACCTCCTCATGAACAATACAGTTGGTATTTTCCACATCCTGCCCAAAATGTGTTTTTGTCCCTGTGTCGCCAAATGGCATGGCCGCTGTGCAAAACCACCTTTCAGCTAACAAACTGATAGTGCTGCTTTTCATGAGGTAGGCTCACAAAAAGCCCCTGTAGAAAATCTGGAGTGAAAATACCAACACATGCCTACGTTGTTAGGGTTTCCAACTGTCACACCCCACCCCGTACAGGCTGACAGGCATCAGGGGTGTGACTTGGGATCATCAGCTGTAACGCTCACGCCATTCCACCCCCACCCTGCAGCCATGACAGGCATCGTGGTGTGCCTTGGAGTGTTCAGCCACAAAGTTCACCCCTATTCTCCTATACTGCACCCACCTCAGCGTATTTCCTTTTGGAATTTGGTAAGTATAACGTCCAAAGACCCCAAAGCACACCACGACACTTGTCAGTGTCTACAGGGTAGGGTGAGGTAAAATGGCATGAGCGTTATTGCTGACGACCCAAAGGCATACCCCAGTGCCAGTCGGTCTCTGCAGGGTGGGGATGGGGTTGGCGTCACTTCAATATGTCACTGCCATTCCTATTATGCGTCTCTAACTCCTGCACTACCGATGCCAATGCCAGCGAGACAATATTCAGCATTGACAAATGCTTGTTTTGTGATAGTTTAGTACTAAACAAAGATTTGAAAATATTTACTAATGCAGCCGGTCCGGTGGTGCCGAGGGCTGAGGCGCTGGATGCTTTACCTCGCTTTGTGCTGGCGACCCGGGTTCGTGAAAGACCTTGGGTCATTGGTGTGCCGGCATGGGGGGGGGGGGAGAGCAGGATTGAGCATGCCAGTGGGCAGCTCTCCTCTCCTGAGGGTGGGTTGGCACCCCCCTCCGTAGTTCCGCTCCCACCGAGTGGAGGTTTGGTGGGTAGTGTAGGCAAAGAGGGGGTGGCAAAGTAACAGGAGGTGGAAGGGGCTGAGCTGGCACCACGGGGTGTGAAGCATGCCTCCACATGCTCACACAGCTGTGTGCCTGGGCCTCGGGAGGGGGGGGGATCAGAGGAGAAAATCTAAAAGAAAAATGCATCTGTATCCCCATCACCAGTTGGTGGGAGGAGGTGACGGGGACCAAACAGCTATATATAAAAAAAAAAATATATATAAATATATTTACTAATGTTCCATACTGAAGTTAAAATATAGTGCAAGTAACTGAAAACTGAAACCGTTACAATTTCGGTAACCTCGGATAATCCTGTTTAAGATAGCCCGCATAATGTCATTTCATGACCTGGATGTTCTATATGGGATGGGTAATGAGGTATCCAGAAATCATCCCAATTATTCATGCTATCATTCTCCAGTTTTTAGTGGTTTTTATCATTCTCTAGCCAAAGAACTGTTTTTTTGTTACCCCTTTCACCTTTAATATGGCATTTCCCTGGTTTCCATCAGTATTCTCAGCTGTTTTTGAACACCCATTGTTTAGCATAATTTCTGACTAAAGAACTAGCAAGAAGCAGACACTACTGTAGAACTTTATGGAACAGTGTGTTCAAAAATGGTTGAAAATAATGATGAAAATGGGGCTTGCCATATTAAAAGCAGTGCATCTTTTATATAATTACAATAGTGAAAAAAGTGATAGAGCAGACTTAAAATAGGGAAAGGGTGATTCACAAGACAGGAGATAAAGGGGTGGTATATAACAGAAGAAAAAAGTGTCTGTCAGAATTTTTACTGCTTACATGTCTTGCTGCTTTAAGTAACTTTATTTTATTTTAGTCTTTGGTGACTGGGTAAGGCCCACTAGGCACAAGTGCCTGTTTTCCAGGGCAACCTGGGGGCACTGGGCAGTTAAGTGACTTTCTTAGAGTCATACAGTATGCAAGTGGAGGTTTTGAGAATCAAACCCAGGTCTGGTCTGCTGGATGTATCAAGCTTGTTACTCTAACCTCTAGGCTATACTGCCAGCCCTAATTAAAGAGCACCTTTCTTGCTATTAAAAACAAGAAACCAGAGGCTCCCTGACCTGAATGGGAGTCCCTCCAGCGATGTTTTAGTATTTTAATTTAGTCCCTGTGGAAGGTAGAGGATCATAATTTGCACCCAAGGGGCTAACTGCCTGATCACTTCCACTTCCTTATCACTAACTCCGCCCTGCGCTTCAACATTTTGTGATGTATTATTTGGGAGAGTGGGTATGTGTTCCATACAAGCCTATGGAACATCTTTTTTAAAAGCTTATTTTATGAATGTAGTCTGACTTTTGGTACAAATCAAAGGCAGGATTCAACTGACAAGGCTCTAAAAGTCGGATTACGTTTGTAAAATAGGTTTGTACAGCACATGCCCCCACTCTCCCTATTAATACATCAATGTCGGCAGCATGAATGCAGCAGAATTGGCGATCAGGAAGTGGAAGGGATTGGGTGGCTAGCCTTTCAGGGGCAAAGTACAATCCCTTCCCTTCCCTTCCACAGAGGCCACGTTAACATTTTTAAAACATCAATGGAGGAACTCCTGTTCAGGTAAGGGAGCCTCAGATTTCTCCTTTTGAACATCGAGAAAGGTGCTCTTTAAAGTTAAATCAAAAGTCTAAACTCTGACTTACAATGATTAGATCTTTTAAAAGGGGAAGAGGGTCTTCTTACAACCTTTATTTTGTCTTTCTTTCATTTGTATCTATTATATGCAATATATTTTGTGTAATTTGTAACTTGTATCTAGTGTATGGTGTCAAAAAACTACTATATGTACTGACTTCCTGGCTAATTAGAAATGTTTACCAAAAAAGGCCCTTTTGTGGATGGCTGAATTCTTTGGCAAAGCTGTTGCCTGTTTTATCCATTATTATAAAATGGGTAGGGGGAAGTCCTACATCCTGATTGGCTAAAACTTGTTCGTACCTATTGGACTGGGAGACTACAATTAATGGGTATGAACAAGTCTCGGTACCAGCCTACCTCAGTACCAAAAATATCAATGTGCACTTTCAGAACCTTTTGAAAACTCCTACTCATCGGCTGTTCTTGCAGCACCCCTACTGGCAGCTACAGTAGCTTATATTGCCATGTTTAACATGCAGAGGAATTTTCTTTTACCGTTTTTTACAACAGTTCATTTTTTTTACATATTTTTAACAACATTAAAAAAATTATTTCAATGTGTATATCAAAATATCCATTTTGCAAGTGTAAAAAGACACTGCAGGGTGTTAGCTGTGGTGTCACAGTCGCACTTAGAGTGACTGGAGACACTCAGCCTGTGGCCTCACACCTTCCTACACCCCTGGGCATGTTGTGTCTTCTTGCTTACTTATACAGTATTAACGTTTCCTCAGATACACACTGAAAATGTAAATGTATTTATTTATTGACTGTTTACCCAGTAAGCTCACTGGAAACAAACTTAATTTACAGGAGCACTCCAGGCAGTAACTGCGCATGTGTAAAAAGTCATAATATTAAATAACATTACATTTGACACTTGCAGTGCTGTAGTAGTTTTGCGAGTCACTGTAAAATTACTGAGACACAAAGCTATTACATTTTGAATTTTTAAAACACATAGGCTTTGAGCTGATATTTAAAAGCCGCAGGCAATCTGCTAGTTCTTAAATGTGGTGACAGTGCACGACAGGCATGGGCAGCATTCATTCTGAGGGGTTTAGGCCCATATTGGCCTCCTTAAATGGAACTGAGTTGCCGCTGGTTATCATTTGAGTCGTGTGAACTGACACTGATAGTGAGGCTATGTGGAACGTGGAACTCTGCCAGCAGAATTCATATGGAATGACAATTCCACTTCCCACATTTCTTTTGAAATGCCACAGAACTCCGAAAAGCATGTCTGTGTTAACCGCAGAATAATTTTCGACAGATCAGTGTCAACCACGGAATAATTTTATATGGATGTTGGAAAAAGAATCTGCAGTTTATATAATCCTTGGAAAACGTTTGAAATGCAGATTGTCTGACTTCCGCTACCAACGGACTTCATTGGAATTTTCCAGAATCTGCAGAATTCCATTCCATTGGAACTCAAAACTTCCATACAGCACTAATTGCTGGTGAAACGCATCAGTTGATCAGCAAGGCATCCTGGATCTCCATACCACAAAACCTTCGGCACCAAAGGAACCATACTATAGTTAAAGGGATTCTCCAGTTTTTATCAAAACAATGGCAGCTGGCAGTTGCAGAACTCCAGTCTTATAACATTCCTGCAAATCTGAATTTCAGGGTCTTCCTTTCTTTATTAGGAAAGACATCTAGAGGAAAACAAGTTGTTTGCCCCTTAGACTTCGTCTGTTTCTGCTCCTTTTCCTACCCAAAAGTCATAAACCTCTGCTGTGAAATCACAACCTGTTGTCCTATATGTGATCCCGCTGTCACAACAAGAGAATTATAATTCAAAGCTGGGAAAGAAACAAGAATAGAGAAGTCCAAAGGGCAGAGAGCCTGTCCTAATGCAAATGTCTTCAATAGTAAGCAAGCACTGGCCAACATCAGTCATACCCACTTGCTTGTATTAGCTGTGTAGTTGTTGGGCACTGACAGTATGCAGCAGCTGGGTAGGTGGCAGTAATGAGAAGTGTACACACACCCAAGGTGTATGATGACCCATAACCTTCGAAAGTGAAGCTCAAGAAGCTTATGAGGTCATCACACACCGAGGGTGTGTAAAAAACAAATCCTTAACAACACAGTTGAATAGACATTATTTTTAATAATTACTGGTGCAGAGAGTTCTGTGACACACACACAGACACATGCACGAAGAGACATACACAGACACACGCACATACACATACTCTCCCTGTCCAGTAAGGACATTGTTTTTTGTAAGTTTTTTTTTTTTTTACCTTCCTATTACACTCCTGGCCCCGCCTCCTTCTGGCCGCCTAGTGCTCCATGCCCCGGCAATCCTCTTCAGGAGCTGTCCCTCACACACACATTGCAACTGATCCTGAGTTTTTTTTTATTTATTTATTTGTGAAATCAGTTTACAACCTTTGAGCCAGAGGCTCGTTTCCAAAGGTACCTCATCACATTAAAGACATACATAGAGTTTTAGGTTACATAGCATAGGTTTGCAAAACAATAGGCGTTCAACAGAGGCGCCACGTCACACTGAGGTCAGACAAAATACATTTAGGTTACAGGGTACATGTAATTGAGAACAGGTGTTACACAAGTTGGTATCAAAAATTGAGCAATCTAATAGGTATACAATGAAACAGCTGGCACTGGCCAGGTTAGACATACTGGGAAGCGGTGGTGGGGATGGCTAGGTGGAGAGCCGCCCGGTGGGCGTTGTCATGAGAAGTCGAGGTGGAGGCTACTTTCAGAGACAGGAGCAGCTACGAGTGTTGAAGAGTTGGTTTCGAAGGGTGGTTTTGAACTTGGAGTAGGTGGGGGCAGGGAGAGAGTTAAACCAGGCTGGGGCTCTGTAGCAGAAGGACCTCTGGCCATGGCTGGTTCTTGATCTGGGGACCATTAGAGTGGTCTAGTTGGATGACCGTGTTGCAATAGTGGGTGGGATCTGGTGGATGGATGCCGTTACCCCGGGGGGGAGGGGAGAGCCCAAGTAGGGGTTTTTTTGTGAGGAGGCAGGTTTGATATCGGAGCCGTTCATCCAGGGTAAGGAGTTTAGCCTCGTCATACAGCTGACAGGGGTGTGTGTGAGCCTGGGGGCACCAGTAATCAATCTGCAGGCTTTATTCAGGGTTAAGTGAATTTTTTTGAGTGCAGTCGTGTCGGCAGCACCATAGACTGGTAGACCATAGTCTACAAGGGACAAAACGGAGGACGTAACAGCGAGCCGGAGCGCATTTGGGGGAAGGCAGGTTCTATGGCGGAAGAGGATGCCAAGCTGTGTGTTAGTGGCGGATGTTAGGGCATCAATGTGGTTGTGAAATGTGAGGGCTGAGTCGAAGGTAACCCCAAGGTATTTGTAGGAGCAGATTTGTTCCAGTGGCTGTTTGGTACTAGGAAGGATATAGAGTGGGTGGTTGCTAGCTTTGTTTTGGGGGTGGGAAAAGAGCATAGCTTTGGTTTTTTTAAGATTGATGACGAGTCTGCACTCCTTAAACCAAGCTTCGGCATTATTGAAAGACTGCTGTAGGGTGTCCTGAAGGGAGACGGGATTGTGGTGGGTGGCAAAAAGGACAGCGTCATCTGCATACAGGAGAATTTTGCCAGGGCATGCACTGGGCAGGGTGTTCAGATAGAGTGAGAAGAGAGTGTGACACACACAGACACATACACAAAGAGACATACACAGACGAGCACACGCACATACACACACTCTCCCTGTCCAGTTACCCCGGCATATCCCATTGCCGGCCGGGTCCCCCTCCTCCGAGAGGGGAGGCAATGGGTGACAGGGAAGCCCAGCACACTAGTTTTCTTAGTCTGGGGTGCTGCTGTGTAGGAGGAGACTCCCAGGGGTTCTGGGAAGCATGGAGAATGGCAGCCGTCATCCGGTAGAAGCTGTTCTTCTGGCTTTCTTTAGTCCCTCCTGTGCCACTATGTGCAGTACCACTGGTCTCCACCAGGGGCCACTACAGCACAGAGCAACCCCCAGCCCTCCCCAGGAGAGAAGAGCAGTCCTTCGGATGCTTGATCCTCTCCTTCCCCCTGCCAGCCCTCGGCGCCCGTGTCCATTCCCGAACCTGTGTCGCCGGTGTGATTTGAGGTGTGGCATCCAACGCATCAACCCTTTGCGCCATCGGGCTGGCTATTTTTTTTTTTTTTTTTTATGAAAGTGTTAAACTGCATTTAAGTTGAGGTTGAGGTATCAGGCAGAGTTCTTCTGGTGATCTCACTGGGTCGGACTCGTGGTTTCCTGTCCAAACTGAGCACAAAGCAAGATCAACCAGATACCTTTTAGTAATATAAAATCCAGGATCAACCAGATACCTTTAAAAAAAAGAATAAATAAATAAGAAATTTGGACAGACTCACAGTAGAGTAAACTGTCCGTTGCTGTAGCAGGTCGTTGGTATGCAGAAATGGAGCCGCCATGTTCTGGGAACCGCTCAGCCTGCCCACTTATGGAATAGGGGCCAATGATGTAGCGCAATGATTTTGACTGAACTCAGACTTAAAGCAAATGCCATAATAGCTGTTTTTTGGTTATTACAGCATTTGAGAGAGGCTTGAAAACTGTATGATGATGGGGGTCACCAGTAATTATAAATTAATAACACGCATTATAATAGTGAACTGGTCATGCTTAGGAAATGCAGATGTAAGCATTTATTTTTTTTGATAATGATCCTGAATTTTCATTAGAATAATTTTACTACCCCAGCATATGCACATGACAGGTGTCATTTCTGAAATGCCACCTGCAAAGTGATTTGCAGAATGACCACAAAAACAGCTTTGGGAGGCAGGCTTGAAAATGACACCTGCTATGTTTATGAGATGGGGTAAAAAATGACTGTTGAATGACTATGTTTAAAATGTGGGTTTAAAATGTAAAACAAATTGCAACAAAATGAGTAAATGCTGAAAAATGGCAGTGTCTGTTTATAACTTTGTTGGTTTTTTTTTGTTTTGTTTTTTTGAGATTTTGACCTCAAATTTTCAACACAGTCTTTTTGTGACTCCAGTTTATGAGCATGATGGGTCTCATTAATGAAATACTGGCCAAAATGTCATTTTGCAGCAAGAGTGCGAAAAGACGTTTTTAGCATAATTTGAAAAATGACATCTGTCATGTTCATGAGGTGGGATAACAAAAGGGCTGTGTTGACAATCTGAGGTCATGATCTGCAAAAAAGGCAAGGTTATCGGTAGTAATCATTGGAAAAGTGTTGATTGTTCTTCAAAACTTTGTCACTTTTTGAGATTTGGACCCCAAATTTCCAGTGGAGATTCCCCCTCTGCTCCCTGCTCTTACTCCCTCTGCTTTTCTAACACTTGTTCCTTTAATGTCCCTCACTGCTCTACCTCAACTGGTCAGTCAGCTTTCCCAGTATGGCTGCCTTCTCTCTGCCCCCCCCCAGCTTGCTCCCTCTTACTATGCCCTTAACCCCCTGAGGAGGTCCATGTTTCTTCTGCATGCTCCTGCCCTCACTCCTCAGGCACCTGATGGAGCATCTCCTCTGCATTTATGCTTCTCCAAAATTGTATGATGCACTTTGTAAGTTTCATAGTTATTGCAATCCCCTGTTTTAGATTATGCTTTCTTTTTATTTGTGTATTTATTTCTGCCCACTCTGTTGAGGGGTCATGTTTTGTTGTAATCCATTGTGCTGTTTGGGTTGTTGTCTTACTACTGTCTGTAGTAACCTTCAGTTATTAATTTTGATTGACTGAAGTATTTTACTTCCATGTGAACTGCTGTTTTATTCCCCCCCCCCAGTCACCCCTGGAAAAGAGCCTCAGCTCAGTGCACCTTTCCCAGTGACCAATTTTCAAACAAATAAATAAATGTCTCCAACTTATGAGAAAGAAAGGTAGAATTTTTTAAAATCCTGTTCGAAATGTGCCTTCATGGAGCGACTAATAACACCTACCTTCTTCATGAGGTTGGGTAAAGGGCAAACATTTTTAAAAATCACAAAGTTATGAGTAAAAGTTCAAAACACATTAAAAACCATTAGCCACATTTACAGTGTTTTCAGTCAGTTCACGGTCGGGCTCAGTAGCTGCAGGACATTCACCAGTCAAGAGAGGATTACTTCACTGGACCATAGAGATGTAAGTGAGTGTGTGTGTGTGTGTGTGTGTGTGGTGGTCGGTATTGAGAAGAGGGTCAGATGAGGGGTTGGAGGGTCAGAGGCAGAAAATATCAATTAACAGTTTTCTGTGTTTCGGGTTGCTAAAAAAGTTGCAATGGACGGTTTCCTTTTTTACAGGTAGATGATACTGGGGATTGGGCATTCCAGTGTCGCTGGGTTGTCTGATGGCAGCAGGGGTTCAGCATCCCAGTGTCATATACTGTGAGGGGTGTTGTTTTCTAGCACCAGTGGGGGTTTAAGATAGGGCTTAGGTGGGGGGGGGATACCAGTGGCTGGACTGAGCACCCTCTGATGGTTTTATTGAAAAGGTGGTCAGGTGGGAGGGGGTGATACTGGCAGTGGGACTGAGTATCCACCACTGTTTTTTTTTTAACCACTGGGTCACACCCGAGGAGAGGATACTGGCAGCAGGGTTGAGAACCCACTCTGGTTTTGTATACTGGCTGGATTGGGTGGGGGCGGAATACTTGTGGCAGAATTGAATACCTGCTACTGGTTTTGTGTAGTGGCTGGGTCATGTGGGTGATACTGGTGGCAAGATTGAACACCTGCCACCATTTGTTTAATGGCTTAGTTGGGAGAAGGGGATGCTGGTGGTGGGGCTGAGCACCCCACGGCAATTTTGTTTAAAGGCTGGTAGGTGTTGACATGGCAGCAACAGACAGGAAAAAGATACAGTCATTGTGCAGCATCTCATCCCTGAGAAACAAAGTACTGAACAGTACCACATATGTGAAATCAACAGCATAGAAAATGTTGCCAGTAGGAACTACAAGATGCAAGATGCACAAGAAAATCCACTTCTGTACATTTCCAGCTATGTGATTGGGCAGGGTCTTCAAAGGGAAAAGAAGGGGGGAAGCAGAGGGTGGGCACAATTACAGAGGAGATTTGGTATTCTGAACCTGTGATAGGTGAGGGACAGCCAAGTCCCCCCAAACCCTCTCATGGCTCAGACCAATGGCAATATATATCTTTGCATGCTTTACACGAGAACATAAAAAAATGAAAGGTCTATAAATTGAAATGTGTGAGGAATTTCTGTAACTGAACTCTGTGTATGCCAGTTGTGAGTTTTTGCAGAAATTAGAAAATCACTTTAAAGTTTTGATTCTATTTATAGGCAGTTTAACTTTGTATACAATTGTCAGTGATGAGTTCTCTGATTCACTGACAAGGCAAATATCCCTGTCTTAAAATTTCACTAGGTCATTTGGTGACTTAGTATGATATGCTTCTGCAAAATAAATAGAATGGTTGGTGCTGTACTGTAGGTTGGTTGGTACTGCAGGAGTTTGAAGTATGTAGTTTGAGTTACCGAATGGTTTGAAGACTTATAAGATGTAGTTGTGGCTGTTCACGCTCTTTGTCCTTGTTACAGGGACTGATACCATTTCAAGGTACCAAGATGGCACAGGAACCCTCTTGAGGGAGGTTCCTTACCTAGAAGTGCTGCAGGAACATGGTTCCTGTAAGCTAAAGGTACCTGATTACTGACACCCTACTGGATTTGGGGTGAGGGAGAAAGAAACGGAGATCAGTTAGGGTTTGCAGTGACGCTGAAGATAGGGAAAAATGGGCAGACTGAATAGACCAAATGGCTCTCATCTGCCATCAAATTCTGTGTTTCTATGTTTCTAAGGATAAGAGAGGAGCCAGCAGAGGAGAAAAGGATGGTGAAGAATGAGAAAAAGTGTCTGAAGGTTGCTTAGTGTAACCCCTAGATGGCGCTATCCCAGGGGCTACTACCCCTGCCTGATTTGCCACTAACAGGTTGAGGGGCCTGGATCCGATGGCGGGTGCCTCCACCCAGAGGTCAGGGTTTGCAATAGTTAAACTAACTTGGTCACAGCCCTCTGGGATACTGCAACCCCCCTTTCTTCCCACTAGTGGCCCACACAGTATATCAGAATTACCTTCACAGTATACACTTACCCCCAGGTCTGGTTCAGGCACTGGGACCTCCTGTAAAATAAGAAGATACAGTGCAACAATCACAGTACAATACTTTAACATAGACAAATACCTCAGGCAGTATAACTTTGCTGAAACAAGCAGCTCTGATTTATTTAGGGCGATATAACACGGACAGAGGGAAATCAGGTTAATTAGCTTATCACTTTACTCATCTACCTATGGCTCTGTGCACAGGCCTATCCCTACCAGTTACTGTCCCTGGGTACCCAAGCCCTAGTGGCTAGTCCAAACTGTGGCAGCTGGTAGGGGCCCTTTCACACAGAGAAAAGAAAAATTAGTTAAACAGTCAGCAGTACAGTAATTCCATTTGGATTTAATGTGGCAATTCAACAGGGAGCGACCCTGAATTAGTACTCACGACCTCCAAACAAGATAGGGTCCTTCAACGTCAGCAGGGCTACTCTTGAGCTCCACGAGACTCCTCACACATTTATATGACAAACTGCAACAGGCAAAAGTCCTTTAATGGCAGCAGGATTCACTTGAGCTACACAAGCCTCCTCACACATTTATATGGTAAACAGTAACAGACAAAAGTCCTTTAATGGCAGCAGGATTCACTTGAGCTACACAAGCCTCCTCATACATTTATATGGTAAAAAGAAAGTACTATACCAGGCAGGCTGCTTCTCTATCCCGATCGCAATTACTGCACAATACCCGGAGAACATACAGCAGATTCAGTTCCTGACAGACCCGAGCGAATTCAGCAATTTCTCCAGTCTTCTACAGGGTGAACCTGGTTTCTACTCTTCAGATATCCTTTGATTCTCTTCACAGGACAGATTCAGTCCTAACAAGCAGTTACACAAGCTGCAGACCCGAACTCGGGCCTTACACACGCTTCCCGACTAAAACTGCACACCGAAAAGCACAGGGCTCCTTCCTTCTTCACTGCCAGAGCTCAACTGAAATTCCAGCAGACAAAACGGCACTTCCTTTGAGTTCCTCCCAGTTCTTGGCTGGATTGGCTGTCACCACAATAGACTGCCCCTGTTAGTCCAAAAGGCGCTGAAGTCCAAACTACATCTCCCAGAGTCACTGCCCATACAATCCTCTTGTGGCTGGCTCAGATTATGAGTCCAAGTTCTGATTCATCCAAGGCACCATTTTAGAGCTACCTTAACCCACACTGATTGGTCCAGTTCAGCAGTTCAAAACTAGAATGGGAACTAGGCAAACACAGTTCTGACTGCAAAGAAAGCAGGTTAGACAAACTGTATTTTCATTATTACTCTAAGTGATTTCTGGCAAACAGTTACATCTTTCAGATAGGTTCCTTTGCACTCCTAGTGACTGCAAAATGGAATGAATTGGCAGCAGCTCGAGTGGTACTCAAGTAGAGAAGCCACAGTCCCCCCATACAAACTAATTATGTCTGCAAGCAGACAGCTCTTAAAGAGACAGTACCAGAGGCTCTAAAAACACTCACTGATAAATGGCTTAAACGCCAAACACCATTCAGGCTTGGAGCATTCAAGCAAGCTCCTGGAAGTCTTTTGGGAACCCCCATTTGCAGGGGGGTTACATTAGCATTTGTGGTAAATACCGCTTGGGGGGGCATGCTGTGCAACACCTGCTGCCCCCAAACACTGAGCATAGCCCTGTGATTCACTGGGTTACTGGGTGCACCTGCCTCATCAGTGGCCAAGATGCCGGATTTTGGCATGCTCACTGAATGCCAGTTCAGCATTGGATCATCGTTACTCAGACTCTGGAGACCAGCTGAGATACCAAGTACAGGAGAAAGAGAAGCATGCATTTATCAGTTTGCAGGGTTTGTACGGATGAACGTCAAGTCAGGTACAGGTTCTCCCTTCACCCTTAAAGCTGGTAAAACCTGCTCTAACCAAGGCTATGATACAGTGGGGTTTCAGTGACTCCCACTTCTAGGTGAAGAAGACAAAAGTGATAAATGTAAATCAAGACAGTCTGTCCTCTAGTAACCGCTACAGTTACAAGTTACTGTTTTGTAGCAGTTGCTCAGTAAGGCTGGCTCTAGCTGCATAAGTGCCGTGTTCAGAGCACAGCCCCAACAACTGAGGATTAGCAGGGCAAATCTGGACCCCGGTGCTAACGAGGGACTTAGTGCGAGGAATTAGAGTGCATCTCCATGGAGCATGTATCTTCTGTGTGGCTCTAGCTAGGCATCATGCACCGAATGACAGTGCTGCGTGATGTGCTATAAAACCCTCTTAAAATGTGAACTATAAACAATAAGAATAGCCCTTGGGACACTGCTTTTCTGGTTGCTAACCCCACCCTCACTTGAGCGACTGAATAGGTCAGACTATGTAAGGACAGATGCTGGGAAACAGCAGACTCCTGAAGTATTTCTTGCCAGCCATAGCTCAGTCCATTGGACAATTAAGGTAAAACAGGGCAGACTGGACAGGGGCCCTGATGATGCCTTGTTAAGGAGGTGCTACCTAGTGGTCTTTGTATGTGATGGGCTGGCATTTCTTTGTCAATACAATAGTATTTATCCAGCTACGGTGTGTGCACCATTGCGCGCTTTCTCAGACTAGACAGACGGATGGTCTTTTTCTGCTGCTGACATCGCCTATGTTTTCATGGAAATAGAAACATTCTGTTAACAGAATGTTAGCGTCAGTGTGTTCTAAAATGATCTGAGCAGGAGTGCAAAATGAAAAGGATCTCATGGCCAGGTAGTTAGGAAATCCATGTGCCATGTACCAGAGAGGAAAATAACAGGATTAGAATCGATGGGTTTCTCTACACTAAGAATTCTGAAACCTCAATAAATAGAAAGTGACAAAAAAGAAAGGATGGATTCTATCCTTTATATTTCCTTTGCTATACATTATAATCTCCTGTAACAACATGGATGCTATATTCAGCCCTACGCTTACATTTTGCATCCTTACCTGTAATATAAACTGTCTCAAGGAGGGTGGATCTGAACATTGGGGTAAGGTAGGTCCTCAGTGCAGACTTCTTCTCTCTTAAACATCTGTGTTTCTACTGTATCCATTTGTACACCAACCTCTCCCACAGAAATGCCTGCTGTTTTCCTCCTTACCCCAACAGGAACTCCTGAAATATCCCTCCTTACACTAACCTTGCCCACAGCAACTATTTCTGTGTCTCTTCCTGCACTAACCTTACACACAGCAACCCCTGCTACAGTATCTCTCTCTCTGTCTACGTTAACTTTTCACAGAGATCACTAACCTTACAAACCGCAGTCCATGCATGGACAATGGCAGGTTTGGGTAGCCTCATGTCTGAAACTAGCCTCATCATTCCGTGTACAGCAGTTGCCGTGCACACGGGAGGTCTCTGCAGACAAAAACCTGTTGATGTTACTTGTACCCTTTTACATGGTGTAAGCATAGTCCAGAAACATGACTCTCCTCTTCCCATCAGTCCCAAGGAACAAAGAAACTCTATGGACCAAACAGTGGGCAAGAGACAGAGGAGCTTACTCCAAGTGTGCTGTTGAGCCAGTGTGTCCCAGATAATTCTGCCCTGAGTTAGGAAGAGTGACAGAAATAATGAACTGATGTAGCCAGGATTAGGGAGGATTAATGTGTGATGGAATTACTGGGCATTCCCTAAAAGAAACAGCAGATGGCTGCATCATGAAGCTTGTAATTACCAGCAGCCATGACGTGGGCTTTCTTAGACTTGTGTTTCTGATAATGGGATTACTCGTGACTGATCTGTATGTTCAGTCGGGCAGTGAGTCTCAGTAAGGCTGTCTTGCAGTTGCCCCCTTATTCCTTGTTCAGCCAGGGCTGGTCCTGACAGACATCCTGCTGCACCTGGTGTTGCACTGTATCAAATTCATGAACACCGTTACACAAACTACAAGCGGGGGAAGGAAGGAAGGAAGAAGAAGGAAGGAAGGAGAGAGAGATTTGTGTTTATATAGCACCTTTCATACAAACTGTATCCCAGTGCACTTTACAGTTTGAGGGGGAGAGAATGTTGCTGCCATGTCAGACAATGCAGAGCTAGACCAGAGACTAATTAGAGAAAGGTTAACCACAGAGAGGCTAAGTGACTTGCTCTGGGTCATACAGAGTGTAAGTGGTGGTTGTGGGACTCAAACCCACATCATACAGGTTCACAGCTGTGCTCTAGCATCATCCAGGTTCATAACTCTGCTCTAACCACTGTGCTGAAGTGCCTGCAGAAGGATGGATGAAGGATTAGCTAGAATGGAATGTAAGAGTTTGGGTCCCATTTTACAAGATTGATGCAGGGCTTCTGTTAAGCCTGCATCAACCGCAAAGTTTGCCGCAGTTGCACCAAAGAGTTTGCTGCAACCTGTACTAAATTTTGGTACATTTGGCACAGTTGTGACATTTTACTCAATTTATGGCAGCTTATGTCAAAGCTTTGGTGCAAGCCCTGTAAGTCGGGTCCCCCATGGATGCAAAGTTAGACCGGGGGGAACTGGTCTAACTCCCTGCGTCTGGTGCAAGGGACTTTCAGTAGAGCTTTTGCAGCAGGTAGCTTGTAAAATTGCACTTGCCGCAATGTTTGACACAAGTCACCTCTTGCATCCACCTAACTGCTGCAAGTCCTGTGCGTCGATCTAAACACATTATAAAATTGGTCCCTTTGTGTTTTTTTTTAGCTGCTTATGTCTTCAAAATCCTTAATAGTCAACATCATTACTTCTTCCTAACATAGTTATTTTTAAAGATTTCTCAACTGCAACAGTGTATTGAATAGAATGAACAAGGGCTAATCAGATAATTTGTATGTGAATTAAGCCTTATAAAATGGGTAAGAAAAATCTTGCATCCTGATTGGTCAAAAGACTGCCAGACCCCATGATCTTACAGACAACCACTAGGTCAGGAACCCTTCCAGCAACCAGAACGCAGTACATATCCATGCCTCCCATAAATAAAAAAAAATCTAGCAGCCATGTTTGCAAGGTTAAATACCTAACTACCCCCTTTGCCCTAATATCAAACGTACACATTGTAAAATGTTTACAAAACTCCCCACACCCAGCCACTATGTAATAAGTACCTTCTTTACAAAAAAAATATCATCCATCAACTTATCTTTTTCTGTGTGTTCTCAGTTCTTCTCGTCTACTGGCCTGCAAGCCTGGTAGTCAATGTCCCAGCAAGCCTTCACTGTGTGTCATTCAGTTTGCTCAACCAACTGCCCCAAAAAAAACAAATCCTGCTCAACTGCTAGATCATTTGCTCATCAGGATGTGTTCATTCTTATTTGTGGGAGGGCAGGAAAAAAGTATCAGATGTAATAAGCACTTGCTGTCAAGAATTCCACTCTGCCAACGGGCAGCCACACAGCACACTATCTCTTTCACTTGCTGTGCTGGCGATGGCCACAAAGTGCCCCTTCACTCTCCAATCAGTCTCCTGCTCTACAAGTAGCTGGCCACACAGCACTCTCTCTGTCGTCCACTGTGCTGGTGACCGGCTATCTATGTAAACCCTACAAATAAAACACACAAAATAATGGAGGAAAAAAACTGAAACAAAAAGCCATTGATTTAAAAACAAAAGCAGCAGCATAGAAACAACATACAACAGCACCACACAGTGGCACACATAGATAACAGCAACACGCAATAGCGTAAAACAGGCAGTATGTTTTATTTTAGAGTTGGAAAATAATTTTTTGGACAGGATTGTAATCTTTTAAAACCTTTCTTTTAAGTTAAATATTTTGACAAGGGGATCCATTTTGTAAGCGCAATAAGACACTGCAGGTGTGTTGTTTGTAGTTAATGCACTTCCAGGTTCTAAAGGCACTCAGCGCAAGCACCTCATGTCTCATCATGCTCCTGGGCATGCATTAACCGCAGACAACCAAACCCCCTGTCATATTTTATTGCTTACATAGCACATTGACAAACGTGCACAAAAATAAAAATTCAAACTACAGTACTGAACAGTACTGTATGAAAATCAGATGGAGTCAGCTAAAATCCACAGAGGACTTAGGCAGCTAAGACTCCCCCAATCAAAGGGCAGACTGTCAGACAGTACATAGAAACATAGAAAATGATGACAGTATACAGACTTGATGTTAGACTGTAGTAGCCAATATGCCAGGACCCAAGATCAGACTGTCAGACAATACCCACAGGACCCAAAGCCCGATTGTAGCAGCCAATATTCCAGGAACAAGATCAAACTGTTGGACAATACCAACAGGATTCAATGTCAAACTGTAGCAGCCAATATCTCAGGACCCAGGATCAGACTGTCGGGCAATACCCACAGGATTTGATGTCAGACTATAGCAGCCAATGTCCCAGGACCCAAGATCAGACTGTCAGACAACATCTACAGATCCCAATGTCAGACTGTAGCAGCCAATATACCAGGACCCAAGATCAGACTGTCAGACAATATCCACAGGCCCTAATGTCAGACTGTAGCAGCCAATGTCACAGGACCCAAGATCAACTGTCAAGCAACATCCACAGATCCCAATGACAGACTGTAGCAGCCACTATACCAGGACCCAAGATCAGACTGTCAGACTGTACCCACAAGACCCCAAGTCCGATTGTAGCAGCCAATATTCCAGGAACAAGATCAGACTGTCATACTGTACCCACAAGACCCAAAATCAGATGATAGCAGCCAACTGCCCAGGATCGAAGATCAGACTGTTGGACAATACCAACAGGATTCAATGTCAGACTGTAGCAGCCAATATCCCAGGACGCAGGATCAGACTGTCGGACAATACCCACAGGTCCAGTGTCAGACTGTTGCAGCCAATATCGTAGGACCCAATGAGATAAGAAGGTGTCTGCTTATACCCACAGGACACAAAGTCAAACTGGACCAGTTTATACCCAGAAGACTTGGGATCAGACTATGTCAGCCAGTAGTCACAGGACTCAAGTTCAGACAAGGTGAGCTAATACCTACATGAGTAAAGGTTAGACTTGGTTGGACAAAACTCACCAGACAATGTCAGGTAGCTCTGATGATCATATCTTTTTTCATATGAAATGTCATACAAAACACATCCCACAAAAATTAAAACAGTCAAATTCAAGATGTGAGCACTCACTAAGCAGATTCAGTTTGACTGTCCCACCCTGCAAGAACAAGAGCATACCCACTACACCAAGCACTGCTCCTTAACTGTATTTTGCACTTTCCTGCGAAACAATTGCAGCTGGCATAAGATGGACTTCAAATCTTAAACCATTCTCCAAAAATGTGAATTTCAGGACACTGCATTTTTTATTACTGAAGATATCTCTATCCAAATAGGCTTGTTCACTCTTACACGTTATCAGTCCTTACTGCTGTTCCTGCATTGAAGTCATAATACTCTGCTTCTGGCATCAGAATAATTTTTTGGCATGCTGCAATGTCATAAGCAGAGAGGATTATGACAATAAATATTGAAGCGATAGAGTTTAAAGGAAATGAATAACCTGTTTTAATGAAAATGTCTTCAGTAGGCTACTACAGTTCACCACATGGGAGGACCTTGGCGGCAGTCATGGCATATGCTGTGGGATTTTCTGAAGGGAGGAATTTGTAAGCAACACACCCTACTGCAAGAAAAGTGAGTGGTTTATAATTTGTGGAGGGACAGAGTTGAAATTTGTGGAGGGGAAGTTTAACTTGGGCCAGCATGGGGGGAGCCGGGAATGTTTTCGTGTAAAATATGCTTACCTGAACAGGGTTCCTAGGGACCAAACAGAAGGAGTGGAGGAGTGGAATTTGTTATAGATGCATTAAGACAGGAAGGGGGTGGAGCACTTCTGGAGTGCAAGGCACCAGGAAATACGAAAAGGGAGCACTCTATGAGCAGGAGTGAGTAATGCATTGTGAGTTGTACCACTGTTGAAGTACCATGGGTCTAAGTGCCTGCACTTAAAGGGAAGTGGGGACTGAAAAATCTGCACGACTAAGGCTTTGTTCATTAAATGGCCATTCCCAACACACTGTACACACTACTGCATGTTCACACAGGCAGGAGGTTGGGGGGGGGGACAGTTGGTTAGCTCTAGGGGTTGCAGCTTGGCAGTCTTCCATGGGGTGCTCTGGGAGGTTTGTAGATGTGTAGTTTGGAGGAGGCTCATGGCCCTTTGGGTGGCACCAGCTGTACTCATGGCCGAAGTGCAGTGCCTGACGAACAAACTCAGCATGAGGATTAATATAGGGACTGCAATCCCATTACCCCTATGGGTACCCTGTGTCAGTGCTGGAGGATGGGCTGTGGTGGGGAAGGCAGGTGGGTGGAGGGAGGGGAAGAAGAGAAAATAGCATGCTTGGAACCGCAGGGGTTAAAATCTGGAACTGGTTTGTGCCACTGGCAGAGTTGGTTTATGATGACTGCTCCACCAGTGAAGCAGCAGTTGTGACTCTGAAGGGGATGAATTCACCCCGAAAGATGTAAAAGTGGGGAACGGAGCAAGCAGCACTAGGGAGAGAAACATGCTCGTCTTATCCATGGGAGACTCCATAGTTAGAAGGACAGAGGAGGCTGGTGTGCAACTCTAACCAAGAGGCAAGATCCATTCTGCCTGTCTCATGGGTGACTGCAGAAAGGGTGATTCCCCCAGTTGGAGAGACAGACTAGAGTAGGAGGGGTTATCCAGGGGTTATGATACACCTAAAGTAGGTACCAACAACCTGGCAAACATTAGTGTAGAAACTGTTTAGGGCAGTTTAAGGGAGTGAGGTAGTAAGCTGAGGTCAGTTGCAGATATGGTAGTTTTCTCGGAGTTTCTGCTAGTGTCATGTGCAGGACAAACGAACATATGAAGAAGCCAGAAGAAGAAGGCCATTTGGTCTATTAAGTCTGCTCATGTTGCAGGGTCCACAGCTTGAGGTACTGTCCCTGCCCCCTCTCCCCACTCCTCCCATCCTCCCTACCCATGACCCTTACCTTCCCCCTATACCTGTCCCAGCCTCTCTTAAAGCTGCCCACTGTCTTCAATGAGATTACCTCTTCTGGCAGCACATTCCTAGTGTTCACCACCCTCTCTGTGAAGAAGTGCTTCCTGACCTCCCACCCTCTAGCATAAAACTGTGCCCCCTCATGTTATGGTCGCCACTCAGCTTAAAGAGACTCCTTATCAACCTTATTTGTCCCTTTCAAGTACTTGATGGTCCCAGTCATGTCCCCCCTCTCTCGCCTGTCTTCCAGGAAGTACATGTTCAGTGCCCTTAACCTCTCCTCGTATGCCTTACCCTGCTGACCAGCTGTCATCTTTGTAGCCCTCCTCTGGACCGTCTCCAGCAGGTTAACGTCCTTTTTGAGGTGTGGACACCAGTACTGAACTCCATACTCTAGATGCGGCCTTGCCAGTGACCTGTTCAAGGGCAGTATAACCTCTTCTCTTCTACTGCTGATACCCCTAGATATGCATCCCAGCATCTTGTTTGCCTTTGCTGCTGCTTTCTTGCACTGTGTGGGGTGCTTCAGGTCACTAGTGATCATCACTCCCAGGTCCTTCTTCTCCTGTGATGCAGATACTTGGACTCCACCCAGGTAGTACTCTGTCCTAGGATTCTTGGCTCCAATATGCATAACTGTGCATTTCTTGGCATTGAAGCCAAGCTACCAGATCCTGGACCACATCCCTAACTTTTCCAGATCTTCCTGTAGGTTCTTTATCACTTCAGCTGTGTCCATTCTCCCACAGAGCTTGGTGTCATCCGCGAATAGGCACATTTTGCCCTTAATGCCATCTCCAGTGTCATTGATGAAGACATTGAACAGCACCAGCCCCAACACTAAGCCCTGCAGGACCCCACTGGTTACCTGTCTTGTGCCAGATAACTCTCCCCCACAACCACACTCTGAGTTCTGTGCTTCAGCCAGTTTTTCACCAGTCTGGCCATCTTTTCCCCAACCCTGAGATCCACCAACTTCCTGATCAACCTTTTGTGAGGCACAGAGTCAAAGGCCTTGCTTAAATCAAGATAGAAGATGTCTACTGTTTGGCTCCTGTCTATTGTCTTAGTGATACAGTCAAAGAAGTCAATCAGATTTGTTTGACGTGATCTCCCCCCCATGAACCCATGCTGCCTCGCATCCTGGAGACCATGCTCCTCTAGATATTCCACCAACCATTCCTTTAGCATGGTCTCCATGAGTTTGCCCACAATGGAGGTCAGACTGACTGGTCTGTAATTCCCTGGGTCATCCTTTGGACCTCTTTTGTGGAGCAGCACTACATGTGCTGTTCTCCAGTCCTGTGGTACTACATCTGTCTCTAGTGGACTATTAAATAGGCCCTGCCAGCTCCTCGGCCAGTTCAATGACAATGAAGAAAGGATGCAATATTAAAACAAAATCAACATGTGACTTAAGGGTTAGTACAAGAGGGAGTGATTCTACATTTTAGGGGGCTGGGGATCCTTCTGGGATGATAGCAGACTTTTCAAAGCATGACCTGCATCTGAGTGGGGAAGAGAATTAGTGCATTAGGGTAAAAGCTAGACATAACAGTTAGCATGTTTCTATACTAGATATATGGAGGTCAGTGATTGAGCCCAGGAACATGCACAAATACACAAAGGGAGTCAAGCTGGCTGTCCTCAGAGCACACTAGGCACCGGACAAAAACTGATACAGGCAGCAAAAATTTAAAAATAGTGGACTTTCAAAAGTCAGCAAGGATAGGAGGTTTATAGGAGGGAGTAAGGGCAAGTAAACAGTAATATACATGAATGCAAGAATCCTAGGGAATAAAATGGGCAAACTACATGCGCTAATGAATATAGAACATTTGGCTGTAGTGGCAGTAACTCAGACGTGGACTTTTCAGAACAATGACTGGGACCTAAATGTCCCTGGCTGTACTCTTTTTCAGAAGGATATGATTAATGCTAAGGGAGAGGACAGGCATTCCAAGTGAAAGAGACCATGAAAGTCCCAGAGAACATAGCTGTCTCTGGAGGGATGCTTCTGTGGCTCCATAGCTCCATATGACAGATAATGGGGGGTGCATAGAATAGGTCTAATCTATAGTATGCTAAACCAGGGAGCAGACAAAGAAATAAAACATAAACTGAACTTACAAGCTCAAATGGGCAGACTGGGTGGGCCAAAGGCCCTTATCTGCCGACACTGTCTATGTATCTATGTATCTAACTGGAAAGGGTAATTATTAAGAGTGAGCTTGCCCAAAATATTAATTCCCTGAATACCACAAATATAAGGATTCCTGAACACTCAGCTGAATACCAAACAGGTTTTACTATTGTGTGGCAAAGGTATTTGAAAATTAACACTGAATAAAAATTAATAAAAAAAACCTAACCTTCCTCAGGTGGTATGGGACAGTCTTCTAGTCATTATCTCCCTCATTCCAGTGATTTCCTTCCCACCTCCCAGACTTTAAAATTCAAAACATGCTGCAAAATGTGCAGTCATGTCATCTCCTGGCACTATACCAGCAGCCAGCAGTGTCATTTCAATGATTCCCCTTAGCCGGCCCTTTCAGTCCCCCAAATAGTTATTTTATACTGTACTCTCCGCCCTAGATGCTGGTTGTATCAAAATCTGGCTAGGCAGTCAGTCCTGCCTCCTACAACATGCCCTTTCCACAGCAGATTCAGATTGTCAATGGAGCAAGTGGGCATGCTATCAGAAGAGAGGGGTGGGACAGTTTCATCAGCAGTGACACTAGGCAAACTGACCAAACAGTCAACTTAGTGTCAGTAGTAATGATGCAGTTGTTTCGCCCCTTCCCTCCTGATCACAAGTCTGTTCACTCCATTGATGGTCTGAATCTACAGTTTAGCAGGCACACTGCTGGAGGGATGGACCGACTGGCTACATTGATTTTGATACAACTAGCCCCCCCCCAAAAAATTATAGTTTTGCAACACTTTTGAATTTCTAAGTCTGGGACCATGGGGAAGGTGGAGAGGAGTGTAAAATCACTGAATGGGGGGAGGAGGTGGCCAGGAAACTATCCTTGGTTACCTTGCAGTCCTAAATTATGAAAATCCGAATACTGTAATGAATATCTGAATAGTTGCCCCACTAATTAAATAAAGCCCTTGATTGCTGAAGGAATGTGTCATTATTACTGTCGACATTTTACCCATGTGAAAAATTGAAAATAAGGTTAATTTCACAGCCCACTTGACTGCACAAAAAGTTCTTATCTGGAAGGTGTGCATTTAAGCAGCCTTCACTGTAATGAATATCCAAATATTTGCCCTCCTAAACACTGAATATTTGGCTGAATAGTCAGAAATAGACATTTGCACAGCCCTAGTTATTAGGAAGGCAACAACTGAAGGCAGAATTATAATCATGGGCGTCTACAAGACATAGACTTGGACACTTTGATGGCAATGAGCCCAAAAAGTCTGACGTTTATAGAAGCAACACAGAACTGCTTTCTTACTCCATGGGTGTGGAAGGCAATGGGGTGGGGAGGAAGCAATTCTTAACCTAGTAGGAATATCTCAATTGAGGACCCAGTTGGACAGAGGGACTACAACAGTCTTACATTCAATGTTGTGTTGGATTATCGGCAACTGAAATCCAGCACACTGGTCCCTGACTTTAGGAAAGCCAACTTTTGCAAAATTACAGAATTAATCAAAGGTCATCTGAAAGGTTTGGAAGAAATAAAAGAAATGTTATCACACTTACCATAATTTCAATTTCTGTTAGTTCCTATGTTGTCACGGGCATTCACTTACTGCTGGGGTTACACCTGCTCGCCAACTAGAAACCAACACACTCCAACCAGTGCATTTCAGGGCAATTAACAAATGCATCTCAAAACGTATTTAACCAGCCAAGAAGCAGGAAATTTCCAACCCAATGTATAAAAGAAAAAGATTATAGCTAGAGATGCAGTGAAGTGAAACTTCGACTGCAAAGTTGCCGTGAGGTTGCGAAACTTCAACTTTACGAAGGTTTGCGAAGTTCCTACTGACATCACCAACTCTGACTTCACCAATTGCAACATTTTTTCCCATGAAGTGGAAACTTCTCGAGTGAAGTTTGGTGACTGCAGAAAAAAGTGCAACAAAAAATGTTGCAGAGTCAGTACTTTGAACTTTACAAAGTAGACTAACTTTGCGAAGTTCTGTCAAAGTGAAACTTCTTCAGCTTTGTACATGTAACCCCTAGATGGTGCTATCCCAGGGGCTACTACCCCTGCCTGATTTGCCACTAACAGGTTGAGGGGCCTGGATCCAATGGCGGGTGCCTCCACCCAGAGGTCAGGGTTTACAATAGTTAAACTAACTTGGTCACAGCCCTCTGGGACACTGCAGCCCCCCTTTCTTCCCACTAGTGGCCCACACAATACATCAGAATTACCTTTACAGTATACACTTACCCCAGGACTGGTTCCGCACTGGGACCTCCTGTGAAATAAGATACAGTGCAACAATCACAGTACAGTACTTTAACATAGACAAATACCTCAGGCAGTATAACTTTGCTGAAACAAGCAGCTCTGATTTATTTAGGGGGATATAACAAGGACAGGGGGAAATCAGGTTAATTAGCTTATCACTCTACTCATCTATCTATGGCTCTGTGCACAGGCCTATCCCTATCAGTTACTGTCCCTGGGTACCCAAGCCCTAGTGGCTAGTCCAAACCGTGGCAGCTGGTAGGGGCCCTTTCACACAGAGAAAAGGAGAATTAAACAGTCAGCAGTACAGTCATTCCATTTGGATTTAATGTGGCAATTCAACAGGGAGCGACCCTGAATTAGTACTCACGACCTCCAAATAAGATAGGGTCCTTCAATGTCAGCAGGGCTTCTCTTGAGCTCCAAGAGACTCCTCACACATTTATATGGTAAACAGTCACAGGCAAAAGTCACTTAATGGCAGCAGGATTCACTTGAGGTACACAAACCTCTTCACACATTTATATGGTAAAAGAAAGCACTATACCAGGCAGGCTGCATCTGTATCCCGATCGCAATTACTGCACAATACCCGGAGAACACACAGCAGATTCAGTTCTGACAGACCGAGTGCAATTTTCAGCAATTCCTCCAGTCTTCTACAGGGTGAGCCTGGTTTCTACTCTTCAGATATCCTTTGATTCTCTTCACAGGACGGATTCAGTCCTAAAAGCTGCAGACCGAACTCTGGACCTTACACATGTTTTTGACTAAAACTGTGCACTGAAGGAGCACAGGGTTCCTTTCCCTTCACTGCCAAAGCTCAACTGAAACTCCCAACAGACAAAACTGGCACTTCCTTTGAGTTCCTCCCAGTTCTTGACTGGATTGGCTGTCACCACAATAGACTGCTGCTGTTGGTCCAAAAAGGCGCCGAAGTCTAAACTACATCTCCCAGAGTCACTGCCCATACAATCCTCTTGTGGCTGGCTCAGATTATGAGTCCAAGTTCTGATTCGTCCAAGGCACCATTTTAGAGCTAGCTTACCCCACACTGATTGGTCCAGTTCAGCAGTTCAAAACCAGAATGGGGAACTAGGCAGACACAGTTCTGACTGCAAAGAAAGCAGGTTAGACAAACTGTAATTTCATTATTACTGTAAATGATTTCTGGCAAACAGTTACATCTTTCAGATAGGTTCCCTTTGCACTCCTAGTGACTGCAAAAATGGAGTGAATTGGCAGCAGCTCGAGTGGTACTCAAACAGAGAAGCACACAGTCCCCATACAACTAATTATGTCTGCAAGCAGACAGCTCTTAAAGAGACAGTACCAGAGGTTCTAAAAACACCACTGATAAATGGCTTAAGCGCAAACACCATTCAGGCTTGGAGCATTCAAGCAAGCTCCTGGAAGTCTTTTGGAACCCCCATTTGCAGGGGTTACACCTTCCTGGCATGGGAAAGCTTGACGTCCAGGCCAAGCAAGTACTCCATAAGTTTCAACTGCAACCATATACATTTGCATTAGGCTCACACATGTAATCATCAGTCAATATATCATTTTACCAAGAACACATTTCTGAAACATTGCAGTATGTCACTTTACACAGTATTACACACACATTGTACCATAACTCAAGTTATTACGCCTTGTACATGAAACCTGAAGAGAGGGCCCTTCCTATCAGTTACCTTGGGGCTGGACGGGGCAAGGGCACCATACTTAGAGGGCAACACAAGTAACTTGAGTTAGCACTGACGCTCAGTTTGGGCAATGAGCCTGGGACACATACACTCCTTTATGGACAACATTGAGAGGCAATCCACAGGCCTCCAAGGGAATCATAACTGAGGTGCACCACAGGCTTTACAGCTCGACCAGTCTTTCTAGGGGAACTGTTACAGTCTCTGCACTCTGAGCCTCATTTTCAGCATTGTCCTCACTTGTCAGGGAGTCTCCATGGGGTAGAGAGGCTAGAACTTGGGGCACTTTCAGCTCCAGGAGTTGCAGTTTCTGAGTCCACAACATTTGGCTCGCATGGAGAGCTTTCGGACGCTGGCAGTGGACTGTCAGGGCACTCAAAATACTCTTCTTGTTCTGGTGTATCACCAGTCTGCCCCAATCTACATTTTCCTCCCTGAAAGCTCAAACAGTTCAACCATGCACAATGATTCCATTTCATCTGATCTGATGCTTTTGCACTTCACTTTCTGGGAGCATTGGCTCAGGGGACGAAGCTGGGGCTTGGACAGTCCAGAAGGCCCAGCTTCATCTCCAGTATTGACTAGGGATTGCCCCAAACAATTGACTCAGTTCAGGAAGGATAGTATTCAAAGTCACTCTCACTTTCTTCCGATATGGACTGACAGTCATGCTCAACTGGGACTTGTGGAGGGGAACACTTTAACTTTGCTTCTGTAGGTGCAGACTTTCTTGATCTTTTCTTAGCAGCAGCTCTAGTCACTGGTCCAGAGGGGGCATCTTCTAGGGCTCAGACTCAATTAAGATTTGTCCAATGGGCAGTAAATGATTTCTATGCATTGTTTTTAAATCTTTTGAATTATTCTCAGGTCTTACTTTGTACACTGGCAGATCATCTAGTTTGCCTACTACAATGTGAAGGAGATGTGCCATCTGTCAGCAATCTTGTGCTTGCCATGCAGTCCCAGATTTCTTAGCAATACCTGATCTCCCTCCTGGAGTTCCTGTGCTTTCACCTTTTATCATACCTTTCTTTGTTGGCCAGATTTCTTTGGCAGCCATGGTTTGAGCCAGTTGGTACGCATGAGTTAGCTGGGCCTTTAACTTTGCACATACTGTAAATAGTTGTCAGCTTGAACCCCATCAGGAGAGACCCAAAACACACATCTACTGGTAGTCGAGCTTCTCCAAACATCAGGCGGTAGGGGAGAACCCAGTGGCATCACTTTGGGTGCAGTTATAAGCATGTACCAGGGTGCTAATTTGTTGGCTCCATCTAGGCTTGTCCTTTGGGTGCAGGGTGCCCAGCATATCTAGCAAAGTGCTGAAACGCTCAGGCTGTGGGTCCCCTGGGGGTGGTAAGGAGTGGTTCTGGACTTTCGACTTCCCACAGAGAAAGCATCTCTTTGATCAGATGACTCAAGTCTCTCCCTTGATCAGAATGGATTCTTTGTGGAGCCCCATAGTGAACAAAAGTTTTCTACAAGTACTTTGGCTACAGTGGATGCTTTCTGGTCTTTGGTGGGGGAAAGCTTGGGCATATCTCGTGAAATGGTCAGTGACCACCAGCACATTACTGATATTTCTTTGATCTGACTCCAAACTTAGAAAATCAATACAGACCAGCTCCATGGGTGCACTGGTGGTTATGTTAACAAGGGGGGCAGCCCTCTGGGGCAAAGCTTTCCTCTGTAGCAGCGACTACAAGTTCGAATGTGTTGCTCCACATCAGCCCCCATCTTAGGCCAATAGAATCTGGATCTCACCAAGTCAAGTGTTCTGTCTATACCAAGGTGCCCCATGTGGTTGTGCAAGGACCTCAGTACTGAGTCTCGAAGGCAGTGGGCAGCACTAGTTGTTGTTTGTCTACTTGTCCCCTCTGTCTACTGTTTCTCTGTATAACAGTTTATTGATCAGTTTCAATTTAGGACCTTCTTTGTATAACAGTGCAGTTCTCAAATCAGTGGAGCGTAATTTGGACACATCTTTCCTGCATAGAGGGCTTCTAAAGCTGCTTGATCATGGATCGCTGGATTGAGCCGCGAATACTGTCATTGTCCAGCTGAGGCAGTGCACCAATGTCTATTGCAGAAAAGTAGCAATAAGCAGCAGGTATGTATCCTCAGAGGGTCCCAAGCAATCCACCATGCAATCCACTGCGTCTGCGGGACATTTGTTCCTCCCTGTCAAACTTCGCAGAGTGCCCGAATGTCAGGTTCTGCCAATCGGACCCAATCATTCTGGGGAACAGGCTCCTGGAGAGAGTACCAGCATCTATGTGGTTCAGACCTGCTCGTATTCGAGAGCATAGTCGTATGTAGATAATGCAGAAAGCCACCTATGGCCAGTGGCATCCAACTTAGCTGAGGTCTGCACATAGGTTAAAGGATTATTGTCGTTTTACTAGTATTTTAGCCCCATACAAGTACTCATGGAATTGGTCAACAATAGCCCACTTCAAAGCTAGAAACTCTAACTTATGTACAGGATAGTTCTTTCGATGGGGTCAGACTTCTACTGGCAAAGGCCACTGGTCTCAGGCCATTCTCGTGTCTTGGTACAACACAGCCCCAACCCTTTGCAAGCTAGCATCAGTGTGCAGGACATAAGGTTTTCTTTGATCGGCATAGGCCAGCACTGGAGCATGGGTAAGTTGACAAATGATCTCATGAAAAGCAGTCTCACATCAGGAGTCCAGCGGGCCCCAATACTTCACTCGATGAGTGGCTTTATACTTTCAGTCTTGAGGGACGCTGACTTTTGTATTTTTTGTGGGTTGGGGATACCCTTGAGTAAGGTTAAGTAAAGGCGGATCACTTGAATAGTCCTTGATGAAACGCCGATAATAAACCACAGAATCCCAGGAATCTTTGCAGTTCTTTAGATTTTTGGCCTGCGCCAGGTGGTCAAGGCCTCAACTTTACTTGGGTCGGTCTCTATTCCCTCGGTGGATACTATGTGTCCCAATACTTTACTGATGTTTGAAAGAATTGACACTTATCAATGGACAGTTTAAGGCCAAAGTCCTCCAGTCAGTCCAATACCTTAAATAATCTGCTCTCATGTTCCTCCAGTGAGCTGCCAAACACAATAACATCATCTAGGTATACCAGGCACTCTAGTAAGTTCATGTCCCCACTGCACGCTCCATCAATTGTTGAAAAGTGGCTGGGGCACCTGAAATCCCTTGAGGCATCCTCATGAATTCATAGAAGCCAAGCGGACAGATAAAGGCTGTCTTTTCACGGTCCTCTGGGGCCACTCGGATCTGTAGTACCCACTGCGGAGATCCAGCACAGAGAACCACTTGTCTCCGCTTAGGTAGTCCAAAGCATCCTGAATGCGGGGTATTGTGTACTGATCAGGGATAGTCCACGTTTAAGGTGCGATAATCCACACACATCCTTACTGTTCCATTCTTTTTCCTCACTACCACAATGGGGAAGCATAAGGCTCTGGATTCTTGTATTACACCAGTAGCTAACATCTCTTGCAGATGCCGTCTCACATCATCTATGTCAGCAGGTGCCAGGCGTCGAGACCTCTCCACGAAATGGTCTTTTCATTATGCAGCCGGATATTGTGCTCTAGCTCCTTGCACACATCCTACGTCCCATTCCTTTAAAGAAAACACCTGGTCTCTCTGGGCAAGCTTCTCACTGATCCTCACTTTCCATTCAGCTGGCAGCGGGAGTCGCAAAATCAAACAAGTCAGGCGTTACTCTGTCATTCTTCCTTGAACTCTGCTGCTGGGTAGCACTGCAGTGTCTGCACAATGCACATTAGCCAGGATGCAACCTCTATTTACCTCGAATGTCTCTTCAGACACATTATGAACTTGGACCATTACCCTTCTGGCATAAGCATGGGCTCTAGCGGCAAAATACTAGGCTTGACCAGCAGTCCCTCTGGCAATTTTCCATCGCCTGGTGCATCCAACATTAATATTTTATTCTTAACATCCTTCTGATACGGACCTCTCCTGTAAGGTACACTGGGCATTTGGCGCCAGGATCAGAGACTCAGGATCCTTCTTCCATACAATTCCGACGGTTCCTCTGGTTCTTTTTTTCAGCATCTCTCTGTGCCTCATAGGCCTTCTTAATTAAAGCCGGAACTCTTAAAGCTCTACTAGTCTTTGACCCCTGTTTTCATAACACAACTGTGCCAGCCTTCCGAACATATGAGCATTTGTTCCAATCAACAAAGGGACACCATCATACAGTCCAGTGGGGGACACACTAAGGCTAGGGTCTCTACTTGTTTGGCCACTCCAGCCACGGAGGTGGGGAAAGACAGCCAAATTCGGATATACCCGGAATAGGGGTAGGCCTTCTCACTTAACCCCCATATATGCAGTCCTTCTAATGGTTGTAAGGGTACGTCTGACAAATGCTTCTGATACCAATCTTGGAACATAATTGTCACTTGGGAGCCACTGTCTAATACAGCTCTTGTAGACACTCCATTCACCTTTACAGTGGTCTCCATGAGGACCCACTATTCTGGACCAGTCTGAGAGGCGGTAGTGGGGGCCTGGGCAACTGACCTTGCCACAAAAGGACATGAATTAGATTTTTGGTGCCTCACTGGGACTATGTCGTGCACCTCTTAACCTCTGATTTGTTCTCCGAAGCTCTCCTTGTAGCCTATATGCAACTTTGTCAGTGTCTTTGGGGACTGGCATTCCTCATGTGCCCATCTTTCCCACAATTATAGCAAAACATACTTTCTGGAGTTTGAGCTGGCCGAGGCGCCACACTGGGAGCCAGGCGGGGTATTACTAACTGAAACCTGGGTGCCATCTCTGTCTGCGCGTGATAAGCATTTGGAGACATCTCCAGTTTCCACTTCCATGGTCAAGGAATTGAGTTTGAGCTGTTATCAGCAGGAGATACATGGTGGGTACCCCCACCCCCATAGCAGATGCAGTCGGATATAGGTCAGGGCCCGTACTTGCAGGCGTGGCCTTCATAAAGGGACTGTTTTTGAATTCCCGGATCTCTCTCAACAGTTCGCCCCATTGTGGCATATCTTTTTCCTTGCCAGAGCACTCATTTACTGCCAACCTCTGCCCCTGAACTTCACTTGATGGGTCACCCTCAGTCACTCGGGTCGTAGCCGCAGCTATTGGTGCAGGTCCCTCCCGAGGTCGCCTTTTCTCAACTCCTCGAATTCTCTCATTAACTCATCATAGGAAGGTGGGATTCCAGTCGATCTGCCAGGCGAACTGAAGCAACAGCAGTTCTGAGAAGGGGCAGACTTAAGGATCCTGTCCAGCCTGGTTCGGTCCAGTTCAATCGCTGGCAAACTACCTTTTTCTGAGGCATTCTTGCACAATTTTTCCAGCCGAGATACATACACAGACAACAACCCCTTGGATACTGCCAGCATCTCTTACTTCCACCATAGGTCCTCATCAGAATCTGGGCCCTATACACATTCTCCAGGGCCTCAAGATAGCCTGTGCAGTCACTTCAGGGTTACTGGCCTGTTTAGCACGAGTGGTAGCCAGGCAGGACCTCGAGGCTCTCACTAACCCTCTTTCGCTGCGCCCGAGCATTGCCATTCTAGCACTTGGGGCAAATATGTCTATCCAGGTCTCCCAGTCATCCTCCCTTGGGGGTGGGAGGGTGCCAGAGAAGATCCTAAACCTTCGGTAAGAGTCGTGGACTAATGGCAGGTGCAGAAATTGGAGTCTGCATTGGTTCAGCCACCATTACGGGCACTGGGCGGGAGAAGGTGTTGGGGAGGAACACCCAGGTGGAAAGAATAGTTTCTTTAAGTCCTCCACAGTTTTCCTTCCCCAGCAACCATTTAGCAAATTTCTCCTCAAAAGTTTAAGATAGTGGTGGGCTCATTCCTCCGGTCTTTACTGTCCTTAGTTATCTCCCTCCAAGCAGTGAGGGCTCCTCTGGGGTAGTGGTCTGTGGCACTTTGGAGCTATCTATGGGATCCTTAAACTCTACTAGGCCAGGAAAGTGTGGGTGAGCAGATTAGCATGCGACCCACCACCACAGGGTTTTGTAAACGCTCCACCTTGGAAAGTACCCTGCACAGTGTCTGTATTGATACCTCAGGGATGTCCAGGATAAGCATAGCATTTTGGGGTCGATCCTCCCCAGTACACCACTCCACCAGCCGGTGCACAGCCACTTGGTCGGGTACCCATTTTTTTCTTAACAGTGGTTCAGAATATGGCCACTAGAGGACACACAATCCCAGCTGTGAGCCTCCAAGATGTAACCCCTAGATGGCGCTATCCCAGGGGCTACTACCCTGCCTGATTTGCCACTAACAGGTTGAGGGGCCTGGATCCAATGGCGGTGCCTCCACCCAGAGGTCAGGGTTTACAATAGTTAAACTAACTTGGTCACAGCCCTCTGGGACACTGCACCTTCTTCCCACTAGTGGCCACACAATACATCAGAATTACCTTTACAGTATACACTTACCCTCAGGACTGGTTCCGCACTGGGACCTCCTGGAAATAAGATACAGTGAACAATCACAGTACAGTACTTTAACATAGACAAATACCTCAGGCAGTATAACTTTGCTGAAACAAGCAGCTCTGATTTATTTAGAGGGATATAACAAGGACAGGGGAAATCAGGTTAATTAGCTTATCACTCTACTCATCTACTCTATGGCTCTGTGCACAGGCCTATCCCTATCAGTTACTGTCCTGGGTACCCAAGCCCTAGTGGCTAGTCCAAACCGTGGCAGCTGGTAGGGGCCCTTTCACACAGAGAAAAGGAGAATTAAACAGTCAGCAGTACAGTAATTCCATTTGGATTTAATGTGGCAATTCAACAGGAACGAATTCTGAATTAGTACTCACGACCTCCAAATAAGATAGGGTCCTTCAATGTCAGCAGGGCTACTCTTGAGCTCCAAGAGACTCCTCACACATTTATATGGTAAACAGTCACAGGCAAAAGTCACTTAATGGCAGCAGGATTCACTTGAGGTACACAAACCTCTTCACACATTTATATGGTAAAAAGAAAGCACTATACCAGGCAGGCTGCATCTGTATCCCGATCGCAATTACTGCACAATACCCGGGAGAACACACAGCAGATTCAGTTCCTGACAGACCGAGTGCAATTTTCAGCAATTCCTCCAGTCTTCTACAGGGTGAGCCTGGTTTCTACTCTTCAGATATCCTTTGATTCTCTTCACAGGACGGATTCAGTCCTAACAAGCTGCAGACCGGAACTCTGGACCTTACACATGTTTTTTGACTAAAACTGTGCACTGAAGGAGCACAGGGTTCCTTTCCCCTTCACTGCCAAAGCTCAACTGAAACTCCCAACAGACAAAACCGGGCACTTCCTTTGAGTTCCTCCCAGTTCTTGACTGGATTGGCTGTCACTCACAATAGACTGCTGCTGTTGGTCCAAAAGGCTCAAGTCTAAACTACATCTCCCAGAGTCACTGCCCATACAATCCTCTTGTGGCTGGCTCAGATTATGAGTCCAAGTTCTGATTCGTCCAAGGCACCATTTTAGAGCTAGCTTACCCCACACTGATTGGTCCAGTTCAGCAGTTCAAAACCAGAATGGGGAACTAGGCAGACACAGTTCTGACTGCAAAGAAAGCAGGTTATACAAACTGTAATTTCATTATTACTGTAAATGATTTCTGGCAAACAGTTACATCTTTCAGATAGGTTCCCTTTGCACTCCTAGTGACTGCAAAAATGGAGTGAATTGGCAGCAGCTCGAGTGGTACTCAAACAGAGAAGCACACAGTCCCCCATACAAACTAATTATGTCTGCAAGCAGACAGCTCTTAAAGAGACAGTACCAGAGGTTCTAAAAACACTCACTGATAAATGGCTTAAACGCCAAACACCATTCAGGCTTGGAGCATTCAAGCAAGCTCCTGGAAGTCTTTTGGGAACCCCCATTTGCAGGGGGGTTACACACATCTCTATTCATAGCCCTACTTTGTAGATGTGTGGCAGCACCATTTTTACGTTTGCTTGCGCGCATGCGCAAGGAACGTCTTGGGAGAATAGGACACTTTGGAGGTGTGACTGTCCTGTGCAATCTACTGGTCCATTGAGCAGGCGTGGCGGTCCTGCACCAATGGATGCGGGTGCTGTGTATGACAGCAGTGGTCTTCACTTCAAAGAAAACCATCGCTGCAATCAGTGCTGGCAGCGCCTCTGTATGAGCTGCCGAAACAAAATACGTCCAAGTCTGCACGCCCCAAACTTTATCTTGTTTTGGCCAACGGGGTGCTCAACTCTCGTCGGCTCCACGCCCCCAAACAGCTTTCTGCTGTCACACTGGGAACCCACCCAGCTTGGCAAACGCCTGCGTCTGCCTGAATAAAAAAAAACAACCTATAAATAAGAAAATGTTCCATCGCTGTCTCCCCACCCCCTCCCACAACCCGCACCCATACACTGCGCACCCTGCCTCCCCAAACCCCCCCTCACCCCATACTTACCTATGGAGCTCAACGCGACGATCATCGGTGGACCGGGAACACATCTGCACTCTTCAAAGCCGACCGCAAACTGAGGAAATGCTGGTAAGCTGTATAATGGGATAGATAGGGGTTTTTCAACTTTATTACATATATCAGGCATTTTTTGGAATTTTTGCACCAAATTTTCAACATGGGGTTTTTGGGACCCCTTCTCATGAATACTGTCACTGTCATGGCGTTATTTGGGCCAGAAGGGTGATTTCGAAGTCACTGTGCAAAATCACCTTTCTGGAATGATTAACGAAATGACACTGCCAGTGTTCATAAGGTGGGCTCTCAAAAAGCCGATTTTGAAAATTTGGTGGAAAAATTTCTAAAATGAATGTTTTACGAAGCAGCATTGCACAGTTCCTACGCACTGTAAGTTTGCACATTTTCAATATTTTCACTCCAGATTTTCAACATTGCCATTTTACCACACCTCCTCATGAACAGTATAGCTGTCATTGTTCACATCCTGCCCAAAAATGTGTTTCCCATGTAGCATTACAATGGTGCAGTCGGTGTGCGAACTCAATGTATGAGACACATTAAGAAAATCACAGTGACACTGTTCATGAGCAGAGGACTTAAAATGGCTGTGTTGAAAATTTGGTGAAAAAATTCCTAAAAATGACTGTTTTACGAGTGTGCGTTGCGCAGTTCCTATGCACGCGCGTAAGTTTGCGAATTTTCAATATTTTCACTCCAGATTTTCAACATTGCCATTTTACCACACCTCCTTATGAGCAGTGCAGCTGTCATTTTTCACATCTTGCCCAAAACGTGTTTCCGCCCATGTAGCACACAATGGCACAGTCGGTGTGCGAACTCAATGTATGGGACACGTTAAGAAAATCACAGTGTCACTGTTCATGAGCAGAGATCTTAAAATGGCTATGTTGAAAATTTGGTGAAAAAATTCCTAAAATGACTTGTATGAGCGCATGCTTGCAGTTCACGCATGCTCATAGGTTTGCAAATTTTCAATATTTACTCCAGATTTTCAACATTGCCATTTTACCACACCTCCTTATGAGCAGTACAGCTGTCATTTTCACATCCTGCCCCAAACCTGTTTCCGCCCATGTAGCGCACAATGGCGCAGTCGGTATGCGAACTCAATGTATGGGACACATTAAGAAAATCACAGTGACACTGTTCATGAGCAGAGGTCTTAAAATGGCTATGTTGAAAATTTGGTGAAAAAATTCCTAAAAATGACTGTTTTACGAGCGTGCATTGCGCAGTTCCTACGCACGCTCATAAGTTCGCGAATTTTCAATATTTGCACTCCAATGACTTCCAAATACCTAAACATCACATAGAAGCAAGCAACATTCGGCATTGACAAATGCTTGTTTATTTTTGCATTCGCTTGCATGCATGTGCAAGGAACGTTTTGGGACAGTACGACTTTTTGAAGGTGTGTGACCCTCCTGTCCAATGCAGTGCTCAGTGTAGCGTGTGCAACCCTACTGCACCAATGGATGCATGAGCTGTCTATGACAGCAGTTTGGCTGCAGTCGCTTCAGTTAAAGAAAAGCACCACTGCAATCAGCGTGGTAACGTGTGTGTATTTAGCATATTGACGCCACCCTTTCCTTCTGGCTGCCAATAAAGTCCCTCCCACTTCCTCCTCTGCTGCCATCTACCCTGCCCTTGTTATTGCCCCCCACCAAACACATTATGTGCAGACGGAGTGCCCAGTCCCCATTGTCTCCAGGCCCCTCCCAACAACATCTTCCAGGTGGCATGCTGGAGCCCACCCCAGCATGCCCATTGTCCCTGTAAATGGGAAAAGTGTCCATAACATCTTTTGTTTAAAACCTGTGAAAACAGAAACCATTCCTCACTGTGTCTTGTGCCCTCCCCGAACCCACACCCACCCTCTGCATACCCCACCTCCCCCTCACCCCATACTTACCTCCGGAGCCTGGCGCAATGCTTTTCAGTGGAGTGGGAACACGTCTGCACTCTTTGAAAGCCAAACGCAAACTGAAGAAATGATGGTAAGCTGTATAATGGCATATATGTTTTTTTCAACTTAGGTGGTTATCTCGGCATTTTGCAAATTTTGGCACCACATTTTCAACAGGTTCTTGGGACCCCACCTCATGAATTCAGTTACTGTCATGTGAGTTATTCGGTCCCCAAAGGTGATTTCATGGTCACTGCACAAAATCACCTTTTGGGATTGATTAACTAAACAACAGTGTCACTATTAATGAGGTGGGCTCCCAAAAAGCCTATGTTGCAAATCTGGTGAAAAATGTCAAAAATGACTGTGTTATAGCGTGTGTTATGCAGTCTCCACGCACACTCGTAGAATTTTAGAATTTGAAATATTTTCACCCAGATTTTCAACACTGGCATTTTTCACACCTCCTTATGAACAGTACAGCTGACATTTTTCACATCCTGGCTGAAATGTGTTTTTGCACATCCAGCGCACAATGGTGTGGTCACAGTGAGAAATCAATGCTCAGGACAGATTAGGAAAATCACAGTGACACTGTTCATGAGCAGAGGTCCCAAAATGCCTATGTAGAAAATTTGGTGACAAAAGTCCACAAAATGACTGTGTCATGAGCGTTCATTGCGCAGTTTCCATGTACGCTCGTAAGTTTGAGAAATTGTTGTATTTCACTCCAGATGTTCAACATTGCCATCCCTTCACACCTCCCTATGAATGCTACAGCTGTCATTTTTCACATCCTGCCTGAACTGTGTTTTTGCACATGTGGAGCAGAATGGTGTAGTCGCTGTGGGAAATCAACGTTCAGGACAGATTAACAAAATAACAGTGGTACTGTTCATAAGCAGAGGTCTCAAATGCTTTTATGAGGTGGGGGTAACAAAAAGGTCATGCTGAAAATTTGTAGTGCAAATACCAGCAATCGCACAGGGCATTAGGGTAAAGCACCATATGTGCCAAACACCACTGCAGATACCTGCAAGCAAATGTCCAGCATTGACAAATGCTTGTTTGAAACTGGGGTAAGTCTATTAAAAAGTTTTATTTCTGTGTTGTTCCACATTGTCACTGGGTATTCATTTACTGCTAATATTTAATAAGCAGTACCTGCCAAATGTATTCATGAGGGAGAGAATATTCTTTCAGTTTGAATTGTCATTTGCCTCATGGCCGCTTGAAGCACCTTTTGTCTGAATGTCACATTAGTGGAACTCTTTTATATTATTTATTTATATTTCATGTATGTTCACCAAGAATGGAGGGCTAAGCAATTCTGCTTATTTTCAGTCTCATTCCAGGAGGTGGGAATACAGATTTACTAAATCAGTTTAATTTATTTAATGTGTTTCACCAAATGGATAAGAGATATACAAATAATCTCATTCACAGAGGTGATCTGGGGGAAGGAGGAATGAGAATGCAGCAAATACAAAAAATAAACAATATAAACACAGTATATAACAAGCATTTGTCAATGCCGAATGTTGTCGTGCTGGCATTGGCTTTGGTAGTGCAGTGCGGAAACACAGTTTGGGCAGGATGTGAAAAATGACAGCTGCAGTGTTCATAAGGAGGTGTACAAAATGCCAGTGTTGAAAATGTGGCATGTAAATATTGCAAACTTGCGAAGTTACAAAGGTGCATTGGAAATGTGCAACACACACTTGTAACACAGTCGTTTTATGGACTTTCAGCACCAAATTTTCAACATAAGCATTATAGCACCTCTGCTCATGTACAGTGTGACTGTCAATTCCTCAGACTGTCCCAAAAAGTGATTTTGCACAGTGACCGTGCTATTCTGCACCGGACGTGCGAAAACACATTGCGGGCAGGATATGTAAAATGACAGCTGTATTGTTCATCAAGAGGTGTGGAAAAATGCCAATGGTGAAAATCCAGAGTGAAAATATTACAAATGCACGTTACAAGCGTGCATGCAAACTGCGCAACGCACATTCGTAACTCAGTCATTTTATAGAGTATCGTCACCAAATGTTCAACTTAGGCATTTTAGGACCTCTGCTCATGAACAGTGTCACTGTCATTTTTATAATCTGCCCTGAACACTGATTTCCCACAGCAACCATGCTATTGTGCGCCGGAAGTGCGGAAACACATTTTGCCCAGCATATGAAAAATGACAGCAGTACTGTTCACAAGGAGGTGTAGAAAAATGACAATGTTGAAATTCTGGCGTGAAATTTTGTGAATTCGCAAAGTTACGAGCGTGCATAGCAACTGCGCAATGCATGTTGGGAAAAGCCATTTTTTGGATTTCTTCCACCAGATTTGCAACATAGGCTTTTTGAGAGCCCACCTCATGAACACTGCCACTGTCCTTGCGTTTATCGGTTCCGAAAGGTTATTCCATGCAGTGACTGCAAAATCACCTTTCGGGACTGAGTAACGTCATAACAGTGAGAGAATTTATGAGGAGGGGTCCCAAAAACCCCGTGTTGAAAATTTGGTGCAAAAATTCAAAAAAATGCCCGAGATATGCATCAAAGTTGAAAAAACCCTATCTAGCCCATTATACAGCTTACCGGCATTTCCTCAGTTTGCAGTCGGCTTTGAAGAGTGCAGACGTGTTCCTGGTCCACTGAAGATCATCGTGCCAGACTCCGGAGGTAAGTGTGGGGAGGCAGCTCCTAGTGGTGACTGGGGACTCCTCACAACATATTAGGGCAACCAATGGGGATGGCAGCGGCAGGCAACTGCGGAAGGGGGCTGGAGTGCACCCTCTGCACACTGTTGCCATTGGATGACTGCGCTATAGGGGGAGTAACCATGTAAAATCCCCTGCCTGATGGTAGGCAAAGGCGGGACCAGTGGTCGGCCCCATGTCCAATACCGGGCTTCCCAGCCACCGCTTCTAGTTCTACCTCCAAATCCCTGGTCGCTCTACTAAATTGTAAATAGAGCATCAGGAGGAGTTCGGCAGTCCTGCCCCAGGGGACTGAGAGCCAGGCAGTCATGTGGCCAAGAGAGGCAGAGAGGAGAAGGGCCCAACTGGAGATACAGGGAGCTAGAGGCTTCAGGTGGATGGGAGAGCCGTGCCAAGTGTTCCTGCCAGAGAGAGTCTGGCAAGGTAGGTGCACAAACAGTTGACAAAAAAATAAATAAAAGGAGGCCGCCACATGTAAAAGTGAAAATAGATCCCCTACTGGAGAACCCTCAGGGACCTCATCCACTACTGCCACAATCCATTCACACAGTGCTTAGGCTACTAAGGCCAAGGCCGATGCGACACACAACCCAAAATGTGAAGCTGAATATGCATGCCTGCATGCTGTTTCCAGACATTTAACATTCAGGCCTGAAACGATAGCTGTGAGTTTCACCAGAATAACAGTTTAAATACAGAAGAGATGGCTATATCCTTGACAGGAGGAGTCTTCCATTTTTTAATAAGTTAGTCGAGAAATGGGTAACACTTCACCCATGACTTAGTAAACTGCTTCTTCTGGTCCTCATTATCCTATTCCTTTTTAACTGTATGTGCAAAGTGTTCAAATACAGGGAAGAATTTAGGTGCTCTCCATCTTGTAGACAGAATAAGATTAACTTTAAGAGTAACTGTATACTGGGTCTTGGGTAGTTACAGGATCCTTCAGGTCTCCTTGACCAGGAAGAAAATGTGCTTTGGATCTAATAGAGGTGGGATCGAGGAAGACTGAGGTTCCTCCACTAGTCACCATCCTCTTTTGAATTCTGAGGGTCCTCTGGATTCTGAGTGTCAGTGGGATTATTACTGCATTGGGAGCATTTCAGACCATCTGACTGAGGGGGGGCTCCCTTGTCCGGACTGGTCTTGTGGAGGTTTCAGATCTGGAAGAACATCCTTTTTGCCTAGTTTCAATGAAGGATGCTCTGATACATCTGGAGATGTCTGCCCCAGCCCACTGGAGAAAGAGGTCTGCTGTGAATCAGGTGAAATAGGCAGGATGCCCCACTGACTCCCATCTGTTTGATTTTCCTTGTAAAAGAGCTCATTGAGATATAAAGGGAGGCACTGATGTAACTCTATTGTCACTGCCAAATATAAACAAGCATTTGTCAAAGCCAAATGTTTGCTTCCTGGTATTAGCATTGGAAATGCAGGAGTTAGACAGATGCAGAGCAGGAATGACAGGGAAGCATTGAACTTCACGCCAACCCCACCTCCAACCTGCAGAGACGGACAGGCATTGGGGTATGCATTTGAGTTGTTGCCCATAACATTCATGCCATTTCACCTCACCCTATCCTGCAGACACCGACAAGTGTTGAGGTGTGCCTTGGGGTGTTCGGCTTCACAGTCACCCCATTTCATAAGGACATTTGCTGAAATGGGTGCAATATAGGAGAATGGGGTGAATTCTGGGGCTGAAGAGTCCAAGGCACACCTTGATGCCTGTCACTGGCTGCAGGGTGGGGGTGGAATGGCATGAGCATTACAGTCGACAATCCAAAGGCACACCCCTGATGATTGTCAGTCAGACAGGGTGGGACGTTATAGTTAGAAACCCTAACGCCCCGAGTATTTGTTTGTATTTGCACTAAAAATTTTCAGCATGGCCTTTTTGTGACCCCCCACCTCATGAAAGCATTTGGGACCTCTTCTCATGAACAGTGGCACTGTGAGTTTGTGAATGTGTCCCGAACTTTGAGTTCTCACAGCGAGCGTGCAAATGAGCGCCAGATGTCCGAAAACACAGATTGGGCAGAATGTGAAGAATGACAGCTGCACCATTCTTAAGGAGGTGCGAAGAGATGGCAATGTTGAAAATTGGTAGTGAAAATATTAAAAAATGCTAGAACTTCCGAGCATACGTGGAAACTGCGCAGTTCATGCGTGTAACACAGTCATTTAGTGAAATTATTTCACCAAATTTTCAACATAGGCATTTTGTTACGCCTGCTCACGAACACTGTCAGTATGATTTTCTTAATCTGTCCTGAATATTGATTTTCCACAGCAACCGCGCAATTCTGCGCCAGATGTATAAATGCATATTTTGGGCAGGATGTAGAAAATGACAGCTGTACTGTTCATAAGGAGGACTGAAAAATGCCAATGCTGGAAATCTGGAGTGAAAGTACTACAAATTTGCAAAATTACGAGAGTGCATGGAAACTGCACAATGCAGGCTTGTAACACAGTTATTTTATGGACGTTTGTCACCGAATTTTCAACATAGGCATTTTAGGACCTCTGCTCATGAACAGAGTCACTGGGATTTTACATATGAACATACTGTATGTACGAACAGACCAATCGGTCTATCTAAATCTGCCCGAGTGTGCAGCTAGCATCCTAGTTTGCTGCTGCCCCAGCCTCCTCCCACTCAGTTCCTGCCTCGCTTGTCCCAGTCCCTGCCCCCCTAACTCTTCCTATTGCATTATCCAGTGGTGCCGGAATGGTTTGAAAAGTGATAGGGCCAGGGATGTAAGGAGTAAATGTTCCACTATTAAATATATTACCATGATAGCAAAAAGTGATAGGGCCACTTATGAAAGTGGTAGGGCCCTGGCCCTAGTGGCCTCACCTGTTCCAGCACCTATGGCGTTATCCCAGTCCCTAAAGCTATTGACTGTCCTACATGTTACCACCACCACCACCTCTGGCAACACATTCCAACTAGACACCATCCTCTCAGAGAAGTAGTGCCTCCTTATTTCCCTCTTGAAACATCCCCCTTCCAACCTTAGTCCGTGCCCCCTTGTCTCTCTTCCACTCCTCAGTTTAAACACCCCCTCAGTGCTAGGTTTATTTACCCCCTCAGGTAGTTAAATGCTTGAATCATATCCCCCCATCCCTCCTGTCCTCCAGTGTGTACATGTTCAGCTCCTTCAGCCTAACTTCATATTCCTTTCCTTCCATCCCCTTTAACATTTTTGTTGCCCTCCTTTGCACCCCCTCCAGTAACTTTATATCTCTCCTCAGGTATGGCTTCCAGTATTGCACACAGTATTCCAGGTGCGGTCTGACCCCAAATGATTTGTAGAGAGATAGGATCACATCCCTGTGTCTGGATGAGAACCCTGTTGCGATGCAACCCAGCATTCTGTTTGCCTTCGCTGCTGCTCTCCTATACTGGGCTGAGCTGTTCATGCTCCCAGTTACCAACCCTAGGTCCTTCTTCTCCTCCTCCTCTGTGATCCCCAACCTCATCCCCCCAACAAATAGTCCCTCTTCTGGTTCTTAGGCCCAAAGTGCATCACTTTACACTTGTTTGCATTGAATCCTAGCTGCCACTCCACCGACCATGTCTCTAGTTTGGTTAGATCACCTTGCAGTTTTTCCCATCCGTCCACCACTGCCCACAATTTGGTATAATCTGTAAACAGACTAACCCTGCTCCCCACTCCATGTGCTATATCAGAGATAATGAGCCCAGATAGCACTAGGCCCAGCACTGACCCCTGCAGCAACCCGCTTGTCACTGCTGTAGGTGCTGAGAGCTCCCCCACCACCACCACCCTCTGCACCCTCCCCTGTAACCAGGTCTCTATCCATTTAGTCAGCTTTTTTCCGCACCCCCACTGCCGTCACCTTCCCCCCAGTCTCCCACGAGGCACTGTGTCAAAGGCCTTACTGAAGTCCAAGTACAGGACATGTACTGCATGACCCCTATCCAACTCCCTTGTCACCCAGTCATAATACTCTATAAGGCTGGTTTGATAAGACCTCCCTGAGATGAACCCGTGTTGCCACCCATCTTGGGGGCTATTACTCTCTAGGAATGCCACCAGCCTCTGCTTCAATATCGCCTCCATAAGTTTACCCACTATGGACATGAGACTGACCATCCAATAATTTTCTCGCTCCTCCCTAGGCCCACTCCTGTGTATGGGCATCACATGGGCCACCCTCCAGTCCTGGGGCACACACCCCCCATTTCCAGGGAGGTGTTGAACAAATCTGCCAGTGGCTCAGCCAACAGCTCTGCCATCTCCCTCAGCACCCTGGGGTGAATGCCATTGGGACCTGGTACCTTGTCCACCCTTACTGCCCTCAGCCCCTCTAGCACCCTAGTCCCTGTGATCACTTTGTCTGTCACCTCCTCCCCTTCCCACCCCCCAGCCCATGCTGGTAGCGGACCATCCTCTCCTTAGTGAAAACGGAGCAGAAGTCTCATTTAGAATTTCTGCTTGCTCCTCCCCCTTTTCCACCCAATCTGCTCCCCGCTTTATCCTCACAATATGTTCCTTGCACTTCCTGTTTTATTTATTTTGTTTATTTGTTTATACATCGGTTTACAACCTTTGAGCCAGGGGCTCGTTTCCAAAGGTACCTCATCACAAAGAGGACACATACAGTACAACATTTAGTTACACATTGCAATTAGAGCTTTTACATCATTGCGGTTACCGTCTAGGTAGATATATGCAGTTATATCTTTGTTACAATAGGAGTGTTACAGGTTTGGTTTTCACAAGCTAGTACAGTAGTTGGGAACAGATTGAGAGATAAAGCATACACTGGTAGTGGAGACAGGTAGTCTAGAACAGAGACAGAAAGAAGTGAATAATACTGGTGGTAAGGGCACAGCTGGTGATAAGTTTGGGCGTGGAGCCACTCAGAGAGTGTTGTCAGTTAGTTTGTTGAAGAGCAACTCAGGGAGTTTTGTAAGAGCATGGTGTGCTAGATCACCTACGGACAAGCACAGCTACGCATGTTAAATAGCTGACTCCGAAGTGCAGTTTTGAAACGGGCGATTGTGGTTGTATCGGTGACGGAGGAGGGAAGAGTATTGAACCAGGAGGGAGCTCTGTAACAGAAGGATCTTTGACCGTGCGTGGTCTTGGACCTAGGGACCTAGGGACTTCCCCGACATACCTTAAAAAGTCCTTTTCCCCTCCCTTTATGCCCTGTGCTAACCTTAATTTCCTGGAGGCCTTAGCTTTTTACACCCTCCTGGCCACCAGCCTTGACCAACTCCTGTAAGCCTCCTTATCCTTCCTTGTTCTCCTGTACTTCCAGTATGCAGCCCTCTATCTATGCCCTCACCCCTTGCAGCACTTCCTTGTTCAGCCATCATGGTTTCTTGGCTCTGCTCTTCTTACTCCTGGCCCTGGTGCAGGCTACTCTGGCCTCTGTTAGCCCAGTCTTTATGACTCCCCACTTTTGTTCTGCATCCATCCCCAGCCTTCTATCCTGGAGTCTTCCTCACAGTATTGCTCCCATCCTCCCAAAGTCCACCCTACTAAAGTCCACCAGCTTAGTGCCTGTGCCTCCTGTCTCCCTGCCTAGTGTAAAGAATGGGCCACACTGTTTGATGGGCGCTACGCGCTAGTGGGTCCTCCACCCTTACCTCCCTCACCGCCTCCCCACTTGCCAGTACTAGGTCCAGAGTGCTACCAAGCCTTGTAGGGCCACTTACCAATTGCATCAGAAGGCCATCCTGGAATGCATCAATGAGCACCTGCTCCCTGGTACTGCTAGTGGCCAGGGTGCACCAGTCAGCCCCTGGTAGGTTAAAATCCCCCACTATCACCACACTCCCCCTTCTACAGACCCTCTTTATCTGCACTGCCAACTCCCTGTCCAGTTCCCCGGATTGGGCTGGTGCTCTGTGCACCACTCCCAGCCTCAGCTTTCTGCCCTTGGAGTCCAGGAGTTGCACCCAAAGCACCTCTGTCCTCTCCTCTTCTCCCTCATCTGTTATGCATTTGATCCCCTCCCTCACATAGAGTGCAACCCCTCCTTTCCAACCCCCTGGTCCCTACTGTATATCCTGTATCCCGGAATTGCTGAGTCCCAATAATGGTACTCTGTGGCCCAAGTCTCTGTCACTGCAGCAGTGTCTACCTTCCCCCTCTGGGAGGAGCGCCTGAAGCTCTGCAGTTTTGTAACCCAGGCTTCTTGCATTGAGAGAGACCACCTTCCACCCATACCCCTCCTTCTCCTCACTCTTCTCCTTGGCCTGTGTCCCTCCTCCCGGTAATCCGCACCTTTCTCCTCATTATTCTTATCGAGTGGTGGTGCCTTCTGTATTACACTCAGACCACTCTGCCTGCCTCCTTCCAGGGTTACTGTGCCTCTGCCTTTAACTATATCTAAGGGGGTGATCTCATTAGTCTCCCCTGTCTAGACCTTTCTACCAACCTCAGTCTTTTGGCCACCCCCCTCACACTAGTTTAAATCCACCTTAGTAGAGATATACCCCTCTCATCCCACCTTTAATACTCCTGTCCCCTCCCTGCTCAAGTGTAGCCTGTCCACCGTGTACAAGTTACTATTCCCCCAGACCCTACCCCAGTTAGTCACTAACCCATAATTTTTGGTGTGGCACCATTCCCTCAGCCACTCGTTGAAGTCCTCGATCCTACCCTTCCTCCCCATGCTTGCACATGGTAGTGGGAGTACCTCCAAGAATGTCACCGACTCCCCCACGGTCTCACACTGCCTGCCTAACTCCTAGAACCTCCCCTTCACTACTTCCACAGTCTCCCCTGCCAAGTGGTTTGTACCCACATGCAACAGTAAATGAGGTTTCTTCCTCTCCCTCACTGCACTATTATTTATTTATTTAGTTAGTTTTTGTTGACTGGGTAAGAGCACTAGACAAATCCTGCCTATTTTCAGGCATGACCTGGGGAAGGGGGGATACAGATGTTTGCCAACTGACATTGAACCAGATCCATCTGTTGAGTAGTGCCTGCCCCTCCTGCAGTCAACCCAGAGATAGCTTCAACCCAAATACGGCTGTGCCTTCCCCCCTTTTGCCACATCTCACCCCTTTCAGTATAGAATCCCCCAGGACCAGTACCCCCTTGTCCCTTACCCCCATTCCCTTCTAATGCCCCTTCCACCACCTCAGTATTCATTCTTCCTTGCCACTTACCCTCACCAGCTGCATCCTCTGTGACTTTGCATCTGCACCACTTCTGCCTTATTCCTTCCATCCCCCTTGAACCCTTTCCCAGCCTGACTACTTCCTACTGGGCTTCCCATGTTGACCTCCCCTCCTCCCCTGCTAATTTCCAACCCCTCTCCTATCACCGTTGTTGTCAGTTTAGAGCCCCCATTCTCTTCGACCCTGATAGTGATGCCCCTCCCATCCTTCCCCTTCCCATAACCTTCTCTCCCCCAGTCACCCCCCTCCTTCCTTACTAGCTCCCCTACCCTTCTGTCCTCGCTATCTCTTCCCCTACCTGTTGCCATCCCTCTCATGCCCCACTTGTCCTCCCTTCAGTATGTTCTTGCTCCCCTCCCATACCAGAGGCTCGAATCTATTTCTAGTCGATACCCTCCTACATCTCTTCCCCTATCAGTTCCCCCTCTTACTTGTTCCCTCCATGCCCTCGGTCCTCCCTACCCACAGCCATCTGCTCTCTGCTGTGGTACTCCTCATCATCTCTTCCTCTCCCATCAGGAGGCCTCCTCCCTCACCTTGGGCATCCCCTCCATTCTCCTCTCTTTTCTGTGTCTCTGATACTAGGGTCAGTTTCAGTCCCTGTTTGTTCTTCCCCCATGCCCCCTTGCCATCCCCTATTCCCCCCCAGCCAGGACGCCTACCATACTCATCTGCCCTGCCACTTAGACTCCTCCCTAACCTCCACAGTTCCTCCCTCAAACTAGCCAGTTGTGTACAGAGCATATATCCCCCCCCCCATCCTCCAAGCGCAGTCCAGGATCATGGCGGACCCACACCCTGTACACCCCACCACCTTTCCAAAGTTGCCTGCCCTATTGACACATGGCACCTGCCCCATTTTGGCCCCCGCCTTATGTTACGGGCTCTTACTCCCGGTTTCTGTACTGTACTACAACTGTTACGACCCTATTAACTCAAATTCCTGTTTCCCCCACTAGTCCCCTTACTGCCCCCTTGCCGGACGGTTAATTCAGTCTCAAATCTCATCCTTTAGATACTGTATTACTGTAGCAATCCTAAAGCCTCCTTGTCCGTTTTTCACCCCTCAGCTACCACACGTTTTGTTCTCAGCCCTCATAGTTTCACTTAGCCCAGTTAGAAATTGTATTACACTCCAAGTATTACTCAACTGAGCTAGAGAAATAAACAGAACAAATAAGTATGTATTATTAATGCAATCCTAACAGTATAGCTCAGTACGAGAAATAAACAGAGCAACTAAATCTGTATTATTACAGCAGTCGTAAAAGTATCCAATCATTTCTTTGTCTCCACCCCAGAGACCCTGCTGTAATATAGGACCACACAGGACCGTGGGCAGGTGGGTGGGCAACTCTAAAGTCCCAACAGAGCTCTGTTGAACTCGCTCACTCCCCCCTCTCACTTACTCACGCGTTCTGTTTCTCCCGGTGCTGCAGGCTGCCCTTTCGTACTGGGCTCCTGCCTGCATTGGCATCTTTTTCTGCCCACAAAGAAATCCACAGCAGTCCCAATAGAGCTCAGCTGAGCTCGTTCACTCCCCCTCTCTTACTCGCTTGTTCTGTTTCTCATGGCACTGCAGGCTGCCCTTTTGTACTGGGCTCCTGCCTGCGCTGGCGCCTTTTCTGCCCACAAAGAAATCTGTAGCAGTCCCAACAGAGCTCTGTTGAGCTCACTAACTCCCCCTCTTTCACTCGCTTGTTGTTAATCTGTCCCAAACACTTGATTTCCCACTGCAACCACGCTATTCTGCGCCAGAAGTGTGAAAACACATTTCGGCCAGGATGTGAAAAATGACAGCTGCACTGTTCATAAGCAGGTGTGAAAAAAAATGCAAGTGTTGAAAATCTGGCATAAAAATATCGCAAATTTGCAAGTTACAAGGGTGCGTGGAAACTGCGCAACGCATGCTTGTTACACAGTCATTTTATGGACTTTCATCACCAGATTTTCAACATAGGCATTTAGGGCCTCTTCTCATGAACAGTGTCACTGTCATTTTCTTAATCTGTCCCTAAAACTGATTTCCCACAGCGATTGTGCTATTCTGCGCCAGAAGTGCGAAAACACATTTTGGCCAGGATGTGTAAACTGACAGCTGTACTGTTCATAAGCAGGTGTGGAAAAATGCCAGTGTTGAAAATCTGGAGTGACAATATTACAAATTCATGAAGTTACGAGTGAGCATGGAAACTGCGCAATGCACGCTTGTAAAACAGTAATTTTTTTTGATTTTTTTCACCAAATTTGCAACATAGGCCTTTTGAGAGCCCACATCATGAGCAGTGGCACTGTCATTTGGTTAATCGGTCCCGAAAGGTGATTCCACACAGTGACCGCGAAATCACCTCTTGGGACTGATAAACGCCATGACAGTGACTGAATTTATGAGGGGGCCCCAATAACCCCATGTTGAAAATTTGGTGCCAAAATTCAACAAAATGCCCGAGATATGCACCAAAGTTGAAAAAACCCTATTTATGCCATTATACAGCTTACTGGCATTTCTTCAGTTCACAGTCGCCTTTGAAGAGTGCAGACGTGTTCCCGGTCCACCGAAGATCATCGCGCTGGGCTCGGAGGTAAATATGGGGAGGGGGATGTGGGGAGGCAGGGTGCATAGAAGGTGGCGCGGTTGGGGAGGGGGCAGAAGAGACCACAGGGGACTGTTTTCTTGTTTTACAAGTTAAAAAAAAAGGCAATGCAGGTCACTTTTCTTCTTTCGCAGGTGTTGTTTGGTACATTGGGGTGGGCTCCCAGTGTACCACCTGTATTTGTGGGGAGTGAGACCAAAGCCAACTGGGATTGGCCCCCCCCATTGGCACAGAAATTGGTGGGGGAGGCGCATGATGCCAAGGGGGATTGGGCACCCCCTCGGCACACAGCAGAAATCGAGGGGGTGGGAACATTATGCCAATGGGAAGTGGGCTCCCCCGTTGGCAAATTGAACTGGGAAGGGGGACCAAGCCGATGGAGATTGAGCCCCTCGTCGGCAAAGAAAGACTGTTGGGCGATGATGCAGAGTGGGATTGGGCACCCCCTCAGCATGCAACAGAAACTTGCGGTTGGGGACATTATGCTGACAGGGACTGATCTCCCCGTCAGCAAATGAAGGGGGTTGGGGGCATGCAACAGGGGGATTGGGCACACCCCCCTCAGCTCTGAGGTGGCTGCATAGAGCCACTATGTTCCTGGTACTGTTACACCAGGCGAGGTACCGCCCTGCAGTGACAGGTCGCTCCCTCATTGTAGCGGAATTGCTGACACTGCAATGATGATGCTGCCCCTCATTGCAGTGGCCAAATCATTTCAAGTTGGTGGCACTTCTGCAGATCCAGTGTCATCAGGACACTGGGCCTGCACTAGGTGCACACCACCAAAGCCCACAAATGCAGTGCTGGCATTGGCCACCACACTGCTGCACCTCCACAACCCGCTTCTCTCCTAAGCTGCCGCATAATGTTTCTTGCACGTGCATGCAAGCAAACATAATAGTTAGATGTACCTTCACCTGAGCCACCACTGGTCTGGGTACCAGTTACCAGGAAGTTACTATGTGCCTTGCTAGTGGAGAAAGGACAGAGCATACCATGTGGAGATTTTCTCAGGGTCTTACAACATGCTTTACATTTCTTATTAACAGTAAAGGGCCTGCTGAACCCCATGGTGCATCTCTCTCTCTCTCTCAAATAAAATAAAAAATGAGGATCTGCATTAGGACTTTCACTTACTTGTATCACTTTTGTGCACATGCATCAGTTATTGCACCCTTGTGTCAACTTTCTTGTGCATCATCAAGTTTTACGCACTTCAGCCAGTTGTGTCCTTCTGTCACTTTTGTTCTTGCTTCAAACTTTGTGTGCACTTGCATCAGTTTTGACAAAAATAATGCACCTCCAAACTGATGCTACCACAAGAAAAATGTTGTAATTTGTGTCAAAACAGGGTGAAGACAACCGGAAGGAGAAATAATTGTCAAAAAACAGTTAAACATCACAGTGTTCAATATTCCCTTAGAGAGGTATCAAAATGCTAAGGGTGTGAACAAGGGAGCACCCTGGGCAGGTCTGCAGTACACTGAGGGAGAAAGCTGAGCAGATGATGCAGAGCAGGGAGGGAAAACTGTCCTAAGAGATACAAATTTTTTTAAAGGCTTACCTAGGCACCGGAGTAAATCCAGACCAAAGTAGCAAGACATCAAGTACTTATCAGAAACCCTATGAGGAATTCAGAATGACAAAGCTTCCAGCCTCCTTCATGAATTTGGGGTTAAAGCAGGAGCCAATTAAGCAAGTAAACAACTGGCACAATTTTGATTTAGAAATGCTGCCTGTTATAAAAGGGATTCTCTGCTGAGAGTTACTGGGAAAAGTAATAAAAGTTTCAAAGAAAGTCTTCAAGCAGGAGAGCCCCTAGCTATGCTGTCAGTCCCTCTGACCAGCATGCAAAGAGTAAGAATTCAGAGCAAACTGCCTTGGAGTGGGGAGGAGCCAGGGTTCTGTGATGATTTTTAAAGCAGATGGAACAATGATCCACTCACCAGTATATCCATTTTAGTTTATCTACAGTACATACATCAAACCCATGCCTATGGATAAGGCAAACATCCTTTTCCCATAATGCCAGTGTTTTGTGACTAGCTTGTCACCTCTTCAGAGCAGGGTTAAATAATATAAAACATTACATTAAAAATATCTATGTACATTTATATAAAGTATATTGCTGATCCCTCATTTAAACTAGTCCCTCCCTACAACCAGTCTATAAACCTGCCTTACAGTAGTATATCAAGTGGTCAATGATGATTATGACTCGCTGGCAGTACCTTACAAAGGGAAGGCTTTAAGCCTGAGGTTTAATGGGTGGAGCAAAAATGTCACTCCCCCATTAGGCCTTGAAAGGCCACTTCTCCTGGACTATTCCAGGATTCGTTTCTTGTTGCGGCAGGAGGTGCCGCCTTCCTTGGCACTGAAGTTGTCTTGTTTTCCCCCGCGCCTCTGGCCGCTCATTCCCATCTCGCTGTCTGCTCAATATTCACCCACCCCATGTGCCCATGGTGCCCAACCACTGTAGCCCTGTGGGGCTTTGGGCCGTTCTCCACCCACCAGTCATTGCCGCTGGCTTACGGCTATACATTTTTTCCCTTGTTCCTCCATTCTCTCTGCCACTCCTCTCTTGGCCGCCAGTCACATCCATGCTCTTGTTTCCACCCCCCCCCATTGCCTCTTCCCCTTACGTCTCCTTGCTTCTTCCCTGCACTCCTCCTGGCTGTTGCTCCTTTCTCCATTGCTGGAGTTTTCTTTTGCTGGGATGTCCAACCTCTTGCTCTGTTTTGCAGGATGGCTAGTGTTATCCCAGCTTAGCTCCCACCGCTGATACCCATTGCTGCGTGAGCACATCTGGGTGTGGCATCATCCCCCAATGCTCATTTTTCCAGGCCTCTCAACTCCACCACTACTCTGTCTGACCTTTCTCAACATGTTTTCTCCTCCTGTTCTCCCTCCGCATTCCCCTTCAGGTATGGTCTCCATCAGCGTCATGCTAATTTTTTTTGTTTTTTTTTCCTCTCTGACATTCTTCACACCATACAGCACAGTTCTGTTTGCTGGCTTGGCTTGCTTCTGTGCTAGTCTTTCTGATCTGGGTCCGATCTGCACCTTTTCCACAATCATTGTGACATGTTTAGAGGTGCCCTGCATTTTCTCGCTCGCTATGCTTCTATTGCCTGATATTCCAAACAGATTGTACTCCATGGACTCCATGAGTTGTTCCCTCAGATTTTGCTCAACTTCTCTATCCCCCACCTTGCAGGCCAGCTATGGCATTCTTTTCCCTTCCCATTTTCGGCTGTCTCATGTCACACGCGGGTTGGTGCTTCCTATTCTCTGTGCCTTCTCTTTGTGGTCATGTTATTTTTTTACTCAGTTGGTGCTCCACTCTCTGACCCTCATCATCCGCTCTGGTTTGGAAGGCCTGTGCCATGATTTTACTTCTGTTCAGTTGAGGGGGATGCCTTCAGGTTTCCGACTGCTCCTTGACCCAGTTCTACATCTGTTGGATCATCGAATAGGTTACTAGGTCTGCTCCTTGTCGCCTACATACACGGGGCCTTCTATCTGTTGGCTTCTTATTGTTTAGGGTATGGGGGATGCTACGCATTCTGGCCCTTTGCTTTGATTTTGAGGGCCAGTGCTCTCATTTTATCTACCAAGGGGTTATGTGGTTTGGTGCTTCAGGATCCTATCTGGGGTGCATCCCTCGTAGGTGATTTGCCAAAGCTTCCTGCCTCATGGTGTTTCTCCTCTGAGTGCCTTTTGCACTGCTCACTACTTATTTTCATTGCTGCTCTGCATCTACCTGCCTAGTTCCCATCATTGTTTTCATATTTTCAGTCTGATTTTCCACCTCGGTCTCTGTCTGGTTTTTCTGCCCCACTCATCTGCCCCATCCAGCCTTGGTTACACCATATGCACTTTCTTCATTTCATCCTGACTGTGCTTCCCCTTCATGGGTGCTTGCCCTCTTCCTCCCATTCCCTCCGCCCTCCTTTCCTTTTCTTCTTTGCCTCTCCTTCTATGACCTCTGCTCTGTTTTGGGGGCTCCCTATCCTGCCATCCCACTATTCCCTCCTGCTACTACCATACCCTACTCATTCACATCGCCTAATATTCCCTCCTGCATATCGCCCTGCCTACATGTCTTCTCCTCCTCTGACCCTATTCCCTCATTCTAGTCAAACCTATTCAGATGTCCTCCTGGTACTGCCTACCTCACCATTGGCTGCCAGCTTCATCCGGCAGCTCTCACTCCTACCTTCATGTACTTTATTCCATTCCCAATTTGGCTCTCAATGGACCCGGTTGGCATGCACTCCCATAGTTACCAGTGACAGTAGCTTCCTTATGACACGAGCCTGGTTCTCCTTCACTCAGTTCAACCTCAGGGTCTACTGAGTCACATTGATGAATCGAGCATACCTCTCACTGGGTCTTATGCTACCTCATCGATCCGCTCTCCACTCACAGTCATGTCTTCCATGTCCATTGCTCCTTGGCTCAGGGATAGCCTGTAGATGACGGTCCCGCTCTGCACCCGTGAAGTCCACATCTAGAGCGTGGGAAGCTTGGAGCGGGGTCTTTTTCCCTTGCCCCTTAGCGAAAATGTCTTCACTCCAGGTGGACCTTCAGACATCTTCATCTCGGCGATGACTTTAGAAACATAGAAACATAGACTTTGACGGCAGATAAGGACCACTTGGCCCACCCAGTCTGCCCATTTCCCTACCTACTGGATAAGCTGCGGATTCTAGTTAACCAACAGCCTATTTCCTGCAACCCCCCCACTATAATTGCCTTATGTCTGTCCCATGCATGTTTGAATTCCTCCACTGTTTTAGACCCCACAACCTCTCCAGGAAGGCGGTTCCATGCGTCCACCACTCTCTCCGTGAAAAAGAATTTCCTCATGTAACCCCCCTGCAAATGGGGGTTCCCAAAAGACTTCCAGGAGCTTGCTTGAATGCTCCAAGCCTGAATGGTGTTTGGCATTTAAGCCATTTATCAGTGAGTGTTTTTAGAGCCTCTGGTACTGTCTCTTTAAGAGCTGTCTGCTTGCAGACATACTTAGTTTGTATGGGGGGACTGTGTGCTTCTCTGAGTACCACTCGAGCTGCTGCCAATTCACTTCATTTTTGCACTCCTAGTGAGTGCAAAGGAACTATCTGAAAGATGTAACTGTTTGCCAGAAATTATTTAGAGTAATAATGAAATTACAGTTTGTCTAACCTGCTTTCTTTGCAGTCAGAACTGTGTCTGCTAGTTCCCATTCTAGTTTTGAACTGCTGAACTGGACCAATCAGTGTGGGGTAAGCTAGCTCTACAATGGTGCCTTGGACTAATCAGAACTTGGACTCATAATCTGAGCCAGCCACAAGAGGATTGTATGGGCAGTGACTCTGGGAGATGTAGTTTAGACTTCAGTGCCTTTTTGGACCAACAGCAGCAGTCTATTATGAGTGACAGCCAATCCAGTCAAGAACTGGGAGGAACTCAAAGGAAGTGCCGGTTTTGTCAGTTGGGGTTTCAGTTGAGCTTTGGCAGTGAAGAAGGAAGGAGCCCTGTGCTTTTCAGTGTGCAGTTTTAGTCAAAAACGTGTGTAAGGCCCAGAGTTCGGTCTGCAGCTTGTGTAACAGCTTGTTAGGACTGAATCTGCCTGTGAAAAGAATCAAGGATCTCTGAAGAGTAAAACCAGGCTCACCCTGTAGAAGACTGGAGGAATTGCTGAAATTGCACTCTGTCTGTCAGGAACTGAATCTGCTGTGTGTTCTCCCGGTATTGTGCAGTAATTGCGATCGGGATACAGATGCAGCCTGCCTGGTATATGCTTTCTTTTATATGGATGTGTGAAGAGGTTTGTGTACCTCAAGTGAGCCCTGCTGACATTGAAGGACCCTATCTTATTTGGAGGTCGTGAGTACTAATTCAGGGTCGCTCCTGTTGAATTGCCACATTAAATCCAAATGGAATTACTGTACTGCTGACTGTTTAATTCTCCTTTTCTCTGTGTGAAGGGCCCTACCAGCTGCCACGGTTTGACTAGCCACTAGGGCTTGGAGTACCCAGGGACAGTAACTGATAGGAAGCCTGTGCACAGAGCCATAGGTAGATTATTAGAGTGATAAGCTAATTAACTGATTTCCCCTGTCCTTGTTATATCCCCTAAATAAATCAGAGCTGCTTGTTTCAGCAAAGTTATACTGCCTGAGGTATTTGTCTATGTTAAAGTACTGTACTGTGATTGTTGCACTGTATCTCATTTCACAGGAGGTCCCAGTGCCGGAACCAGACCTGGGGTAAGTGTATACTGTGAAGGTAATTCTGATATATTGTGTGGGCCACTAGTGGGAAGAAAGGGGTTGCAGTGTCCCAGAGGGCTGTGACCAAGTTAGTTTAACTATTGCAAACCCTGACCTCTGGGTGGAGGCACCGCCATTGGATCCAGGCCCCTCAACCTGTTAGTGGCAAATCAGGCAGGGGTAGTAGCCCCTGGGATAGCGCCATCTAGGGGTTACATCTTGGAGGCTCACCGCTGGGATTGTGTGTCCTCTAGTGGCCATATTTACTGAACCACTGTTAAGAAAAATGGGTACCCCGTGACAGAAGTGGCTGTGCACCGGCTGGTGGAGGGTGTACTGGGGAGGAGATCGACCCCCAAATGCTATGCTTATCCTGGACATCCCCTGGGTATCAATACGGACACTGTGCAGGAGTACTTTCCAAGGTGGAAGGTTTACAAAACCCTGTGGTGGTGGGTCGGCATGCTAATCTGCTCACCCACACTATCCTGGCCCTAGTAGAGTTTAAGGATCCCATAGATAGCTCCAAAGTGCCACAGACCATTACCCAGAGGAGCCCTCACTGCTTGGAGAGTGATAACTAAGGACAGTAAAGACCGGGGAATCAGCCCCACCACTATCTGAAACTTTTGAGGAGAAATTGCTGAATGGTTGCTGGGAGAGGAAAACTGTGGAGGACTTGAAGAAACTATTCTTGCCACCTGGGGTGTTCCTCCCCAACACCCTCTCCTGCTCCAGTGCCCGTAATGGTGGCTGAACCAATGCAGACTCCTATTTCTGCACCTGCCATTAGTCACGACTCTACCAAGGTTGAGGATCTTCTCTGGCACCCTCCCACCCCAAGGGGAGGATGACTGGGAGACCTGGATAGACTATGTTGCCCCACGTGCTAGAATGGCAATGCTCGGAAGGCAAAGCTAAAGAGGGTTAGTGAGAGCCTCGAGGTCCTGCCCTCTACCATCCGTGCTAAACGGGCCAGTAACCCTGAAGCGACTGCACAGGCCTATCTTGAGGCCTTGGAGAATGTATGTGGGAGCCCAGATTCTGATGAGGACCTATGGTGGAGAGTAAGAAATGCACAACAGTACCAAGGGAGTTGTTGTCTGTGTATGTCTCGGCTGGAAAATTGTTGCAAGAATGCCTCAGAAAGGGTAGTTGCCAGCGATTGAACTGGACCGAACCAGACTGGACAGAATCTTAAGTCTGCCCCCTTCTCAGAACTGCTGTTGCTTCAGTTCACCTAGCAACTGACTGGAATCCCACCTCCTATGATGAGTTAATGAGAGAAATCTGAGGAGTTGAGAAAAGGCGACCTCGGGAGGTACCTGCACCAACAGCTGTGGCTACGACCCGAGTGACTGAGGGTGACCCATCAAGTGAAGTTCAGGGCAGAGGTTGACAGTCAATGAGTGCTCTGACAAGGAAAAGATATGCCACAATGGGCGAACTGTTGAGAGAGATCCGGGAATTCAAAAACAGTCCCTTTATGAAGGCCACGCCTGCAAGTACAGGCCCTGACCTATATCCGACTGCATCTGCTATGGGGTGGGGGTACCCACCATGTATCTCCTGCTGATAACAGCTCCAAACTCAATTCCTTGACCATGGAAGTGGAGAAACTGGACGAGATGTCTCCAAATGCTAATCACGCGAGAGAGATGGCACCCAGGTTTCCAGTTAGTAATACCCCGCCTGGCTCCCAGTGTGGCGCCTGCCAGCTCAAACTCCAGAAAGTATGTTTTGCTATAATTGTGGGAAAGATGGGCACATGAAAAGGAATGCCAGTCCCCAAAAGACACTGACAAAGTTGCATATAGGCTACAAGGAGAGCTTCGGAGAAGAAATCAGTGGTTAAGAGGTGCACCACATGATCCCAGTGAGGGCACCAAAATGCTAATTCACGTCCTTTGTGGCAAGGTCAGTTGCCCAGGCCCCACTACCGCCTCTCCAGACTGGTCCAGAATAGTGGGTCCCTCCATGGAGACCACTGTAAAGGTGAATGGAGTGTCTACAAGAGCTGTATTAGACAGTGGCTCCCAAGTGACAATTATGTTCCAGGATTGGTATCAGAAGCATTTGTCAGACGTACCCTTACAACCATTAGAAGGACTGCATGTATGGGGTTAAGTGAGAAGCCTACCCTATTCGGGTATATCCGAATTTGGCTGTCTTTCCCCACCTCCGTGGCTGGGTGGCGAACAAGTAGAGACCCTAGCCTTAGTGTGTCCCCCAGGACTGTATGATGGTGTCCCTTTGTTGATTGGAACAAATGCTCATATGTTCGGAAGGCTGGCACAGTTGTGTTATGAAAAACAGGGGTCAAAGACTAGTAGAGCTTTAAGAGTTCCGGCTTTAATTAAGAAGGCCTATGAGGCACAGAGAGATGCTGGAAAAATAGAACCAGAGGAACCGGTCGAATTGTATGGAAGAAGGATCCTGAGTCTCTGATCCTGGCCAAATGCCCAGTGTACCTTACAGGAGAGGTTCGTATCAGAAAGGATGTTAAGAATAAAATATTAATGTTGGATGCACCAGGCGATGGAAAATTGCCAGAGGGACTGCTGGTCGAAGCTTCAGTATTTTGCCCGCTAGAGCCATGCTTATGCCAGAAGGGTAATGGTCCAAGTTCATAATGTGTCTGAAAGAGACATTCGAGTAAACAGAGGTTGCATCCTGGCTAATGTGCATTGTGCAGACACTGCAGTGCTGCCCAGCAGCAAGAGTTCGAGGAAGAATGACAGAGTAACGCCTGACTTGTTTGATTTCGGCGACTCCCCGCTGCCAGCTGAATGGAAAGTGAGGATCAGTGAGAAGCTTGCCCAGAGAGACCAGGTGTTTTCTTTAAAGGAATGGCATGTAGGATGCGTACAAGGAGCTGAGCACAATATCCGGCTGCATGACGAAAGACCATTTCGTGAGAGGTCTCGACGCCTGGCACCTGCTGACATAGATGATGTGAGGCGGCATCTGCAAGAGATGTTAGCTGCTGGTGTAATACAAGAATCCAGAAGCCCTTATGCTTCCCCATTGTGGTAGTGAGGAAAAAGAATGGAACAGTAAGGATGTGTGTGGTTGCGCACCTTAAACCGGCGGACTATCCCTGATCAGTACACAATGCCCGCATTCAGGATGCTTTGGACTGCCTAAGCGGGAGCAAGTGGTTCTCTGTGCTGGATCTCCGCAGTGGGTACTACCAGATCCCGATGGCCCCAGAGGACCGTGAGAAGACGGCCTTTATCTGTCCGCTTGGCTTCTATGAATTCATGAGGATGCCTCAAGGGATTTCAGGTGCCCCAGCCACTTTTCAACCCATTGATGGAGCGTGCAGTGGGGACATGAACTTACTAGAGTGCCTGGTATACCTAGATGATGTTATTGTGTTTGGCAGCTCACTGGAGGAACATGAGAGCAGATTATTTAAGGTATTGGACCGACTGGAGGACTTTGGCCTTAAACTGTCCATTGATAAGTGTCAATTCTTTCAAACATCAGTAAAGTATGTGGGACACATAGTATCCACCGAGGAATAGAGACCACCCAAGTAAAGTTGAGGCCTTGACCACCTGGCCACAGCCCAAAAATCTAAAAGAACTGCAAAGATTCCTGGGATTCTGTGGTTATTATCGGTGCTTCATCAAGGACTATTCAAGAGTGATCCGCCCTTTACTTAACCTTACTCAAGGGTATCCCCAACCCACAAAAATACCAAAGTCAAGCGTCCCTCAAGACTGAAAGAGTGTATTTTCATCCGAGTGAAGTATTTGGGGCCGCTGGACTCCTGATTGTGAGACTGCTTTTCATGAGATCATATATCAACTTACCCATGCTCCAGTGCTGGCCTATGCCGATCCAAGAAAACCTTACGTCCTGCACACTGATGCTAGGCTTGCAAGGGTTGGGGCTGTGTTGTACCAAGAGCACGAGAATGGCCTGAGACCAGTGGCCTTTGCCAGTGAAGCCTGACCCCATCCGAAAAGAACTATCCTGTCACATAAGTTAGAGTTCCTAGCTTTGAAGTGGGCTATTGTTGACCAATTCCATGAGTACTTGTATGGGGCTAAAATACTAGTAAAACTGACAATAATCCTTTGACCTATGTGCAGACCTCAGCTAAGTTGGATGCCACTGGCCATAGGTGGCTTTCTGCATTATCTACATATGACTATGCTCTCGAATACCGAGCAGGTCTGAACCACATAGATGCTGATGCTCTCTCCGGAGGCCTGTTCCCAGAATGATTGGGTCCGATTGGCAGAACCTGACATTCGGGCACTCTGCGAGAAGTTTGACAGGGAGGAACAAATGTCCACGGACGCAGTGGGACTGCATGGTGGATTGCTTGGGAGCCTCTGAGAATTGCATACCTGCTGCTTATTGCCACTTTTCTGCATAGACATTGGTGCACTGCCTCAGCTGGACAATGACAGTATTCATGCGGCTCAATCCCGACGATCCCATGATCAAAGCAGCTTTAGAAGCCCTCTATGCAGGAAAAGATGTGTCCAAATTACGCTCCACTGATTTGAGAACTGCACTGTTATACAAAGAAGGTCCTAAGTTGAAACTGATCAATAAACTGTTATACAGAGAAACAGTAGACAGAGGGGACAAGTAGACAAACAACAACTAGTGCTGCCCACTGCCTTCGAGACTCAGTACTGAGGTCCTTGCACAACCACATGGGGCACCTTGGTATAGACAGAACACTTGACTTGGTGAGATCCAGATTCTATTGGCCTAAGATGGGGGCTGATGTGGAGCAACACATTCGAACTTGTAGTCGCTGCTTACAGAGGAAAGCTTTTCCCCAGAGGGCTGCCCCCCTTGTTAACATCACCACCAGTGCACCCATGGAGCTGGTCTGTATTGATTTTCTGAGTTTGGAGTCAGATCAAAGAAATATCAGTAATGTGCTGGTGGTCACTGACCATTTCACGAGATATGCCCAAGCTTTCCCACCAAAGACCAGAAAGCATCCACTGTGGCCAAAGTACTTGTAGAAAACTTTTTGTTCACTATGGGGCTCCACAAAGAATCCATTCTGATCAAGGGAGACTTTGAGAGTCGTCTGATCAAAGAGATGCTTTCTCTGTGGGAGTGCGAAAGTCCAGAACCACTCCTTACCACCCCCAGGGGACCCAGCCCTGAACGTTTCAACCGCACTTTGCTAGATATGCTAGGCACCCTGCACCCAAAGGACAAGCCTAGATGGAGCCAACAAATTAGCACCCTGGTACATGCTTATAACTGCACCAAAGTGATGCCACTGGATTCTCCCCTACCACCTGATGTTTGGAAGAGAAGTCGACTACCAGTAGATGTGTGTTTGGGGTCTCTCCTGATGGGGTTCAAGCTGACAACTATTTACAGTATGTGCAAAGTTAAAGGCCCAGCTAACTCATGCGTACCAACTGGCTCAAACCATGGCTGCCAAAAGAAATCTGGCAACAACAAAGAAAGGTATGATAAAAAGGTGAAAGCACAGGAACTCCAGGAGGAGATCGGGTATTGCTAAGAAATCTGGGACTGCATGGCAAGCACAAGATTGCTGATAGATGGCACCATCTCCCTCACATTGTAGTGGGCAAACTAGATGATCTGCCAGTGTACAAAGTAAGGCCTGAGAATAATTCAAAAGATGTAAAACAATGCATAGAAATCATTTACTGCCCATTGGACAAATCTTAATTGAGTCTGAGCCCTAGAAGATGCCCCTCTGGACCAGTGACTAGAGCTGCTGCTAAGAAAGATCAAGAAAGTCTGCACCTACAGAAGCAAAGTTAAAGTGTTCCCTCCACAAGTCCCAGTTGAGCATGACTGTCAGTCCATATCGGAAGAAAGTGAGAGTGACTTTGAATACTATCCTTCTTACGAACTGAGTCAATTGTTTGGGCAATCCCTAGTAAATACTGGAGACAAAGCTGGGCCTTCTGGACTGTCTAAGCCCCAGCTTCATCCCTGGAGCCAATGCTCCCAGAAAGTGAAGTGCAAAGCATCAGATCAGATGAAATGGAATCATTGTGCATGGTTGAACTGTTTGAGCTTTCAGGGGAAAATGATAGATTAGGGCAGACTGGTGATACACCGAACAAGAGAGTATTTTGAGTGCCCTGACAGTCCACTGCCAGTGTCCGAAAGCTCTCCATGCGAGCCAAATGTTGTGGACTCAGAAACTGTAACACCTGGGAGCTGAAAGTGCCCCAAGTTCCAGCCTCTCTACCCCCATGGAGACTCCCCTGACAAGTGAGGACAATGCTGAAAATGAGGCTCAGAGTGCAGAGACTATAACAGTTCCCCTAGAAAGACTGGTCGAGCTGTAAGCCTGTGGTGCACCTCAGTTATGATTCACTTGGGAAGCCTGTGGACTTGCCTCTCAATGTTGTCCATAAAGGAGTGTATGTGTCCCCGAGCTCATTGCCCAAACTGAGCATCAGTGCTAACTCCAGTTACTTGTGTTACCCTTTCATATGGTGCCCTTGCCCCATCCAGCCCCAAGGTAACTGATAGGAAGGCCTCTCTTCAGGTTTCATGTACAAGAGGTAATAACTTGAGTTATGGTACAATGTGTATGTAATACTGTGTAAAGAGTGACGACTGCAATGTTTCAGAAATGTGGTCTTGGTAAATGATATATTGACTGATGATTACATATGCGAGCCTAATGCAAATGTATATGGTTGCAGTTGAAACTTATGGGGGTACTTGTTTGATGGATCGTCAAGCTTTTCCAGGCCAGGAAGGGTGTAACCCCCTGCAAATGGGGTTCCCAAAAGACTTCTAGGAGCTTGCTTGAATGCTCCAAGCCTGAATGGTGTTTGGCATTTAAGCCATTTATCAGTGAGTGTTTTTAGAGCCTCTAGTACTGTCTCTTTAAGAGCTGTCTGCTTGCAGACATACTTAGTTTGTATGGGGGACTGTGTGCTCTCTGAGTACCACTTGAGCTGCTGCCAATTCACTTCATTTTGCACTCACTAGGAGTGCAAAGGAACCCATCTGAAAGATGTAACTGTTTGCCAGAAATTATTTAGAGTAATAATGAAATTACAGTTTGTCTAACCTGCTTTCTTTGCAGTCAGAACTGTGTCTGCTAGTTCCCCATTCTAGTTTTGAACTGCTGAACTGGACCAATCAGTGTGGGGTAAGCTAGTTCTACAATGGTGCCTTGACGAATCAGAACTTGGACTCATAATCTGAGCCAGCCACAAGAGGATTGTATGGGCAGTGACTCTGGGAGATGTAGTTTAGACTTCAGTGCCTTTTTGGACCAACAGCAGCAGTCTATTGTGAGTGACAGCCAATCCAGTCAAGAACTGGGAGGAACTCAAAGGAAGTGCCCGGTTTTGTCAGTTGGGGTTTCAGTTGAGCTTTGGCAGTGAAGAAGGAAGGAGCCCTGTGCTTTTTCAGTGTGCAGTTTTAGTCAAAAAACGTGTGTAAGGCCCAGAGTTCCGGTCTGCAGCTTGTGTAACAGCTTGTTAGGACTGAATCTGTCCTGTGAAAAGAATCAAAGGATCTCTGAAGAGTAAAAACCAGGCTCACCCTGTAGAAGACTGGAGGAATTGCTGAAAATTGCACTCTGTCTGTTAGGAACTGAATCTGCTGTGTGTTCTCCCGGTATTGTGCAGTAATTGCGATCGGGATACAGATGCAGCCTGCCTGGTATAGTGCTTTCTTTATATGGATGTGTGAAGAGGTTTGTGTACCTCAGTGAGCCCTGCTGACATTGAAGGACCCTATCTTATTTGGAGGTCTGAGTACTAATTCAGGGTCGCTCCCTGTTGAATTGCCACATTAAATCCAAATGGAATTACTGTACTGCTGACTGTTTAATTCTCTTTTCTCTGTGTGAAAGGGCCCTCACCAGCTGCCACGGTTGGACTAGCCACTAGGGCTTGGGTACCCAGGGACAGTAACTGATAGGGATAGGCCTGTGCACAGAGCCATAGGTAGATTATTAGAGTGATAAGCTAATTAACCTGATTTCCCCTGTCCTTGTTATATCCCCTAAATAAATAGGAGCTGCTTGTTTCAGCAAAGTTATACTGCCTGAGGTATTTGTCTATGTTAAGTACTGTACTGTGATTGTTGCACTGTATCTCATTTCACAGGAGGTCCCAGTGCCGGAACCAGACCTGGGGGTAAGTGTATACTGTGAAGGTAATTCTGATATATTGTGTGGGCCACTAGTGGGAAGAAAGGGGGGTTGCAGTGTCCCAGAGGGCTGTGACCAAGTTAGTTTAACTATTGCAAACCCTGACCTCTGGGTGGAGGCACCCGCCATTGGATCCAGGCCCCTCAACCTGTTAGTGGCAAATCAGGCAGGGGTAGTAGCCCCTGGGATAGCGCCATCTAGGGGTTACACTCACATTACCCCTGAGCCGTCCCCCCTCTAACTTTAAATTGTGCCCCCTTGTTCTTACACATCTCTTTTTCTGAAAGATGCTACCCTCCTGGACTTTGTTGATTCCCTTGAGGTACTTAAAAGTTTCTATCATGTCCCCCCGTCCCTCCTTTCATCAAGGGTATACATATTAAGCTCTCTCAGTCTCTCTTCATATGGTTTCTGATGTAGACCCTGCATCATTTTAGTTGCCCTCCTCTGGACTGCTTCCATCCTGTCTATGTCCATGCGTAGATGAGGTCTCCAAAACTGCACGCAGTACTCCAGATGGGGTCTCACCAACTGTCTGTATAGAGGGACAACCACTTCCCTTTTTCTACTTGTGATGCCCCTCCCTATGCTTTGGATGTAGAATTTATGACTTCCAGCTGTGAGGGGTGGGGCTCTCATCAACAGAGTCCCTTTGGCTGCCTGAGCAGATTCGGAGGTACCCTCTTCACAATTCTCCACCAAGACTGCTTCTAGTTCTCCTGGTCTGTTTCGTAGGCTCACATAGGCCAGCTGAGTGCCTCAGCAGACATATCTCTCCTCTCGTACTTTTGAGCATCTAGTTGCAGAGAAATCACTCACATCCATTAACAGATGTTCATTTAGAAGGAGAAGGACAGAGTGAGAGCTTCTTCTAAATTGGAATATTTTCCTCTTCCCTCGATCTTGACTCTAAATTGCAGTAGCTGAGCCGTCACTAACCAAAACGTTCTTCAGTCTGGAGGGAAGACAATCTAGGCCTTGGATCCCCCAGAGGTTTTCTCCTCAAAGGGTTTTTTTCCTCTCCTCCATGCCAATGGTCATATTAGTCAGGGTTAGTGCTTTCATAGGTTTCGTAGTTAGGTTCCGCTGTTGGATGGAGTCAGATGGTGGCCCTGGCTGTTCTCTCCCTCCTTAGGAAGTCTGCCCTTCTGCATCTGGTCAGATTTCCTTTTGTTAATTGTCCTAGCCTTATATCGTTCTTCTCCTGTCCTTCCTATCTTTGTCTGTCACATTTATTCCAGTCTAGATATCTTTTGATTCATCGCCTCTTCGATGCTCAACACCCTTTTGGGTATTCTTTTTGGGCTTCTTCCTAAGCTACCTTTAGCCAAGGGAATTATTTCCACAGCACCTATGGGGGGGGCCCCCTCCTATAGGGTTTCTTGCATTGTACCCCTACAGGGTGGTATATCCCACAGACAGAGAGGCGAACAGCCACAATGTATCAAAGTCACACAAGCATACATCTCATCCAGTTACATAAGCACAACTGAATGGAAGACTTTAAGCCTGAGGTTCAGTGGGTGGAGCAACAATGTCACTCCCCTATCAGGCCTTAAAAGGCCACTCCTCCTGGACTGTTCCAGGATTCATTTCTCGTTGCCTCACCATCTACCCTTCCTTCTCCTCCAGTAGCTAGTCTCTCTTTTCCATGGGCTTTTTCCTTAGCTACCTTTAGCCCAGGGAATTATTCCCACGGCACCTATAGGCAGGAACCCTCCTCTAGGGTTCCTTGCATTGTACTCATACAGGGTGGTATATCCCATGGATAGAGAAGCAAACAGCCACAATGTATCAAAGTCACACAAGCATACTTCTCATCCAGTTGCGTAAGCACAACTGAAACTCTGTTATATACAGGTGTGAATAAGGGCCCATGTATAATGGAGTTTGATTTAAGCAACTTTCACTAAAATTCTAAAAATGCCTCTCATGCCAGCTGTTCTGCTTTCTCACACCCTGTCCTCATGCTGCGAGGTCACTTGCCCTGCCTCACTCAAACCGCCAGTGTGAATGACAGAATTCCTTCACAAAAAACAGAAAATAATGCAGCATTTCTCACAGTAAATTTTTAACACAGAAAACAGTTTCATTTTTAGGCAGAGCACTACAACCTGTGTGTATTAGCTCGTGCCATAGTAAGGTGACCGTGACGTGACTCATGGATACAGAAAGCTTAAAATTCACCACTCTGTGGGTGTAGCAGTAGTATTGTGCAAGGTTGCTGTTTAAAGTGTTGGGCAGCAGACACCATAACTTGCACAGCCGTACTGCTTGAAACGGGGCACAACATAGCCACACCAAGAAATAGATATTTGCTAGTTCTGTGTTATCATTAACCCGGCCAAGCAAAATATATTTGCATGAAACCAGGGGAATTGTGTGGTCAGTTTCCCTGGTATTAAACCTGAGAGTACTGGGAGTTGTAGTTTCCTAGTATTCACTAGGAACTACAAATGATGTCTGGGTCCTGTAAGAAAATTGTTAACTTAAAAAAAAACAACTGTACCAGTTAATATAAAAAATAAAACATGGAGAAGTGTCTAAACTCAGATTTTATGCACACCCTTAGTGCACGATGCCCTAATAAACCCCTCAAATTTAACCATCAGGGATTATGGGTCATTGCACACCTCGGGTGTGCATATAGGCCTCATTATACACTCTTCCCCATGCATTATTCTATATTTATAATCCAGACCAAATAAATAAAAAAAAAGTTATTTCAATTTTTCTGTAAGAATACAATGTAAATTTATATCAATTAAGCAATACCATCTTCTCTTGATGGTACTTCAGTCAAAGCGGGCCTTATATTCATGAAAAAACACCCTGTTTTAATACAGAAAATGCATCTGTAATAGTGACTGATTAGCCTAAAGAAGATTTTTTTTTTTTTACAAACACTCACCATTCTAGATAAATTCAATCAGCGCTGTCCAGTTTCTCAGTGTCTTATTTATTCTTTCCCTGTAAGAAATGTACACTTCAGTTAAGGGACTAGCTCTGTGTGGCCAAAATTTAATCACTAGAGTATTTTGTTAAACTACAGGGGTGATCATAGAAACTGTCCAACAGTGCACAAAATGTGTAAGCAAAACAAGAAGAATCACATTGTTTAAGATTAGTTTCCACCTCAGTAAGCAGGCAATTGTTCTGCTACTCATGTGTTCTGGTAACATTGAGCTTAACCCGGGCCTTTTCCTACAGTGTCCGATGCCTTCTAACTTTGTTAAGCTGTCAGGGCTAAAAAATCGTGACAATCAGTGTCTGCAGCCTAGTCAATAACCTGGATGATGTAAAATCTGAACCTGCCTTACCAAACCTGACATACTCCTTATTGCAGAAACGTGGCTTATCAGTGGCTCTGAACTATTAAATCATCTTGCCAAATTTTGTAGTACAGATAACAATGAAACAATAATCCTAGGGGATTTGAATTTATATTGACTAATTCCTAAATCTAATGAGCTCAAACTGCTGTGTGTTGAGTTGGGTTTACACCAACTAATCAAAGGATGCAATAGACCTAACCTGAAGAACACTGGCTATCATACTCTCCAAAAGGCCTCAGACAATCTCATATACTGCTGTCTTTGATAATGACTGCAGTGACCACAGTGCTCTGGCCCGTGTTAGAGGTCCAAACAAAATCTACATAAAGCCTACCTTTCATTACAAAAGGCGGCTCTCCCGTTTCTCTGAGCCAGTTCTTTCTCCGAGATCCAACCAACATTATTTATCAACAGTTCTACTTAGCTCCCTCAGTGCATAAAGCTGCAGAGCTCCTAAATCACCAGTCAAACTCTGTTATTGACAGACATACCCCCTAGTAAAACTAAGGGTCAAAAAGAACAACTGCTCATGGTTCACCCAGGATCTAAAGGAGGCCTTAAACATTTGGAGCCTAACAACTGATAAATCGGCTGTTTCTCCTAGTACAGAGATACCTGTCTATGCTCCAAAGGGTTAAGGGATAGGGATAATCACTTGGCCACAGCCAGTGAAACTAAACTTCCACAGGACTTGACTGTTTTCAGGTAAAAAACGAATCACCACACAAAATTAATCTGATTAGTCAAATCTAATTAGCTGACTCTCTTAGAAACCCACTAAAAAGACTCATCTAAATTCTTGGATAACAGTTATTTATTTATTTGTTTATACATCGGTTTACAATCTTTGAGCCAGAGGCTCGTTTCCAAAGGTACCTCGTCACAAAGAGGACACATACAGTACAACATTTAATTACACGTTGCAGTTAGAGCTTTTACATCATTGCGGTTACCGTCTTGGTAGATATATGCAGTTATATCTTTGTTACAATATGAGTGTTACAGGTTTGGTATTCACAAGCTAGTACAGTAGTTGGGAACAGATTGAGAGATAAAGCATACATTGGTAGTGCAGACAGGTAGTCTAGAACGGAGACAGCAAGAAGTGAATAATACAGGTGGTAAGGGCACAGTTGGTGATAAGTTTGGTCGGGGAGCCACTCAGAGAGTGTTGTCAGTTAGTTTGTTGAAGAGCCACTCAGAGAGTTTTGCAAGGGCATGGTGTGCTAGATCACCTATGGACAAGCACAGAGGCAGTATAGCGCAGTGGTCTAAGGCTCTGAGCTACAAATTTGGTGACATCCAGCAGACCAGACCTGGGTTTGAATCCCACAGCTTCCACTTGCATACTGTGTGGCCCTGAGCAAGTCACTTAACCTCCTTGTGCTCCCAGGTCGCTCCTGTAAAAAAGCTTTCAGCTTAGTGTGCTATACCTGGTTAAACAACTAAATAAGCACAGCTACGCATGTTAAATAGCTGACTCCGAAGTGTGGTTTTGAAGTTAAACTATGTGCTTCCTTTTAGTTCTCAGTTGATCTTTGAATAGATTTTTTTTGGCCAATAGAATTTTGACAACTTTTTTTTTTTATCTGTTTTTTATGTATGATCTGGGTGTTAATAGAATGCATTCTTCCAAAACAACTGGCATTAGTTTCTAATGAAGGACTCGATACAGTCCAAAAGCTAAAGCAGCACCTGTTTTCTTTTGTAACATCTGGCCCCCAGAGGCCAGTGAAATAAGTGTCAGACATCTGTCCCCAGGCCTTGTGATTCCTTGTTTATCACTCCTTCTCCCTATTACCCCTCCTACCCCTTTTCCTGAACTGTTCATATACATACTGTATAATAATGTATATTGACAATGGTGTTTTTCTTAGCTTCTTGCATATTTGCCTTATAGACCTTGCCTAATACTGTACTGTTTTATGACCTCTTCCACATTGTATTCCTTGATTGTACACCCATCTTTTTCCTTTGTATATTGTTTACTTTTATGTGCATTTGTCCAGGTCCACTTTGCAAATGAGCTCATTCAATGGTGCTTCGCCTGGTAAAATTAAGATTGATTGATTGATTGATCCGTGTTGGTCCAATAAAAGGTACCCAAGCATCTCTTTTTTCCTGGATCTTTCATCTAAATTCTGGAAGGCAATGAAGACAATGGAAGGTGGGGTGGTTCATCCGCTTTACCAAAGCAAATTATGGTGGATGGTAAAACAATAATCTTGGACAAGCAGCTCATTGTGAAAGAGCTTATCTTTCACTTTATTTGTTCTGGCATGGCCTTCGATGCTTCACCTGCTGCTGCCTTCCCACTTCCAAATGTGGCTAAAACCCCCAGACACCAGCAATCATGCACAGTTTTATTTTTAGACTGTCACCTACAAGCAGGTAGAAGACCTGCTTTTAACCATAGACCTGAAAAAGAGCCCCAGTGCTGACAAATTAGAGCCTTTCTTCATATGAGTCGTTTTTTCTGTGTTGACTGCACCATTATCTCACCTTTTTAGCCTCTCATTAACCAGTAATGAAATCCCCACCCTCTGGAAAATTGCTCACATCATAGCACTTTTCAAATCTGCTGACAAAGCTATTGTGAATAATTATAGGCTGATCTCAATTCTCCCTTTCCTGGCTAAGGCACTAGAGAAACTAGTTAATGACGAGCTGTGGGACTATTTGTCCAACAACATCGTAATCACTCCAATCCAATGTGGCTTCAGCGCTATACACAGTACTGCTACCGTGCTAGTCAAAGTAACTGATGACTGGTTCTCTGCTCTCGACCAAAAGCTCGCAACAACAGCCATCTTTCTTAATCTTAGTAAGGCCTTCAACATGGTAGACCACCACGTGCTGCTCCAAAGCTCTCTGAAATAGGAATTAGCCCTACTGCTCTGCCCTGTACACCTTAGTTGGGTATCCACCAGAAGGAAATAAAAACGGTACATGTGGACCTACAAGGTCCATAGAATCGATGTGTCCTTTTTCAAGAGGACCTCTAGTCTCTATAATCTGAGAACTTATAACCTTATTCTCCTAGAGGTCACAAGGCATGCATCCAAGTATGGTAAGACGGCCTTCAGCTGGCTTGCCCTTACATGATGGAATAAACTACAGTCCTCACTTCAGCTAAGCTTGTTTGTTAGGCTGCATTCATTCAAACTGTTATTAGAAATGCAGTGCGCTGTTCAGTGCATTTGCCGCTAAGTTTCCCCTTGTCATTTTGTACTTCAAGCGCAGTATTTTTATTTATTGTACTTTAGACTGCTATTGCTGGCCTCTGTTGCATGCCTGCTACTCTGCTACTTGTATAATCTCCATGTACTACTTTGTATTGTCTACTGCGCAACACTGCTGACTATGTTTTGTTCTTTTGTCCTATCTGGGACCTCGTTACAAATGAGCACTGCTCAATGGAGCTTTTTTTTCCTGGTTAAACAAATAAATAAAAAAGAAGCCTCCCTGGCTAGACAAGCAATTGAGAGATGCAATCAGGAGAAGTTTCAGTGTATGCAAGGGAGAGCAGAATGAGGCCAACAAGGCAGAGTATCAGGAAAAGCTAGAGAAAATAAATGAATGTTTGTAATGGTTTTTAATGATGCATTTGCTACGTAAATATTTTACTGTATTGTGTTGTTTATGCCTCTTGTCCTGACTTCCCTTGAAAATGGGCAGATTTGTGCTCATGTCTGTAGTTACAAAACAAAAATGAAAATGAAATTAAAAGGAAGGAACTAATTAAAAGGGTGAAAATGAAAACATGACTAAGGATAGAAGGGGACTCAAAAGAACAACACAACTTTTTTCAGGTACATAGGAGAAAAATGTCAAACAAGGGACAGCACAAAAAGAATGAGGAAAGACAGAAACAGTGTGGAGGAAGATGAAGGGAAGGCAAACTGACTGAATAAGAACTTCTGAGCTGCATTTATAATGGAGGCTACAGGACCAATCCCAGTAAGCATGATGAGTTACAATCAACAGTCTGTTAAGAGCAACAGACTGCCACAGGTTAGAGACAGGGATATACAGCGCAACAGAGAGAGTGCTGAAGGGTCTGCAAGACATTAACATCAAGTCCCCAGGGCGAGATGGACTGCACCAAAGGGTGCTGAAGGAGACGAGACAGGCCCTGGAAGCACCCTTGACAGACCTGTTCAGTAAGTCCCTGGCAACAGGGAAGTTTTGGTGGACTGGAGGGTAGTGGACATGGTCCCCTGCACTGGGGTGTGGATAGGGAGAACCAGGGGAATTACAGACTGGTGCCCCTTACATCAATAACAGGCAATCTTCTAAAGACAATAGTAAAAGAACAGATGGTTAACTTCCTGGTGGAAAACAGGCTTATGAATAAGAAACAACATGGATTAAGAAGAGGCAGGTAATTTCAAATTAACTTTTTTTGTCAGTGACACTGATGGTGGGTAGGGGCCAGGAAGTTGACAGCTTATATCTGGACTTCAGCAGTGTTTTTAACTCAGTGTCATATAGGATGCCAATAAAAAGGGTATGGTAGGAAACTTACTGGCGAGGGGAAGTGCAAAGACGGAACTGGTCGATCAATAGGATACAGAGAGTAGCCCTCAATGGAAAGTTCTCTAATGTCAGGAGGGTCACTAGGGCATCACAGGGATCTGAAACAGAAGAGGTAGAATGGGCAGTGCAGACACAAGGGTGGCCAGCCCTGCTCACACTCAAACAAATCCAAAATGTTTGCATTGCAAAGAAAAATACATTGAATAGGTGCTTACAGTTGCTAGTGTCAAGTTTATTCAGAGAGATTTATGCTGGCAATGCTGGAGCTTCATAACATGCCCCCTTGTTGTAGAGCACGTTTTCTCTGAAAAATACTTCTCTCCTGTACATCATTTACCCTTGTGAGGTATTTAAAGGTCTCTATCTTATCCCTACTCTCTCTTCTCTCTTCCAGGGTGTACACATTTAGCTCCTTTACCTTTTCCTCATGGGGCTTTTGATGCAGATCTTGCACTATTTCTTAGCCCTCCTCTGGACTGCTTCCACTCTCTCTCTCTGTCCTTCCTGAGATGTGGTTTCCGGAACTGGACAGAGTACTCAAGGTGGGGTCTTAGCAGTGATCTTTATAGGGGGCAGCACCACCTCCCTCTTCCTGCTGGTGATGCCCCTTCCTATGCACCCCAGCATCTCACTAGCCCTTCCAGCTGCCTTGTCACATTGCTTAGCCACCTTTAGGTCATGCTGTATGATTACCTCTAGGTCTCCTTCCTGCTTGGTCTTTGTCAGTATCACTCTGCCTATTATGTACAGTACTCTCTGTTCCCAGGTTTTTATGGCCCCAAGTGCATTATTTTACACTTTTCTGCATTAACCCCAGCTGCTATACCCTTGACCACTCTCTCAGTCTTTTCAGATTCCTTGCCATCCCCCCCCCCGGAGTGTCCACTCTGTTGCAGATCTTGGTGTCATCCAGAAAGATGCAGATCTTTCCTTCCATTTCTTCCACAATGTCACTTATAAAGACATTGAAGAGGACTGGTCCCAGCACTGATCCCTGAGGTATCCCGCTGGTCACCCTCCCTTTCATAGAAACATAGACTCTGACAGCGGATAAGGACCGCTTGGCCCACCTAGTCTGCCCATTTTCCCTACCGGTTTCATATTTTCTCTACCTGTTTCACATATCGCAGATCCTAAATGATCTGCAGCTTACCCTCTCTTTCATATTGCTAGAGTTCCTTTATGTCTGTCCCATGTGTTTTTGAATTCCCCCTACCATTTTTGCCCCTGCAGCCTCTGCCAGGAGTCTGTTCCATGGATCCACTACCCTTTCTGTGAAAAAATACTTTCTCACGTTACCACTAAGTCTGCCCCCCATCTTCATATCATGGCTCCTTGTTCTTGAATATCTTTGAATATCTCTTTTTTTTGAAAGATGCTACTCTCTTCTACCTTATTTACACCCTTGAGAGGTATTTGAAAGTCTCTATTATATCCCTGCTCTCTCTCACCTCTCCTCCCGGGAATACAAATTGAGATCCTCCAGTCTCGCCTCATATGACTTTTGGTGCAGCCCCTGCACCATTTTTGTCACCCTTCTCTGAACCGCTTCTAATCGTCTGTGTCCTTCTGGAGATGCAGTCTCCACAACTGGACACAGTACTCTAGATGAGGTCTTACCAATGTTCTATACCGTGGCATCACCACCTCCTTCCTTCTGCTGAGCATCAGCAGCATCCTAGTTTTTCACAGTTCTGCCTAAGGGGAGGAGCGGCATCAGCCAGCAGCATCCTAGTTTTTCACAGTTCTGCCTAAGGGGAGGAGCGGCATCAGCCAGCAGCATCCTAGTTTTTCACAGTTCTGCCTAAGGGGAGGAGCGGCATCAGCCAGCAGCATCCTAGTTTTTCAAAGTTCTTCCTAAGGGGAGGAGCGGCATCAGCCAGCAGCATCCTAGTTTTTCACAGTTCTGCCTAAGGGGAGGAGCGGCATCAGCCAGCAGCATCCTAGTTTTTCAAAGTTCTGCCTAAGGGGAGGAGCGGCATCAGCCAGCAGCATCCAAGTTTTTCACAGTTCTGCCTAAGGGGAGGAGCAGCTTCAGCCAGCAGCATCCTAGTTTTTCACAGTTCTGCCTAAGGGGAGGAGCAGCAGCATCCTAGTTTTTCACAGTTCTGCCTAAGGGGAGGAGCAGCTTCAGCCAGCAGCATCCTAGTTTTTCACAGTTCTGCCTAAGGGGAGGAGCAGCATCAGCCAGCAGCATCCTAGTTTTTCACAGTTCTGCCTAAGGGGAGGAGCAAGGTGCAAGATGGCAGCAATGCTGAGCTGCAGCTTGTAAGCTCCTAATAGTGAGCACTTGCCCCGGAAAAAAGTTAACCTTTGTGCTCTCTCTCTCTCTCTCTCTCTCTTTGGAGAGCCACAAATTTGGTGTACTTGTTTTCTGGCTGTTTTGCTGACAACCAGAATTCCCCCAAAAATGTTAGTGTGCAGTTAGGGAGTTAGCTTAGGGTTTTAGCGTGTGGTAGGGCTAGTGAGTGAGCTAGTCCTGTGAGTTAGCTTTCTTGGTTTTTAGAAAGTTTTCTGAAACCTCAGCTCACCTACCTTCGGCATACACCCTGTAGGATTTAGTGCTGCCTGGGGACTCGACGACCTGGCTGGGTTTTTGTTCCCCAATTGCATAACTGTCCGACGTTAGTTATCAGTGTCAGACTGCCTGATTCACGGACCTAACTCACTGAATCGTCAGGCGAGGTATTTTTCTGTGGCAGAGTTTTCTTTCTGGACAAAGAGGCCGAGGACTGAGGACTTTGAGCTGAGGACTGAGGATCAAAAACTGTTCTAACCAATACTAGCTCTCTGCTCTCAGAATGGACAGTAGCTGTGGACCTTCAATCTCCCCAAAGGTGCTTCTTCAACATCTTCATGAAAGAGCCGACGGCGTAGTGTGGATCCTGCTTGCCGCCCGGAATGTAATCCTGGGAGAATGTGATGCTGAGGGTGCGTCTGCGAGTTGTGTCCCAGGGTATAAGCAGTGAATTGTGCTGACTTTCGACCTTCAGTGCCTTTGCTGCCAGCTTATTTGTCCGTGGATCTGAGTGTTTTGCATGTGCCCCATTAGATTATCAATTGAGGGCCGGACATCAGTTTCTGGCTTTACTCTCCAGTACCCCGGAACTGGTGGGAGCAGCTCTGTGCATACCCCGGGATTTATCCTACATGACTAGTGTCTTGGAAACTGGTTCAGCATTCTGCAGTGACTGGGGGTGGTGAGAGCCCTTAGCATCTAAGCAGTGGGCTGGAATTTTTCTTTTTCTAGTGGCATAATATTTTGCATTTAACTGTCTTAATTTGTCTTGTGTTGTAGGACCTTTGGTTGAGCTGTGAACAGTGTACTCCAACTTTTCAAGAACTTCTTCTGGACTTGTTAGTGCTCTTCTTGTGGGTGTGGGGTGGTGGGGGTGTTGATGGGCTTAAAAATGTTTAAGTTTAGGTATGTGTGTTGTGTATATGGTACTAGGTTAGTCTTGTTAGTAGTGTGTGGCTGGTTGAGTGAGTGTTTATTTAGTTAGTATTGTTTTGGGGACATTATAGTCAGTCAGGATGTGTTTGAGGAAGGTTGAGGCCTTGGGACGTGCCAGGATCGTGTATGGGGTGTCCCAGCTGCTCAATCTGTGGCCCTTTTCTGACCTCCCAGTTGCCACCATTACAGCGCGGCGCTGTTGGGAGGTCAGAATTAGAAGGAACTGCAGTGATTGACTCTGGCGAGGCACCTTGTGTACGTCGAGAGGGGGTAGAATAGGGATAGTTAGGTGCAGAAGGCGCCCTGGGGTGCATTGAGCCCAAGGGAGAGGCCAGACATGTTTGGTCCCCATCCCCAGGGTTCCCACCAGACCGAGTGGGCAGGTAGCCAGAGAGGCTGTATTGTTCACCAATCCCCTGTGTACTGCCAGATCGATTAGAACCAAGACCGCAATTATAGTGGACTTGGTTTTGTCAGTCGATCTGGCTTGCATTACTGAGGCCTGGGTGGGTGACAATGCTGGGTCGGTTTTTGAGGCTGCCATCCCTCCCCTTGGGTACTCTGTTGTGTACTGCCCCAGAGTGGAACTCAGGGGCAGGGAAGTTGCCATCTGTTTTAGATCAGAGCTGGGATTCACCATGCACCCAGTGAGAAGACCGGGTTCCTTTGAATGTGTGGCCGTTCGGGGGGGTCTGGGTGAGGTTGCAGAATTCTCCTAATTTATTGCCATCCTGGAGTGATGGGAGATTTTCTGCAGGAGGTAGCCAATTTAGTCATTGGCGAAACATCAGAGGCCCCCAGATGTTTAATTCTGGGGGACTTCAGTGTTTGGGCCGATGACAAATCATCTAGGCTTGTTTACAACTTCAACCAGACCATGTCATCACTGAGCCTGTCGCAGAAAGTTTTCTTCGTGACCCATCAGGGTGGTCACATATTGGACCTGGTCTTCTCCCTGGGGCTTGAGATTGAGAACCTCAAGACTGATCAGGTCAGTTGGTCTGATCATTGCACGGTGGAGTTCTCATTTGGGGTGCCACCCGAGAGCCTCCTCCTGCTGAGATGGTAAGCTACCGCCCTTTGAAGGATCTGACCCCTAGGGTTTTCTGGTAGTAGCTGATCTATCTAGTATGGACACTGCATGCGAGGGGACAGAGGCGGACATGGGGGGCATCCGATTCTGATGTTGGCATTTAGTTGGGTATTTTTGCCACATTCCGCAGCAATGTGCGTTGCGCAGTGCGCAGTACAACCTGGCGGTCTGACGGTTCCTCTCAAGTCTGACTCCTGTAGCTGCTGCTGCTCAGCCTCCTCCATTCACTGCTGCTGGGAGTCGGGAATTGGACCGCTGGCAAGCCCTTAGGTAATAATGTAGTAGTGGAGTCTGGACTGACTGTGTATGCTGGGGGGGGTAGGCTTGCGACTTGAGTGCGAATAGTTATACTTTAAGTTTACTTGCCATCCTAGTCCTCTCACCGGTTCTTCTCATCACTTCAACATCACTGAACTAAAAAGTATTCTTTCGGCTTAGCAGCTGCATGAGCTGAAGGAATACTTTTTAGTTCAGTGATGCTGAAGACATGAGAAGAAGAAGCAGCCCTCGAGGCTGCATGCATAAGTTTGTGAACATCAGGATGGGTGGGGTCATACTTCTTGGAGGGGAGTCAAGTGGAGAGGAGACGAGGACAGTTTAGGACCAACCAGGTCAGTCAGTGCCTGAGTCAGTGCTGTGGGGGGGGGGGGTTGGAGAAGTTCTCCCACTACCTACTGTCACTTTAAGAGTGCAAATAAAAAAAGAAAAATGAATGACTCAGAGTCGTGACGTGGGTCACCGGGGAGATGTACTGAGGGGCATGCGCAAGGCACTGTACCACGTGTGTTGTTATTCTGTTACACACGTGGTACAGTGCTGGTTCTGAAAGACCGTGCTCTCACGCTGGTGTGTTACTTTAGTGCGTGCTCAAAGGAGAGTCAGTCGGGAGGAAGGCGTTGCACTGGTGTTACTCTCATTGTCTATCTGGCTTGCCTGTTTTTGTTTGTTTGTTTGTTAAATTTTGTTGACCCAGTAAGCCCACTGGGCCTAGAAGTCCCTTTTTCAGAGGCAACCGGGGGGGGGGGGATACAGATGGTAAACAACTGAAATTGAACCAGATTAAGCTGTTGGTGGTATTGTTTTAGTGAATGAGGGAAATCTGGCCAGGACACTGGGGAAATTCCCCTACTCTTTTCGATAAGTGCCATGGGATCTTTAACATCCACCAGAACTACCACCAATGCAGGCAGATGGGATGACTCATCTGAAAGACGGCACCTCAGAAGTGCAGCACCCCTCTCATGCTGCACTACAGTATCTGATAATAGACTGCTGCAATAAATCAGTCTCAGTGGTCTCTCTCTCTCTCTCTCTGCTGTGCAATGCATGTGCACCACCTAGGGAATCGGGGGACTGGAGTGGAAGGGAGGAGGAGAGGGCCAGCCTCTGACTCGAGGGCTGAGAGACAGCCCGCTGCCCGGCTGTCTGATGTGAAGTGGACCTGGGTGGGAGAGGGGAGGCAAAAGGCAAGCTGTGATCATATTAACATGATTAATAAATATATATATACATATATATATATATATATATATATATATATATATATATATACACACATATATATATATATATATATATATATATATAAATATAAAATAAACATCAAAAGGATAAAAGGCAAAACATTTGCTGCTGCTGCTGCTTCTGATGATTTTGCAGGCCACAGGGATAGACTGAGCTAACCCAGGGCCTGTGTGTGCAGCTGCTATAGTGAAGAGAGGAGGAGAGGGAAGTAGCTATTTCTGAACAGCTGCCTTGGGAAACTTATACCCTAATGCTGCAGCTGCTCCTAAATATGAAGTAGGACACTACAGAGTTACTCAGACTATTTTTTCAGCTGTGTGCTACTTTGCTTAGTGTGCTGACTTGAGTACTGTGTATGACTGTTTTTTGACTCGTCTTTTTTTTTCCACAAAGATGTATGACCTTTCAGTAGTCTTAGGTCTGATTGACTGAGTGTAGAGCCTGTACACTGAGTTGTACCCCCCCCTCCATTTTGCTTGCTTTTGCCTGTCAAACTTTTCCCTCATTCTCAGCCAGTAGTGGAGTAAAATAAGGGTCCAGGGATTCTTATTTCAACTGTGTGCTGACCTGAGTGTGACTTTTTTGACATTTCCACAAAGATATATAATAAATAGACCTTTCATTCTGACTGAGTTCTGAGTTGTCTTGACAGACTTTCAAGCCTGTACATGGGGTTGTGCCCCCCCCCCCCATTTTGCTTGCTAGTACCTGTCAAACTTGTCCCTCATTCTCGTAGTATGATAAAATAAGGGTCTGTCCAGGGATTCTTATTTCAGCTGCGTGCTGACTTGAACGTGATGTTTTTTTGACATTTCAACAAAGATATAAACTCTGCAAACCATAATGCCTAAAACAAAAAGATGAAAGGTTATGTGTCTGGAATGTGGTTCAGTATTTGACAATGACTACAGAAACAAGCATAATTTAAAAATGCATAGTGAGCCCCTGAAAGCAAGGAGAGTTATTCGTTACAAACTACATACATCTCATCCAGGTATTGCTAGTTTTTTTGGTGGTACAAGTGGGACTTTTTCCATAACACAAGCATGTAGTGATAATAACCAGAGCATAAATTCAAATGTATCTTCAGATTCTGAGACGCCTTACTGTGGTGAAGGTGAACTACCTTGTCCATCAGTAGATATGTCAACAATACCAGCTACAGATACATCTGCAGCTGCTTGTTCTGAAGGTAGTACTGGTAGCAACACAATAATTGTTCATAGTTGTGCTGAAAAACCTGAAAATATTGTATACTCCCAGGCTGAGGATGTTGATGAAATAGAGGACCGGGTCCGGAACCTTGGCAGTGCCAACTCTGCATTTCTTGTTAATAGCACACATGATTCCATTCCCGAATATTTTGAACCCAACATGGACATAGACACTAGTGAGATAAATATGAATGACGTTGGTAGTCCAGATGCGCTACCAGTGCCAGTGTCCATTGACACAGATTATGAAAATGAAGAAGATGATGATGATGATAGTGAAACAGTTTGCCATGGCATTCCAAGTGCCAGTGGTCATGCCAGTTCGAACACGGTAACTGATCCTGCTGATCAACCACCAGTAATTCTGCCTTCCCTCAGATCACAATTCGTAAAGACAGGGCCCATGCAACCTAAACTAAATAAATACCCCATGAAATATAATGTTTCTGGTAAACAATTAGAACTTTTTGCAATGATTGGTACTATACCATAAATGAAATAACAGGCAAATGTGTTAAGCGAGACTGGTTAGAATACAGTATTGCCAAAAGTTCTATGTTCTGTTTTCCATGCATGGTTTTTGGAAAGACGAAATCACAGTGGGTTCAAGGGGGTGTTACAAATTTACGTAAAGCTCTTGAGTTAATTGTTACACATGAAAAGTCAAGTCATCATAGAGAAAATGTACTAGAGTGGTTATTGTTTCAAAATGAGAGTACACATGTGGATAAGTTATTGCGTAAGGAAGCAGAACAAGAAAAGGAGAAGAACGGAAAGATTCTCCGACCAATAATAAAGGCTGTTTGGTATCTTGCATCTCATGAGAATGCTTTGAGGGGCCATAGAGAATGTATTGACGAAGATTTTGGTGGGAAGTTTTTGGACTTAGTTAAGCTCATTGCTGAATATGAGCCTTCACTCCAGTCACATTTGCACACAATTTCTGAGTTAAGACACAAAGGTATAAAGACAAGAAAGCAATATCTGTCACCTACAATACAGAATGATATATTGCATGCAACTAGCGATCTAATAACAGATAAGATCATATATGATGCAAGACAGTCACCAGTTTACTCTATTATAGTTGATGAAACAAGTGATACCTCTCTGCAAGAGCAGTTATCTCTTGTTGGCAGATACTTTCTGCCTGATTTCTCAGTTGAAGAATGCTTCCTAGGCTTCTACTCCTTAACAAGCACCACTGGGAAAGGAATCTGAAAAACTGAAATCTGTTCTTCAAAATTATTGCAAACTTGATTTAAAGAAACTGTATGGTCAGGGGTACGATGGGGCAGCAAATATGTCAGGCCAATTCAGGGGAGTGCAGACTCGATTTAGAGAGATTTCACCAACTGCTTTGTATGTTTGCTACTTGGCCCATGAGCTGTCGCTCAGTTTAACTGACACAGCAGCAAACTGCAGAATAATTAGTGACATGTTTGCACAACTTCAGATTTTGTATTCAACATTTGCAAATAGTCCCAAAAGAACTGAGCATCTGAAAGAAGTGAGATGAGCGATGAACTTGGAGGCTGATGTCGGTGGTCATCAGCACCTCGTCTCCCTGTGCACAACTCGGTGCTATGCACAAGCATATCATCTAGATAGAAGCATTAAAAAACTAATACACTCCCATTTTGCAAACCCTGAAGGAAATGAAACAATGTCCTGCTGCTTCACCAGCTGTCTTGAAGTCACAGGTGAAAGCTGTGATCCTGAAAATGAGAAAGCTAGATTTTATTTGCCTTTTTGCACTTCATAACATATTTTCCAAAATAAACACAGTCTCCATGTGCCTATAATCTCCATCTATCCATATTGCTGATGCACTAGATCAGGTACAAATGTTGAAAAGTAGCCTTTCAGAAATGAGGCCAGATGAACACTTTGAAGATATCTATACCTCTTCAGTGAAATTTGCAGAAACACTTAACAGTGACTTCAACCTAGACATTAACCTAAGAGTGTCTTATTGTAAGCGAAACATGCAAAGGCATGTAGTAGACAGTCAAAGCAATAAAGAGCAGTTGAAAAGTGAATTTTACTATGACACGGCTGACACCATTGTCAGTGCCCTGAATGATCGGTTTGCTGAGGTGTCCATCATTAAATCTCTATCTGTTTTTACACCAAAACGCTTCAATAATTCCACCACAGAGGAAATAAAAGCTTCTGCCATGGTCATTTCACATACTTACCTTGACATTAATCCAGAGCTTCTCATTTCAGAATCACAGCTGGTATGTAAAGTACAAAAGCTTCAAAGTTTTGCATCACATCAGATCTGCAATTACATTCATGCAAGGTTTTATTTAACTCCAAAAACTGATTAGCATTTTGCTCATAAAAGTTCTAAAACATTGTTAAAATGCATAGCACTTGCCTCACTGTGTTTAACAAATATAACACTTCTAGAAAACCTATATAAATACTTTCTGTACAGTTAGCATTGTCCCAAGAAAAAACTGCTAATCAATTATTTAAAACCCTGTCATGAAAGTTGCTTAACTCAAGCTTATTCAAATTTTATGAAGTGCAGCATGTACTTAAATATCCTTCCTGTGACCATGGCATCTTGTGAGCGTTCATTCAGTAAAATGAAGATACTCAAAACTCAACGGAGAAACACAATGTCAAATGAAAGGCTGAGACACCTCTCTGTCATTAATATCAACCACAGCCATCTGAAAAGCATTCCCAGCGATGCTGTCATTGCCCGGTTTGAGGGTATGAAACAAAGAAGAATGTTGCTGTAGATTTAGCATGAGTTGAACAAATCTGTCCTTTTTTTTCATATTGTGAGAGTGAGCACTGCGCAGCAGCATAGATTGCAGGTGTAATGAAAGATATTGCTACTTTCTTGTCTTTATACCTTTCCACTTTCCAGTCTCTATTGCAACAACCTGACTCAGTTCCTGTAGGGCAGACATTTGTCCTGAATACTACCTGATTCTCATAGAAACATAACATTTGATGGCAGATAAGGGCCACTTGGCCCACCCAGTCTGCCCATTTCCCTACCTAATGGATAAGCTGCAGATCCTAGCTAACCAACAGCCTACTTCTTCCTACCCCCCCAGAATTGCCTTATGACTGTCCCATGCATTCTTGAATTCCACCATGGTTTTTGACTCTACAACCTCCTCAGAAAGGCTGTTCCATGCATCCACAACCCTCGCCATCAAAAAAATACTTTCTTACATTACCTCTGAGCACTATCCCCCTCTAGCTTCAAATTGTGCCCCCTTGTTCTTGCACACCTCTTTTTCTGAAAGATACTAACCTTTTGGACTTTGTTGATTCCCTTGAGGTACTTGAAAGTTTCTATCATATCTCCCCTCTCCCTTCTCTCCTCAAGGCTATACATATTAAGCTCCTTAAGTCTCTCTTGATATGTCTTCCAGTACAGACCCTGCACCATATTAGTTGGCCTCCTCTTGACTGCCTCCATCCCGTCTATGTCTTTGCGGAGATTGGGTCTCCAGAACTACATGCAGTACTCCAGATGGTGTCTCACCAGCTGTCTGTACAGAGGGATAACAACTTCCTGTTTACTACTGGTGATGCCTCTCCCTGTGCATCCCAGTATCCCCCACTAGTAACCCCCCTTTCTTCAGAGTGGACTCCATTTACTATTTACCCTCTGTGTCCTGTTCTCTAGCCAATTCTTTACCCAGGCTACCATCTTGGGACCCACTCCTAGGCTGGTCAACTTGTATATTAATCTTTTGTGTGGGACTATGTCAAATGCCTTGCTAAAGTCTAAGTAGGCCATGTCCACAGCCCCTCCCTGATCTACTACTTTGGTCACCCAGTCAAATAAATCTATTAGATTTGTCTGACATGACCTTCCCTCTGTGAATCCATGCTGCATTGGGTCCTGTGCCCCTCTGGCCTCTAGGCACTCAACAATTCTTTCCTTCTGAAGTGATTCCATCATTTTCCCAATCACTGAGGTTAAACTAACAGGTTTGTAGTTTCCTGCTTCTGCCCTGCTCCCACTTTTGTGAAGTGGAATAACATCTGCCCTCCTCCAGTCCTCAGGTACCACCCCATCCTCCCATAATTTATTAAAGAGGGTAGTCAGTGGTGTCACTAGCTCTACCCTTAGTTCTTTTAGAATTCTGGGATGAATCCCATCAGGCCCCATTGCTTTGTCCATGTTCAGTTTTAAGAGTTCTTTCAGAACCCTTTCTTCTGTGAATGGGCTGGCATCAACCCCGTATCCAGCGTGTTTCTGTTGTTTGGTTTGGGTACCTCCCCCTCTTCATTTGTGAATACTGAGCAAAACTATTTGTTTAGTATCTCTGCCTTTTCACAGTCACCCTCTGCCCACCCCCTCCCCTTTATTAAGCCTCACTATCCCTCCCTTGGTCTTCCTTTGCTCCCTGATGTACCTAAAAAAGGTTTTATCCCCCTTCTTAAATGAGTTGGCTATCTTTTCCTCAGTTTGGTCCTTTGCTGTTCTGACTGCCTTTCCTGCTTCCTTTTGCTTTAACTGATACAATTCTCTGTGCTGCTCCTTCTGTGATTCCTTGTACTTCCTGAATGCTCTCTTTTTCTCCCTAACCTTCCCTGCCACCTCCTTTGAGAACCATAGTGTTTTCTTACATCGTTTTGTTTTGTTTATATGCTTCACACAAAGGCTTGCTGCCTCTGTGATGGCAGTTTTGATTATTCCCCATTGTTCTTCCACCCCTCCTTCCTGCCCATTTGCTAGTGCATTCCTTAGGCACTCACCCATTTTCGAAAAGTCAGCTCTGCTGAAGTCCAGTATGTTTGCCTTTGTATAGTGTGACTCTACTGTTGTGTTTATTGTGAACCATATTGTTCGATGGTCACTAGTTCCCAGATGGCTACCCACTTCTAAATCTGTGATCCTCTCGCCATCTCCATTTGAGAGTACCAGGTCTAAGATTGCTCCCTCTTGAGTGGGTTCCGATACTGGTTGTCTAAGACATGCCCCCATAGGGCATCTAGAATGACCCCACTCTTAGAAGCAGCTGCTGCAAATGCACTCCAGTTAACATCTGGCATATTCAGATCCCCCATCAGCAATATCTCCCCTTTTTCTGCCATTCTAAGGATACTTTCTATCATTTCCTTGTCCATTTCCTCCCCCTGAGATGGGGTTCTGTGTACAACCCCTGTGTGGATTGTGGTGCCATTGCCTGTCTCCAAATTGACCCACAGTGCTTCCTCTCCTCCCTGTTTACCCTTTTGTTCTGTTGCTTTGATTCCTTCCCTTATGTAGAGAGCTACTCCTCCTCCTCTTTTACCCTCCCTGTCCCTCCTGTAGGTAGTGTATCCTGGTATGCTTATGTCCAAGTCATGGTTCTGTGTGTACCATGTTTCTGTGACTGCCACAATATCCAGATGTTCCTCCTCCATCAAGGCCACTAATTCAGGAAACTTGTTACCCAGACTACGGGCATTGGTACTCTTTGCTCTCCATGTTTTGATGACTTTACCTCTTGTAGCACCATCCCTGTCCTCATTGACTTTGCTTTCTCCATTTACCTCTGTCCTGCTCTCTACTGACCTTTCTACCTTGGTCTTTACCTCATTTAGTGCCCTGTTTTGTAGAGAGAAGCTGGGAATCCCCTGCTGCTTATCAGTGCCTCCCCCCTTAACTAGTGTAAAAGCTTGCCAATGAAGCATTTAAACCGATCGCCCAGAAGACTTGTTCCCTTCCTGGACAGATGCAGACCATCCTGCCAGTATAGGCTGGTATTCCTCCAGGTGGAACCCCAGTCCCCAATAAAGCCAAATCCCTGTGCTCCGCACCATTTTTTCAACCATTCATTGAACTGCATGGTGTGAAGTACACTTGCCTCATCCTTGCCATGGACATGCAGCACCTCTGAGAAGGATACTGTGTGTACTACTTGCCTTAGGCCCTTCCCCAACTCCACAAACTCCTCCTGCACTGCTCTAATCTCATGTTGAGCCAAGTCATTCATCCCTAGGTGGACATTGACGTCCAGCTCAGTCTCCTGTGCAGCTGTTCTCGTGATCCTGAGGATGCGCTTCCTGTCCCTCCAAGCCATGGTGCCAGGCGGGCACCTTACTACAGTTTTCCCTGCTCCCCCCAGTTCTATCCCCCTAATAATTAAGTACCCTACCAGGAGCTGCTACCTTTCCCTGTGGTGTGCTCTGCCTCCTTCCTGTGGGGCTTCCTTGTGACAGTTGTCTGCAACCTCCTTAGTCTCATCTGCAGGTGCATCCATGGGGGAACTATGCTCCATCAGAATGGTGTATGGATTGTGGAGTGGTACAACTGACTGGATATGCCTCTGTTCCACCACCCTCACCCTCCCTGAGCCCACTGTGGTCCAACTGCTGTGCTTTCTTGGCAATCTCTGAGGTAGTGGTGGTGGCCCTGGTGCTCCCTGGGTGGGAGAGGTTCCCTTACTACTGTCCAGTGTGGCCTGGAGATGGGCAACCTCCTCCCTCGGGGCAGAGAGTTTCCTGCAAATAGGGCAGCATCTCAGCCTCCAGAAAGACTCCTGGAAGACTGCTGCCCCACAGCCAGTACATGCACTACTCTCCACATGTCTGTCTACCTTTCTGTTTATCCTGTGTAAAAAAAAAAAAAAAATTCCATTTTTTTGTTGTTATATATAAATATAAATATATATATAGATATATATTATAATGTGTACGCTTATATTGTCAGTGCAATGTGCTGGAAAGGATATGACAGTGGTATGCACCTTGCCCTCTTGAGGAAATGATGTCAGAACCCCTGGTATAAAGGAAATGGTACCAGGGGTGAGGGGAAGGGGGGTTTAGGGCCCAAACTGTGCCCTCTCAAAACAATCGGCTAAAAGCTCTGACCCGCCACTATGAGTGTTCACCTTCCTGTCAGCAAGACGAACTACACAACAATTTAACAGAGAAAATACCCTGCTAAACAAACAGAGAAAAAAATAGACAGCTGAGTCAAACACAGGTAAACCTCCCCAGCCCCAATACAGCCTGGTGATTTGTGCTCTGAAAGCAGTCAGCCCCAAAACTAGTCAGCTGTGCACAAGGAAAGACACAGTAAACAATTATTTAAAAATATTTTGATGCAAACTGTCACAGAATACTGGTAGACAATCCTGTTATCTACAAGGGAAAATCAAATATGCAGTTATTTCAACCCTTCTGAAGTTACTCACAAGGTAAGCAGTTTTGCAAACCCCCTTCCTGATTTAAAAACTAAAATAATTGAACACAAAGCGATACCAGTGTAAGATTGTAAAGTAAGGAAAAACCTCCCTCAGATTTAAGCAAGAGTGAGATTTGTTGCAGATATCTAGTCCAATATAGCATCTCCCATGCAGCTGTCAGTTGTTTCAAAGCACACACTGTTACAACTTTAAGAAGGTGGGCTTCTGTCTGAAACTGTAACACACCAGTAGTTTATAGTAACATGATCAATTCTGGAAGACTCCATCCAGAACAATTGGTTATGATGCAGGCCTCCCTGACTCAGTGAAATACTTTGTGAAGACAATTTCCCCCACCTGAGGCTCTGTCTGGATTCAAATAACAAACTGCAGCCTTTGGTATAAGAACTAATCGGCCACCACCACCGGTAAATTATTTAAAAATAGTTTGATGCAAACTGTCACTGAATACTAGCAGACAGTCCGGTCACCCACAAAGGAAAATCAAATATGCAGTTATTTCAACCCTTCTGAAGTTACTCACAAGATAAGCAGTTTTGTAAACCCCCCTTCCTGATTTAAAAACTAAAATAATTAAACACAAAGCGATACCAATGTAAGATTGTAAAGTAAGGAATACCTCCCTCAGATTTAAGCAAGAGTGAGATTTGTTGCAGATTTATAGTCCAATATAATATATCCCATGCAGCTCTCAGTCATTTCAAAGCACACCCTGTTTCAACTTCAAGAAGATGGGCTTGTACAACTTTAATTTGTACATGTAACATGGATTGCAAAAATTAGGATTGATGGCAAAGTGGGAACTTACTATTACCCATACTAGTTTTTTTTGGGTTGTCTGTACACTGCAAGACAGTTCCATCCTTCTGTGTTTTGGGGAGGGCATGTGCAATGCATGCATCATCAAACTCATGATAATGTAAACACCACCCAGTAGTTATAAAAAAAAAATATATGAAGTACTTTGTTAGACCTGGCCTGTGCAAGGTGATAGTCTACCACACACATGCTTGATCTAAGAACTGTTTCATAGTTTGGTCTGGTCTACTACTCATTTTTGGCCATATCCATGTGCATTGGTAGTCATTGGCTTTGCAATGCATGAGCATGGCCTTAAAGTACCTCATTTTTGGGGTACTTGTGCATTTGTCTTGCCAAACATAAGGATTAGTGGCAACTTGCTACTCGGTACTCATGATGATATTTGGCTAGACAAAAGGCTCACATTGCATCTTAAGAGCATCAAAAATCTGAAATGTTTCTTGGAGGCCTAGGCAGCCGTAGACCCCCGGTCTAATGAGTTAGGTATTTCATAATCTCAAGCCTCTTTAGTTATGTACCCAAATGTCCACCACTGCGAGGGGGGTGCATGTGCTGTAGTTGCCACCTATAATAAGGTGTTATCTAGAGTGCTCGACTCCCTTGCACCGGTCCGTGTCCGACCCAAATCTTCTCACATGAGGTCCCCGTGGCTTGATGGGGAACTTAAGGTAATGAAAGTTTTGGGTCGGAGGCTGGAGGTTGGAGCGCTGCTGGCAGAGAACAGGCCTGGAGACAGACAAGTTGGCCCTGCATGCTCACTATGGTGAGTACCAGGGGGCAATCAGCCATAAGAAGGCAGAGTTCCTGTCCAGAAAAATTGCTGCTGGGAAGAACTGACCAACTGTGCTCTTTTGGACTGTAGACAGGCTGTTAATTCCAGCCTGTCTCCAGCCGAAAAAAGCCTTTTTGGATGCTTTATGTGAAGAGTTTGCTCAGTTCTTCTCAGACAGAGTGTCCGCCATCTGGCAAGGAATTCCTCTAGTGAACCGATTTTTAGCCAACAGTGATTGCCTCGGATGCTCGGAGAGCAGTCTGCTGAGTTGGGGCGAGTTTAGACCAGTGGAGGTGGCTGAGGTCATTGGGGTTGCTTCAAAGCTGAGGCACACATATTGTGAACTGGACTCCGTGCCGATGCATTTCTTGATGGGATGTGTCAACTCCATTGGCCTGGTGTTTGCCTTGATTGTCCGGTGTTCCCACTCAGAGGGAGACTTTCCTGATGCCTTGAAGGAGGCAATGGTGAGACCCCTTCTGAAGCAACCATCTTTGGACCCTGATGTCAAGGCAAATTATCAACCTATCTCCAACCTTTCAGTCTTCGGTAGGGTTGTTGATAAGATTGTGGCACTGCAGCTTGAGGAGCACCTCATGTCCTTTGATCTATACAAGCCTCTCCAGTCGGGGTTTTGGACGAGACACAGCATGAAAACTGCATTAGTTCGAGTGCACAATGACCTTCTTAGGGCAAGAGATTGAGGGAAGGGGACAATTCTCGTTCTCCTCAATCTCTCCTCAGCTTCTGATATGGTGGACCATTGGGTGCTACTTGACCGTCTGAGGGAATTTTGTGGACTTACCCGCACAGTCATCTGCTGGATTGAGTCCTTTCTCATAAACAGGAGGCAAAGGGTAGTGAGGGGGAATTTCTCCTCCTCCTCCCTTAGTCTTCTGTCTTGTGGAGTACCAAGGGTTCGGTCTTGTCACCAGTGTTGTTTGCCATTTACATGTTTCCCCTAGGAGGGCTCATTAGAAAATACAGCTTGGGTTTTCATTGCTATGCTGATGATACCCAGCTGTATCTTTCTTTTGCACCGGGTACATCCAGTGCAGTGGACGTGCTTAACATCTGCCTTGCCGAAATCAATGACTGGATGGCCTCCAGCTTGTTGCGACTGAACCCCGATAAGACGAAGGTACGGGTAATGGAGTTGAACAGAAGGTGTGATTGGATGGCCTCGGGAGCAGAGGCAGGACTTGACTTGGGTTCTGTGCCTTTGAAGGCCTCCTCCTGGGTGCATAACCTGGGTGTTATTCTGGACAGTGGTTTGACACTTGAGGCTCAGGTATCGGCCGTGGTCCATGCCAGCTTTTACCATCTGAGAAATATCACCAGGATTAAGCTCCTGGTTCCACCACTGAACCTCCCTGCCTTAGTGCATGCCTTCGTGACATTGAGGCTTGATTACTGTAATGCAGTCTACCTCGGGGTCTCGGGAGGTGTCCTTCACCAACTTCAGCTAGTGCAGAACGCAGCTGCCAGGTTGCTGATGGGGCAAAGTAAGTATTGCCATGTCATCCTGGTGCTGTGTGAACTGCACTGGCTGCCTGTCAAGTGGAGGATCCTCTTCAAGATGGGCTTGCTCACCTTTAAGGCCCTACATGGCCTGGACCCTGGTTACCTGGTGCACCTTCTTATGCCTGCTGCCTCAGTTCGCTCCCTCTGTTCCTCCTCGAGGGGTATTCTTGTGATTCCCAGGACGAGATTAAAAACTGCCAGCAATGGAGCTTTTAGCGTCACTGGCCCCGTCCTTTAGAATTTGCTTTTTCCAACAATAAGGGAGGCCCTTCAGTGGAGGTATTTAAGGCATGCCTCAAGGCCTTCCTGTCTGAGCAGGGTTTTCCCAACCCAGCATGGTAAATATTGCCCTATACTGACTTGTTATATTACCTATCCTGATTTATTTTCTTTATTTATTTATTGAATTATATTTAATTGTATTGTAGTTTTAGGATTATCTTATTTATTGATGTTGTGTTGTGTTGGTTTTATGTATGGTGCCCAGAGCCTCCAGGATTGGGTGTCTTTTAAATAAAAATTGCCTTGCTTTCTGCTGGAGATATCTCTCCCTATGTACCCCATCATTCCACTGGGGTGCTACACAGTCCTCTCACATTGTTTGGTAACCTTTAGATCATCAAATATGATTACTCCCAGGTGCCTTCCCTGTTTGGCGGCCGTCAGTACCTCCCCACCATCGTGTACTCCTCCCCTGCATTTCTGTGCCCCAAGAGCATGATCTTGCACTTCTTTGCATTGAATCTTAGCTGCCACACCCTTGACTACTCCTCAAGCTTGCTTAGGTCCCATCTCAATTTCTCTACCCCTCCTGTAGTGTGAACCTTGTTGCAGATCTTTGTGTTGTCTGCAAAGAGACACACCTTCCCTTCTAGCCCCTCTGCAATGTCGCCTATGAAGACATTAAACAGGACTGGTCCAAGCACTGATCCCTGTGGGACCCTGCTGGTCACCCCTCTCTCTTTGGATTGAACTCCATTCACCATCACCCTCTGTGTCCTATCGCTCAGCCAATTTTTGACCCAGTTTACCACCCTGGGACCCACTCTCAGGCTGCCCAGCTTGTTTACTAGCCTCCTATGTGTTATAGTGTCGAAGGCCTTGCAGAAATCCGGGTAGGCTTCATCCACCACCCTTCCCTTATCCACCTCCCTAATCACTCAGTCAAAGAAATCTATCAGATTTGTTTGACAAGATCTTCCCACTGTGAATCCATGCTACCCCGGATCCTGTGCTCCGTTGGATTTAAGATATATCACAAACCTTTCTTTTACTAGTGATTCCATTAGTTTTCTCACCACCAAGGTCAGGCTGACTGGCCTGTAATTGCCAGCCTCCTCCCTGCTCCCACATTTGTAGAGAGGGACTACATTCGTCCTCCTCCAGTTCTTTTGTACCACACCTGTTTCCAATGAACTGTTGAACAGGGCTGTCAGTGATGCTGCCAGCACATCCTTGAGTTCTGTTAATACTCTGGGACTTATCCCATCTGGCCCCATTGCCTTGTCCACTTTCAGATTAGCGAGTTCCTTTAAGATTCTCTCCTCTTTAAATGGACTGGTGTCCACCTGCTTCCCAGTGGTGCTTCTGTCACCTAACTTTGTTCCATCCCCTTCTTCTGTGAATACTGAACAAAAATACTTGTTCAGGATTTCTGCTTTTTCTTTGTCCCTCTCTGCACACTTCCCTCCTTCCCTTGTCAGTATCACAATCCCAGTCTTAGTCTTTTTTCTTTCACTAACCTACTTGAGAGAGTTCTTGTCTCTTGTTCTCTTTTGTTATTGCCTGGGCTATTTTTTCTTCTGTCTGTGCCTTTGCACACCTGACTGCTTTACCCACCCCGTCTGCTTTTCCAGATACAGTTCCTTGTCTTCTTCCCTCTGTGTTTCCTTGTACCTCCTGAATGCCACCCTTTTCACCCTTACCTTCTCGGCCACTTCCTTTGAGAACCATAGTGTTTTTTTCTTTCTCTTTGTTTTGCTTACTTGCCTAATGCAATAGCTTGTTGCCCCAGCTATGGCTTCCTTAAGATTCTTCAGTTGTTCCTCCACCCTCCCTCTTTTCTCCTTCTCTGCCAGTGACTTCCTAAGACATTCCCCCATCTTTACAAAGCTGGCCTGCCTGAAATCCAGGACCCTTGCTTTCGTGTGGTTTGACTCTTCTGATGGTCTCACATTGAACCACACCGTCCCATGATTGCTTGATCCCAGATGATTCCCCACTTTTAAGTCTGTAATTCTGTCCCACATTGGTGAGTACCAGGTCTAAAGTCTTCCTCGAAGCAAACTCTGTTTACCACTACCCTCTGTATCCTATCCCCTAACCAGTTTCTTACCTAGGTTACCACCTTATTACCCACCCCAAAGTTACCCAACTTGCATACCAGCGTCCTATGTGGAACAGTGCCAAAGGCCTTGCTGACATCCAGGTAAGTCACCTCCGCTGCTCCTCCGTGATCCAACTTCTTGGTCACCCAGTCAAAGAAATCTATCAGATTTTGTTTGGCATGCCCTTCCCTCTGTGAAACCATGCTGCCTTGGATCCTGTAGTTTGTTGGATAAAAGATATTCCACAATGCTGTCCTTTGGTACTATTTCCATTAACCTACCCACCACAGATGTCAGGCTGACAGGCCTATAATTGCCCGCTTCTTCTTTGTTACCACTTTTGTGAAGTGTTACTACATCTGCCCTTCCCCAGTCCTCCAGAACCATGCTGGTCTGTAGCGATCTGTTAAATAGATCTGTCAGAGGAGCAGCTAGCACCTCCCTGAGCTCCCTCAGCACCCTTGGAGGTACCCCGTCTGGCCCTATAGCTTTGTCCCCCTTCAGGTTAGTGAGTGCTTTCTGGACTGTCTACTTAGAAAATGAACCAGTGTCCATTTCCCTCCCATCAAAGCTCCTGGTACCTTTTTGTGGTCCATCCCCTTCCCCTTCTACTGTGAACACTGAGCAGAAGTATTTGCTCAAGATGTTTGCCTTTTCTTGATCCCCATCCATACCATCAATCCACTCTCTCTTTAACCGTAAATCCCTCCCTTTGTCTTTCTTTCTTCACTAACATACCTAAAAAAGTCTTGCCCCCTTTGATACACTCTGAGCTGTTCTTCTCTCTGTTTGCACATGTGTGCTACTTACTGCTTTGCCTTCTTGCCTCTGTTTTACCTGATAGACTTCCCTATCCTCTTCTCTCTGTGTCTTGTTATACCTTCTGAATGCTACTCTTTTAGCCTTTACATTTTCTGCTGCCTCTTTCAAGGACAAGAACCATAGCAGTCTCCTCTTCCTTTTACTTTTGCTTACCTACTTGACACAGAGGTTTGTTGCCTTCACTATACCCTCTTTTAGTTTGGCCACTTTTCCTCCACCCACCCCCCTACCCCACCCCAGTTCATCTCCCTGCCAGAGTATTCCTGAGGCATTCACCCATCTTTGTAAATCAGCCCTTCTGAAGTCCAGGACTCTGCAGTGTGTGGTTGGATTCACAGCTGTTCTTATGTTGAACCACACTGTATGATGATCACTGGTCCCAAGATAGCTTCCCACCTTGATGTCCACAGTACTGTCCCTGTTAGTGAGCATGTATTGACCCATCACAAGTGGGTTGACTGACTAGTTGTCTGAGGAATGCCCCCTGCCGGGAGTTCAGGATGTCCCTGCTTCTAGCTGAATATGCAGCAGGAAAGCTTCAGTCTACATCTGGCAGATTGAAGTCCCCCACCAGCAACACCTCCCCTTTTTCAGCCATTTTGCCAGTTGCTTCTAACATTTCTAAGTTCTCCCCCTGTGCCAGAGGCCTTTAGATCATGCCTGTTTGAATAGTGGTCCCGTTTCCTGACTCGAAGGTGACCCACAGAACGTCTGCCTCCCCCAAATTCCCTGTATTCCTGTTGCTTTTATGCTTTCCTTCACATAAAGCACCACTCCCCCTCCCTCCCTTCCTTCATACCCTGTCCTTTCTGAACATCATGTAGCCTGGTATGACCATGTCCCAGTCATGGTTGTCAGTGCGCCATGACTCCATAATGGCCCCAATATCCTGGTCAGCCTCGGCCATGATGGCCTCTTAGTCTGGGATCTTATTTCCCAGACTTCTAGCATTAGCTCGCATGGCCTTCCAGATTTTGTTAGCGCTTCGCTTGTCACTTCCTCTTTTTCCCTTAATTCCCCTTCCTCCCCCTTCTCTTATGACTGCTTCCTTTCCCCTCTTCCTCCTTTGCTAACCCTCTGCTTCCTTGATTAACTTGTACTGTGATGGGACTCTTGCCCCGATGGTTCTCCCTAAAGTCTATCCCAGTCTGGTGGGGATGTCAGTTTCTGCCTCCCCCTTTTCTTCCATCACCACCCTCAGCTAGTTTAAATGTTCAAAGAAATAATGTTTAAACCGTCCACTGAGAACTGTGGTTCCCCTCCTGGATGGATGCAGGCCATCACCTCTGTATAGGCTGTTATCCTCCCAGGTGGGCCCCCAGTCTCCAATGTAGCTGTAACCCTCCTTCCTGTACCATTCCTTCAAGCATGAGTTGAAGGCCTTGGTGTGGAGCTCCCTCTCCTTTCCCCTGTCATAGACTGGTAGCACCTCTGCAAAAGCTACAGAGTTTGCTGCCTTCCTGCCTAAGACTTCTTCCCATTTCCCTAAACTCCCCCTGCACTGTTCCTGCCCCGTCCCTAGCCAGGTCACTTGTCGCCAGGTGAAGAATGACATCCAGCTCCCTCTCCCTTCTTACTGCCCTAGCGATCCACAGAATACGTTTCCCATCCCTATGTGCAGTGACACCGGTTAGGCAGTTGTCCTCCCTCTCCTCTCCTCTCCCTTACTTATTCCCAGCTCTATCCCCCTGACAATGGAGTCCCCCACCAGAAAATGGTTACTCCTACCCTGGGGTCCTCTTCCACACCTGATGGGGCTGCCACTCAGTAGGGCCCCCACATCCTCCCCAGCCACTACCGGGATGCCTCCTTTTGGCAGTCCCACTCTGTCAAAGTAGCATAGGAGTTTGTAGTAATGTGTAGTACCTAGTAATGTGATCAGTGCTGGGACTATGTAAAGGTTCAAAACACAGTAGAACAGTTGCAAAAGGCTTATTTGGAAAAAGAGAGAGACATAGCTCAGGGAGGACTTTGCAGGGGAAGAGTAAATCAAGAGGGGCATCAGTGTTTGTTGCTCAGTCGGTAGTATGCTTGCTTCTGGGGCCAGAAAATCAGAAGGTCATGGGTCCTGGTCCCACACCAGGTACTTAAGGTAATACTCATAACTGAGACTGTAGTGCAGTACAAGGGGGGTGCTGCGCTGTTGAGGTGTCGTCATTCAGATGAGATGCTAAGCTAGGGTCCCTTCTGCCCATCTGTGGTCACTGTCCAGGTGGAAGTTAAAGATCCCATGGCACTTATTGATTAAGAGTAGGGCAATTCTTTACTGAAAACAAAAGTCTTATAGCAGATATACATATAACAGCTTACACAAGACAAAACTTAAATCTCAAATTACCCATCCAGTGACTCAACAATAACAAGCATTTGTCAATGCCGAATGTTTGCTTACTGGTATTGGCATTGGTAGTGCAGGAGTTAGAGAGATGCATAATAGGAATGGTGGTGAAGTATTGAATTAACACCAATCTCCATCCCCACCCTGCAGAGACTGACAGGCATTGGGGTGTGCCTTTGGGTCGTCGGCCATAACAGTCACGCCATTCCACCTCACCCCATTCTGCAGACACAGACAGGTGTCGCAGTGTACCTTGAGATCTTTGGCTGTTAGACTACCCCATTTCAAAAGGAAATAAGGTGAGATGGGTGCAGTATAAGATAATGGGGTGAATGTTAGGGCTGAAGACCCCAAGGCACACCTTGATGCATGTCAGTGGCTGCAGGGTGGGGGTGGGGTGGAATGGGTTGAGCATTATGGCCGACAACCCCAAGTCACACCCCCGATGCCTGTCAGTCTCTACAGGGTGGGCGTTATGGTTGGAAACCCTAATACCCCAGGCATTTGTTGGCATTTTTGCACTAAATTTTCAACATGGGCTTTTTGGGAGCCCACCTCATGAACAGTGGCAGTATCATTTTGTTACTCAGTGCCAAATGGGGATTTAGCATAGTGAGTGTGCCATTTGGTGTCACAGGTGCGAAAACACATTTCGGACAGGATGTGAAAAATGGCAGGTATACTGTTGATGAGGAGGTGTGAAGAAATGGCAATGTTGAAAATCTGGAGTGAAAATATGAAAAAGTGGCGAAGTTACAAGTGTGTGTAGAAACTGTGCAATGCATGCTCGTAGCACAGTCATATTTTGAAAAGTTTTCACCCAATAACACACCACTAGACGTGCCACCAGAATAGTAGCCACACCATCACAAACAGTTGTCAGACTAACAGACTGGCTTTTAGTTACAATATTGCATTGTGAGAAGCCTCTGTATGCCGCTTTTACAAATGATTCTCTGTTATATACATTGTTCTATACTAAATTGTATTCTGTATATATATGTCATGTCTATTTCTCCACAGTCCCATGCCCCAGGACGCACCTGGAATTGACTCAAGCAGTACTCTGCTCATTGCGCCTTCCTGGTAAAACATTTTAATAAATAAATAAATAAAGTCACACTCTAGAACCCCAACTCTGGTTTCGACATTCAAAGTTTTTGCTTCCTGTGTGTGGAGTTACTGGGTGCCCCCTCCAGCAGTATAGATATAGCATAGCCCTAGCAAAAAATGTCTCTCCTCTGGACCTGGGTTTGGTCATGAGAAGTTTTATTTTTGTATACCCCCCACCCCCTTTTTGACCTCTACAAGTGATGAGTCTGGTATACATTCCCAAAACTAGGGATGGTACCCTTTCCGAAGTAGTTTTTGCCCAGTCCAGGGTACCAGGGGCGGGGGGAAGCCAACTGTGTAAAGTAGCGGGGGGTGGTTGTTACAAGTAGAGAAAGAAAACACACGTTATATATCACTCTGGGAGTAAGGAGGGCTGGGAGGATACTGGGATGCATAGGGAGAGGCATCACCAGTAGAAAACAGGAAGTTGTTGGCCCTCTGTACAGACAGTTGGTGAGACCCCATCTGGAGTACTGTGTGCAGTTCTGGAGACCCAACCTCTGCAAGGACATAGACAAGATGGAAGCTGTCCAGAGGAGGGCAACTAAAATGGTGCAGGGTCTGCACCGGAAGACATATGAGACTAAAGGAGCTTAATATGTATAGCCTTGAGGAAAGGGGGGAACATGATAGAAACTTCAAGTACTTCAAGGGAATCAACAAAGTCAAGAGGGCAGCATCTTTCAAAAAGAGGTGTGGAGAACAAGGGGCACAATTTGAAGATGGGGGCAGCTCAGAGGTAATGTAAGGAAGTATTTTTTCACAGAGAGGGTTGTGGATGCATGGAACAGCCTTCCGGAGGAGGTTGTGGAGTCAAAAACAGTGGTGGAATTCAAGCATGCATGGGACAGTCATAAGGCAATTCCATGGGGTGGGGGCAGAAAGAAGTAGGCTGCTGGTTAACTAGGATCTGCAGCTTATCCATTAGGTAGGGAAATGGGCAGACTGGGTGGGGCAAGCGGTCCTTATCTGCTGTCAAATTCTATGTTTCTATGTTTCAGTGCCCAAAACACACATTTCTGCTGAATTTGATTAAATACTTAGTGCCCCTCTTGGAGGGGTGCTCACAGGACAAAAGCCAGCAGAGGGTGCAAATACTCATAGTGTAAGGCAGCAGTGCATCATAGCAGTGAAGTTTTGACCTCTCTTTTTTATTCTATTATAGACTGACCCTTATCTCCTGATTTGCACAACACCTTCTTCCCCCCATTGTATTTATTTGTTTATTTTTTAACCAGGAGAGACACAGTAAGCTAAAGCTTGTTAACAGGTGTGACCTGGGAGCACGAGAAAGTCAAGTGACTTGCTCAGGGTCACAGAGTATGCAAGCACTGCGTTATACTGCCTCCAAAAGAATAAACAATTTTGAATCTGCTTTAGTATATTTGTGCACATTTTAAATAAAAGGAATGCTCCTTTTAATATGGCTCAGACCAGGTTTTCGTCCATATTCTCAGCTGTTTTTGTACATTTTTTGTCACATAAAGTCAGGGAGCATTGTCTACTGTAGGCTAGTTCACCTTAGGCTCAAGAAAAGTGATTTTAAACAACAGGTGTTCAAAAACAGAGCATGATGAAGAAAACCAAGCCTGAACCATAATAAAGGGGCGCTCCTTTTATTAGTTCAACTAAAAGTGGAAAGCAGGCTCAAAATAGAAGAAATGGCATCATACAAGCCAGGAGACAGGTGGCAGTCTTAAAGCAAGTAATTAGTGGTCAAAACCATCACCACTATCATGTGTGCTGCCTTAAAACAGAAATGCTGAAGTTTAACAAGTCCATCCAGGCCAGTCAATGCAATAACTGACTGAATCCAATGTGGGGTAGATTATAATGCTAATTCCACCTCTCAGTGCCACTACAAGGGGAAGAGTTATCAAAAACTGAAGGGAAGAATTTCTATGATTTAAAAATGGAAAAAACAAACACATTTTACTTCGAGTGACAGCAAACAGAAAAAGTAACATAATCTGTGATATTATTCTTTCTGTGGGGGTGCTTAGCCCCCCACACCTGCCAGGCATAAACACAACTTCATCCATGCACCCATGGGGGTGTTAGGGGCAGCGCGCCCCTATAGAAAGAATATCTATGATTATTTAAATACAGATAAAAAAACAGATTTCACTTCAAGTGACAGCAAACAGAAAAAAAGTGAAGTTCTGTGATATTCTTTCTGTGGAGCACTCCATCCCCACCCCCTAGGCATAAACACAACTTCATCCATGTACCGGAAGTGTTGGGGCAGAGCACCCCACAGAAAATAATATCTACCTCTGTCCCCACACCCTGGGCATAAACACAACCTCATGTGAGGCCAAATTTTCCTCATTCTCTTGCTAGCTTCCCTGCCTGGAACACAGCAGTTCACCTAGTAGGTGCAGCACTGCCTTAGATCTTCAGGCGCCATGAAATCAATACTGTTCCTCTGCTACTGTCAGCATTTATTTACAAGAAGTATTGTAAGGTCATAATGGCTAAGTACACATTTTGGCTGCCTAATTTTGCAGTCATCAGCACCTGGATACTAAGTTTTTAGTGTGACTGTAAACGAGCACTTAAGGAATTACTTTTATTATGCATTAAGTGCTCACTTTTATAGTTAAAGTAAAGCATTATCCTGGTGCTGCTGACAACTCCAAAACTAGGCCATCAAAATGTGGTCCTTCCCTTCCTACTGCCAAACAGGAAGTTCCTGTTGTCAGTCAAATCCACTGGCTATAAAAGTAGAACTGGCTTAGAGGGAGGACAATTAGTAAGAAAAATTGTAGCTTTTTCAGTCAGCTGCTTCTTGCTCTGAAAGCAAGATTCCTTTCTGACAAAAGCTAGCAGCAGGAAGCTATAACTGGAGACACCTGCTATTCTACTGCCCAAGCCACACCCCCAATTAACTTCTGTCCTCTTCTCCTGATTTAGCAAACTATGTTGATACAGTCCCCTTCCCCAACACAGAAACACACACTGACTTTTTTTTTCCCTCTGTGTTTATACTCCTTCTTACCTCCTCTCTCCACTCTTTCGGACATCCTCGCTACTGCTTCCCAATCCAGACACAGTCTGTTCCTAGAGTGCATGGTCCACTAGTCCCTAGGTACCCAGTAGCCCTCCGAGCGGGTGAGGAGGGTCCCCTGATTCCTCCTCCGATTCAGTCCTTTCTCGTGGCGCCAGCACAGTGGAGTCTGCTGCAGCCATCCAGAACGCAACACATGGTGTTGTTGCCTAGGAGAGAGCGAGGAGTATTTCCTGCATTTTTATATCCTCCCCAGAAGTCAGTGTGCAATGGGGGCCAGTGAGCCAGGAGGCGCGCGGAGACGTGCCTTCTGCTCTGCTCCCTGCTGACTTCTTACCTAATGTTCTTGCTGCTGCTCCCATCTACTGCACCTACCACCCGGGATCCCCTAGGTAGTGGTATTGTGGCAGGAGTGTGCAGTAATCCCCCCCAGGGAAGGAGAGCTGCCGTTGGGCGCTCAATCCTTCTCCTCCTTGGCCGACACCTGGCAACCCGTGCTCGCTCCCGAACATGGGTCGCCAGCATGGAGTGAGGTAAGGCATACAGCGCCTCAGTCCTCAGTGCCACTGGGCCGGCACTGACTTTTTGTTTTTACCCTAAATGAGATCCCCCTGCTTCTAATAAAGTATCTGTTTGCTTAATCCTAGCAGGCACTGACTCCTGCTGAGATAGAAGTGTTCTGTTAGTAAGAAAAGTTGTAGCTTTTTTAGTAAGCTGCTTCTTGCTCTCCAGGAAGGTCCAGGAAAGATGCAGTGAAACTGATCAAGAACTGTAAACAAACACATTTTTGTGTGGTAATGCCAGAATGGTGGGCAGTCTATTTTTCACTTTTAAAAAGAAAAAAAAATGAAGCAGAATCCAACCAGGTGCATCAGCAATCTCTACAGAATGTGACCAGTCCTAATGTGTGTTTTTTAAACTAGAAACACTTTGGGCCCTAAGGGGGTTGACGGTGTCCCTTTCACAGGAGTTCATAATTGTTTATGTTCTGCTCAAAATGTTTTCTACTTCCTCTTTTTCTCTCTTCCTTTCTCCTGCAGTGGCGGACCTTTTGTACTGGAAGGACCTGAAGACGTCCGCTATCGTGTTCACTGGGCTCATGCTGGTGCTGCTCTCGCTCTCCCAGTTCAGTGTGATCAGTGTGCTGTCTTACCTGGCTCTGCTCCTGCTCTGCGTCACTGTCAGTCTCAGGGTGTACAAAAAAATACTGCAGGCCTTGCATAAGTCTGATGGAGCAAACCCTTTCCAGTAAGTATGCCCTTCATTTCTGCACTACTCTCCACAGAAAACACAATGCAGTCCGCCCTCAACCATTATCTGTGACAGATCCCTCATAAGTCCAGACCATCCATCGCATAACCTTGCTACAAAATGGCTGCTTTATGTGACAAAATTGTTCACTTATACAGACCGATTGGGATAGGGCTCCATTTTGTGGCTGTAATTTGCTGGATACAGTCCAGGAAGTGTAGAGCTTTTTGTTATGCAGAAGCAATAAGTGATATTCTGTGGGGACTAATGTGATCCCTATATTTAACAAGTTATGGTCAGAGACAACATTGCTACTGATTCATTAACTTGACAAGGTATAGAGAATCCTGTGTGGCTTGGATTGTAATTTATTGTGTTACTGTGAGTAGAATCCCACACTTACATCAAAATACTAGCCCCCCCCCCCCGCGCAAAAACAAACAAACTGACATGTCACGCAGTGGGGTTCAGACCTGGGTGTACAGACTCACAGATGTGAACTCTGCAAGGCCAAACTGTTTGCCTTTTTTTGCTTGTGCCCCCATCCCCAGGGTTACAAAGTTAGTAAGTGGAGGTAAAAAGATTCAAACCTGGGTTTCAAGGTTCAGCACACACCAATAAAGCATGGTGGTGTAATGGCTACAGCACTGACTCAATAACTAGGAAAGCCAGGTTCAAATACTAAACACGAAACCTAATTTTTTGCATAACTCTGAGCATGCCATTTCCATACTTCAGTCTTATCAGCTATGAAAGTGGGCAGAAGCAAGATCGCACTGATGTTGCATGTCATCTGGACAATCCTGGGTAAATAAATGGTTACATAACCATACACAGTCACACTCACACCAACCCACATAGACAAGCACAGAGCACTATACATACAGACACACATGCACAGATGTATGGATACACTACCACACAGATATGCACATGCCACCACATATAAATATTTATAAAGTGAGTAGGGGAAATCCTGCATCCTGATTGGCTAAAACTTGTTCATAACCCTTGGATTGAGAGACCACAATCAATGGATACGAACAAGCCTCGGTACCAGCCTATCTCAGTACCAAATATATCAATGTGCACGCTCAGTCAGAACCTTCTAAAAAAAGCCCCACTCATCAGCTGTTCCTGCAGCACCCTCTACTGGTAGCTTGCTAATATTGCTACATTTAATATGCTGCAGGAGAATTATTTTACCTTTTTTTTTTTACTTTATTTCTTCTTTTTTTTTTACATATTTTAACAACTTTAAAAAATATTCTTTCAATGTGTTTATCAAAATACCCACTTTATCAAAATACCCACTTTATCAAAATACCCTTTGTATAAGTACAATAAGACACTCCAGTGTGTTGGTTGTGATGTCACTTCCAAGGGTGGAACGCACGAGGCTGTGCCCCTGGGAGTACAGTTGTGACACCACAACCAACACCCTGTTGTGTCTTAATGCTTACGTGCACAGGCATGCAAAGCACACCCTCCGATACATGCATGCAATGCCACATAGAGACACCACACACACAGATGCACCCACACTAAGGCGTACAATACACACACCTATAGATGCACAATAAACACAGATGCACTGCTCCCACCTTTACACAGATGCACAATTCAGACAGTTGCTCACATCTTCCCACTGATGTACAATATACAAACATACTCAAACCCACCCAGACACTCAGTACACACAGATGTGCTCCCACCCACTGAGAAATGCACAATATACACAGAAGCACTCACTCCCACCTTCTAATGTGCAATACACTCACACACCCAAATACAGTATGTATGTATGCACACATGTATTTTTAAACACACTCAGACACACAATATACACACAAGCTACTATCACACACAGATGCACAGTACACACTTATATATGTCCAGATGCACAATGTACACACGCTGATGTGTATATATACACACACACACGCACACACAGAACCTGACACATTAGGAAACGCACTAATACACACTGACAATCACACGCAGAAACATACCGATAAACACACACCAACACTCACACATATAACCTAATACACACAGGCCAATACACTTGTCTGTAACTAACACACGTACATAGACACACATGCACACATACACTAAAATACACACACAGAAATACACTCAAACACAATTTTTTGCTTATCTCACTGCCACACAACTGACTCAGGCCGAGGTCTCATTCTGCAGTTCAGTATGAGACAATGGAAGATGGGATGGGGGGGCAGAGAGGGGAACCTGCTGGCAAAGAGCTTACAGCCTACAGTGGGCCACCGGCCTATTCTTGGAAGCTCTGCCTTCGTCTGCATTAGTACAGAATCATAGCTACCAAAGAGCTGACTGAGGATGGAATCTGTAGCCACCACCTGAGGCAAGTACAGTACCAGAGGCCCAGCAAGGGCTATAATCTGCACCACCCACTGTGCCAAATATAAGAGGCGTGATCTGGGCCAAACAAAGCAGCTGCTGATCATGGCTACCATAAGAGGTTAAATTGGGTCTGACCCTGCAGCTGCTGCCCCTGGCTAACACCAGAGGCCAGATTAGTGCCAGGTCTTGCATTCACACCTGTTGATTTAGTTTTGAAACAAAGGTCGTGCATTGTTCCACTGAAGTTCACAGTCCAGCAGCAAACCCACCTTACACTACAAGTGAATCTAACAGTAAAGAAGCTTTCTCTCATCAGTCTTACCTCCGCATTGTAGGTAAACTGATGGAGACAGTAGTCAAAGAGGAACTAGTGGACTACTAGGACAGAAATGGATTTCAGGATGGTGAACAGCATGGGTTTGTTTCAGGGAGGTCTTGGTAGACCAATCTGATCGTATTCTTTGGATAACAAGGGTGAAGGATAAAGAGCAAGCAGTAGATTTACTCTATTTCAGTCTCAGCAAGGTATCTGACTCAGTGCCACGCAGAAGGTTGTTGAAAAAATCAGAGGATCCGAAAGCAGCAAGGGACCTAGCCAAATTCGTGGGAAATTTGTAAGAGGGGAGACAGCAGAAGGTGGAGGTAAAAAGGGTCAAATCAGGGAAAAGGGAGGTCATGAGTTGTTTACAGCAGGGATCAGTGCTGGGACCAGTCATTTTCAAAATGTTCATAAGTGACATAGTAGAAGGAATACAAGGCAAGATGTGTCTCTTTGAAGATGACACTAAAACTCTGTGGTAGCGTAGAGAGCAAGGAGGGGGTAAGGGAGTTGCAGAGGGATCTGCAAAGGTTAGAGAAGGGATCTTAGGGCTGGCTGTTGAAATTTAGTGCCAAAAAGTGCACGGTGATGCACATAGGGAACAAGAACCTCAGGAAGGAACACTGGATGAGCCGGTCCAGTGGTGTGGAGGGCTGAGGTATCGGTGTCTTACCTCCTGCCATGCCAGCGACCTGTGTTCGTGGGTTGCTGGGGGTTAGCCAGGGAGGGAGAGGATCGAGCATCCAGAGGACTGCTCTCCTCCTTTGGGGAGGGAGCGGATCAGTGGCCGGTGTTAGCCCAGCCCCTAGCGGAAGCTAGGGACTGGCACACTGAAGCTGCACAATCGGGGGCAGAGGCGAGGCAGACACCTGGCGTGCTGTGCATAGAAGCCTGTATGACACCCCCATTTATCTCATTGCACGTCACTACCTCTGCACCAGGGAGAAAATAAGAAAATATCCCTGTCACGCACGGTGACCACCGGCCTTCACAGGACCCAGACCCGGCAGCTCAGATGCCTCCTGAATCTGGATCCAGTCTGGTAGGTTAAAAGACTCCCCAGCCCCTGCCACAAGGGCAAGCCATGGGGGATACCAGGAGAGGTAAGTTCTGGGGGAAGCCAGGGTGATGGGCTGGGAGGTCCAGTGGAAATGAGGGCCAGCCAGGGAGGGGAGAAAAAGAGACACACACAAAAAAACAGAAAGAATACTGGATGGGATGGGTTAAGCTGGCCACTTTTTCAGAGGACAGGGACCTGGGGGTCACCATAAGTGACTCCCTAAAACAAACTAGCAATGTAACAAGGTCTATAGCCAGGCAACCAGAATGCTGGGGTATACTGGAAGGGGTTTTGATAGCATGAGGAAAGCGGTAATACTACCTCTCTATAGATCACTGGTGAGACCCATCTGAGTACTGTGTCCAGTTCTGGAGTCCTCACCTGTGGAAAGACAGAAACAGGCTGGAGACAGTGCAGCATAGACTAATTAAAATGATTCAGGGCCAACAGGGCGGATCCTATGAGGACTGGCGTAGGATGCTAAACATGTACTCGCTGGAGGCCAGAAGGGAGAGGAGGGGACATGATAGAGACCTTCAAGTTCCTGAATGGAATAAATAAGGGAAACTGTGAGGAACTATTATGCAGGAATGGTGGGTAAAAAAACAAGAGGACATGAATGTAAGCTGGTGGTGGTTTGGGGGATTCAGGACGTATGCATGAAAGTTCTTCTTTACCGAGAGAGTGGTTGAGCCGTGGAGCAGCCTACCAACTGATGTTGTGGGTGCAGAAACCATTAATGGGTTTGAGCACTGCTGGGACAGAGTAAAGGACTTAACATTTAGTCAGCGGGGTAGCAGTAAGGCTGGGAGCAAGGGGAGAGAGGGTGAAAATCCCCTTCTGTACTGTAGGTCATGGGATAGAGCAGACTGGATGGACCAATGGTCTTTTTCTGCTGACATTGTCAATGATTTTATGATTGGCAACTGCTAACTGCCTCTGTTGTGAGTACAGAATGAATACTAAGGCTATGTGAGTACTGGATAGCATTTTCAGAATACCTTGAATAATACAGTATGTGGGACAAGTACCACATAGTGCGCATTATTCATCGACATTTGGGAAATACTATTCAGTGAAAGTGAAAGCTCTCATGTTTGTTCCTGGACAATCACAGGCTATTCAAGCAACAGCCAATGTGGCCACTTCTGGAAAATGAGAAAAAAACACTGGTAGGCATCTGTTCCAATATAGCCAGCATATGTTCCAGGAGGATATTGGAAATATGACTCACTCACCGAAAATACAGATGTAAATTTTTTTGTATTTGTTTGCTTGCCAAAGGCTAGCATAGAAATATAGACTTTGACAGCAGATAAGGACCACTTGGTTCACTTAGTCTGCTCATTTCCCTACCCATTGGATAAGCTGCAGATCCTAGTCAACCAGCAGCCTACTTCCTCCTAACCACCTCCGACCCCCCACTATAATTACCTTATGTCAGTCCCATGCATGCTTGAATTCCCCCCACTGTTTTAGACCCCACGACCTCCTCAGGAAGGATGTTCCATGCATCCACCACCCTCTCCATAAAAAAATGCTTCCTCACGTTGCCCCTGAGCCGTCCTCCCTCTATCTTTAGATTGTGCCCCCTCGTTCTTACGCATCACTTTTTCTGAAATATGCTACCCTCTTGGACTTTGTTGATTCCCTTGAGGTACTTGAAGGTTTCTATCATGTCCCCCTCTCCCTCCTTCCCTCAAGGGTACACATAGTAAGCTCTTTTAGTCTCTCATCGTATGGCTTCTGGTGCAGACCCTGCACCATTTTGGTTGCTCTCCTCTGGACTGCCTCTATCCTGTCTTATGTTCTTGCAGCGATGGGGGTCTCCAGAACTGCACACAGTACTCCAGATGGATTCTCACCAACTGTCTGTATAAAGGGATAACAATTTCCTACTTTCTACTATTGATGCCTCTTGCTATGCATCCCAGTATCCCCCCGGCCCTCCTTACTGCCTTCTCACATTGCTTGCCTACCTTAAGGTCATCTGATATGAGTACTCCCAGGTCTCTTTCCATTTTTGTTGTTGTTAGTACCTCCCCCCCCCGTGTGTACTCTTTCACTCTTTCCCTGGGTTTTTGTTTCCCAGGTGCATTACTTTGCACTTCTTTGTATTGAAACTAAGCTGCCATACTCTTGACCATTGCTCCAACCTTGCTAAGTCCCTTTTCATCCTTTCCACACCTCCTTGTTTATCTACGCTTTTGTAGATCTTTGCGTTGTCTGCAAAGAGGCATACTTTTCCTTCCAGATCCTCCGCAATGTCACCTATAAAGACATTAAAGGGAACCGGTCCCAGTACTGAACCCTGTGGTGCCCCACTAGTAACTCCCCTTTCTCCAGAGTGTGCTCTGTTTACTATTACCCTCTGTGTCCTGTTGTCCAGACAGTTTGTTACCCGGGCAACCACACTGGGACACACTCCCAGGCTGGCTATCTTGTTTATTAATCTTTTGTGTGGGACCGTGTGGTAGCAAACATATTTCAGTCAGTTTGAGCTCTTAGAGGGCTTTTGGGGGCTTGACCTTCTTCCAGTTATTACAACTTCAGAATACCCAATCTCCTCCTCAGTTCCACCCATTCTTCAGCGTTCAGCTGCTTATTCCTTTGAAATACTTGGCCAATCACAAAGTTGGAAAATGTAAAGTGGAAGTGGGTTTTCTTGGGCAGCTTGTACTTCCTAAAGTCAGTGTTTCCTTGCAGTTTGTTCTGCTTCACTGCTGCTGCACAGTGCCTTTGTTATCTCTCCATGCTGGCAACAGCAGAGCTATTGCACAATGGCTGCAGCTATGTCCTGTCTGTGGCCACATGACAGCTATGCCACTCCCAGAACTACTTCTGTGCCTGACCCCACATTCCGGCAGTGCCAGTTCTCTGCTCTCAAAAAAACGCTTCCTCCTCCCTCTGTGAGCCCAGTTCTCCCTGACCCAACTCATCAAATCTGGCAGCGGTAGCCCATTCTCACTGCTGGTAACCTCCTCCCCCCTGCATCACTACAAAAAAAAAACACTCTCTGCCTGTGCGAGATCCAACTCCCTGTTGATCATTACTGGACGTGAATGCCCAATCTCACTGCTGGAACCCCTTTGCACAATGGATCTGTTAAAAAAAAAACATGTCCTCCCCTCTGCAAGGCCATGCTACCCCCAATCCAGCTAAGACTTACTGGCAGTAGGTACCCAATCCCACTGTCAGTATCCTCCCCCACTGGAATGATGTGTTAAAAAAAAAAACTCACTCCCTCTGCATGACCGTGCTCCCAGTGAGCCAGCTGAGCATTACTGGAGACATTTACCCAGTCCTGCAGCTGGTATGCATGTACCTGACCAATCTGTTAATCTGTAAATAAAATAAAATAAAAACTCCCACCCCCAGCGAGGCTCCACGCACTGGACACTGCTGAGCATTTCTAGCAATGGCTGCCCAATCCTGCTGCCAGCATCCCCCTCCCCCCCATCTGTTAAAAATAAAAAACTCCAACACTGGGGTGCCCAACTCCCAGTGCCAGGTAACAACATTGTATCCTACCACAGTATGCGACACTGGGGTGCTCATTCCCAGGTGCTGCCAAACAACTTACTGACACCAGGGTACCCAACCCCCTGTGCTGCCAATCAACCGATTGACACTTGGGTTCCCAATCCCCAGTGTCTGATACCTGAAAATAGAAAACTGTCCCTCACCATTCCCTTTTTTTTCTCAGCTGAAATAAGGAAAATGTTCCAGCCATATTTTATACCTCCCCACCCTCTGACACTCCTCACTCAACCCCACCTCTCAGCACCCACCACCCCACACACACCCCTTTCCCTCATTTACCTAACTAGGGTCCCGATATGTAATCCTTTCTGCAACCAAGAACACTGCTGTACTACTGAGCTTGACCACAAACTGTCTGAAAACAAGGTAAATCTGGTTGATGGCTTTTTAATGCACTTTGAACTTTTACTCATAACTTTGTCATTTGTTAACATTTTTGCCCCAAATTTTTAATACAGCCTATTTTACCCCACTTCATAAAATACTTGGGTGTAATTTTTCAAATCCCCTCCAAAACATGTTTTCTCAGTCACCCTGCAAAATCACCTTTCAGACAAAATTAAAAAAATTACATGTATCTTGATCATACGGCAAGGTAATAAAAAAAACTATGTTGAAAATGTGAGCTCAGAATCTCAAAAACAACAAAGTTCTGAAAAAAAAGTTTAGAATCTTTCGAAGCTTATTCATAGCTTTGCTATTTTTTGAGATTCTGACCCCAAATTTTCCACATACACATTTTTATCCCACCTTATCAGCATGATAGGTGTCATTTTTCTAATCCTGCCCAAAATGTCTTTTGTGCCATAAAATTACATTTTGTTCAGGATTTCATAAATGACTTCTGTCGTGTTCATATCATGGGCTCATAAAAAGACTATGTTGAAAATTTGAGGTCAAAATCTCAAAAAATAACAAAGTTATCAACGGACATTGAAATATTTATCTGTTAGGTAAGAAAATGGGCAGACTAGGTAGGCCAAGCGGTCCTTATCTGCCGTCAAATTCTATGTTTCTATGTTATTTCAATGTTTACTCATAGCATTGCAATTTTTTAAAAATATTTGGACCCGCATTTTAAACCTAGTCATTTTTCTACCCCACCTCATGAACATGGCAGTTGTCATTTTCAAATCCTCCTCCCAGACCTGTTTTTTGTGGTCATTCTGTAAAATCCCTTTTCAAATGGGAGTTGATAAATGATCTCTCTCATATTCATATGCTGGGGTAATAGAAATACTGTCTTGAAAATTCAGAATCACAGTCTAAGAGAAGAACATTATGTGTGGACCTCTTTCTTTTCCAATCATGACAATTTCACTATTAAAACATGTTATTTTGTCAATTTTTACTGCTGCGCTATCTACGCTCAACAACTACACAGCAAATACAAGCAAGCAAACATGATTGGCATTGGCCAGTGTTTGTTTTAGTTGATACTGACACCCAGGGAATACAGTATATTATTTTCAAAGGTTTTACCAGGAAAGATATACTGAGCTTGTTCCCAGATGTGTCTTGGGTGGAGGAGGAAGCGAGGACAATGAGGACCATGAAGAACAATACAGTAATAGGTGGATAAGCATCACACATAACAATTGTGCAAAGACGAGGTTTGCGAAAAGTAAAGTACAGTAAGTGCTGGGGATAACTACATTTGAATTACAATACAGTAAAGTGCTGGGGGATAACTCCATTTGAATTACAATACAGTAAAGTGCTGGGGGATGATTACATTTGAATTACAATACAGTAAAGTGCTGGGGGATACAGTAACTACATTTGAATTGCAATACAGTAAAGTGCTGGGGGATAACTACATTTGAATTACAATACAGTAAAGTGCTGGGGGATAACTACATTTGCAATGTGCAAAGGCAGTACTGAGTTGAAGGTGGGAGCAAAGGTTGTCGATTGGGGAAGGAGAAGAGGGGACCACACTAGTGTATGTGGGGGGCTTGGGGGAGCAAAGGTAGAAGGATGGTGGGCAGCAGCCCCAGGACCAGTATCAGGGGCAACTGCAGGCTGCAGGCGCTAGTAGTGAAGTCATGGAAAGGTGAGCAGAGTGAGTGATGGGAGGAGATGGAGCGGGTGGTAAAAGGGAGAGAACCCTATAGTCCGGGGAAATGGAAGGAAAAGTCAGCTTGACCAGCAGTGGATTTTCTTGAGTGGAGTCCAGGAGAATGACAGCCAGAGTTGCAAAGAGAGTAGGAAGTGGTTGGGGGGGAAGAGGAGGGAGCCAGGCCAGTATGTAGAGATGAAGAAACACAATGGGTGAAGTGACTGGCCCCAAGGGAGGAGTACAGGGAGCAGTAGTGGATGCGGGGGGGGGGAGGGGGACAGTCCAGAGCAAAACAGCAAAATGAGTGAAAGAGGGGATCCAGTCTGGCCATGGTGGACTTGAGGGCAGTACTGTATACTTTGTCACCATAGTCAGAGATGGGGAGTATCATCTTCAAGATGATCTCTCAATGGGCAGGAAATGGGATGCACCTTCTGTTCCTATAAAGCGCACCAAGTTTGGGGTAAAACTTCTTGTACATGGAATCCACATGCACTGAGAAATTGAGGTGCTGGTCCAGCCAGACCCTAAGGCACTTTAATGAGGGGACATCCTCAATTGCTGCACCATTAAGGGTATGGAAGGAGGTGAGAGGGGTGAGCCTGGTGAGTCTCTGTCTAGTGCCAGAGGTCATAGAGACCACTGTCTTGGCATTAGGGGACAACTGATTTGCCAAGAGTTGTATTAGTACTGAGATAATGAAAAGTGTCCATGTTTTAATGAAACCTTTTTTATCAGGGCTAACAGTTACTGTACCAGGTGATACCTCACAGTTTTATTTCCATGCAGTTCGAGATTCCAAACATTGCTTCTTTTAGGGATATCTTTGCCTGTGTGGAATTTCTTCTTTTTTAGATTTAAAGTGTCCCTGTCAGCTTGTAGAGAGAACTCTAGCATGGCCACCTGTATGCCAAATGAAATGCCAAAGTGAAAACTGTGAGGTATCCCCCTGTACAGTAACTGCTAGCCCTGATAAAAAGGACTTCCTCAAAACATTGGCAGTTTTCATTCTGGCAGTCCTGATAACTCTAATGGGTGTAAATAATAAAAAAAAAAAATAATTATTTAAATCTATATATTCAGTGAGTGATTTGTATTTCCAGTATCCCAGTGGAACAATCTCAGGCTATTCTTGGAATTCACTGACTGTGGTCCATGCGATCTTGTCACTTGCTGCAGAGTAAGGAAGGAAGGAAGGAAGACAGACATGTTCTGCAATCTGAGACTCATACTATCAATAGAAAGACTTGGAACGTTGTAGAGGCCTAGCCTTAGGGACATTTTCTAGTAATCTGTGTACTTTAAAGAAATGTGAAAAGTTTAGCAAGTTCAACCCTGGCTAACACACGAGGATTTTTATCACACTTCTTATACATTTTTCTTAAATTTTGAAGGGTGCTCTTGGTGTGTGGCCAAGTCAGAATCAGTTATAGTGCCAGTGCCCCAAAAAAAGTTGCTTGAAAGCCTGAAATTCATTTAAGTTACACTAATTCCATTTTCTTATTTGGTCTTCTTTCTATCATTTTAACATTCTTGGTTCTTGATCTCATAATTCAGCTGAATCAGGATTATCCTGACAACTGAAGGCAAGGTGCCCCACTCACTGATCATGTACCTATACTTTAAATTTCAACATGCCAAAATGAGATAAGGTCCCACTGCTTTCCCTCTTTCTTGTGTGGTAACCACTCTCTGGCTTCATCTTTATATAGTGTGCTCTGGTCCATGAGAAGCTCACAGGTGATCATTGAGGCGCTTACTAACTCGGAGAAGGCTGCACCTCTCCTGCTTTTTAATGCAATGTTAAAGGTTTAGCAAGTTCAACCCTGGCTGATGCACAGAGATGCTATCACATTTCTTACGCATTTTCTCAAATGTATGACTTATAGACACATACTTTCAGTAGAAAGTCATAGAAAGTTCTAGAGGTCTAGCCCTAAATACATTTTCTAGTGGTTTGTGTGCTTTAAAGAAGACACTGAACAGATTTTGTGGCAAGTGTTTTTGCGTGGTCAAACTTTGGTTAGATTCCTTCCTCAGTTTTGCTTGACTGACAGATATGGGGTAATAATTTTCGTCCATCTGGAATCTGGGCTGAGGTCTGAGTGCAGCTGTGGTGGACCATCTGTTGACTCTCCCCACCCACAATTCACTGTGTGCACACTGCAGTAAACACCATCACCTCCCTATGCAATGTGTGTGTACTGTTTTGGGCGATGCTGCCAGCTGCGTGTGCAAGACTATAAGTATGCACACAGAATCTTTTTCACTAGTTCTTTGTGGGCCAGACTTGACTTACTGAGGTGATATCTTTTTTGTTGTTTGCTATCTGGAACCTGTGCTCATGTCCATGTGCTAGTGTGAAGGGCAGTCGGCCGACTCCCCACACCCGCAACTCACTGTGTGCACACCAGCACCTTCCTGTGGTGACCATTCTGCTGACTCCTCCTCCCTCAGTAGTGAGTCTGTCTTAGTTCTCATTTGGCTTAATTATTTTGTGATAACATTATAATGGCAGATGAAGGAAAACACACGGTTAGTCTAGTCCAGCCCCAGCAAACCCACTGAACCACCAGATGAGACTGAGAGATGATCTGAGTCTATTTGTTGCCCACAGTTTATTAGTTTGTCTTTCTAAGCTTGCTTTCAGTAGCCGTGGTAGTGCTGAATGTAGGACCAGTGTCAGCAGTGAACCTGCAAGGGCCTTCACAGGTACATCTTTCCATGTGGGTACTAACTAGGAGGGCTTTGTTGTGAGGCATGACTCCTACCACTGTCCACCAATGTGTCCACAGCAAGAACAATAGTACCATTGACACATCAGCCAACATCGCTGGGACCCACCCTGCCACAGCTATTGCCACTGCATGACATCTAGCTAATCCCAGTGACACTGACACTGTGTCCCACCCTGTGGCTATTAGATCTAGTACTGACACCGTCTCCACCACTGCTATGACCTGTGTTGCTGTTTCTCCTCATATTTTCTCTTCAGAAGATTTGGGGAGGAATCTGAGCGACACTCCAAAGGCATATATTGCTGACCAGATTTAGGTCTTGAAAGCCTGACAGACTCATCCGATGAGTAGCACCTCAATAGCTTTGAGGATGAAGTTGAGGTTACACTATATTTACTGTAGGTGAAAGAAGAAAAAGACAACCTGTGTAAAAAAAAAAAAAATCAACCCCCAGAGCCAGGGCATACAATCCAAAAAGCACACAGCTCCCAACACCCAAAAAGTGATCTAAACTTCCAAGTTCCATCCCAAGGTGACCAACAAAGTTGGCAACCAGGTGAAAAACCACAGGATTCTCCAGCCATGTCTGATGATAGAAAAGGTCAGGGTGATGTGCACAGTACTAAAGGCACTCTTGAACATAGCAGCATGACTGTGGTGTGTTGTAACTGCATTTCACAGTGAAACAAGCATTTGGCAATGCCGGATGTTGTCTCGCTGGCATTGGCATTGGTAGTGCAGTAGTTAGAGATGCATAATAGGAATGGCAGTGAAGTTTTGAACTGATACCAACCCCACCCCCACCCTACAGAGACTGACAAGTGTTGGGATGTGCCTTTGGGTCGTCAGCTATAACGCTCATGCCATCTTACCTCACCCTACCCTGTAGACACTGACAAGTGTCATGGTGTGCTTTGAGGTCTTTGGGCCTTATACTTACCTCATTCCATAAGGAAATACACCGAGACGGGTGCAGCATAGGAGAATGGGGTGAACATTAGGGCTGAACACTCCAAGGCACACCTCAATGCCTGTCACTGGCTGCAGGGTGAGGGTGAAATGATGTGAGCATTACAGCCAATGATCCCAAGTCACACCCCTGATGCCTGTCAGCCTCTACAGGGTGGGGTGTTACAGTTGGAAACCCTAACGTCATAGGCGTTTGTCGGTATTTTCAATCCAAATTGTTGACATAGGCTTTTTGTGACCCCACCTCATGAAGAGCGGCATAATCTGTTTGTTAGCCAAAAGGTGGTTTTGCACAGCAGCTATGCCATTTGGCGACACAGGGATGAAAACATATTTTGGGCAGCATCTGAAAAATTACAACTGTATTGTTCATGAGGAGGTGTAAAAAAAAATGGCAACGTTGAAAATCTGGAGTGAAAATATGAAAAATTGGTGAAGTCATGAGCATGCATAGGAACTGTGCAATACACGTCTGTAACCCAATTATTTATGAGATATTTTAGCCACATTTTCAACACAGGCATTTTGGGACCTCCCCTCATAAACAGTGGTGCTGTGATTTTGTTAATTTGTCCCAAAAGTTGATTTCCCACAGCGACCACGCCATTGTGCACCACAAGTGCGCAAACACATTTTGGGCAGGCTGTGAAAAATGACAGTTGTACTGCCAATAAAGAGGTGTGAAAAAATGCAAGTGTTGAAAATATTGCAAATTTGCGAAGTTACAAGGGTGTGTGAAAACTGCGCAACGCACGCTTGTAACACAGTCATTATAGGCATTTTAGGACCTCTGCTCATGAACAGTGTCACCGTCATTTTCTCAAATTGTCCCGTAAACTGATTTTGCATGGCGACTGTGCTATTCTGTGCCGGACATGCAAAAACACATTTCAGCCAGGATATGTAAAATGACAGCTGTACTGTTCATAAGAAGGTGTGGAAAAATGCCAATTTTGAAAATCTGGAGTGACAATAATACAAATTCACGAAGTTACGAGCATACGTGGAAACTGCGCAATGCACGGTCGTAAAACAGTCATTTTTTTGATTTTTTTCACCAAATTTGCAACATAGCCTTTTTGAGAGCCCACCTCATGAACAGTGGCACTGTCATTTGGTTATTCAGCCCCAAAAGGTGATTCTGCGCAGTGACCGCAAAATCACCTTTTGGGACCGAATAACGCCATGACAGTGACTGAATTCATGAGGGGGCCCCAATAACCCCATGTTGAAAATTTGGTGCCAAAATTCCCCAAAATGCCTAAGATATGCACCAAAGTTGAAAAAAACCCTATTTATGCCATTATACAGCTTACCGGAATTTCTTCATTTCGCGGTCTGCTTTAAAGAGTGCAGACGTGTTCCCGTCCTTCAAGATCGCCGCGCTGGCCCGGAGGTAAGTATGGGATGAGGGGGTGGGGAGGCAGGAAGCAGAGGGTGGGTGCGGGTTGGGAGGAGCAGGACAGACCACGAGGGACCATTTTCTTCTTTTACAGGGAAACAAACAAACAAAAAAAACATCGCAGGATATACAGTATATTTTTTTTACAGGTGCATTTGGCACACTGGGGTGGGCTCCCAGCATGCCACCTGAGTGTTGGGGTGGGCCTAGCCGATGGAGGATTGGGCACCTCCATCAGCACATAGCGAAGGGGAGGGGCAAGAGCCAAGGGGGGGATTGGGCACCCCGCCCGGCACAGAACAAATGGGGAGTCATTATGCCGACAGGGAGTGGGCACCCCCATTGGCACATGAACTGAGTCATGGCATGCCAACGGGGGGATTGGGCACCCTGAAGTCAGCTCTCCGTGAGGCAGCAGTCAGCGCCACCATGTTTATTGAAGGGTTTCACCAGGAAAGGCACGAAGGGAGGGTGTGTTTTGGTGCCGCTGCATGATGAGCTTGGCTCTCATTGCAGCAGACCTTTTGTTTGATATGCTCACCACATTATGTATTCCTGGTGTGGCACCTGCATGCTGGCTTATTGGGGAATGAGGGACGCACCTACTGATGTGTGCCCTGCATTCGCGCGACTGTGACCGCGTCTTCAAATCTGCCACTAATGCAATATGCTGGCTGACGCACAAGCACGAGCCAATGAAAAAAAGATGTCCAGACAAAGGCAGTCTGTTTATTTTGTCTGAGCATAATAGTATGCCATTGGAAAATAGTCTCCAATCTGACCACAACATCACAGAGGAACCACCTGATGCTTAAACATGTCTATAAAAATACACCTTAACTGTGCTCTAGAAGCAGGCGTGGTGTGTCTGTTAGTGGACCGCCAACCCCAAACAACGTGAAGAATTCAGACAAGTTTTCAGACGCCACTAAATACCAACATCCGAGGAGAGAAAATAGACAGTGTAAAGTGGTAACTGCTGTATTTATTACACATACAACTTGAACAGAGTTCACTAATTTAACATTCAAAAACTGTGGAATTACAACACGAACGCTAACCTCAGTGCTTCGGCTCCTAGCCATCCTCAGGGGTCATCACTTCTTGGATGTTGGTATTGAGTGGCGTCTGAAAACTTGTCTGATGCTTAAACTTCCCAGGGTGTTTAGAGCTTTGTTCGGATACAGTGGCAATAGAGCCAGTGGTAATGGTATTCAGGAAACAAATGATGTTTCTTCCTGTTCAACATCAGTCAGTCAACACCCAGTACATAGTCCACTATGTCCAGTGGTCCTAGCTATTTGATGCAGACCCCTGCCCCAACCCCTGGCAGGTGGTCCAAATTGGCATACCCTTTCTCCCTTTGAGTCACCTCTTGCTGTCACTGTATTTTAGGGCTGCTCGGATTCCGCTGAATGGAATTGGAGTTGTATTCTAACCCAATTTTCTGATTTAGGATTTTCGTAATTGCAGTTCAAAAATCCTAATTCCTAAACTGAATCCTGAAACCTATTCCTACATAGGAGTTTAGCATTTAAGATTTCAAATGTGAATCCAGTTCCAATTTGAAGTCCTTTTAGAACTGAAATCAGAATCAGATTAGGATTCATAAATTCCTAAATCCAAAACTTAGATTAGAATAGATCAATTTCAAGCATCACTGCTATATCTGCTATTGTTGTATCACTTCTTCTTGTAAATCCCCAACCTCAGGTCACACCTGCAAATGAGCTCTGGCATAGCATGCCTGTCCCAGTCCCTACTAAATATTCAATTAAATAAATAACAAAATATATAATACTGTTCCCCAAATCGATGCCTACAATGGATGCCTTCCATGCCAGGCTCAATTATCATGCAAAGCGTTCAAAAGCACAGCACATTACATAGCTTATTGATGAAATGATGCCATTGGATCTGCAGCCACCCTCTCCTGTGGAAAGTACTAGCCCCTGAAGGCTCTTACACTGCGTACACCCATGGTACCAGATTCTCTCTCACATCACATTCTCCGCTGGTCTTCCACAAACATATAATGGTGTAAGAATGACTGTCGGTGTGCTAATGGCAGAGGCTGTGTGTCGGGAGAAGAATTTCCCACTGTACAGCTGGCTTCTGGACAAGCGCTAATTTGACTGTGCACTGGTTTGTCGGCAAACCACTTGCTGTGCTGGCTGAAACCACCTTTTCCTGTGGCTCTCCCTTTTTCTCACTAGTCAACTCGTAATGCAGACCCACTTTTCTCAGTGTTGGGCTGATTCCTAAGCAACACAACTAAATTAACATCATTCAGGTCCTGCAGGTCGTGCTGAATGACTAGAATGTTGGCACTAATTTGAGTGTTGGTTTTACTGTTACAGTGGTGCCAACATTATAAAAGCAGTGATTGATGGGTATTTTGCTGTAAAGTAGTCGCTGTTACGACGGTATACCTTTTGTCAGCCTCCATTAACTTTGCCCACATGTTAAATCATATTGTTACATGTGATTTATATCACAGTGCAGAGCTTTCAAAAACTGTGGCAACAGTATGTACTGTCTACAGGCATTTTTGCCACTCAGTCAAGGCCTCCAGCCAGTTGGGAGAAATCCAGGAGGGCTTTGATCTGGACCAGCATCAACTTCTACAGATACAGCATGTGACAGAATTCAACCTGTCTCATGCTGTCCCATTTCACTGAGCAGAAGCGGGCCCTGCATGAGACAGCAATGGAAACTAAGTTGGGGGGCCCTCAGTCATCGTGACTGGATGGTCGAGGCCATGGTGAAAGTACTTGCTCAGTTTGAGCGTAGCACCCATGACATGAGTTCTGCTGCAGAATCCTTGTAGCATAGATCCTCAAAAGACCATTGGAGTGATTTGTGGAGATGGCAGCAAAAGATCCAGGCCAGATTCCCCAGGATGCGAGTGTCCTCTTGGACACCTCACAACCGAGCTGGGCACAAAGTTTTCAACAGTTTTTGATAACACCAAGTACATCCGCAGCTATGCTCGAGCCTTGCTTCAAGTGGGAGGTACTACAGCTTGCAGCACAGAACCACAGGATGTAAGGGTTTAATCAACAACCATGCATTGATCTAAGTGCGCACAAGCATGCAAGCACTTGTGTGAGAAGTAACACAGCTAGCTGAGCATGAGGGGGCTAACCTCTAGTGAGTCTGCTGGTGTCGGTGAGGATAGCAAGTTGATACTACTAAGCACATTGTTTCTTCACAAAACAAGCATTTGTCAATGGCGAATGTTTGCTTATTGGCATTGGTAGTGTAGAAGTTACAGAGCTGCGTAATAGGAATGGCAGTGAAGTATTGAACTGAAGCCAACACCACCACCCTGCAGAGAGTGACAGGCATTGGGGTGTGCCTTTGGGTCATCAGGCATAACGGCCACGCCATTTCACCACACCCCACCCTGCAGACACTGACAAGTGTCACGGTGTTCCTTGGGGTCTTTGGCCCTTATGCGCACCCCATTCTGTTAGGAAATACGGTGAGATGGGTGCAGATAGGAGAATGGGGTGAACTTTGGGGTTAAGAGTCCAAGGCATACCTCGATGCCTCTCACTGGCTGCAGGGTGCGGAATGGTATGAGCATTACAGGCAAGAATCCCAAGTCACACCCCTGATGCCTGTCATTCTCTAAAGGGTTGGGCATTATGGTTGGAAACCCAAATACCTCAGGCATTCGTTAGTATTTTCACTCCAAATTTTCAACATGTTTTTTTTGTGACCCCACCTCATGAACAGTGGCAATATCAGTTTGTTAGCCGAAAGCTGCTTATGCACAGCGACTATGGCATTTAGCACCACAGGTGCAAAAACATTCTGAACAGGATGTAAAAAATGACAGCTGTACTGTTCATGGGGAGGTGTAAAAAATGGGAATGTTGCAAATCTGCAGTAAAAATATTTAAAAAACTGGTGAAGTCATGAGCGTACATAGAAACTATGCAACGCACACCCGTAATATAATTAGGTTGGGGATTTTTTACAGCAGATTGTCAACTCAGGCATTTTGGTGCCTCTGATCATGAACAGTGTCACTGTGATTTTCTTTATCTGTCCCGAACAATGATTTCCCACAGTGACCACGCATCTCTGCACTGAAAGTGTGAAAACACACTTCAGCCATGTTGTGAAAAATGACAGCTGTACTGTTCATAAGGAAGTGTGGAAAAATGCCACTGGTGAAAATCTGGACTGAAAATATTACAAAGTCATGAACTTACGAGGGTGCGTGGAAACTGCGCAATGCTCACTCGTAACACAGTCATTTTATGGACTTTGTCACCAAATTTTCAACATAGCCATTTTAAGACCTCTGCTTATGAACAGTGTAACTGTGATTTTCGTAATCTGTCCCAAACATTGCTTTCGCACACCAACAGTACCATTGTGCGCTACATATGCGAAAACACATTTTGGGCGACATATGAAAAATGGCAGCTGTACTGTTCATAAGGAAGTGCAATAAAATGGCAATGTTGAAAATCTGGAGTGAAACTGTTAAATTCGCAAACTTACGAGCATGCATAGGAACTGCGCAACGCACGCTCGTAAAACAGTCATTTTTAGGAATTTATTCACCAAATTTTCAACATAGCCATTTTAAGACCTCTGCTCATGAACAGTGTCACTGTGATTTTCTTAATGTGTCCCATACATTGATTTCGCACATCGACTGCGCCATTGTGCGCTACATGGGTGGAAACACATTTTGGGCAAGATGTGAAAATGACAGCTGTACTGCTCATAAGGAGGTGTGGTAAAATGGCAATGTTGAAAACTATGTGAAAAAATATTGAAAAAATTGAAGTAAAACATACGAAAGGCGGAACTGCAACGCACGTCAGAAACAGTCATTTTTGAATTTTTCACCAAATTTTCAACATAGCCATTTTAAGACCTCTGCTCATGAACAGTGTCACTGTGATTTTCTTAATTTGTCCGCAGACATTGATTCCGCAAGCATCGACTCGACATTGTGCGCTACATGGGCGGAAACACATTTTGGGTGAGATGTGAAAAATGACAGCTGTACTACTCATAAGAAGGTGTGGTAAAATGGCAATGTTGAAAATCTGGAGTGAAAATATTGAAAATTAGCGAACTTCTGACGTGCATAGGAACTGCGCAGCGCTGCGCTCGTAGAACAGTCATTTTTGAATTTTTTCCACCAAATTTTCAAAATGGGCTTTTCAGAGCCCACCCACGAACACTGGCAGTGTCGTTTATTAATCATGTCGAAGGGTGATTTCACAGTGGCTGCGAAATCACCCTTCGGGCCCAAGTAACGCCATGACGGTGCAGGAATTCATGAGGAGGGGTCCCAAAAACCCCATGTTGAAAATTTGGTGCAAAAATTCCAAAAAATGCCTGAGATGTGCAACAAAGTTGAAAAACCCTTATCTATCCCACTATACAGCTAACCGGCATTTCCTCAGTTCGCGGTCGGCTTTGAAGAGTGCAGACGTGTTCACGGTCCACCGAAGATCATTGCGCGCGAGCCCGGAGGTAAGTATGGAGTGAGGTGTGGGAGGCGGTGCGCAGTGGTGGGTGCGGGTTGTGGGAGGGGCCAGGGAAGCGCCAGTGACGGTTTTAATTTTCAGGGTTTTATTTTTTTCAGTGAAGACGTGACGCTTGCTACGCTTGGGGTGGCTCCTAGCGTGCGCCAAAGACGCTGAGGGGGCCGTGGAGCCGACAGGTGATTGGGCACCCCATCGGCCATATGATCAGTTGCCACGCTGGGGTGGTCCCCAGCGTGGCACCCTGTACCGGGAGGACAGTGGAGCCGACTGGGGATTGGGCACCCTGTCGGCTATACCATGAGTTGCCATGCTGGGGTGGGCATCCAGCGTGACATGTGGAAGGCTTTGGAGGGGTCGGCTATACAGTGTGTGCGGGGGGCAGCACGCAGTATGTGTGTGTGTGTGTGTGTATAGGGGGAGATGCGCATGAGCAGGCGATATCTGATCGCTGCTTACTGAAGCGTAGCTCCCCCTTTCAACTGTACACCACTGCATTTTGGAGCTTGTCATAGACAGCTCCAGCATGCATTGGTGGACTGGGGCCACGCCTGCCAACACACTGACTGAATTGGAAGAGGGGGTGACACACCTCCGAAAACTCAGATGATGGCACTATGTTTCTTGCACATGCATGCAAGCAAACATAAAAAACTGGGGAACACAGATGCAGCCCTTAACTGCAGAGCATTTGCTGCACTCATACTTTGCAGAGGCTCTTGGGTCTTTTTCTTTAGTTCCACTTGACTACTAAACCCTGAAGATGCAATCTTCCCTTCAATTGTCAAAACTCATAGTGCAGTACTGCACATCAGTTGTCTCCAGATTATAGTGTCCTTAGATGGGATGTTCAGCACAGCTGAAGAGGTTGCAGGGCTTCACTGATCAACACTTAACCCCAAGCATTTGCATCGACTCTTATTCATAAAATAAAACGTGCCAGTTCTGAGACACAAATCTGATTCATCCACTAAAGTGTAGTAGGCTGAGGACTTGTACACAGGTATATAGGTACAGTACGTAGGTATGGTGAGACGAAACAATACCATGCGACCTATCTACTTCACCTCCCTGTTATCTAATCACCTCCTCTGGCACTGTAATCTGTCTCATAAAATGTCAATAAACAAACTGCTCTGTAAGTCCTTTGGTTGCAAGAGTAGATAAATCAAATATTAATGCTATCAAACCCAGCACTCAGCTTCTGGGGAACAAAAAAGTCATCACTACTAAGGTACAGTGCAAAAAGGTGGTATAATTAAATACATGGCAAGGATCAAACCACAGGCAGCATAAAAAATGTAGTGTCTTGCACCTGAATAAGTGCTTTGTCAAGACTCTTACAATAACAATCAGATTTAGCAGCACGTGACCAGACATGGTGATGAGTGATGGATATGTGCTGGTAACCTGAACTAGGGCAGTGGTGGGAGGGTTGTTGGGATGGGTGTTCCACCAGGCACCGTGGATATTGGCAGCGGCACTGGGAGGGTGGGGGTGTGACCAGACACTAGGAAATTAATAGCAGGTGATTAAGGAGGAAGGGGGTGCAATTAGAGCCAGGGATTTTAAACATATATCACCCAGATGGGGACCGAGTGAGGGAAGGGAGGTCCTCTAGAGTCTGGAATTAGCTTTAATATAGACACTAGGATCAGAATGGAGAAGGGGTGCACACTTAAATAGGTTTTCAGAAGCATTAATTAGCCTGGTAGCATTCTCAAAACCCTTCTGATATCCTAGTGCATGCTACCTCCCCGCATTTGCATGTGCGCTTGGTGTTCATTAGCGCTCATGCATTAACGGGTTTGGGCAGTACTAACAGTATTTTTGAATATGTGACCCGATGTGCTACTCTACTTTTGGGCATGCAAAGTTCGGTTAGCAAGGTCCGAAGCCTGTTAGCACAGCGTTAACTGTTCGAACACAGGCCTTATATACTGTACACTAACATGAAAAAAGGATCACTGTGTTCTAGACCTCATCTGTCACTGCAACGTGTCTACAGCTGACATCACAGTCTGTTGCTGTAGGAACGATGACGATGTCTGAAGCAAAGGACTGATATATCAGGTATACACAAGTAGTTGGGACAGATAAAGTCTAGGGGATCGTGATATTGCTTTTATATTAATGCTAAGAATTGGGAAGAAACAAGTAAAAAATTAAGCAATTTAAGTTGTCTCAGGTTTACATTTTTTCAGCGTTTCTCCTGTGACATCCATGGCTGTTTCAATATATTTTGGATAGGTTATTGTAATATCCATCACCTGCCACCTCTTGCTCTAGGACTCCACTGCAAACAAGACAGTGTCTCAGTGGCTATATCTAGTATTGCTTGGTTAGTATACTACCAGGTCAGATGCCATTGGATACCATCACACTGGTCAGATTTTAGATGGCCTCAGACAGTATAGGCATCTGACCAAGGATCTGACCTCCTAGGACCCAAGATAAGTATCCGAGGATGCCTGTGAATCTGACCAGGATATGGTGGATGTTGTTTATTTATTTAAGTTTGATAGCTGGGTAGGTACACTGGCCAAAAATGCCTTTTTCAGGTATGCACCAGGTGCATTAGCACAGACATTAAAAGAATTTACAACGAGTGCAAACAACACAAAAAAGTATGAACACAAGTGAATTACACAAAGCAGATTACACATAACAGAAATGTTCAGTGAATAAAAAAAGCCCTTCAGCTTTTTTGTAAAAGTGGAAATAGTTCAAAATTTTCTTATGGGGTGGAATCGTGTTTCACAGTGAAGAAGCCTGGTAACTAAAAGAGCGTTGTCTAAATTTGTTTGAAACAGTGGAATTTTGATATGATTCTTGGAGGTTGGACCATTAGATCCAAGTATCCCTACTCATTGACTCAACAAGCTGTGACTGTAATTACCCTGCACTCACTCTATTTATCTCCCCACCCCTTGAACCCCTTTCCAGTGACAACTGTTCCACAGGAGCCTTCTCTATCTCTGTTATTATCCTGTTACAATTGATTAGTTTGTTGCTAGCCTCCCTCCTATGCCCCCCTACGTTCCGTATCCCCCTGTCCAGTTATTTGACTCTGGGTCCCTCAAGATCCTATGAAACTGCATCCTGTACTATATCTGATCCGGGACATTCCGTATGCTCCCAATTGATGTAACCATCTAAATAAGATTAAGCTACGTCTGCATAACCTTGTACTGTTACTTGATTACTGTATGTGTATTTTTATGTTGGTGCACTTGCGCAGCCAACATCTTGCGGCATTGGGGATTTGGAGGCTCAGTCGCTGTTGGGCGAATGCAGGGCACGCATCAGTAGGTGTGTCCCTCATTCCCCAATCAGCCTGCATGCCGGTGCCACACCAGGCACACTAATGTGGTGAGCACATCTAAAGAAAGGTCCGCTGCAATCCGAGCAAAGCTCGTCAGATGCAGCAGACCCTTCCTAGGTGCTCGCCACATTGTCAGCATGGCGGCGGCCACCCAACTGCTGACTCGGGTGCCCAACTCTGCCGCATACTCTGGCAGTAATATTTGCCGGTTAGGAGCCCACCCTCACGGGCATAAAGTAGCCCTCCCATTTTCTTATATGCCGGGGCCCAATCCTCTTGGCTCTGCCTCCCCGCTTTCCTTGTGTGCCGACGGGGTGCCCAGTCCTCGCTGGCATAAATTAACCCCCTTTGTTGTGTGCTGACGAGGGTGCCCAATCCCCGCCGCTGCAGCAACCCCCACCCAAATAGTTAGATGGCACACTGGAGTCCACCCCAGCGCAAGTCCCCTGAAAAAAAAAAAATGTCCTGTGATGTTAGTTTTTTTTCCCCGTTACATAAAAATGGTCCCTCGTAGTCTCCCTACCAACCACCTGCACCCATCCACTGCACACCCTGCCTCCCCACATGCCTCCTCACCCCATACTTACCTCCAGAGTCTGTCGCGACGATCTTTGGTGGACCGGGAACACGTCTGTACTCTTCAAAGCCAACCGCGAAATGAGGAAATGCCGGTAAGCTGTATAATGGAATAAATAGGGTTTTTTTTCAACTTTGATGCATATCGCGGGTATTTTTTTGAATTTTTACACCAAATTTTCAACATGGGGTTTTTGGGACCCCTCCTCATGAATTCTGTTACAGTTATGACGTTAATCGGTCCCAAAAGGTAATTTCACAGTCACTGTGCAGAATCACCTTTTGGGACTGATTAATGCAAGAACAGTGGCAGTGTTCATGAGGTGGGCTGTCAAAAAGTCTATGTTGCAAATTTGGTGGAAAAATCAAAAAAATGGCTGTTTTACGAGCGTGCGTTGCACAGTTGCTACGCATGCTCGTAACTTCACGAGTTCGCAATATTTTCATGCCAGATTTTGAACATTGTCATTGTTCTACACCTCCTTGTGAACAGTACAGCTGCCATTTTTCACATTCTAGCCAAAATGTGTTTCCGTACTTGCGGGGCACAATATCGCGGTCGCTGTGGGAAATCAGTGTTCGGAGCAGATTACGAAAATGACAGTTACACTGTTCATGAGTAGAGGTCCTACAATGCATATGCTGAAAATTTGGAAACGATACTCCATAACATGACTGTGTTACGAGTATGCATTGCGTAGTTTGCACGCACACTCATAAGTTCGCAAATTTATAATATTTTCACTCCAGATTGTCAACATTGCCATTGTTCTGCACCCCCTGATGAACAGTGCAGCTGTCATTTTTCACATCCTGACCAAAATCTGTTTTCGCAGTTCCAGTGCAGAATAGCGCAGTCGCTGTGTAACGTCCATGTTCGAAACACATTATGGAAATGACAGTGACACTGTTCATTAGCAGAGGTCCTAAAATACCTATGTTGAAAATTTGGGTCTGACAGTCCATACAGTTAGTGTTTTACAAGAATGCGTTGTGCAGTTTGCACGCACGCTTGTGACTTTGTGCATTTGTAATATCTTCACTCCACATGTTCAAAATTAGCATTTTTCCACACCTCCTTATGAACAGTACAGCTGTCATTTTACACATCCTGCCTGAAATGTGTTTTCACACGTCCAGCACAGAATCGCACGGTCGCTGTACGAAATCAGATTTCGGGGCAGTTTGAGGAAATGATGATGACACTGTTCATGAGAAGAGGTCCTAAAATGTCTATGATGAAAATTTGGTGCCGAAAGTCCAGAAAATGACTGTGCTGCAAGCGTATGTTGCGCAGTTTCCACGCAGCCTTGTAACTTCGTACATTTGCAATATTATCATGCCACGTTTTCACCACTGGCATTTGTGCACACCTCCTCATCACCAGTATAGCTGCCATTTTTCACAGCCTGCCCAAAATGCGTTCCCGCAACTGTGGCGAAAAATGGTGTCCTCGCTGTGGGAAATCACTTTTTGGGACACATTAACAAAATCACAGTGCCACTGTTCATGAGGGGAGGCCCCAAAATACCTATGTTGAAAATGTGCCTAAAGAACTCCCACAAATAATGGGGTTGCAGATGTCTGCTGCGCAGTTTGTATGCATGCTTCACCAATATTTCGTATTGCCACTCCAGATTTGCAACGTTGCCATTTTGTACGACTCCTCATGAACAATACAGTTGTCATTCTCCACATCCTGCCCAAAACTGTGTTTTCATCCCTCTGTCACCAAATGCCACAGCCGTTGTGCAAAGCCACCTTTTAGCTAACAAAGTGATTGTGCCACTTTTCATGAGGTGGCCTGACAAGCAGCCCATGTTGAACATGTAGAGTGAAACTACCACTACACGACTACGGTGTTAGGGTTTCCAACTGCAGCACCCCACCAGGTACAGACTGACAGGCGTCAGGGCTGTGACTTGGGATCATCGGATGTAATGCTTATGCCATTCCACCCCCCCCACGCCCACCCTGCAGCCACTGACAGGCATTGTGGTGTGTCTTGCACTGTTCGGCCACAAACTTCACCTCATGCTCCTATACTGCACCCACATCAGCATATTTCCTTATGGAATGGGATAAGTATATAGTGCCCAAAGACCCCAAAGCACACCATGTCACTTGTCAGTGTCTACAGGGTAGGGTGAGGTACAATGGCATGAGCATTATACCTGACGACCCAAAGGCACACCCCACTGCCTGTCATTCTCTACAGGGTGAGGGTGGGGTTGGCTCCACTTCAGTACTTCACTGCCGTTCCTATTATGCACCTCTAGCTCCGCCAATGCCAATGCCAGCTCAACAACATTCGGCATTGACAAATGCTTGTTTATTAAGTGTATTTTATTACTGTATGTGTATTTTCATTTTTATTTTTTTGAGCTTTACTCTGTATTTTTACTTTGATCTGACATGCAACCTTTGCAAAAGAGTCTATGACTCAAAGGATTGTAATTCTGATTCTATTCAATAAACAATAGTATCCAACCATTAGATCCAACTGTCCAAGGTTGGATCTGATGGCTCTGACTAAAGATAATTGGATCTACACTTGGATACACAACAGTCTGACTCTGGATCTAAAATCTGCCTTTGGTCAAATTATTGTTGGATTCGGAGGTGGACACCAGCACTATCTGAAAGAGGGTAATTGTATCCACAAGAACAGCATCTGAGCATCACTAGTTATATCCCACATCCCAAATTGGCTAAATATGTTAAATACATACTCACATAAATGTCTCAGCACAGTTCATGCTTTCCAGCTTGTCAAAGTCATTTTTTGGTGGATTCATTGATAAGGAATACAGTATTTTTAAAAGTCATGTTTTAAAAGTGCAAACTCAGAAGCTACTGTGAGGGTTTCAAACGCTTATCTCCATGGGGATGCTGACAAACAGGCTGTCATCAAGGAGGTGCTCATATCCAATATGATTCTAGGAAATCATGTATTTTTTTTATTCTTTGGTAACTGGGTAAGACCCGTTAGGCACAAGTGCTTGTTTCCCAGAGGCAACCCAGGAACACTGGGGGTGGGGGTTAAGTGACCTGCTCAGAGTCTCACAGTATATAGAAGGCTGGAGTCGAATGCAGGTCTGCTGGCTGTCCCAAGTTAATTCACAGCTAGTTACTCTCCTCTCTAGGCTATACTGCCAACTCCGAATATTAGATATTAAACATTGTTATTAAACCTATCCTGTTTCTTTCTCTCTTTCCCTTCCTCTCAGAGTCTATCTGGATGTGGATATCACTGTGTCCAAGGAACAGTTTCAAAAATACCTAGAGACCACCATCTTGTATTTCACCTCCACTATCAAAGAGCTCCGTCGCCTCATCTTAGTCGAAGATCTGATTGACTCAATAAAGGTAGTACCACAGAGTTCAGCAATATACACCATCTGTCTGCTACCTTAATGTGGGGACTCAATCCTTTTGTCCTTTTTCTAGCCACAAGGATACGCTCTGGCACAATATCATCATTTCCTGTCCCATAAATGTAATTGACACAACAGTCGGATTGTTGTTTTGTCCAAAGTAAACCATCTGTTGTGCTGGCCATGGGCAAGCTCAGTCAGACAGTAGCCACTAGTGGCACAAGCACTAGTCACTGTACCGTTCAACTATCCCATATTAGGTGAAATATTCCATGTTTATATACTCAGAGTTCTTTCTAGCCAACGCTTGCCAGAGGAATTCAGATCACTCCCATATTCCACAAAGGGCAGATGATCCCTCCAACTGAGCCAGAACATCACTGCCCTTTGCATCCTGCTTTGTTTTCCACTGTATATGTGGCAGCCTCCAGCCTCAAGTGAGCTTCCACCCACATCTCATCCGTGTTCAGCTGAGAGAAAGAATTTGTTGGGCCCTTACCACAGCAGGGACTAATGATGAGGATTTCCCACAGTAGTGGACTCAGATCCCCCTGTCAGTTCTTTTTCCTGATCCCCTTTCCCCACCATTTCTGTGGGTCTCTGTCTGTCTCTACAGCCAACACCAGTAGGGGGTGCTCTTGCCACAGGATGTTAAGAAGCTCATCTCTGGAGAGCAAGTGTATCATCCCAGTGATGTGCAAGACCTCCTGCTAACCTGATGGGAAAGTTCCAAGTCTTCCAAGGGGCAGAATAATGTGCCGCTTATTTATCTCTCAAAAGAAATCCCTAATACGCCAACTGAAAATGTAAGGCAAATGGTAGAAAGGAAAAACAGATTGGAAAAGTCAGTTCTTTCTGCTTCAGTACAGCCTGTATTTTGCTTTTCATCTTGTCACAACTGCAGCAAGGTTAGTGTTCAACAATAAGACACAAGGTGGTGTGCTGTTGCCATGCAATACTGCCACCAAAGGCATGAGGCAAATCCAATTGCTGTAATCCCCCTTAGTGGGGTGATATGTGACGATAACACTAGCACCCCCCCCAGCTGCTTCATAGTAATAATGACATTTATTTGTTCAGTTTTATTTATTATTCATAAATGAGCTGGCCCGGCCTGGCTGCTGAGAGTTGAGGAGCTGGATGCCACACCTCACGCCACGCTGGTGACCTGGGGTTGGGAGTGGACTCAGGTCAGTGGGGGTTGGCGGGGGAGGAGAGAATTGAGTGCCCAGAGGACTGCTCTCCTCTCCTTTCCTGGGAGGGTTTCCCCACTGTGTAGTGGCTCGCGGTGGAGACTGCAAGTACTACACACTGGCAGGGACTTGCAAGGGGGAGGTGATGGTGGATGTCTGCAGGAGGGGGTGGGAGCACGCCCTCTGTGCTGAGACGTCATTACACATCCACACCTTTGGGGAAAACAAGGAGGAAAAATCCTGGCTGCTGGGGAGGCGACGGCGGGACTTGAGCACCCAGCCCACATGCCCACTGCTGGCTACTGACCCGACTTAACTCTCCGTGGTCCCTGCCTCCTTCTATATGGGGCCGGTGAGAGAGGGGGGACCCAGTAACCGATTCCTTGGTCGAGGAAGGGGGTTCAGGTGGGTGGTGTCAGGCTGAGCCAGTGGGTCTCCACCTGAGAGATGCCTCAGCAGTCAGGGAAGGAGGGAGAAAAAGAGTTGGGGGAATAAACTTCATTAACATTTTTAAAAATGACTTTTTTCAGGTTTCACATGAGAAAGTTACAAACATACAAAAGCAGTGGGCACCATACAATTAATATACTGTGCCAGTTTTTTTATACAGTATGGTGAGATTATGACTTCATTTAGTGAATAATGACTGCAGTATTTTTCTATTGACTTACATACAATTGTGACATCACAGATGATGTGATGTGAGATAGCACCACAGGCAAAATTGCTTTTTGACCAATCAGACTGTAGTATACAAATTATCTGCAGACACGTTATAATGTTACAGTATTTTTATCACAGATGTGCGTGTCTGATTCTGTGTCTTTTCTCTACCTAGTTTGCAGTCTTAATGTGGCTTTTGACCTACATCGGGGCAGTTTTCAATGGCCTCACCCTTCTCATTCTGGGTAAGCTGCCTTCATTCACTGTCTTCTTTGTAACTAGGCTCCAGGCTCACACCACTGGGGAAAAGTACAGCATTTTCCACTGACCATTCAAGTGAAAATAGCCAGCGCTGGAATTACAGACAGGCTTGCCAGGGCTTGGCGCCTGTAGGTTAAGAAGATCAGCCCTTTACTTATAATGGGAAAGGGGGGTTGAAGTAAAGATAAGGCCCCCACAGCTCCCAAGCTCATGAAGTATAATTCCACCACAGAACAGTACCCTGTCACAGTACTGTAGCTTCTCCCTGCACTTTTGTGGTTTGCATCAGAGTAAAAATAAGTCACCACCGTAATTTCAGACTATTGCATGTGTGCCAGCTTAGACCTCCTGTAAACCCTGTCTTGTGGCTAACTGTTTGTGGAAACTTGCATTCAGCCTTACAGTAGCTACAGTAATATGACCTCTCGGGGGGGAGGGGTGTACAGTTAAAAGAAATGAAACCCATCATACAGGGAAATGGCCTTTACACCTGTGGTGTCTCAAGGCAAATTTGCTTGCCCCCCCCCCCAGCTGAGCCCCAGTGTCTCCCACCCCATTTGCACAAAGTCCAGGCTAGCCCCCCAACCCCCATACTGAAGGGCAGAAGGACTCTCCTCTGCCCTCTCCCAAGCTATTGTGATAATGGGTGCTCGTAGTGCAGATCCTAACTTGACTGTAGAGGGCACTAGCAGTTTCTGCAGGGTTGCAGTGAGCATGGATTTTGCTGAGCATGCTTCCAAACTGAATACTTGGCCTCACCCCTCTGTAACTGGGAATGTGCTAGGGCCCAACACTGCACTCTCTGTGCTAGTCTTCAGAATGGCTCAAGCAATGCAGAAGACCCTTTGCCCCTTTGTACTGGTAAGCATACACCGAAGATGCACCCACTTCTCATATTGGGGGGGGGTCACATACTATGCACAAAATAAATTGTGCTTGCCAATTGTTGTAGAATCTGCTTGATATTTATATTTGCTGTATCTACTCCTGACTCAGGACCCTGCCACCAACCTGAGCCTGCAAGCCACCTCTGGCAATCACAGCCAGAGAAATACACCCTCAAGTGCCATGTAGAACCTCTAAACGGGACCTGCATTTGGTGAGACTGGGGTTCCATTTATAAGCTCAGGGTGGGCAGGCAGGATAAATGGGAAAAAGCTGAGTCAATGTGCACAGGGTGTACTGAGACAGGCATAGCTCCCTGTTGCTGGGGTAGGAAGTTGCAGTAACAGAAAACAAACATATACTGTATATTTAGTAATAGGCTAGAACAGTAACCATTTAACAAGCACAAGAATGATTTCAGAAAATCACAAAGCCACCAAGTAACCCTCTTTTTGCAATAAGCAAGTTACACTTACAATAAAAGAGATGCTATGCTATAACGTGTAAAAAAAAAAAAACATAATACAACAGAGCAAGGATACACAGGAGAGCAGTTGGGCAATGTAAACACTGTAGGGTGTGATTAACAGAAACAGCAACAGTCAAGTACTGTTTAAGCAGCGGTTACTTTATACCAGTGGTAGGGATTTAAGGGATTAATAATGCTGGACCCATCATGTATAGGAAATAACATCTCTAAGTGAGTCTGGGAGCATTCTTCCCCTCAGCACTATGCATTTGTACACTTTGTTAGGTAGTATACCTTTATGCATCTGGGGTGCATTTACTGCACAATTAAGCCTTTACCCTTACTGCCACACATCAGCAGTCTCACACACACACACACACACAGATTTAAACTTCTTAGTCTGCAGTAGTTGTTTTTGTTTGCTATATGCTCTGTGTCTTTAACCCATTTCTGTTTTCTGTTCTATAGCTGTGATCAGTGTATTCACTATTCCCCTGCTCTACAGGCAGCACCAGGTCAGTACTTTGCATTTTTTTATTTAATTTAGTAAATTTTTTTATTTATTTGTTTTTTGTTTACCGGGTAAGTGCACTAGACAAAAAGACTATTTTCAGGCACGACCCGGGAGAGTACAGGCACAATAATACAAAACTTCAAGGAGAATGTACATGAATACTAGACTTTTTCATGATGAAATATTCGCATAACAATGGAAATTTTGACAACAGGTGCAAAGGGAGGCAAACAGCGCAATAATGCAAAACTTCAAGGAGAATATACATGACTAATAAACTTTTACATGGGGAAATATTCGCATAACAATGGAAATTTTGATAACAGGTATAAAAGGAGGCAAACAGCGCAGACAGAAATGAAAAACAAACCAGTAATGTTACAGAAGGTAGTAAATCAGGTGATACTGAGGCAACACAGACATTTTAAGAGATAATGTAAAGTGCTAATGGTGTGAATGTCGATAGGCAGAGAGAGATGAAGAGGGGCTAGAGAGATAAGTAAGAGGAGTGGGGGAGGTGGCGGCACAGGCAGTATGGACCATGATTGAAAGGGGGGTTAGAGAAGAGGGGGACGAGATTAAGGAGGTAATGGAGAGGGAAGGGAGAGATAGAGGACGAAGGAGTAATTGATAAGAGAGGAGACTGAGAGGAAGTGCTACAAGAGGGGTGGACCACTAACCCCTGCCAACAGGGAGGGGGGAGGGATTTTGGGGTAGGGACTACGGCGGTTTGAAACAGGAGCAGATATGGAGTAATGGGAAGTCGATTGATGAATTGTTAGAGGGAGTGAGTTCCAGAATTGGGGCGCATGGTGGGCATAGGTACTACTACCTTTTTTTGTCCGGTGTCTAGGGATAATGACAGGGGCATTTTCTGCAGAACGTAGCGCATAGTTAGCTTTCTGACAGGGAAAGAGACAGGCCAGATGTTTGGGTGTTTGAGACCTAATAATGTTATCAGTGACGGATCCAAGTGAAAAATACCTTAATTTTTTAGGCAGGAGCCAGCCAAGATCCGAGTAAAGATGTAGTGATGTTTCAGTCTGGGGGAGCAGGGGGCAAAACGACATGTAATTATAGGTTACATCCCATTTATGAAGACATGAGTAACTGATTGATGTGTATATAAAGGGACTCCGTAGGTGAGAGAGGGAAGTAATGTGCCACTGGCAATTGCAAGTCTAGCAGAGTGAGTGAGAGCATAACTGGTCCGGTAGGCAATCCCTAGCTTAGAGTTTACCTGCTTGCAGGTAGATTGAATATGAGGGTCAAAACTCAGGCATGGGTCTAGGGTGACACCTAGATATTTAAATGATGTAACCACGCCAACCAGTGTGCCATCAAGGGAGGAGACAGTTAGTTGAGTTTGGGCATGGTTGAGCTTGGCACGGGATCCGAATAGCATGCCTTGGGTCTTTGTTTTATTTAGAACAAGTTTATGCTCGGTAAGCCACAGTTAGATAAATTGATAGTCACTGGAGAGATTAGTATTTATTTCATCAATGCTGTTAGAGCTTGAGTATAGAACATAATTCCATGTTCCATAATTCATGGTATTACTGATGATTTCTGGACATTTAATACTTCATGTACAAGACATTCAAAGCTTTAGAGCCGAGCAAAATGACTGTGCCGCACAAACTAAGATTTGCCCCTTGAGTCTGGAATTAGTGCACGGCTTCTTACAGTATTTTCGAGGGATCAGTTTGTGTGGTGCAAGTACGGTTGCATGGGGGCACAATATTTGGGATTATGCACATGCAAATGAGTGGGGGGCCTACATTTACAGTGCTCTTAGCTAAGCTGGAAGCATTGGGAAGGCACTAAGGTTAACTTTGCACTGGGGACAATACTGCATTTGAGATGAGTTATTTAAAAGTGTGCAGTACAAACATACGAACATATGAAAATGGCAGCAGAAACAGGCCACTTTGGTCTATCTAGTCTGCAGCTCTCAGACAAGGATAGGTGCGCTTGTAATTGATCCATTGTATGTCTAATTTAAGTGGCTTTATCTTCTGTATCACTAGTCCTATTTGCACGTAAATGGTTTTTGCTCTGACACTTTAGTCGGTTTTGCTCTGTTATCTCTCTGTGCTGTGTATTGTTGTCACTGCTGTATTTTGTACACTATGTTGATGTGTTATTCACTGTACTCAACTGTTATTGCTGTTCATTCTTGCGTTGTAACACTCCTGGGTCGTGCCTGAAAATAGGCAATATGATTTGTCTAGTACACTTATCCAGTAAACAAAAGCTAACTAAATAAATACATTTATTGGAACTGCTCCTCTCCCCTTTCTACATAGAGTCTTCTTCCCTCCCCCTCATCCTCCCATTCCCTTCTTCCCAGCCATTATGACTCTCCTTTTCACTCTGTCCCAACTGTGGACACCCAGGTGGCAGTGTAGTAGTGGAGTCTGGGCACCCTCCAACCCCCGAGGAGGCAGCATCCATTTGGGACAGTCAACCGTCCTTCCCCGGCTGGCCCTCTAATGCCCCAGGCTCATTCCTGAACCTGGATGTGTGGCATTGCCAGCGGTAGCGCTGCCTCTGGGCTAGTGGTCTGGCCCCAATCAGCTGTTTGCAGTTAAGCTCAGCCTGGGCACCCTTTAATTAAGTCAGCAAAAAATAGTAAGTGCAAAACAGACCACAGAAACATTTAGTTACTAAATCTGTTATTTTGTCTGTCATCCTGCTGGCTATCACACAGCCTGCCAATAAAAAAGAAACAAGCATTTGTCAATGCCGAATGTTCGCTTGCAGGTATTTGCAGTGGTGTTTGGCATGTATGGTGCTTTACCCTAATGCCCTGTGCGGTTGCTGGTATTTGCACAATAAATTTTCAGCATGACTTTTTGTTACCCCCATTGTGCGCTACATAGGCGGAAACATGTTTTGGGAAGGATGTGAAAAATGACAGCTGTACTGCTCATAAGGAAGTGTGGCAAAATGGCAATGTTGAAAATCTGGAGTGGAAATAGTGAAAATTCACAAACTTACGAGCGTGCATAGGAACTGCGCAATGAACACTAAATAAAATAGTCGATTTTCAGGAATTTGTCGCAAATTTTCAACACAGCCATTTTAAGACCTCTGCTCATGAACAGTGTCACTGTGATTTTCTTAATGTGTCCCATACATTGAGTTCGCAGCACGAATGTGCCATTGTAAGCGCCATAGCGGGCGGAAACATGTTTTGGGCAGGATGTGAAACATGACAGCTGTACTACTCATGAGGAGGTGTGTAAAATGGCAATATTGAAAATCTGGAGCGAAAATATTGAAAATTAGAACTTCTCGACGTGCAGAGGAACCGCGCAACGACACTGCAGAAACAGTCGCTTTTAGAATTGATCACTAACATGCCATTTTAAATCTTCTGCTCATGATCAGCGTCACTGTGATTTTTAATTTGTCCCATACATTGATTTAGCACACGACTGCGCCATTGTGTGCTACATGGGCAGAAACACGTTTTGGCAGGATGTGAAAATGACAGCTGTACTGCTCATGAGGAGGTGTGGTAAAATGCCAATGTTGAAAATCTGGAGTGAAAATATTGAAAATTCAGAAACCCGCGAAAGCGCATGGAACTGTGCAACGACGCCAGAAACAGTCATTTGTAGGAATTTTTTCCAAATTTTCAACATTGCCATTTTAAAACCTCTGCTAATGAACAGTGTCACTGTGATTTTCTTAATTTGTCCCATATATTGATTTCAAGACACCGACTGTGCCATTGTGTGCTACATGGCGAAACACGCTTTGGGCAGGATGTGAAAATGACAGCTGTACTGCTCATGAGGAGGTGGGTAAAATGCCAATGTTGAAAATCTGGAGTGGAATATTGAAAATTGAAACCTACGGCGCATGTGTGGAACTGTGCAACGATCAGTAAACAGTCATTTATAGGAATTTTTCCAAATTTTCAACATTGCCATTTTAAAACCTATGCTAATGAACAGTGTCACTGTGATTTTCTTAATTTGTCCCATACATTGATTTCAAGATAATCGACTGCGCCATTGTGCACTACATGGGCGGAAATACGTTTTGGGCAGGATGTGAAAAATGACAGCTGCATTGCTCATAAGGAGGTGTGGTAAAATGGCAATGTTGAAAATGTGGGGTGAAAATATTGAAAATTCGCAAACTTACGAGTGTGCATAGGAACTGCTCAACACAGACTCGTAAAACAGTCATTTGTAGGAATTTTTTCAACAAATTTTCAGCACAGCCATTTTAAGACCTCTGCTCATGAACAGTGTCACTGTGATTTTCTTAATGTGTCCCATACATTGATTTTGCACACCGACTGCGCCATTGTGCGCTACATGGGCGGAAACATGTTTTGGGTGAGATGTGAAAAATGACAGCTGTACTGCTCATAAGAAGGTGTGGTAAAATGGCAATGTTGAAAATCTGGAGTAGAAATATTGAAAATTGCAAAACCACGAAAGCCGCATAGAACTGCGAACGCACGCTTGTAAAACAGTAATTTCTAGAATTTTTTCACCAAATTTTCAACATAGCTATTTTAAGACCTCTACAATGAACAGTGTCACCGTGATTTTCTTAATGTGTCCCATACATTGATTTTGCGACAACGACTACGCCATTGTGCGCTACATGGGGAAACACATTTTGGGCAGATGAAAATGATAGCTATACTGCTCATAAGGAGGTGTGGAAAATGGCAATGTTGAAAATCTGGAGTGAAAATATTGAAAATTCGTGAATCCACGAGCCTCAGTGAGAACTGCACAATGGACGTCAGGAACACACATGATGGGACGAATTTTAGAGGCTTTTGATTTCTTCGATAAATGATTGCCATGAGCAGCTTCGCCAAAGGGTGATTTCGCGCAGTGACTGCGAAATCACCTGCTCGGGCCTGAATAACGCCATGACAGTGACAGTATTCGTGAGGAGGGGTCCCAAAACCCCATGTTGAAAATTTGGTGCAAAAATTCCAAAAAATGCCTGAGATATGCAATAAAGTTGAAACCCCCATCTAGCCCATTATACAGCTTACCGGCATTTCCTCAGTTCGCGGTCGGCTTTGAAGAGTGCAGACGTGTTCCCGGTCCACCAAAGATCATCGCGCTGAGCTCCGGAGGTAAGTATGGGGTGAGGGGGGTGTGGGGAGGCTGGGTGCGCAGTGGGTGGGTGCGGGTTGTGGGAGGGGGGACTGGGAGACTACGTGGGACCGTTTTTTCTTTACAGGTTGTTTAAAAAACGGACTACGTGGGACGCTTGCCACGCTGGGGTGGGCTCCCAGCATGGCAGAAGATGGCTGGGGGCTGAGGAGCCGACGGGGTTGGGCACCCCGCCGGCAAACTACGCAGGAAGGGGCCGAGGCCGACGGGGATTGGGCACCCCGTCGGCAAAACAATCGGACGTTTGCCACGCTGGGTGGGCCCAGCGCGCAGAAGGATGACTGGGGCCGTGAGCCAACGGGGATTGGGCACCCGCCGAAAATAACGCTTGCCACGCTGGGGTGGCCCCAGCGTGGCACCAAAGCTTTGGGGCGCGGACGCACGCGGGGAGCACGTGACGCGAGGTGGCGGCGTGACGCGGTGCTCGGTATGACAGCGGTGGTTTTCTTTGAAGCGGAGACCACCGCTGTCATGCAGAGCTCCCGCACCCATTGGTGCAGGACCGCCACGCCTGCTCAACGGAGCACTGGATTGCAAGGGAGAGGCACACCTCCAAAGTGTGCTACTTTCCCAAAATGTTCCTTGCACATGCGCGCAAGCGAATGTAAAAATGGACCTGGGTAGCTGTAATAATTCCTTTTGTTTTTGTTACACACTCAGTTTGTGATGATCAGATAAACTGATAGATCTTTAATCTTGTGGTTTATTAGGTTATCACAAACCTCAGTTGTGTAAAAGGAAAAAAAAACTCATTATACATTGCTACCCATACATTATTTAAAATATTTGCTTCTTTTTTCAAGAGATTTCCCAGTTTCCAGGCAACAATACACAGTTGGCATCAGCAGGACTCAGATTAAATTCCCTCAGAACTTGAATTTCAGTATCTCCCATTATTTATCACTGAAGACAGTCTCGCTAAAACAGGGTTTTTTCCTTTGGAGTTCATCTGTTTTGGTTGCTTTTGCCTGTTGGGCAATCCTAATCATCTGCCCACAACACTTTCATTCATTAAATTTATTCTGAGAGAATCCAGAAGCCCTTCAGCCAGTTTGATCTAAGACAAGTGCATTTACAATGTTACACGTACAGTGTAAAACAGACAGAGTCAGAACGTTTCAGTAACAGTTGAGGACTAGCCACAGATACAATAGCAGTTCAAGGCATAAAGGTAGCAAACTCACTGGTAACATAGTGTGCCCTTTCGCCAGCAGTTATGGGGATGAGGAGTACTTGCTTCATTTCTGAACCAGCAGGATAGTAGTGAGATTGGGGGAAAAGGCCACTGCTGGGGTGCCATCGGACTGGCAGAGAGTTCTATGCAGAGGGTACAGCAAATGAGAATGACTGCTGGACAGAGTTGCTTAATTCTGATGGGGCTGCAAGCTCATGGCCAGAAGCAGACCATAGCCCACAGTGAGGTGCCTTTGTTACAAGTTGCATAGGTACGGAGGGGCAGCATCCTTTATGTATCTGTGTGCAAGCAGTAGTAGGTGTAGGCATCTCTGGTGAGCCAGCCAGTTCCAATGCAGCTGTCTGTACGTATCGCAGTGACATCACAACATGTTACGACGGACATAATTCTTGTGTTACAAGCAGAGGATTATAACTTCAAAGCAGGAAAATCAGCAGGCACAGATGACATCTAAGTAGCAAACAATCTCTTTTCATGCAAATGTCCTCAGTAATAAAGGATGAATATTCAGAAACTCAGTTGTTTTTTATTTTGGGGGTTTTGAGTCCTGCCAATGATTATGAGTTCCTTTTCTTACTTGAGGCAGAAAGTCTATAGTGGAAGTACTTCTTACGGCAAGACATCAACCTTTGTTTTCCTTTCTTCACAGGCACAAATTGACCAGTATGTGGGGCTTGTCAGAGCTCAAATCAGTGACATTAGGGCAAAGTAAGTGTATTTACATACTACTGACTCTTTATTTATTATTCAGTAATGTCTGATGGAGTACAGCACTGGGGAAAGGATGATTGCTTCTGCTGCCTCTAGTCCAGTAAAAGTACCACCAAGGTCCGCAGACCTGTATGCATATAATATAATAAATTGGTGTAGCAATGGAAATAGATTAGGAAATTTGATAGCAAGTTGAGGACAGTTGCAGAGATGGTAGCCTTCTCAGGCACTGCCACTGCCACGTACAGGAAAGAGCAGAAAGGATAATACAAAAGCTGGCTTGCGCCAACAAGGCTGGTCTTGGGATGGCAATGTGAATATGCTGTACGGGTTAAGGGCAAGTTCAGATCATCATAACAACGATTGGGCAGGCCACTGTTATAATTACTGTGACTGAAATGTAGATCCCATTTTGTATTTTAGAAACTCTGCAGAAATACAGTTCGCCATGTGTCGGTGCTATGCAGGTCACTATAATAAGAAATCTGCTGGCAGGGCAGCCCATTGGCCATTATGCTGCAGTGCCTGTGACCAGAGTTTGGGAGTGGACTAGGGTTGCATGAGTGGGCAGCCAGGGCTGAGAGAGCTAGTGCTGACATTGCCGGTGCTTCCAGATCGGAAGGGGATGGCACTGTGTACAACACTGCAGCAACCCCTAGGGAGGGCCAGGGAGCTTGCTGTACCAGGGACATCACTGCAGTGTCCAAGGCCAATACTAGAGAGTGCAGTGCCATCTAGTGGGTGAACGAAGGAGGGAGGGCAGGAAATGATGGGAGAAAACACCCAGCTTCAATCTAAATGACTTTGCTAGTAAACTGAGGCCCCACACCATGAAGCCTGCCATCTGTCGGTCACTGGATTCTGAGCTCGAAAGAAGAAGGACAGCTTCCATCGAAATGATGGTTCTGGAAAACTCAGACCCCACACTGTGCAGTCTTCCATCTGCCACTGGATTCTGAGCTCGACAGGGAGAGGACAGCCTCCATCTAAATGACATTGCTGCAAAACTCAGGCCCCACACTGAGTAGCCTGATGCCTGTCTGTCACTGGATCCTAAGCTTGATTGGGGGGGGGGGTACAGCCTCCATCTAAATGACGGTGCTGATAAACTCAGGCCTCACACCATGCAGCCTGCCACCTGTTGGTCACTGGATCCTGAGCTCAACAGGTGGGGCAGGGGGAGAACAGCCTTTCCCCAGAGTGTCACTATCAGGGCAAGTCATGTGGAAGTAGAAGCAGCAGGGGTTTGGTTAGAGGATGGTTCTTGGTATTTGCCAGTACCGAGTGAGAGATGAAGTGGGGTTGGCTGGGGACAGTGTATAAAAATCTGTATAAAAAAAGGAATTTGCTTGCTGGCAGTGTAGTAATACTCTACTGAGCTCTGAATTCTTGTGATAAAAAAACACCTTTCAGGGTTGGAGGATAAAATTAAATGTACGAATCCAGGGGATTAGCATCAATTGCTCAGGGTCTTTACGGTCTTCCCATACCTCTCCACACTGGCCAGTATGGAGAATCACACTGAAATTATTGCTCTCCACTCTATACCTGACCATATAGATAAACAGAGGGCTGCAGGCTCCGGTGCTGTCAGCCCCTTACCTTTCACCAGCAATGAATCCAGCACAGTGTTCAGAAGCCTGCTCTTTACCTGTTCACACACTTTCTGATCTGTGAATAAGTGGCGGTTATCAGATGAAATGCTGCTGATGGGTTTTGCCTTTATTCAGTTGAAAGTGCTTCTGACTGTAAATGATTTACGATTTGCCAGTGGAAGATACATTGAGTTACTTAGTAGTGGGTCGGATGTTCTTTTGGAACCGAAAATTGTCACTCTTTAGGATGCTGTTTACAGTCAAACAAATACATCACAGTGTGGGAAAGCATGCACTGCAAATGGCCCTGTGGATAAACAGAGGACTTCCTTAAATATCCTGCTCTGGGGCACGAGACAGACGCTTTGTTTTTCATTTTATTTTTATTTCATAATAAAAGGCTTGTGAGCAAGATGCCCGTTTTCACACGCACCCAGTCACAATAACCACAAAAATACATAGAATAATGCAACAAACATTTACATAGAATATGCACTAATAATACAATCAGTTAAAACACTTACATACAGATTCAGCAAGTAAGTAACGTTTGAGGGACCTTTTAAATGCAGAAATCTTAGTACAACTGACAATAGAATTTGGCAAATTGTTATAAAGTTTTGTAGCCTTAAATGCAATGGAGTTTTGTCCCAACGAAGTATGAAAAAATGGATCCTGAAAAAAATATCTACTTTGTAACCTAGTTCAAACAACATTGGACATTTTAGGAAACAGATTAGCAATACAATCTGGTAAGAGACCCGAATGAATTTTGTGTAGAAATAACAATGATCTAAAATTAAATATGTCAATCAGGAAGAGACAACCAAAAGACCTATAAAGTTCACAATGATGTGTTCTCGAAAGTCCAGTTGCAAAATGGATAATGTTATGGAAAGTGGACGAAAGCTTATTAAGCATCCTTTCTGTTGTAAATGGGTAGATTATAGAGCCATAGTCAATAAGGGAAAATAGAAAGCTATGTGTCAAAATTAACCTAGTCTCAGATGTTAAGTAAGTAAGTAAAAATGTATTTTTTGAGCACCCAATTTCAGAGGCTCTGGGCCCTTCACAAAGAGGTGCAACACATTAAAAACAATTTACAGCAGTTGAAATCAGAGTCAAATAACTAACACAAATACTAAATAATAAAACTATAAAACCTTTAAAATCAGTGGACATCAAATGCTTGTCTGAATAGGTGTGCTGTGGAAAAGAGTTCCAAAAGGCTGGCCCCGCTATTTCAAAAGCACAGTCGCTAGATGTCGTGAGCCATGCCCTTGGAATCACCAGGAAGCCCTCTGGGGAGGAACAGTGTGAGTGCACAGGATGGACAGGTGTCAGGAGGTCAGTCACATAGACTGGACCTGAGCCATATAGGGCCTTACAGGTGAGTAAGCCTACCTTGAAGGCAGTCCTTCGTCTGACAGGCAGCTAGTGCAGTTCACATAAAACCAGGGTTATATGAGCAGACCCTGAAAGGCCTGTCAACAACCTGGCCACCGCGTTCTGCACCAGCTGCATTCGATGAAGGTTGCCTCCACTGACCCTGAAGTATAGAGTGTTACAGTAATTGAGTCTAGATGTAACAAAAATGTGCACTAGTGAGGGCAGGTCATCAGATGGGATTAAGGGTTTAATCTGGGCGACATTCCTTAAGTTGTAAAAACCTCTCTGGATGACGGAAGACAACTGAGCATCAAGTGTCAAACCATTGTCAAGGATGACAACCAGATTTCTCACTTCAGTGACAACCAAAAGTGAGGTGGTACCCAGGAACAACCCTGTTCCTGATCCACTGGTGACCACATCCCACTGTTGACCAGCCTTAGTTAGCAGTACCTCCGTCTTGTCAGGGTTAAGTTTCAGCCAGTTAGAGGACATCCAGTCCTGGATCTCAGATAGGCATCTATTTAGCACCTCCACAGCATCAGATGTTCTGGGGCAAAGGACATCTACAGCTGGGTATCATCTGCATAGCAGCGAAAACCCAAACTGTAATGCCTACTGATGTCACCCAGGGGTAGCATGTACACAGCAAACAATATAGGCGACAAGATTGAACCCTGATAAATTCCACAGGACAGGGGCTTTGGACAGGAGGAGAAATTCCCCATCACTACCCATTGCATCTTGCCTGTCAAAAAGAATTCAAACCAGCTGATGACCTTGCCGGTGAGTCCACAAAGCTCTCTAAGGTGATCAAGCAACTTTACATGGTCTACGGTGTCAAATGCTGAAGAGAGATCCAGGAGAATAAGAATTGACTGTTCTCCCCTATCTCTCACCCTGAGCAGATCATTTTGCACCCTGACCAACATTGTTTCAGTGCTATGCCTTCTTCTAAATCCGGACTGTAGTGGCTCATAGATGTCAAAGACCATCAGGTGGGCTTCGAGCTGCACAGCCACCACTTTCTCCACCACCTTCCCCATGAATGGAAGATTGGAGATAGGCCAGTAATTAGTTAAGATGTCAAGGTCAACAGATGGTTTCTTCAGTAGGAACCTCATCAACACCTCTTTCAAGGCATCGGGGGGGGGGGGAGCCTCTCTGAAAGTGAGCACCAGACAATCTCAACGAACAGTGTACCAATGGATCCAACACATCCCACTAAGAAATGAGTCAGGTCTGGGTCCAGTTCACAAAGAGTGGGTCGCAGCTTCGAGATTACCTCAATGACCTCAGCCACCCTCACCGACTAAACCTCATTCCAGACAACCGGAGCTCTTCTGTACATACCAGGCCATACACTGCGGGACTGAGCTTGTCCCACTGGAGGGATCCTGGCCTGAATGGAGGACACCCTGTCAGAAAAGAACTGTGTGAACTCCTTGAACTGTGTGACTGAAGCTGCTCTTTTTGGCTGCAGACAGGCTGGATGAAGTAGCCTGTCTATAGTTTAAAAGAGCAGAGCCAGTCTGTTCCTTCCTGCAGCAATCTCCCTGCACAGGAACTCTGCCTTCTTATGGTTGATTGTCCTTTTATATTCACTGTAGTGAATTCTCAAAGGCAGTTTGTCATGTAGGGACCAGGTCCTTCTCCAGCAGCGTTCCAACTTCCAACCCATGGTTTTCCTTTCCATGAGAGCCCCATCAAACCATGATCGGTGTTTTGGCATTAAATGCATTGGTGACAGCATTAATATATGCTGCCACGCATCACCCAACCCCTCCGTACATTCAGCACTCACACCAGAAAAATCCACCACTGCCAGTAATTGCTCTGGGGACAGTCCCCTCAAAGGACGTTAGTGGACCATCTCGACAGGAGAGGGACTAACAGGGAGGGCTGAACAAGAACTCTACTGTGCAGTGATCCAACCAAGAGACCAGGTCAGTCTTGAGATCAGTGACCTCAAACCCCAGTGAGAATACCAGGGTCATGGCAGTGGGTCACAGACGCAACAACTTGTGCGAGGCTCATTGATGTCATTGTGTGGAGGAAGTAATTACCAAACTGAGAGAGTTCATCGTCAACCCAGGCATTGACGTTCCCCAGAATCAACCATCTGGATGACTCTAACACCTTGTCAGTGATATAGTCTGTGACTTCCTGCAGGAATTCCCCTTCACGTCCCAGAGGAGGATAAACGAGGAGGATCCTACAACCTGCACCTGGACCCCCACGCACCACCACACATTCAAACAATGAAGAAGACCCCACTGGGTGCATGGAAAAGCTCAAGTCAGATCTAAAACAGATGGCCACATCCCCACCCCTGCGTTCCCTCCTTGGGCAGTGCACTAGAGTGCCAGGGTGGGATAGATGCCTCCAAAACTTATTCAAGTGCTTATTCAAACAATATAACATCCCCAGCCACTGATGTAATTCATCAGTTCCTGAGAAGATGTGCTTTAACACAGCTCTTGCATCTGGAAACCTTATGAAATGTAAAAAATACTTTTAAACTTTGAAAAGGAGAACTATTATATATCATCAAAAACTTATTGCCTTAGTACCATTATTCTCGAAGGACTGGATGAATGAATAAACCTTCATCAAGTGGCGTACCCAAAACAACATCAACTGCTCTAGATCTAGCAAAACTACTCAGAAGCATGTTGGGCTGCTGCGGGGAGCATTGTTGGCTACTGTGAAGTTGATGCACCAAGAAATAAAAGCTGTATATAAATACCTAGGCTCCAAAGATGCGAGGATCGTGCTCAACTGCTGCAAATGAACAATCAATACAAGCCCTGTCTACAACAGCGAAATGGGGGTCAGATAATGCCTCCCTCCCTCCATTATAGGCTGGAGGCACTGGAAAATGCTTGCATTATCCAGTCTCAGGATCAGTAGCCTGGCAGCGGGGAATGAAGGAAGTAATTTGAAGGGCTTCTTGCTCACATGGCTACCAAAGATTGTAAAACCTACGGAGGAAGAAATCAGTTTGTTCACTATAGAGAAAGCTTGCAGATTTAAAATGAGGAGAGCTGGCGCGTCTCAGAATACACTCAGAACCATATTAGTGGGTACCGTAGGAGTGGAGGTTCATGACACCATTTAAAAAGCATTGAGAGAACAACCACAACTGCTGCTGCTGTGTAAAGATGTGCTGGTCCATATTGTTTCTGATCTAGCTTGGTGACCGGGGCCAAGAGGAAGGCCTTCCATGGGGTTTATCAGCAACTGCAAGAACTGGGGGTGATTCACTGTCTCTTGATGCCCTCTAGATTTTGTCTGCCCTATGGAAGGCAAACATATCAATTCGCTGACCTCAAAGATGCGTGCAAGCAGATCTCTACAAGAGTGGTGGCACCACATTATTTCTTAGTTGTTGGATGAAAGATGGCGGCCACGCTGGGCTGCCATCTGTGAGCTCCGGATTTTTGGCTCGGACTGTTTCTTAATTTCGTTATAATTGCATCGCTTTTTATCGCTTTATATTATTTTATATTGTTTTTTATTATTTATTGTTTTGTCTTTAGTTCTAAGCTATATTGCCACTCATTACTGCAGTCATTATAACTGATTACTATTACTGTTCTTCTGTTTAAAAGCTGAGACGCTTTTGACAACCCAAAGAAAGACTAGAGAGACTAGAGAGACTGGCCTGAGTGGAGTCGCCTGGTTTGCTGGCTTGTGGTTTGCCGTGGGCTGCTCGTTGTGAGCGGTGTATCGGGTGCTAATCTCCGATTTACTCTGTGGAGGATTCGCGTGGCTGGCAGTCTGAAGGTTCAGCGTCGCCTGCGCATGCATGAAGCAGAAGGAGCCACTACGCGGAGTAGCAGTTTCACTGGGGTACAATTCAGCCGGACCGTAGGGGAAGAGGTTGCCGGTTCCTTAGTGTGAGTGGACCTGTTGGAAAGAGGAAGTGGTTTGCAGGATAGCAGGCAGTGAAGATTGGTGACTAATCTCTCCTACAATTTGAAGGTTCTGGTTCCCTGGTCCAGACAGGGAGACGGGTCTCTCTGCCTCCGGAGAGTGGTGGGGTTTACTTTGCTCCCTAGGTGAGGCAGGGGCACCACTGGAGGGTGGTCCTGCCTGCCTCATCGCAGCGGAGGTCAGGTGGAGCTGGAACTTGTAGCGGAGGTATATGTGGTGTCTGTCTGCTCGTTGCCTGCAGGACTCTGGTCACTGGGAAACCTAAATATTTGGGTGGAAGCTGGAACTGTGTAGACCGCGGTGTGGACTGCTCGAATTGGAGAAGTATATTTGAACTCTTTCTGCTTTTGCCAGCGTGTGATAATTATTGGGAAACCATTGGGAAATTTAAAACTGAGTTCATTCATAACTGATTCAGTCTCGTGAGAGGAGACTGATTAAAGTTTGGGCCATACTGAAGTGGTGAGAGCACATAGGTGTGGACATAAAAAGACCTTGAACTCTTGTTTTGTGTTTGTTTTGGGTAAATGAGGGTATTGGTTTTAGGACTATGGGATTTTTAAAGTTACAAGCCAATTTTTATGTTAGGGGTTTTGTATAGGTGGAAAGCTCCTTCCCCGGCAGTGGTGAGAGTACTGTGGGTGGGGGTAGAAGGATAAAAGCGTTCTGATAAATTTAAAGCACAAATCTTGACACATTGATAGGGTATAATTTTGTTAATAGTTGTTGTATTTATATTTTGATATTTGAGTGTTGTGTTTTTAGTTTTATTTAGAATTTTATTATTTTATATAGGTTTGTGGGGTTTATTATTGCTGATTGTGGTGTTAATTATGTGCTGGAATGAAAATAGGACGGTCAGGTATTATTCCCCCTCTAGGCTCAGGGACCTCCATCCTTTCTCCTGTCCCCCCGTCACCGGGAGTCTATAGAAGATGTAGGGCTCTGGGGATTGTGAGGGGGAGGAGGAGGGCTGGTGCTGGGCCTGGGGGGGGGGATGGAAAGGAGCAGGCGGATAGGGATAGTGGGGTCAAGGAGACGCCCTGGGGCAAAATGGGCACAGGAAAGGGGATCTCCCTGTTTGGTGCCCATACCCAAGGGTTCTGATTATGATTAGCAGGTAAGGCGGTCATCTTCGGAGGCTCATTCTACTTGGGCAGTGTTGTGCAACGCCAGTTCTATTAAAAACAAGATGGCCATCATAGCCGATCTTGTTGGGTCATCTAACCTGGTGTGCATCTTCGAGACCTGGCTGGATGAAAATGCTGGGCCAGTTTTAGCAGCAGCAGTTCCGGCCGGGTACTCGGTGATACACTGCCCGAGGCAGGATCGTAGGGGCGGGGGTGTTGCCATATGTTTTAAGTCAGAACTGGGCCTGGTGGAGGTACTGGTGGGAGTCACCAGATCCTTTGAGTGTGTTCTGGGCGAGGGTGTGGGGTGCAGGATACTTCTCGTATACCGTCCACCAGGTGACGAGAATGTTTTCCTGCAGGAAGTCGCAGACTTCATTGTCGACCTGACATTGGGGTCCCCCAGATGGTTGGTTCTGGGGGACTTCAATGCTTGGGTCGACGATGAACTCTCACGTTTTGGTCAAGACTTCCTCCAGTTGATGATATCACTGGGCTTCACATAGGTTGTTTCCTCCTCGACCCATATTGGTGGACACTCATTAGACCTGGTGTTCCTTCTGGGGATGGGGATATCTGACTTGGTGGTGGAACCGCTTGGATGGTCCGACCATCACTCCATTAGGTTCAGTTTTGAGGCCACCCCTATTAGGTCAGCCTCTTCAGAGATGGTCTGGTACCGCCCTTTAAGGGGTGTGTCCCCGGATGACCTGATGGCGGTACTGGACCTATCGGGCCTACCAATAGATTGCTTAGATTCAGGTGACCTGGTACATGCCTATAATAAGGCGGTGACAGGGGCCCTGGATTCTATTGCACCTGTTTGTGTTCGTCTCACTCTTCACCCCAGGTCTCCATGGTTTGATGAGACCGTGAGGGAGTTGAGGAGGGTTGGACTCTAAGGCTGGAGAGGCATTGGCGGAGCGGAAGTCCAGTCTGGATGATGACAAACTTAGTTTGATGGACCATTATATGACCTATCAATCCGCAATCTCTCGTAAGAAGGCAGAATTCCTGTCCAGAGAGATAGCAGCTGCACAGAATAGACCAGCTCAGCTCTTTCGGACTGTGGACAGACTGTGCAATCCAGTCTGTCTTCAGCCCAGAAGAGCCTTTTCTCCAGAACGGTGTGAGGAGTTTGCTCTCTTCTTTGCAGATAAGGTTGCCAAAATCAGATCGGATGTCCGTTCTTCCCTCTTCAATGGGAACGGTGATGGTCGGCAGGAGATGTCGAACACTCAGTTTGCATGGTCTGACTTCAGCTTCCCCACAATCGATGATATTGTGATGATCATCCGAGCATTACGACCGACCAACTGTGATTTGGACCGTGGCCCCACACGCCTTTTAGTGGATTATGTGGATAAAATCGGCCTAGTCCTAGCTTTGATAGTCTGGAAGTCTTTGGAGAGGGGGATCTTTCCAGATCCCCTTAAAGAGGCTATAGTTAAGCCTCTATTAAAGTCCTTGTGACCCAGACTGTCTAGCAAATTACAGACCAGTCTCTAACTTACCCTTTGTGGGTAAAGTTATTGAGAAGGTGGTCGCAGTGCAGTTGGATGATCATCTGACCAACAACAATATCTATGACTCTGTCCAGTCCGGATTTAGGAAAAGGCATAGTACCGAGACAGCACTTGTTCAGGTACTAAATGACCTCCTAATAGCAAGAGATCATAAGACCCGTTCTATCTTGGTACTTCTCGATCTCTCTGCAGCATTTGACACTGTTGACCATGGTGTGCTGTTAGAGCGTTTGCGGTCCATCTGTGGATTATCTGGTATGGTCCTCAGGTGGTTTCGATCTTACCTCGAGGGTAGGACTCAGAGGGTGGTGTCGGGAATTTTTTCCTCAGCATCAGTCTCCCTATCCTGTGGGGTACCGCAGGGTTCTATTCTAGTGCCTATGTTGTTTGCGGTGTATATGCTGTCATTGGGAGCGATTATTAGACGATACGGTTTGGGTTTTCATTGCTATGCAGATGATGCCCAGCTGTATATGTCTTTTGTGCCTGGCCAGGATGCTGCCTTGTCGGTATTTAATAACTGCCTTGCCAAAATCCAAGACTGGATGAATGGGAGTTGGTTGAGGTTAAACCCGGAGAAAACTGAGGTGTTGGTCGTGGACAAGGGTCGCTGTGAGGCAGGTCTGCTGGATGGATGGCCCTCAGGCTTATGGCTTGGGGGCGTTCAGCTGACGACCTCAGATCAGGTGCGTAAATTCATGTACACTGACGGCATCGCTTGACGCTTAAATCTCAGGTGTCAGCGGTGGTCAAAACTTCCTTTTCCATCTGAGGAACATCACCAGGGTGAAGCACCTGGTTCCTCCAGAGGATCTTCCAATGTTGATCCACGCTTCCGTTACCTCCCGCCTTGACTATTGCAACTCCCTGTACCTAGGGCTATCGGGGGTTGAACTTCGCCGTCTGCAGCTGGTGCAGAATGTGGCGGCCAGGTTATCGACTGGATCTTCCAGATCCAGCCATATAATGCCTGTGCTCTGTGGACTGCACTGGCTGCCGGTGTTTTGGCAAATCACCTTCAAGGTCGGTTTGCTGACCTATAAAGCCCTACATGATCAGGGACCTACTTACCTGAAAGAGCTCCTTTGCCCCCTACTGTCCCTCCCGCCCCCTCCAATCCACTGACGAGGGATTGCTAGAGATTCCCAGGGTTCGTTTGAAAACTTCAGGGGCTAGATCATTTAGTTTTATGGCCCCGACCCTGTGGAATTCTCTACCTCGTCAGGTGCGAAATTGCCCGACTGTCATAAGCTTTAAAGGAGCTCTGAAGACCCACCTTTTTAGTATAGCTTTTAATGATTGATATTAGCTTTAAATCTGGTTTATTTATTGTTTTATGAAACTGTACAGGTGCTTTGGTTTGAGAAAAGCGCCTTTTAAAAATAAAGTTTTGATTGATTGATTGATTGATTGATTCTAGACATGAGGTGGGGAAAACTTAGGACTTGGATGACTGAGCTGCACCACGGATAGGTATCATTGTGTGGTACTCTGATCCATCTGTTTTAGTTTGATACTTATCATTTGTCATGGTGGGGGCTGAAGGGTGTGTAGTTTTACCATTATTGTAAAAATGTTGGGTAAACGTGTTGTATGTTACACTCTCCCATTTAAAGAGCAGCTGTCACCTTCAGAAGAACTTTAACAAAACATGATATTTAGACACAGTTAGCTTGTTTTTCATATTAGGTCTGTAGTTCTCCTCCCCATTATTCATTACTGAGGTCACTTGTAGGAAGAGTATATCTATTCCTTTTGCTTTCTCCCTGCCAGAGGTCATAATGCACTGCTTGTTACACCACAGTTACTCTTACAGCAACCAACTGTGATGTCACAATAGGAGATTATGATTTGAAGTAGGGAGTCAGCCATAGAGGCAGATAGACTCTAAAGGAACTCTAAGGGATAAAGATCACATATTCATGCAAATCTCCAAAGTAATAAATAATGTGGAGGAGAAATCTAAGAAATATAAATGGAATGCAAGTAGAATTGTACCTAATTATCATGTCTTTTAACGTTTTCATTGTGGTGTCAGTAGCTCGTTAAGTCTCTGTTGAGTTTAGGGTTACGTTAGTGCCATCTACATTCCAAGATGGCATCAGTTGCAAAGGCAGTCAACTTTGTTTTCCTTTCCCGGCCTTTTTAGTCTTTGTAGATTCATCACATGGAATGATGATTTCTGTTTGAAGCCTCTTCTTTTCACTCATCATTTTTTACTTTGCAACTTATATAGACTGTTTATCTTTAGTCCCCTTTTATCATTGTCCTACTTCACTTCCTGCTAATTTTTTTTTTTGCTCCACAGTGGAGATATACATATATCTTTATATATACACACTGCTTATGTTGCTTAGTTTTGCCATCCACCTGAGGAAGGGACCTGTGAGGCCCCAAAAGCTTGTGTATTATTCCATCTTTGTACAAGACACTTTGTTGGTCCAATAAAAGGTATCAAACCTTCCATCATTTCCTGTTAGAGGCCTGCAATTTGGTGTTTGTGCCACGAGAGGGGCCAGAATAACCATAATAGGAACATAGAAACATAGAATTTGACGGCAGATAAGGGCCGCTTGGCCCACCCAGTCTGCTCATTTCCCTACCTAGTGGATAAGCTGCAGATCCTAGTTAACCAGCAGCCTACTTCTTCCTACCCTCACCCCCTAGAATTGCCTTATGACTGTCCCATGCATGCTTGAATTCCACCACTGTTTTTGACTCCACAACCTCCTCCGGAAAGGCTGCTCCATGCATCCACAACCCTCTTGTGAAAAAATACTTTAAATTACCTCTGAGCCGCTGCCTCTTCAAATTGTGCCCCTTGTTCTTGCACACTCTTTTTTGAAAGATGCTACCCTCTTGACTTTGTTGATTCCCTGAGGTACTTGAAAGTTTCTATCATGTCCCCCCTCTTCCTCCTTTCCTTGAGGCTATACATATTAAGCTCCTTAAGTCTCTCTTCATATGTCTTCCAGTGCAGACCCTGCACCATTTTAGTTGCCCTGCTCTGGACAGCTTCCATCTTGTCTATGTCTTTGCGGAGATTGGGTCTCCAGAACTGCACGCAGTACTCCAGATAGGGTCTCACTAGCTGTCTGTACAGAGGGATAATAACTTCTTTTTCTACTGGTGATGCCTCTCCCTATGCATCCCAGTATCCCCCAGCCCTCCTTGCTGCCCTCTCACATTGCTTGCCCTTTAGGTCATCTGATATGACTACCCCCAGGTCCCTTTCCATTTTGTTGTTGTTAGTATCTCACCCCCATTGTGTACTCTTCCCTGGGTTTTGTTTCCCAGGTACATTACCTTGCACTTCTTAGCATTGAATCTAAGCTGCCATACATTTGACCATTCCTCTAACCTTGCCAAGTCCCTTCTCATCCTTTCCACCCACCTTGTGCAGCAACTCTGTTGCAGATCTTTGTGTCATCTGCAAAGAGACATACTTTTCCTTTCAGTCCCTCTGCAATGTCACTTATAAAGACATTGAAGAGGACCGGTCCTAATACTGAACCCTGCGGTACCCCACTAGTAACCCCCCTTTCTTCAGAGTGGATTCCATTTACTATTACTCTATGTGTCCTATTCTCCAGCCAGTTCTTTACCTAGGCTGTCATCTTGGGACCCACTTCCAGGCTGGCTAACTTGTATATTAATCTTTTGTGTGGGACTGTGTCAAATGCCTTGCTAAAGTCTAGGTAGGCCATGTCCACAGCCCCTCCCTGATCTACTCCTTTGGTCACCCAGTCAAAGAAATCTATCAGATTTGTCTGGCATGACTTTCCCACTGTGAATCCATGCTGCCTTGGGTCCTGTGCCCCTCTGGTCTCTAGATACTCGACAATTCTTTCCTTCAGAAGTGATTCCATCATTTTCCCTACCGCTGAGGTTAAACTAACAGGTCTGTAGTTTCCTGCTTCTGCCTTGCTCCCACTTTTGTGAAGGGGAATCACATCTGCCCTCCTCCAGTCCTTGGGTACCACCCCATCCTCCCATGATTTGTTAAAGAGGGTAGTCAGTGGTGTCACTAGTTCTACCCTTAGTTCTTTTAGAATTCTGGGATGAATCCCATCAGGCCCCATTGCTTTCTCCACCTTCAGTTTGTGGGCTGGTATCAACTTCTGTATCCAGAGTGTTTCTACTGTTTGTTTTAGGTACCTTCCCCCTCTTCCTTTGTAAATACTGAGCAAAAATATTTGTTTAGTATCTCTGCTTTTTCACAGTCACCCTCTGCCCACCCTCCCTCCACTTTATTAAGCCTCACTATCCCTCTCTTGGTCTTCCTTCGCTCCCTGATGTACCTATAAAAGGTTTTATCCCCCTTCTTAACTGAGTTGGCTATCTTTTCCTCGGTTTGAGCCTTTGCTGTTCTGACTGCCTTCCCAGCTTCCTTTTGCTTTAACTGATACAGTTCTCTGTCCTGCTCCTTCTGTGATTCCTTGTACTTCCTGAATGCTTTCTTTTTCTCTTGAACTTTCACTGCCACTTCCTTTGAGAACCATAATGGTTTCTTGCATTGTTTTGTTTTATTTGCTTCACACAAAGGCGTGTTACCTCTGAGATGGCAGTTTTTATTATCCCCCATTGTTCTTCCACCCCTCCTTCCTGCCCATTTGCTAGTGCATTCCTTAGACACTCACCCATTTTGGCAAAGTCAGCCCTCCTAAAGTCCAGTACTTTTGCCTTTGTATGGCTTGACTCTATTGCTGTGTCTATTGTGAACCATACTGTTTGATGGTCACAAGTTCCCAGATGGCTACCCAGTTCTACATCTGTGATCCTCTCTTCGTCTCCATTTCAGAGAACCAGGTCTAAGATTGCTCCCTCTCGAGTGGGCTCCAGTACTAGTTGTCTAAGACATGCCCCCTGTAGGGCATCTAGAATAACCCCACTCTTCGAAGTGGCTGCTGCAACTGCACTCCAGTTAACATCTAGCATATTCAGATCACCCATCAGCAATATCTCCCCTTTTTCTGCCATTCTAAGTATACTTTCTATCATTTCCTTGTCCATTTCCTCCCCCTGAGAAGAGGATCTGTATACAACTCCTGTGTGGATTGTGGTTCCATTGCCGGTCTCCAAATTTACCCACAGTGCTTCTTCTCCTCCCTGTTTTCCCTTTTGTTCTGTTGCTTTGATTCCTTCCCTTATGTAAAGAGCTACTCCTCCCCCTCTTTTACACTCCCTGTCCCTCCTGTAGATAGTGTATCCTGGTATGTTTACATCCCAGTCATGGTTTTGTGTGTACCATGTTTCTGTGACTGCCACGATATCCAGATGTTCCTCCTCCATCAAGGCCACTAATTCAGGAAGCTTGTTACCCAGACTATGGGCATTGGTACTCACTGCTCTCCATTTTTTTATGGCTTTACCTTCTTTTGCAGCATCCCCCGCTGACCTTTCTACCTCGGTCTTTTTCTCATTTAGTACCCTGTTTTGTAGGGAGAGGCTGGGATTCTCCTGCAGCTTATCAGTGCCTCCCCCTTGACTAGTTTAAAAGCTTGCCAATGAAGCATTTAAACCGATTGCTCAAAAGACTTGCTCCCTTCCTAGACAGATGCAGACCATCCTGCCAGTATAGGCTGGTGTCCCTCTGGAACCCCAGTCCCCAATGAAGCCAAACCCCTGTGCTCCACACCATTTTTTCAACCATTCATTAAACTGCATGGTGCAAAGTACCCTCGCCTCACTCATGCCATTGACAGGCAGCTCCTCAGAGAAGGATACTGTGTGTGCTACTTGTCTTAGGCCCCTCCCCAATTCTACAAAGTCCTTCTACACTGCTCTAATCTCGTGATGAGCCGAGTCATTTGTCCCTAGGTGGACAATGACGTCCAGCTCAGACTCCTGTGCAGCTATTCTTGTGATCCCGAGGATGCGCTTCCTGTCCCTCCAATCCATGGCACCAGTCAGGCACCTTACTTCAGTTTTCCCTGCTCCCCCCCACTTCTGTCCCCCTAATAACTGAGTCTCCCACCAGGAGCTGCTTCCTTTCCTTGTGGTGTCCTCTGCCTCCTTCCTGTGGGCCTCCCTTGTGACAGCTGTCCTCAGCCTCCTTAGTCTCCTCTGCGGGTGCATCCATAGGGGAGCTATGCTCCCCCAGAATGGTTTATGGATTATGAAGTGGGACAGCTGACCGGGTGTGCCTCTGTTCCACCATCCTCACCCTCCCTGAGCCCACTGTGGTCCAACTGCTGTGCTTTTTTCGCAACCTCTGAGTTAGTGGCGGTGGCTCTGGTGCACCCTGGATGGGGGAGGTTCCCTTCCTACCGTCCAGTGTGGCCTGGGGGAAGGTTCCCTTACTACTGTCCAGTGTGGCCTGAAGATGGGCAACTTCCTCCCTCAGGGCAGAGAGTTGTCTGCAAATAGGGCAGCATCTCAGCCTCCAGAAAGACTCCCAGAAGACTGGTGCCCCACCGCCATTACATTGCACTACTCCCCACATGTTTATCTACTTTTTTTTTGGTGTGTTTGTGTGTGATTGGTTTGTTATATAGAAATATATATATTATACAATGTGTATGCTTATATTGTCAGTGCAGTGTGCTAGAGAGGATATGACAGTGATATGCACCTTGCACTCTTGAGGAAATGATGTCAGACCCCAGGTATAAAGGAACTATTTCCAGGGCTGGGTGGGGTGAGGGGGTGGGAAGGGTTGGGCCTAAACTGTGCCCTCACAAAACAATCAGCTAAAAGCTCTGACCCACTGCTGCGATGAGTGCCTTCCTGTCAGCAAGATGCCCTACACAACAATTTGACAGAGAAAATACCCTGCTAATCAAACAGAGAGAGATCCAGACATCCAAGTCAGACACAGGTAAACCTCCCCAGCCCCAAAACAGCCTGGTGGTTTGTGCTCTGAAAGCAGTCAGCCCCAAAATAGGTCAGCTGTGCTTTAAACTCTTCCTGCACTGAAAATCTTAAGAATTGTAACAAACATAAAGCTAGATCCACCTCCCTCTGTTGCTTGAAAGACTGTCTTTTCCCGACAATTCTAAGTTCCTTATTTCACCTTTCAGTTAGAAGTGGCCTCCACCTGCAGAATATCTGCTACAAACCAAAGACAATTGTAAGGTTCACCTCCCTCTGTTGTGAGCACATAGTGCAATATAGAATTTGCAAGTGCAATATAGAATTCCTCACACAGCTCACAGCTGAATAAAGAAGTAGTGTCCTTCCAGGTCAAGAAGATGTGCTTTGTGGATGTATGTAGTGCATTAATTCCTAGCCAAAGTAAAGGATTCAAAGTTTAAAATCCGATGTTGTTTATTCATATAATACTGCAGATGGCAGAGAGATTCCTCCGTGGATGCATTTTGCAGCAAGCTCATTATCCTAAGTACTTTCTCTTTGTTGTATTAAAAACTGTGCACTGCAGTCAAATGTCAGGTATCACCTAATTGTTATGTCAATGTACTAGGGTTTCTCAACTGCTCTAAAGTGTTAAGTGTGTAAAGACAAATTGCTAAGTATAACCTCATCCCCCCCCGTGCTGTGTCATAAGTATTTTGGATTACGCACTTTGTGCATTGCAACCTTCTATTACTTGTTTGTATTCAGCAAATGAATTGTTGATATCCTATGATCATGAAACATATATTTTGTATTTTTGTCAAAAGCATAAAATAAATTTAAAAATGCCCCACTCTTCTTGCTTCATTAGCATGGGGGTTGACATTTGAACTCAAAACTTGAACTTTAAAGCAGTCAGCCGGGCTAATGCATGTGCATTTTGCTCCTACTGGAGAGGTTTGCCACAATTTCTCCACCCTGTCCTCCACAGTCACCTTCTGAACCATTCAGTGTTTCAACTGAACTTAGATTCATGGCAACCAGCAAATTAAACAACACAGCACTTACTCTTTTTGGGTGATACAAATTCAGCGTGTACCACCTCCCAGTGCTTTTCAACGGCACAAGTTACCACCGGCGTTCTCATTTGATGAAAATATGAGCTGGTCTGAGAGCAGACCAGCTCTAATAGTAGAGCGTAACTCATGGTAAAGATGTGTGAAGTTGGAAAACTTCACTTTGAGAAATCCTCAAACAGGATCCAGACACAGTGTAGTGTGAACTGTCACTTCACCTAGTACTTCAACCAAGAACTATGTAAAGTTTAAAAAACACACACACAAAAAAAACATGCCTACAATGGGTAAACCCACCACCCATCCCTGTGCCTTATTACACCCTCCCCACCCATTTCCTCAACATTCAGTTTAACACCCCTAACCCTACCTCCGTCTGGCTGGATGTTCCATCCCTTTCCCCCCCCATCCCAGTGAAGTCACATCTTATTGCATTGATCGTACAGAAAGTATAATAGGAGCACTCGCCCTGTTTCCGTATCCTTAGTGTATAACTGTCTATGCATTGTATACCCCCCAACCCCTTCCACCAACTCAGCACCCCAGCAATTGAAAAAAAAAAGGTCTGGATCCCTCGTCACTCCCCCATCCCACCTAAGTCTCATTGTGATGAAAGCCCTGCCTTGGTGGCAGTTTGACGTTGACACTCATAGGGTTCGTGAAGGTGGGGTGAAAGCACTCAACAGAAAAAATGAGGTAAAAATACTAAAAATCCAAAAAGTTATGAATTATAGAAAAAAGATCATGTAAAATTCCAAGTCCAAGCACATTTAAGTTCAATAGGAAAGTGTGGTAAAATTCTTAGTCCAAAAATGAGTTCAGATTTTCAGTTTTACCATACTTTCACATTGAAATCAATGGGGAAGATGTCAGTTGAAGAAGGCATCTGGCTGGAATGTGGTGAGGGCTGTTACCCAGATGCCCACCACAGGGCCCTTTTTATGTTTGTTTGCAAAGCATGCAAACATATTGGTATTGGTCTGAACTGTGAGAGGACTTTTCAAGGTGCTCCCCTCCTCCACCTATCACAACTTCAGAATACCAAATGTCCATAATTCTGCCCACTAAGGAGTTCAGTTCTGGAGACTGCACCTATGAAAGGGCATTGATGGGATGGAAAGGGTTCTAAGAAGAGCAACCAAGATGGTGTAGGGAACTGGATCTGTACCCATTGGAGACTAGAAGGGAGAGGGGGGGACATGATTGAAACTTTTAAGTATGTGAAGGGAATCAATAAGGTGAAGGAGGTGAGCTTGTTCAGAAGGAAGGAGGGGGCTAAAACTAGACAGCATAGCCTAAGAGTGGAAGATGGAAGATATAGGGACAATGTGAAAGGTGTTTCTTCACAGAGAGAGTGCTGGAGGTCTGGAATAAATTACCAGAAATGGTGGTGGAGGCCGAAACGGTGGAGGGATTTAAGAGGGCATGGGACAGACGTGGGATTGGGAAGTGAGGGGAAGGGAAGGGCCCATAATAGTGGAGATGAGTAGGGGAGGTGGGAGCGGGCAAACTTGATGGGCTGAGGAGGTCCTTTTTTGCCATCAGGCTACTGCGATTCTATGATTCATTCTCCCTCTCACTCCTCGTTTTGTCTTTGAAGTCCTTGTGCAATCACAAGACTGTAAAATGCAAGCTGCAAGTTTTACCTGTGTAACTCCTAATTCCTGTTCTCAAACCCTATCTCATGCTTTTGGTTCTGCTGCTCTGCTTTTACACTGGGGCACGATGACAGGGTAGCAAACTGGTCAGCTCCTTGGGGAACACTCATACAGGCCCCCCTCCCCACATCTAGTGGTATCCAGATGGTACATGCCCTGGGAAGGGGGGCACTGTACAACCACGAAAACACAATATAAAAATAATAACAGGAAAACAGTACCTGAATTTCCTCAGGTGTTACAGGTGATGGATTAGCTCCATCATGGGGAGCCCACAGACCGCCAGGCAATGCAGGGATGGTACACTGGTGAGATAATGCAGACCTTCACCTGCCTGGCCTTGCCAACTTCACCCGCAGGCCTTTGTAGACAGTCTTTACAAGGCAGGCCTCTTGACATCCTTCTGGACGGGGTGAATCGTTCTCGGGATGACACCCTGGAACACACTGGTGGCTGGCTGTGGAGGCAAACTTCTTTTAGCAGCAAAAACAGTTTCTCCAGCAAATGAGGCAAACACTAGAACTGCAGAAACAGGCTATCCCATTTAATGAACAATTGATAAACAGGAATAGTCACTCCATGGAGCAGAGGGGTAAACAATTTGCAGCAGGGTTACTTTACAGGTAGGCGCTGACATTTGTTCTGCTCCAGTCTCTTTTGCCAACAGAATGATTTATTGCCTGCAGATATTCCCTCAAGCCAAAAAGGCAGCATTCCCGACAGCAACAATATGGTTTGCCAGAGCAGGCCATACTTAGAGGTGGGGTGTGCGAGTAATGAATATTAAATCCCAAATACCTCGAATAATATGATATCTGGTATTTGGGAGACGAACCAATATCGAGCTATTCAAGGGCATGTTAGGTATTCCAGATTCCCTGGGATTTCAAGATCCTTCAGGACTTGCTGGCCAATCACTGAGTGTTTGCCAAAGCTAGATCATATGACAGTTTGACATTGCTGCATAGTGGAGAGAGATTGTAGTGGAGAGTAGAGAGAGCTCTGTGTCAGCAGAGATTAGGAGTTGCAAAAACTAATGTTTTCATCACAAAACCTTTATTTGTTTGTTCTGTAACATGTGTCCATAGTGGCAGGTACTAGTGGGAGCACTGGGAAGGTTTTTTTTTCTGTGGATAAATCGTCTGATGTACTGATTTTTAGGGCTGTGGGCAGAGCCTACAGACCTTCTGTCATTGATCAGACTGTAGCTCTAAAACGGCTTTTTGCAGAACTTTCTTTTTAGACATTTTTTTTTTTTTTTTTTTTTTTTTTATTTAGTTGTTTAACCAGGTATAGCACACTAAGCTGAAAGCTTTTTTACAGGACGACCTGGGAGCACAAGGAGGTTAAGTGACTTGCTCAGGGTCACACAGTATGCAAGTGGAAGCTGTGGGATTCAAACCCAGCTCAGAGCCTTAGACCACTGTGCTGTACTGCCTCATTTGAATATATTTTGTTTATTGCAAAATTCAGAAAGTACCTTTGAGTTGAAGACTCATTTATGAAGGCTCCACGTCACATTTAATAGAACAATACAACAGTAAACACACTTCCAAAGCAGTACTCAAACAGACTTGTTACAGAGAATACAGTAAATGGCTAACAATCTAATCCAGAGTATTTGGACTGGTCAAAACAGCTTGGTAAATGGTTCCAGGTCAGTAGCCGAGCAGGCCACTCGGGAAGGGGGAGAGCTGGCCAGAGGCCGTTGTCAGGGGAGGTGGCAGGTAAATCAAGGACAGTCACAGGAGGTGGAGGACTGGAGGTGGACTCTGAGAGTGGCTTTGAAGGGACCATTTCTGGTTTCGTTAGTAAGTGCACTTGGCAGACAGTTTAACAAGGAAGGGGCCATGTGGCTGAAAGATCTTTGGAACTGGGATGTTCAACACCTGAGAACCGATAGGAACATCTTGCCAGCGCTTCCGGTGTTTCTATGCGTCGGGGCCAGTTGTATAATGGGGTGAGGCCAGCGGATGAGTGACCCAGGGTGATCTTTTTTGCCATAAGACATGTGTGGAACCGTATTCTATTGTCAAGGCTCAGCCAGTTAGGGCAGTGTATAGAGAGCATGTGTGTGTGAGACTATCATAGCCAAGGACTAGATGGCAGGCTTTGTTCAGGGAGAGCCTTAGTCGGCCTAGGGCAGAAGTGTTTGCAGCTCCATAAATAAGTTTGGAAGTGTTCCTCCACAGCTGCAAAGTAGTGCACTCCCCCCTCTGAATTTTGCTGTTTGTTGCTCTATGTTAAAGGCATCTGAGGGGAGGGGGGGATGCTACTGTACTGTGCCTCAGAACCTCTCAGGATATTAACAAAAAAAAAACTTTTTAAACTACTGTTTCTATTATCTGTCCAGCTCAGTCTAATTGATATATTCTATTTCTTTCAGCAACCTAGGGATTAACTCATTATATGATGTCTGTAAAATACCAAACCTCTACAGTGTCAGATTACAGACAGTGGACCTGCGGTCTGTGAGCCATTTGATTCCTATGGGCTCACATATGAATTGCAGGGGGGTGGGGGGCTAAACTAGTGTGACAGAATTAATTAAGTCCAGCTGCCCAGGCACATATAGAACAAAAGAGGTGCATCGTGCTTGTTTGCTGTTTCTGGAGTCGAAGTGTCAAGTGGAAAGTGCTTTCAAGTAAGTGTGTGTGTGTGTGTGTGTATGTACAATCCTGCTTTGGGATGGGCCATGTGACACAGACTGCTCATCTCTTATCTAGGATTTATGGTCTGAGGCAAAGCTACACTGTTTGAGAGGGCATTCCCTCTCGTGAAGCAGAAGGTCAGTGCGGAAAAATAGTATGTTTCTATCCTCCAGACAGTCAGTTTCTAAACTAAACTAAAAGGAAAAAAAAATAACAGATTTACAGAGAGGGATAGAGTAGACAGATGGACTCTGTTAGGAGTAGGGAGGCTGGTTACTGCATGGATCTGGAATCTGCATGCTGGAGTTTAATGTTTGTTTATAGTTTATAAATGTAATTTAATAAATACATATACTTTGTCCTTTGGTAACCAGATAAGGCCAAGTAGGCATAGGTGCTTGTTTCTAGGGACAACCCAGGAACACTGGGGAGATTAAGTGACTTAATCAGAGCCACACAGTATCAAAATGGAGGGTGTGGGAATCAAACCCATGTCTGAATGCTGGACGTACAAAGCTCATTTATAGCTCATTACGCTAACCTCTAGGCTATACTGCCAGCCCCATAAATAGTGAACAGTTTAGACTGGACTGTTAATATCTCAAAGGAGAACTGCCTTGAATCAGTAAACGTGCATTTTTGTAGAAGTAGATGTTATTTTTTAAAATACCAGTTCTCGTTTTGTTACTGCTTAATTTTACCTGGGCTTTTGGCAAATTCAGTGAGTGTTTCTAATTCACACACTGCTGGCATTGACCATTTTTGAACAGTATGATCTTGTCAAGAACTTACATTGTTGGTACAATGCATCTGTGTTCTAATTAAGAATTCTTAGGTTCATGGGGACCTACACAACATTATGCAGTTCTTATATGGCACTTTGCAGCAGTGCGTAACTCATAAATATCCAATGAGTTAACTAAAAGGCCAGCAAAAATGGGGCCAAAACAGAAGGGGACCCACTTTATGGAAAAAAAGCTTCTACAGGAAACATTACACACAGGTTCAGTGCAGTTCTCCTTTAACTAAGCTTGTAGTAGGGAATGTCAGTTGTTTTATCTAAATGATAAGGAATTCTGTTTACAGGGATATGGAGCCATCTACAGGAAATCAGGAAAATTGTCCTGCAGGTACAGAAAAAAGGCAAACTTAATTGAGGAGCACTGACACACACACACACACAGCATTTACTCTGTTTAAATAAATTTAAGAGGACTGATTTAGCAGTGTGGCAGTTTTTGATAATGGTGACTAAACAGCACTATATGGCACCAACAAGAAAATAACTGTGGTCATTTGGTAGCTCTTCACAGCCCTATCGGCTCTGGCTAGAACTTTTTTCCTTTTTTGCTAGGAGCTGCAGAGAAACTAGTATACCTTCATTTCAGGGGCCTCTCATAACCGATGGAGAGAGAGCTCTAAGTCAGCAGATATTAGGAGATGCAAAAAAACTAATATTTTCATCACAAAACCTTTATTTTTTTGTCCTGTACCATGTGTATGTAGTGCCTAGTAGTAGTGGGAGCACTGGGAAGTTTTTTTTCCTGGATAAGTCATCTGATGTACTGATTTATTTTTTGCTAGGAGCTGCAGAGCGAAACTAGTATACCTTAATTTCAGGGGCTGATAGTTGCATGAGGATTTTTGTATTTTCCCCAGAGAAATTTGTCTGATTTATTTTGCCAGGAGGAGCTGCAGAGAGATTTATGTTGCAGTTTTACCTCCTTAATTATAATACTTCTTACTTGACTGCTGTACTGTATTGATTTAAAAAAAGAGTCTTTAATTTGGTGGTGTACATAGTAAGTTCTTTTCCGGGGGCTCAAGTTTCACAAAACCCAGTAGCAGCCTAGCCAGACATCTCAGAGGGCAGTCAGCTGACTACACTCAGACCGCCCACAGTTTAGGGCTAGGTTGCAAGTCGATGCTTGCAGTGTGAACACAACCTCGCCTGCCCTGTGTGCGTGCTGCTTGCAGTAATTTTTCTGTAAGAAAATAAAGCAGTACTGCTGCTTGCAACCATTCTGTTGTACTGAAATACAGCAGAACCTGTGTGCATTTACAAATAAAAAATAAAGTGAATTGCAGTAGTTCTGCTGTAGAAATCTCTGTAAGAAATATTTATGGTGTAATCAGAGGTTGGGCTGGGGTTTCATGAAAGTCAGTAGCCGGCAGCAGTATCGGAGGGCAGTCGGCTGACTGCATTCCCTCCACCTCCAGCACCCCCCCCAAACAGTTTAGGGCTATGTAGTGAGTCAATGCTTGCAGTGTGTGCACACCCTCACCTACCCTGCTTGCATGCTGCTTGCAGTAATTTTTCTGTGTGAAAATAAAGCAGTACTGCTGCTTGCAGCCATTGTTTTGTACTGAAATGCAGCAGAACTTGTGTGCATTTATAAACAAAAAAATAAAGTGAATTGCAGTAGTTCTGCCATAGAAATCTCTTTAAAAAATATTTGTGGTGTAATCTGAGGTTTGGGCTGGGATTTCACGGAAGTCAGAAGCGCCAGCAGTCTTGGAGGGCAGTCGGCTGACTGCACTACCCCATCACGGTTTAGGGCTAGGTAACAAGTCAACACTTGCAGTGTGCGCACACCCTCACCTGCCCTGCATGCGTACTGCTTGCAGTAATTTTTCTGTGTGAAAATAAAGCATTACTGCTGTTTACAACTACTTTTTTTGCATTGAAATACAGCAGAATTTGTGTGCATTTACAAATAAAAAAAAGTGAATTGCAGTGGTTCTGCCATAGAAATCTCTGTAAGAAATGTCTGTGGTGTAATCTTAGAGGGCAGTCAGCTGACTGCACTCCCCCCACCCACGGTTTAGGGCTAGGTATCTAGTCAACGTTTGCAGTGTAGATATGCCAACACCTGCCCTGCATGCGTGCAGCTTGCAGTAATTTTTCTGTACAAAATTAAAGCAATACTGCTGCTTGCAACCAATTTTTTATAGTGAAGTACAGCAGAAATTGTGTACATTTACAAAATTAAAAAAAAAGTGAATTGCAGTAGTTCTGCTGTAGAAATCTCTGTAAGAAATATTTGTGGTGTGATCTGAGGTTGGGCTGGGGTTTCACGAAAGTCTGTAGCTACCAGCAGTTTTGGGCAATGTAGCGAGTCAATGCTTGCAGTGGCACACCCTCACCTGCCCTGCATACGTGCTACTTACAGTAATTTCTGTGTGCTAAAATAAAGCAGTACTGCAGCAGGTGCTGCTTGCAATTTTTTTCTGTGCTAAAATAAAGTAGTACTGCAGCAGGTGCTGCTTGAAATAATTTTTCTGTGCTAAAATAAATCAGTACTGCAGCAGGTGCTGCTTGCAATAATTTTTGTGTGCTAAAATAAAGCAGTACTGCAGCAGGTGCTGCTTGTACTAATTTTTGTGTGCTAAAATAAAGCAGTACTGCAGCAGGTGCTGCCTTCAGTAATTTTTCTGTGCTAGAATAAAGCAGTACTGCAGCAGGTGCTGCTTGCACTAATTTTTGTGTACTAGAATAAAGCAGTACTGCAGCAGGTGCTGCCTTCAGTAATTTTTCTGTGCTAGAATAAAACAGTACTGCAGCAGGTGCTGCTTGCACTAATTTTTGTGTGCTAGAAAAAGGCAGTACTGCAGCAGGTGCTGCTTGCACTAATTTTATTGTGCTAGAATAAAGCAGTACTGCAGCAGGTGCTGCTTGCACTAATTTTTGTGTACTAAAATAAAGCAGTACTGCAGCAGGTGCTGCTTGCACTAATATTTGTGTGCTAAAATAAAGCAGTACTGCAGCAGGTGCTGCTTGCACTAATTATTCTGTGCTAGAATAGAGCAGTACTGCAGCAGGTGCTGCTTGCACTAATTTTTGTGTGCTAGAATAAAGCAGTACTGCAGCAGGTGCTGCTTGCACTAATTTTTGTGTACTAAAATAAAGCAGTACTGCATCAGGTGCTGCCTTCAGTAATATTTCTGTGCTAGAATAAAGCAGTACTGCAGCGGGTGCTGCTTGCACTAATTTTTCTGTGCTAGAATAAAGCAGTACTGCAGCAGGTGCTGCTTGCACTAATTGTTGTGTGCTAAAATAAAGCAGTACTGCAGCAGGTGCTGCTTGCACTAATTATTCTGTGCTAGAATAAAGCAGTACTGCAGCAGGTGCTGCTTGCACTAATGTTTGTGTGCTAGAATAAAGCAGTACTGCAGCATGTGCTGCTTGCACTAATTTCTGTGTACTAAAATAAGGCAGTACTGCAGCAGGTGCTGCTTGCACTAATTTTTGTGTGCTAGAATAAAACAGTACTGCAGCAGGTGCTGCTTGCACTAATTTTTGTATATTAAAATAAAGCAGTACTGCAGCAGGTGCTGCTTGCAATAATTTTTCAGTGCTAAAATAAAGCAGAACTTTTGTACATTTAGGAAGTATTAAATACTTGAGAGTGTTTAGAACTTGTTAGCATAGACAAAAACAATGACAGGTGTAGATGGAAAAAAATATACTTGAGCCAGCCCAAGCAAATTTACAATGGAGGAACAGGTTGGTGATACTGAACCTGAACGTGAGCAATGGTCAGCCCATCTTCGATGTCCAAAATTATTCTTTACACCTTCCAAGCCTATGTCTTCCAGCAACAGTAGTACTGTGGCTGGCAGAGGACAAAGTGATACAAGAAGCACAAGCAGAAAGACACTGTTCTCAACTCCCACCACAACCACTAATGTGCCACCACCTCTTAAGAGTACCATCTCGACTCTCACTACAACCACCATTGTGTCCATATCTCTCACCAGTACCATCACATTCGTCGTTACCACCACCACTATAGAGACCCTGTCTTCCTCTTCCACAACAATGGGCAGTATGACTACTACAGCCAGTCCTGCAGCTGTGACTTTCATTCCAGCCACTACTGACAGTATGAACCCTGACACTACTATAACACTATCACCACAGTCTGGTATCCCTGTCATGGTGCATATTACCAGTATGAGCACTGCAGTTGATACAGTTATGCCTCCTGCTTCTCAGTTCTTCTGAAAACTTTGCAGAGGATGACCAGTCATCTGGTTCTGAGTATTTCCCTCCATATGATGAATTGCCCAGTGACACGTCATCTTTTTCATCAGAGGCACATGTGAGTGACTTTGACGATGAGGCAGAGTATGCTATGTACTTTGAGGGCAGAAAAAAAAAAGGTGGCTGGCAAAACAGCCTCTAGGTGTAGCACTGCTAGCAAGGGTAGTAAAAGTAGTAGTAAGGGCCCCCTCCCTCTAAGAAGACCAAACAAGCAACACTAACCTTTCTTCAGCAGACTCTGCCACAGCCTGAAAGACAGTCAAGTGATGGTAGCACTGGCATGGCACCATCGGGGCAGTGGTCACAGAGTAAGAACATCAGGACTAGGGGTGGGCGAACCGGTTCATCTTAAATATGAACTGACCCAAACACCTGAAGTGCTCATAAAGAATGGCTTCCGAACACTTTTGGCTGTTTGGATCAGTTCGGATGGCCATTGTATCACCTGAAATGCAGCATGAGAAGCGCCAGAGCAGGAGGAACCCACAGGAGGGATCAGAGACAAGACTCTGGTTCCTCATTGGATGTCTGAGCTGTCCGTCTCTCTAAGTTGGCACATGATTGGGTTGCTGCTCTAGTAACCCACATGGTCCACCTTAGAGCTACGCAGAGGAATTAGGACAGAGAAGGAGCAGCAGCTTCTGTAAGCTGCTCCGTGCTGCATCAGATTCTGTGTGCTTGACTTGTGCTGCTTCCATTTTTTTTTTTTGCCCCATAGGCATATGTGTGTGTGTGTGTATATATATATATGTGTGTGTGTGTGTGTGTGTGTGTGTATCTGTATCTATATATATATATATATATATATATATATATATACATATATACTAAAAGAAAACAGGTGAGGGAAGTTGGGGGGGGGAGTAGGGGACTGGTGAGTGGGGACTCAAGAGGGATTGAGCTGAGGACTGGGTGTGGGAGGTGGGGAGGGGAGTAGTTATTGTTGGAAGAGGAGACTTTGGGAGGGGAAGAGGAACTTGGAGTAGACTTGGGCAACTTGTTGTGAGAAAGAACATGAAGACAGAGTGCTGCAGACAGGAAAGAAGAGAACAAGAATACTATGTTGTCCCCCTTCCAAGAAGTCAGTCATCTGTCAATTTGCTCCCTGTGCTCGCTTAGTGGGGTATAAGCTTTGGCTCAATGGGCAGGGCATTCCATCACATCACCTGGAATAAATAAAAAAATAAAAAAATCCTTGAAGGGAAAAAGTACTGTGTCAGAGAGGGTTAGGCCAATACAGGTCCTTGAATCTATGTGGATAGAAGCAGTGCCCTCAGTGTCACCCTTAGTGTATATGATGTGTGAAATAAAGTGTGTAAGTGTGTGTGTGTGTGTGTGTGTGTGTAATAAAATCTGCCAGCCTGTCATCAGTGTACCAGTGCCACTTTCTGCATACTGTGTGACCTCCCTACCAAGAAGTCAGTCATCTGTCATTTTCCTCCCTGAGCTCGCTCAATGGGGTATGAGGTTTGGCTCAGTGGGCAGGGCATTCCATCACATTATATGGAATAAATAAAAAAATCTTTGAAGGGAAAAAGTACTGTGTCAGAGAGGGTTAGGCCAGGCAGGGTCCATGATTCTCTGTTGGCAGAAGCAGGGCCTGCAGCATCGTCCTTAGTGTAGGTGGTGTGTGAAATAAATTCTGTGTGTGAAACAAAATCTGCCAGCCTGTTGTCAGTGTACCAGTGCCACTTTTTGCATACTGTGTGACCCCCTTCCCCCCAAGAAATCAGTCATCTGTCATCTTCCTCGCTGTTTTTCACTCAGTGGGGTATAAGCCTTGGCTCAGTGGTCAGGGCATTCCATCACATCATGTGGAATAATAAATTAAAAAAAAAAAATCCTTGAAGGAGAAAAGTACTGTGTCAGAGAGGGTCAGGTCAGGCAGTGTCCCCCAGAATCTCTGTGGGTATAGTAGCAGCAGTGCCTGCTGCATCACGCTCAGCATAGGTGGTGTGTGAATTAAATTCTGTGTGTGAAATACAATGTCCCAGCCAGTCATTAGTGCATCAGTGCACATCTTGCATACTGTCTGTGTGGCTCCCCACCCAAAGTCTGTCATCTTCCTCCCTATGCTCAGCTCAGCAGGGTATAAGCTTTGGCTTAGTGGGCAGGGCATTCCATCACGTCATGTGGAATAAATAATAAAAAAAAAAATCACGTTCACAGTCATCACAATCACAAATTTCACATTTGGCAACTATTTCTGGAAGCTCTGTTCCATCCAGTATCTGAAGCTCCTGGAAGCGCTGTCACTGTAATACAACTCCTCATCCTCACGATGAATCACGTTCACATTCACAGTCATCACGGTCCTGAAGAAGCTCGGTTCCATCCAGTATTTGAAGCTCAGGGAAGCGCTGCTACTGTTACACAATTCCTCATCCTCACGACGAATCACATTCACTGTCATCACAGATCACATTCCCATTCACATTGACAGTCATCACAGTCATGATTTTCACATTTGCCAACTATTTCTGGGAGCTTGTTTTAGTACAATATCACAGCAGTAGCAAACCCTTCCAGTAGGGACAGTATCATCGTCTCTGAGATACAAAACACTTAAATGTTGTCAGTAGTAAGGAAACCTTCCCCCAGGCCACACTGGACAGTAGAAAGGGAACCTCCCCCATCCAGGGAGCACTAGCGCCACCACCACTACCTCAGAGGTTGCGAAGAAAGCACAGCAGTTGGACCACAGTGGGCTCAGAGAGGGTGAGGAGAGGTGGAACAGAGGCACATCCAGTCAATTGTTCCACTCACAATCCATGCACCATTCTGGGGGAGCATGGCTCCCTATGGATCACCATGAGAGAAGACTGATGATCTGTCACAAGGGAGGTCCACAGAAAGGAGGCAGAGGGCACCAAAGGAAAGGAAGCAGCTCCTGGTGGGGAAACTCAATGATTAGGGTATAGGAACTGGGGGGAGCTGGGAAAATGAAGTAAGGTGCCTGCCTGGTGCCATGGCTTGGAGGGACAGGAGCGCATCCTCAGGATCACGAGAACAGCTGCAAGGGATTCCAGCTGGGCGTAATTGTCCACCCTAGGGACAAATGAGCTTGGCTCTTCATGAGATTAGAGCAGTGCAGGAGGACATTGCAGAGTTGGGGAGGGACCTAAGATGAGTAGCACACACAGTATCCTTCTCAGAGGTGCTGCCTGTCAAAAGCATGGGGAGGCGAGGGCAATGGCACCATGCAGTTTAATGAATGGTTGAAAAATGGTGTGGAGCACATGGGTTTGGCTTCATTGGGGACTGAGGTTCCACCTGGAGGGACACCAGCCTATACTGGCAGGATGGTCTGCATCTGTCCAGGAGGGAACAAGTCTTTGAGCAATTGGTTTAAATGCTTCATTGGCAAGCTTTTAAAACTAGTCAAAGGGAGGCACTGACAAGCAGCAGGAAAATCAGCCTCTCCCTACAAAACAGGAGTACTAAATGAGAAAAAGACTGAGGTAGAATGGTCAGTGGTGGATGCTGCAACAGAAGGTAAAGCCATCAAAAATGGAGAGCAATGAATACTAATGCCCGTAGTCTGGGTAACAAGCTTCCTGAATTAGTGGCCTTGATGGAGGAGGAACATCTGGATATCATGGCAGTCACAGAAACATGGTACACAAAAACCATGACTTGGACATAAACATACCAGGATACACTGTCTACGGAGGGACAGGGAGGGTAAAGAGGAGGAAGAGGAGTTCTTTACATAAGGGAAGGAAGATAAAAGCAACAGAACAAAAGGGTAAACAGGGAGGAGAAAGCACTGTGGGTAAATTTGGAGACAGGCAATGGCACCACAATGCGCACAGGGGTTTGGAGTACAGAACTCCCTTCTCAGGGGAGGAAATGGACAGGAAATGATAGAAAGTATACTTAGAATGGCAGAAAAAGGGGAGATATTGCTGATGGGTGATCTGAATATGCCAGATGTTAACTGGAGTGCAGTTGCAGCTGCCACTTCGAAGAGTGCAGTTATTCTAGATGCCCTACAGGGGCATGCCTTAGACAACTAGTACTGGAGCCCACTCGAGAGGGAGCAATATTAGACTTGATTCTCTCAAATGGAGATGGAGGGATTACAGATTTAGAGTGGGTAGCCATCTGGGAACTAGCGACCATCCGAACAGTATGTTCACAATAAACACAGCAATAGAGTCAAGCCATACAAAGACAAAAGTACTGGACTTTAGGAGGCTGACTTTGCCAAAATAGGTGAGTGCCCTAAGGAATGCACCAGCAAATGGGCAGGAAGGAGGGGTGGAAGAACAATGGGGAATAATAAAAACTGCCATCACAGAGGTAACAAGCCTTTGTGTGAAGCAAATAAACAAAACAAGGCGATGTAAGAAACCACTATGGTTCTCAAGGAAGTGGCAGTGAAGGTTCAAGAGAAAAGAAAGCATTCAGGAAGTACAAGGAATCACAGAAGGAGCAGGACAGAGAACTTTATCAGTTAAAAGCAAAAGGAGGCTGGGAAGGCAGTCAGAACAGCAAAGGCCCAAACCGAGGAAAAGATAGCCAACTCAGTTAAGAAGGGGGATAAAACCTTTATAGGTACATCAGGAGCGAAGGAAGACCAAGGAAGGGATAGTGAGGCTTAATAAAGGGAGGGAGGGTGGGCAGAGGAGACTGTGAAAAGGCAGAGATACTAAACAAATATTTTTGCTCAGTATTTACAAAGGAAGAGGGAGATACATAAAACAAATAGTAGTAACACGCTGGATACAGAAGTTGATACCGCCCGTTTACAGAAGAAAGGGTTCTGAAAGAACTCTTAAAACTGAAGGTGGACAAAGCAATGGGGCCTGATGAGATTCATCCCAGAATTCTAAAAGAACTAAGGGTAGAACTAGTGACACCACTGACTACTCTTTTAACAAATCATGGGAGGATGGGGTGGTACCGAGGACTGGAGGAGAGCAGATGTGATTCCCTTCACAAAAGTGGGAGCAAGGCAGAAGCAGGAAACTATAGACCTGTTGGTTTAACCTCAGTGATAGGAAAATGATGGAATCACTTCTAAAGGAAAGAACTGTCGAGTATCTAGAGGCCAGAGGGGCACAGGACCCTAGGCAGCATGGATTCACAGCGGGAAGGTCATATGCCAGATCGAATCTGATAGATTTCTTTGACTGGGTGACCAAAGGAGTAGATCAGGGAGGGCTGTGGACATGGCCTACCTAGACTTTAGCAAGGCATTTGACACAGTCCCACACAAAGATTAATATACAAGTTAGCCAGCCTGGAGTGGGTCCCAAGATGACAGCCTGGGTAAAGAATTGGCTGGAGAATAGGACACAGAGAGTAATAGTAAATGGAGTCCACTCAGAAGAAAGGAGGGTTACTAGTGGGGTACCGCAGGGTTCAGTATTAGGACCGGTCCTCTTCAATGTTTTTATAAGCGACATTGCAGAAGGACTGGAAGGAAAAGTATGTCTCTTTGCAGATGACACTAAGATCTGCAACAAAGTTGATGCACAAGGTGGGGTGGAAAGGAGAGAAGGGACTTGGCAAGGTTAGAGGAATGGTCAAATGTATGGCAGCTTAGATTCAATGCTAAGAAGTGCAAGGTAATGCACCTGGGAAACAAAAACCCAGGGAAGAGTACAATAATGGGGGTGAGATACTAACAACAACAAAATGGAGAGGACCTGGGGGTAGTCATATCAGATGACCTGAAGATGGGCAAGCAATGTGAGAGGGCAGCAAGGAGGGCTGGGGGATACTGAGATGCATAGGAGAGGCATCACCAGTAGAAAACAGGAAGTTATTATCCCTCTGTACAGACAGCTGGTGAGACCCCATCTGGAGTACTGTGTGCAGTTCTGGAGACCCAGTCTCCGCCAAGACATAGACAGGATGGAAGCTGTCCAGAGGAGGGCAACTAAAATGGTGCAGGGTCTGCACGGAAGACATATGAAGAGAGACTTAAGGAGCTTAATATGTATAGCCTCGAGGAAAGGAGGGAGAGGGGGGACATGATAGAAACTTTCAAGTACCTCAAGGAATCAACAAAGTCCAAGAGGGTAGCATCTTTCAAAAAAGAGGTGTGCAAGAACAAGAGGGCACAATTTGAAGATAGAGGGGCAGCTCAGAGGTAATTTAGGTAGTATTTTTTTTTCACAGAGAGGGTTGTGGATGCATGGAGCAGCCTTCAGAGAGGTTGTAAGTTAAAATCAGTGGTGGAATTCAAGCATGCATGGGATAATCATAAGGCAGTTCTGGGGGGTGGAGGTAGGAAGAAGTAGGCTGCTGGTTAACTAGGATCTGCAGCTTATCCAGTAGGTAGGGAAATGGGCAGACTGGGTGGGCCAAGCGGTCCTTATCTGCCGTCAAATTCTATGTTTCTGTGTTTCTTCAGAAAGAGAAAACGTGCATCATTACAACTCTTGAGTTTTCATTGTCCCATTTGGGACATTACAAAGATACTATCCATTCTTTAAACACATACCCTGTTTTGTTCTGTTGTCATAAAAGAGACATTATTAAGAAAGTATCTAAAGGCTGCACAACAGAGTTTACTCCTGATTGTTCTGACATAGAAATCTTACAAAAAAGCTCCCGTTCCAAAATTTCCACACTTCGTGATTACGGAAGAAACAACTTGTTTTTAGTACAACCCTTCTTTTTTTTTTTTTTTAATCTTCAGTTTCGTCACAAATCAGGACACTAGTTATCATGTCATGTCACTCAAGAGCTCTGGTCCAGTGTGATGCTTCTGTTAGTGTTCACGTTCTGCATGATGCCCTACTAGCAGATGGACTTGAATCTTTGTCCTCACAAGCCAGCTGTACTTAATCCAGTAGCTGTAATCTCAGAGCGAACATTGTTTGTAGCATGTGTGGTTCTCAGTCAAACAGTTCATGGATGTACAGCCATAGATATTTCAAATGTTTTTCAATGGCAACTGTTTGTGAAAGCTTAGTTCCATCCAGTTTCTGGTGCTCTGAGAAGCACTGCCCGTGCCAACATGGCCCACATCACAATGAATTACGTTCACGGTCATCATGAATCACACCACTTCAATTTTTTTTGGTGCAACCCTGTTTTTATTTTCTTTTTTTAATCTTTGGTTTCATCATGAATCAGGACACCCAGTTATCACATCACGTCACTCAGGAGCCTTGGTCCAGTACAATGCTTCTGTTAGTGTTCACATTCTGCAGGATGCCCAACCTGTTGTGTTCCATACCGAGAGCTGTTGCTAAATATAATTAGTGACGTACATTGCAACACACTGTCCTCTTCTACAAAAAGGCAGACTCAGGAGACTGGTTTTAAAAAAAAAAAAAAAAGAGAGAGATCTGGGACTTGCCTGCCTTCGGACCATATCATCGTCATCCTCCAGTAGACACATCACAGTCACATTATTCACTCCTCATTTCATTTCACTACTCATGCATTTTAGTACTACTACACAGTTTTTTAACTGCTTTTTTTATAGATATGTTGATTAAAAGCTGTATAAAATATTTTTTTTACATACAGTTACCATAAAATAATAAAGGTTATATAAGGCTTGGATAATGTGAGATTGGGGCACATACTGCAACATGCCAAACATTCTAAATTGCAAATTATCTAATTGAGGCTCCAGGATAGGAGGGATAATCCACCAGAATACTGCGACCTGATAAGAGAACTCCAGGAGGCTGAAGGCGAGAAAGGAGATTGTAATTTTGGTGTAGACACAGCCCGGGTGATCACAGGACGGGAAGGCCCTGCTGAAATGGAGATTGTTATAGATGTCCCTCCATGGGCTGAGCGGTGGAGAGACAAGCTGCTGAAGGAGGTCAGAAAAGTACAAACGGGTGCCTTTACAGAGGTCACCACTGCTGACAAAGACCCGGGTCCCTCTCAGGATGTGACTGCCATTGGGGTGGGGTGCACCCTCGGGCATCCTGTACCAAGAGTGGCTCTCAGGCTGAGATCAGGGAATTGACTGCCACTATAAAGGAACTTTTGAGACATGTTGCACCATCCTCCACACTACCAGCAGAAGTCAGACCACAATCTCTTGTTAATGCTCCAGCTCCCTCTGAAATGTTTTCACCAAGGAGGGCCCAAGAGCCTGTCATTTATCACAACTGCAGCAAGGATGGTCATATGAAGAGGGAATGCTGGTCTCAGAAGTACTTAGAGAAAGTGGTGAGCCGGCTTCAAGGGGAGGTCCAGAAAGCAAATCAGTGGCCAAGGGCTACGCAAAATGATCGCAGTGAAGGCTCAAGAAATCCTAACTCAAACTTCTCTGTGTCTAAATCGTCTGTCCTGGCCCCTGCCACTGTCCCTTCAGACTTGTCCAAATTGGTAGGCCCTTCAATGGAGACTACTGTGACTGTCAATGGTATCCATGCTTAGGCTGTGCTCGACAGTGGGTCACATGTGACCATTGTATTCCAGGACTGGTATGACAAACACTTATCTGATGTGCCATTACAATCTCTAGAAGGTCTACATGTGTGGGGCCTGAGTGACAAGTCTTATCCCTACCTTGGATATGTCCGTCTCTGGCTGTCTTTTCCTGCAGCTGTAACTGGTGAGGATGAACAAGTAGAAATGCTAGCCCTAGTATGTCCTCCTACGAGGTTGTATGATGGGGTTCCTCTACTCATTGGAACCAACGCACATATGGTTGGAACGCTGGCTCAATTGTTTCAGGAAAAGCAAGGATGGCGGACTGGCCGAGCATTGCGAATTCCAGCCTTAATAAGAAAAGCATACGACGTGCAGAAACAGACTACCGAGATGGACAAGGATGAGCCGGTGGGGATAGTGTGGAAAAAAGACCCATATTCCTTGGTATTACCACCCAATGCTCAGTATACCATTCATGGAGAAATTCATCTTAGAAGGGATGTAAAGAACAAGATATTAATGCTGGACGCACCAGGGGAAGGGAAGCTGCTGAAGGGGCTGATGGTCAAACCAAGCATATTACCTGGTCGTGCCCATGCTTATGCCAGAAGGGTCATGGTCCAAATACAAAATGTGTCTGATCGGGAGGTCCAGGTGAACCGAGGATGCACGCTGGCCACAGTCCATTGTGCAGACACTGCAGTGTTGCCCAGCAAGAAACACGGAGGTGGGAAAGAGGAGGTAACTCCAGATCTATTTGACTTCAGGGAATCCCCACTGCCTGCCCAATGGAAAACTCGAATCTGCCAGAAACTTGCCCAGCGGGATCAAGTGTTCTCCTTGAGAGAGTGGGATGTGGGGTGTGTACAGGGTGCTGAACATACCATCAGACTTCACGATGACTGGCCTTTTCGGGAGCACTCTCGACGACTTGCACCAGTGGATATAGACGATGTCCGAAGACTCCTTCAGGAGATGCTAGCTGCTGGCATTATTCAAGAGTCCCGGAGCCTCTACGCTTCCCCTATTGTGGTGGTGTGTAAGAAGAATGGATCAGTTCGAATGTGTGTTGATTATCGGACTCTGAACAGACAGACTGTACCCTATCAATACACCATGCCCCATATACAGGATGCCCTGGACTGCCTGAATGGGAGTAAATGGTTCTCAGTATTTAATTTACAAAGTGGGTACTATCACATTCCGATGGCGCCGGAGGACCGTGAGAAAATGTCCTTCATCTGTCCTTTGGATTTTTATGAATTTCTAAGGATGTTTCAGCGGATCTCGGGAGTGCCCGCCACCTTTCAATGGCTGATGGAATGAGTAGTAGGAGACATGAATTTGTTGGAGTGCTTTGTGTATTTGTATGATGTCATCGTGTTTGGACACACGTTAGAAGAACATGAATCCAGGCTGAGTGACAAGTCCTTGATCGGCTGGAAGAGTTCAGTTTGAAATTATCCATTGATAAGTGTCAGTTCTTTCAAACATCCGTCAAGTATGTGGGGCACATAGTGTCAGCAGAAGGGATACAGAGCAATCCTAGTAAAGTACAGTCATTGACCACTTGGCCTCAGCCCAACAATCTGATAGAACTTCAGTGGTTTCTAGGTTTCTGTGGTTATTGCTGGCGATTTTATCAAAGACTACTCCAAAGTAATCCGCCCTCTCCTTAATCTTACCCAGGGGCATCCTCCTACCAACCACCAATATAAAAAAGGGACCATCAAAGTGTTCTTCCGGACAGGAGAGCCATTTGGAGCTTGGTAGATCCATGAGTGTGAGGCAGCCTTCTAAGAGATTATCCACCAACTCACTCACGCCCCTGTGCTTGTTTACGCAGACCCGGCCAAACCATATGTTCGTCACACTGATGCTAGTCTGAAGGGGCTGGGGGCTGTGCTATACCAGAACTATGACGAAGGGCTGAGGCCAGTACCATTCACCAGCAGAAGCTTGACTCCATCTGAAAAAAAACTATCCCATCCACAAACTGGAATTTCTTGTACTCAAGTGGGCCATAGTTGATCAATTTCATGAATAACTTTATGGGGCTAAGATGCTGGTAGAAACAGATAATAAGCCTTTAACTTACGTACAGACCTCAGCGAAGTTGGACGCCATGGGCCACCGATGACTTTCTGCCCTGTCTACATATAACTATGCGGTTGAGTACCAGCCTGGACTAAATCATATGGATACCGATGCCCTCTCGAGTCGGCCACCACCTTCGGACAAATGGGTGAGGTTGCCGGAGCCTGCTATCAAAGCAATATGTCAAAAATTCGACAAGGATGAGCAGCCATCCGCAGAAACTGTGGACTGTTTAGTAGACTGTCTGGGGCCACCCGAAGCCTGCCTACCTGCAGCTTAATGTCATTTCTCTGCCCTGGGATAATGACAGCATCCAATGGGCTCAATCCCAAGACCGCATGATCCAGCCTGCACTTAACATCCTCCGTGCCAGGAAAGCTGTGTCAAGACTGCTTTCCACTGATTTGCATACAGCTCTATTACTCAAAGAGGGCCCTCGACTGAAGCTGCGAGACCAGTTGTTATACAGAGAAATGGTGGATTGTCGTGGTCAGGTAGACAAACGGCAGCTGGTTTTTATTTATTTATTTATTTATTTAGTTTTTGTTGACCGGGTAAGTGCACTAGACAAATCCTGCCTATTTTCAGGCACGACCCGGGGGAGGGGGATACAGATGAATGCCGACTGACCTTGAACCAGATTAAACTGTTGGTGGTATTTTTAGTGAATGAGGGAAATTTGGCCAGGACACCGGGGAAATTCCCCTACTCTTTTCGATAAGTGCCATGGGATCTTTAACATCCACCTGAACTACCACCAATCCAGGCAGATGGGACCTCGGTTTAACGTCTCATCCGAAAGACGGCACCTACGGCCTGTAAGCAATTGGTACTGAGATCCCTTCACAACCACATGGGGCATCTCGGTATTGACCGGACTCTTGACTTGATGAGATCCCAGTTTTACTGGCCTAAGATGGGGGCTGATGTTGAGAATCATGTTAAAACTAGCAGCCACTGCCTCCAGCAAAAAGCTTTACCTCAGAATGCTGCCCACCTTGTCAACATCTCTACCAGTGCACCTATGGAGCTAGTGTGTATAGACTTTTTATGCTTGGAGCCAGACCAAAAGAACATTAGCAATATGCTAGTGGTGACTGACCATTTCACTTGTTATCCACAAGCTTTTCCGACGAAAGACCAGAAGGCCTTCACCATAGCCAAGGTACTGGTGGAGAAGTTCTTTGTGCATTATGGTGCTCCACAATGTATACATTCCAAGCAGGGAAGGGACTTTGAAAGTAGACTCATCAAGGAAATGCTTTCCCTGTGGGGAGGTATGGAAATCTAGAACCACACCCTACAACCCTCAGGGGGACCTCCAGCCTGAACGTTTCAATCAGACCCTCTTAAATATGTTGGGCACACTTCATCCCAAAGAGAAGCCTAGGTGGAGCCAACAGATCAGTACATTGGTACATGCTTGTAACTGTACCAAGAGTGACGCCATTGGGTTCTCCCCTTATTGTCTCATGTTCAGGAGAGAAGCCCGGTTACCAGTGGATGTCTGCTTTGGTGTCTGTCCGGATGGGGTCTGGGCCGAGTATTACCTGCAGTACGTACAACAACTGACAAATCAATTGAATCATGCATACCAGCTTGCTCAGACCATGGCTGCAAAATGAAATTTAGCTAACAAAGAAAGATATGATCAGTGAATAAAGGCTCAGGAGTTGCAACCAGGTGATTGAGTGCTGTTGTGCAATCTAGGACTGCATGGGAAACACAAGATTGCTGACAGGTGGCTTCATCTTCCTTTAGTAGTGGTCAGCAAGTTGGATGAATTGCCTGTCTACAAAGTGCAGTCTGAGAATGATTCCCGAGCTGTTAAAACCATGCACAGGAACCATCTACTTCTTATTGGTCAAGTGATTATTGATGCTGAGCCATCCGATGCTGCCCCTTCTGGGCCGGAAACCCGAGCAGCTGCTAGGAGGAGATGAAATCAACTTTCACAAGTTATTCAAGAAACCAAATCTTCCCCCGGCAGGTCCAATGTGACAATGATAGTCAGTCAGAATATGACAGCAGTGAAGATGATGCTCCTTACTACTCAGTTGTTTCAAGGGAATCCCATGTATAATTACGGGGAGGAGGCTGCGTCTCATGTACTTCCTAAAGTTACGGCCTCTCCTCTAGAACCAGTGCCCTCCGAAAGTGAGGTGCAAAGTATTATGTCTGAAACAGCGGAGTCTCTGTGCTTAGTGGAATGTTTGAACTGTCCAAGGAGGAGCCTGATGCCATAAACTGCCCTGGGGATTTACCAGGAAACGATGATCATAATGAACTTGACCTTGCTGTCCTAAATGACGCGAGTGCCCCATCTGCTGTAGAGAGTGTCAGTGAAGCGCCTCAAGATACAGATGTGTTAGAGTCTTTCCTGGATGACCCATCTGAGCCTGTTACAGAGGATAGCCATGTGCTTAATGTGGTGGATCCAGAACTGACAGATCCAGAGACTGATACTGTTGCACTGCTGGAGTCTTCGCCCGGTGCAGAGGTACTCCTCTCAACCCAAGAAGAGACTAATGCTAGTGTGAATACTCCAGAGACTATACCTGTCCCCCCACGAAAGTCTGGAAGAGTTGTTAAATCAGTTATGCATCTTAGTTACAACTCCCATGGGAAGCCAGTTGATTTCCCTTTTGAGTGTTGTCCATAAGGGTGCCTATATCTCCAAGAGCTCACTTCATAAACTGAGCCTCTCTGCAACCTCTAAGTTAATTGTTCATCCTTCAGAACATGGCGCCCCTGTCCCATCTAGCCCCAAGTTAGCTGATAGGGATGGGTCCCCATCTGTTTTGTTTAACATGCAAGAAGTCATAACTTGAATCAGTATAGTAGTTCTAATAATGTGTGAATCATAGTAAAATCATTTTTAAATGTATGAAAAATTAAAATGCATAACTGTTTCTATAACAGATATATAGTCATATGTATTAGCTATTGTATATAAGTATAGTAATGGTAATGAAACATACTGTATATTCTATATAAGTACGATGTCTTCGAATAACGTTAATGTAAGCATAGACTTGACGTGGATGCCAAGTTCTTTCTAGGCAGGGAAGGGTGTAACCCCCCATAAATGAGGGTTCCCAGAAGTCTTCCTTGGGTGTGTCTAAATGCCCACTGCCAGGCTGGTGTTCTGTATCTTTACAGGTTTAAAAAGAGTTTGCACAGCTGGCCCCATGGCATTGAGGGCTGAGGCGCTGGACACCTTACCTCAAGCGACGCCGGCGACCTGTGTTCAGGAACGAGCATGGGTCGTCGGGGGTTGGCACTGGGGAGGAGAAGGATCGAGCGTCCGTTGGACTGCTCTCCTTCTCCAGGGTGGGGGGACATTAGCTATCGGCGCTCCACTGGCCCCTAGCGGCTGCTGGGGGGCAGTGCGCTGATGCTACAGCTGAAGGGGAGGAGACAGGGCAGACGCATGGTGAGAGCGCGTGCCGAAGCATGTGCACTGTCACCGCAGGTGTCATTGCATGCCCCGCCTCCACACAAGGGGAGAAAAGTGGAAAAACAGCTCCAGCAGAATGAAGTGGTCCCCGCAGCGCCGCCTCCGAGAAGGCACCTCCCTGGCATGGATCCATTTGGGGTGGGTTGAGTCACTCCCCACCACCCTGCCACGAAGGGTAAGTCGTGGGGTACACAAGGGAGGGGGTCTAACCTTTGGGGTTGTGCTGGGGGACAACTGAAGGCAGGCTTGCAAGCTGGGAGCTCTGGAAGAAATAATACATTAAAAAAAAGAGTTTGCACATGAGTGCCCAGTTAGCCTCCATGCCTATCTCTTTAAGAGCTACCTATTTCGTAGTTTATAATTAATCTGGGTGGGGCAACAAGTGTTTCTAGGCTCAAGTTCCGCCTGGGCTGTAGTACAGCTGCTCCTTTTCTGCCATTGCTAATTGTGCAGAGGGAGCCTTGCTAGATTCTGTGATTGCTTGCTGATTAACTGCTTAAATCATTTTGATAATGTAGTTTGTCTAACCTGCCTTCCTTTGCAGCATGGGCATTGTTGTTTTGTACCACCATCTTGGTTCTGGACTGCCAGTTTGGGCCAATCAGTACTTTTATGGACCCTAAAATGGAGTCTGTCCCCAGGGGTCTTGTAGGAGTGAATTTCTGTAGGAATTGTAGTTTTTACAGTTTGGTGCCTAAATGGACCTGGAGGGGGAGCCCTTGCTGTGACAGACAGATGGAGCAACCAATCAAACCTTTTTTTGAATCACTAGGAAGTCCCGGTGCTGCCTGCAGCAGTGAGTCAGTGCAAAGTTAGAGTGGAAAGAGTGAACAGCTCGGGAGATTTGGGTAGCTGCTCCTGCCTAGGTGTGCAGGGGAAATCAGCGGGAAGGCTGTGTCTGGCCTGCCTGCCGCCATCTTCCCTAGTGAGGGAGTCTGCAGAAAAATATTGGACTTCATCCGTAAGTGTATTGTGACCAGATTACCAAATTGTGACTGCATTTCATCTGAAAAGTACTGAAGACTTGCTTTTATGTGATCAGCCTGTCAGGCCTTCCAAAATGACTGCAGAGCATACAGTTTGCACAGGGACACTGTGAATTGCAACCGGACTGTCCTCTGTACTGCGGTATTTGTCTGCTTTACTATAAATGTGCTGAATGTGGACAGTGGGTTGCAATTTGGTTTCCCACTTTGCTGAATGTGTCATGCTAGCTGGAAGCTGCGTCCAGCAACCTTACCAAACTGCATCCGAACTGTTCTCCAATTCTGGGCCCTGCCATCCTAGCCCAGACACCTGCTTGCGCTGCAGAGAAAGATCCGACAAGACACCCGCCCAGAGATTCAGCTCCCTGATCAACAACACCGAACAGGATCAAGCGCCATGTCGCATCGTGTGGGCCCTGCTTCTCCTGGCCATCCAGCTCTTCATCTTGGGTCTCCATTTTGTCCATCCCACATCCAATTTTGGGTAGCATGAGTAAAACCAGGGTAGCTCCCTGCAACCCAGCTAACAATCACAGTGTGTCATCTGATTTAATTGTTAAGATTTTGTGGACTGAGCCATCTGGCTCCGGGTTACAAATTGTGGGTTACAGTGCATGCATATTTCTTTCCATCACAGGGCCCCAACTAGCTGCAACACCGGCCTACCCTGGGCAGCGCTTCAGGCTAGCTTGTAATTCCAACTGGGTACCCAGAGTGTGTGTGACTTTTGAGTGCATGCATTATAGCCTGAATCAATCAGATCTAAAATCAACCACCAGATTACTGCCCCTCCTTTGTTCACATCCCTCAATAAATCAGATTGGGATCTTTTTGCAGTTAAACTGGGTGTGGTGTACCTCTGTATAAAAAGTACTGCATCAACGTTGTTTAATTGTTACAGGTCTTGTTTTCCAGGGGGTCATCCAGGGCATTCCAACTGATTATAGCCCTGGTGGTAAGTGGTTACAAGGAGGGGTTCACTGTGTGTTGCAGAAGTGTGTTGGTGTGGGGTGGCTGCAAGCTTAGCCAGGCCACTAGGGGTAAGGGGGGGGGTATCAGTGTCCCGGAAGGTTGTACCCAAGGCAGTCAGATTGCCAACAACCCTGTCCGCCGGGTGGAAGCACCGGTTTCGAGATACCAGGCCCCTCAACCTGCAGGCTACTGTGCAGGCAGGGGTAGTAACCCTCGGAGTAGCGCCACCTAGAGGTTACAATTAGTTTATTGTTATTTTTCAATCAGAATGTAATTTTACTCAGCCCGAACTTTTTACCTCGTAGCTCATCTGAAGGTCCACCTGCTTGATGCCTTTGCATGTCCCTGAGAACATGAGAATGCGCATCTGAGCAAGGTAGCCTCGAACTGACATGAACTCGTACATGTATGAGTTAGGCGTACTTTAAACAATCTGAGAAAAACATATGGACTGAAAGCAGGCTTTGTTCTGAACATAACAATGTGTTCTTTCACTAAAACATGAGCGTGGGAACACTTAAAATTATTGCTTTGAAAATTTAAACTGTGACTCGAGGCATGTGCTTTTCCTAATTTTGTTCAACTGGAACCGAATAGTAGTTCCTGAATATGAATAGCTGCTATTCAGGAAGGGCTCCCAAATATTTGGTAGCCATACTATTTGTGGTATTCAGTAAATACTATTTGGTCCACGCAAAGCCCTAGTTGATAGAGGCCAGGCAGTCAACATCCTGTACCTGGATTTCAGGAAGGCCTTTGAGTCCATGCCCCTTAGGAGGCTAAGGAAAAAGGTTAAACAAAATGGATATAGTAAATGCACGCTGAAAATAGAAAACAGAGTTAAAAATCGACGTTTCAACTTTTAAGGGAAAAATGTAGGTGATCTCCCACTAGTGGATGAGATGACTAGATGGAAATAATTAATGAGCAGTCCTGAATGGAAAGCTTCTGATGTCAGGGAAGTAACTACTGGGGTACCTCAGGGGTCTGTCCAGGACCACTACTCTTTAACACATACATAAGTGATACATGGCTGGGGACAGAGGGGAAAGTGAGTCTGTTTCCAGAGGGCACAAAACTCTGTTGGAGACTGGATAGTGAGAAGGAATTAGCAGCATGACAAAGAATCTAGAGAGGGTGCAGCAGTGGTTTCGTATTTGGCAACTGAAATTCCATGCCGGGAAATATGAAGTTCTGTACACTGGTAACAGAAATCCACAAACAAATTATCTCTCTGCTTCTGCTGGTAGATGGTTACCAAAATGGTGCACCCGGTCCTCGACTATGTGGAAGTGGTCTACAGAACTGCCCCCTCCTCTCCCCTGGCCAGACTGGACACCCTCTGTTATGCCTTCTGTAATTTTGTTACCAACTGCCCCACTCAGCACTGCTCCCTCTTCTCCTTCCTATCCATCCTCCCCTACCCTCATGTCAGCAGTCCCACTGTGCCTCCCTCATCTCCAAATACTGGTTTGGGTCCCTAGCATCTTATCTAGCTGCACTCCTCTCACCTCTTCCCTCTGCTTCACATTTCTGCTGCTCCAGGGATCCTCGCACCTTCTCTCTCCCCAGCCCTTACCCTTCTTTTGGGCAGTCAGCCTTCTTCTACCACCTTCCTTCCCTTTGGAACATGTTCCCCCACTCTCTCCATCTCTCATCCTCCCATTTCCCTTAGGCTTCAGGTAAAGCTCCTTCCCTCTCCCTCCTGCTCCTGACAACTCCCTACCTGACCTACCCATGGTGCCCTTTCCACCCCTTCTATGCCCCCCCAGGTCAGTTCATGTCACTACAACTGCTGCAGTAGCGGAAACTGAAGAGAGAATACCCCAGGAGGTAACAAAAGGGACAAGATGTTTTTAGGTGTATAAGTGAAAAGAGGAAGAACAGGGATGGGATTGTAAGGATTAAAAAGGCGAGGGGAGTGTGCAGAGCGGGACCAGGAAAAAAAATGTCAGACATCCTGAACAAATGCTTTCGTTCAGTGTTCACAGAGGAAGGAGAAGGGGAGGAGCCACAAAAGAGTAACAGAAGCTTTGGGGGGGGGGGGGAGGTGGACACTAGTCCTGTTTTGGAACAGGGAGTCCTGAAGGGATTTGCTAGTCTGAATGTGGCAAAGCAATGGGGCCAGATGGGGTGCATCCAAGGATATTGAGACAGCTCAGGAAAATACTGGCTGCACCTCTGACAGTTCTATTTAACAGCTGACTGAAAACAGGAGTGGTTCCAGAGGACTGGAAGAGGTCTGATGTAGTCTCTCTACACAAAGAGTGGTAGCAGGGAGGAGGCTATCAATTATAGGCCATCTAGGCTGTCATCAGTGGTGGAAAAGTTAATGGAATCACTGCTGAGGGAAAATATTATGGAATATCTTGAATCCAGTGGGTTACAATACCGAATGCAGCATAGTTTCACAGGGGAGCTCATGTCAAATGAATGTGATAGATTTCTTTGACTGGGTGAATAAAGAACTGGATCAGGGTGGAGCGGTAGATGTGGCCTACCAAGATTTCAGTAAGGCGTTCAACGCTGTTCCACGTAGGAGACTAGTAAACAAGCTGCATAGCTTAGGAGTAGGTCCAAAGGTGGTAAACTGGATAAGAAATTGGTTAGGAGATAGGCGACAGACAGTGGTGGATAAACAGAGTTCACTCCAAGGAAGGGAAATTGACCAGTGGGGTGCCTCTGGGATCAGTGCTGGGACCAGTACTCTTTAATGTCTTTGTAAGTGACATTGCAGAGGAGCTGGAAGGGAAGGTCTGCCTCTTTGTGGATGACACCAAAATCTGAAATGGGGTGGACACTCCGTTGCGGTGGAAAGGATGAGCAGAGACCTGAGAAAACTAGAGGTGTGGCAGCTGGGTTTTCAATGCAAAAAAGTGCAACATAATGCACTTAGGGCACAGAGACCCATAGCGGAGTACAAAATGGGTGGAGTGGTATTGACAACCACCAAGAAGCAAAGAGTCATTGGGTTAATCATATTGGATGACCTAAAGGTGGCCAGGCAGTGCAACAAGGCAGTAGTGAGGGCAAGTGGGTTGCTGGGGTGCATAGGGAGGGGTATCACCAGCAGAAATAGGGAGGTCTGTATAGATCGCTGGTAAGACCCCACCTAGAGTATTGTGTTCAGTTCTGGAGACCACATCTCTGAAAGGACATAGACAGAGTGGAGGTGGCCCAGAGGAGGGTAACTAAAATGGTGCAGGGTCTGCATCAAGAACTCTACTATGAGAGACTAAAGGACGTCAATATTTACACCCTAGAACAGAGGAGGGAGGGATATGATAGAGACCTTATCAATACCTCATGAAGGTTAATCTGGTACAGGAGGGAAGTATTTTTCAGAAGAACAAGGAGACATGATATGAAGCTGGAGGGGGTAGATTCAGGAAAGATGTGAGGAAGTACTTCTTCACAGAAAGAGTGGTGGATTCCTGGAACAGCCTTCCGGTGGAGGTGATGGGAGGGAGAACAGTGGTGGGGTTCAAGAATGCATGGAATAAGAACAAGGGAATCATAGTGGAAAGGAAGGGTAGAGGGAGAAAGAGCTGTAGATCGAGCACGGTCTGTGGTAATGGTGTAGGTGGGGAGAAATGGGCAGACTGGATGGGCCAAGCAGTCCTTTTCTGCCATCAAATTCTGTTTCTATGTTTCACTGAATTGTTTAAACTGGCTTTTGTCAATTTAATTGGGCAATGGTGCTGCTTCTAGAACCGACTGCTGTTCACCCTATATTGTTATTTGCACTGTATCATATTGAATTCTCGACTGTTGCACTTTATTTTTTGAATGTTGCACTTTATTTTTGATATGCTTCTTTGCTGCTGTATGTAATTTATTGTTATCCCTTTCTCTTTTCCCCGGGTCGCATCTGGAAACAAGCTGTGGCTGTGTGTGCCTTTCCTGGTTACCAGTTTTCAAATAAGTAAAATAAAAATAAATTATTGCATCAATGGAGTAAAGGTGGAGCACTCCAAAGAGGAAAGGGACCTGATGGGTGAAAACTAGAAATAGTCTAAAAAAAACCTCTTCCTAGTGCAGTAAATCATATGGGAAGGCAAACGGGATGTCGGAATGCTTCGGGCAGGATTTCACCTGCCACAGGAGGAACATAACATTGTCCTTGTACAGATCACTGCTTCTGCCACACCTGGAGTATTGTGTGCAGTTTTGGGGCCCAGATCTGAGGATGGATAGGGACAAGTAGGAAATTATACAGTAAAGGGCAGTGCAAATAATTCGAGAACAGCAGGGCAGGTTCTGTATAAATTTCTAACATACTCTAGCTGAAAACACTTTAAATGTATCACTGTAGAATAAAATTCTGATTGTGCACGAACTGTATGCATGAAGCAGCTAAAAGCAGTTTGGTGAACATTTATGGTGCAGCAAACAGCTCAGGGGCTGTTGTGGTGCATCTGTCACTTTTCCTGAGTTACATGCTGCAATATGAATTTTTACCAGTGAAGGATTTTCTACTAACAAGTAAGCAATTTTTACCTCCATCTCTCTGCAGTTTGTGAGCACTTTCTTCTTTGTTTCCTTCTTTCCAAAGTGTCTTTATTTACCTTCACAGAGAGAAATGCTGTTAATTATCCATAGTTCAGAGACTGATACATCTCCTTTCCTCTGTTCCATTTCAGGATCCAGGCTAAACTCCCAAGTGCAAAGCCCAAGACAGAGTGAAAAGAAGAGCTGCTCCCAAAGACACACGGCAACCAGCAACAACAGCAGCAGCAACCCACAGAAGCAAGAAGGAAGAATGAGTCTTCAGTCAACAACCACTGCCTTTGATTTATTCTCCCTCTATCCCTGACATATTTTTAAAATTGAAATATTCATCTTTATAAAGAAACCTTCCTGCCCCACGAGCAGTAAATTTAAGCTTCAAAAATGCTTGGGCACCATTCCAAAGACCCAGGTTGTCTTAATTAGATCAATGGATGCAATCTATTTCCTGTACTTTTGCCAAAAGCTGTGGCCTCAAATATTATACAGGATGGCTCTAAAATTAATGACACTGCTTGAGCCCAGTCCTGTAAAAGTGGTATTATCAAGAGTGACTGCCATATCTTTTCAGCTGTTCTTCAGTACATGGAGTGACCATCTGTTCTCATCTAGAATCCAAATGTGCTGTCTCACACTGTCTAGGATTCATGTCTCACAGTATAATTTCCTCATTTTAGCTCCAAGAAGCCCCTCTACACCTGTGAAAAGGGCACTGTCCCACCTTGTATACTGGGATTTTAAAGTAGAAATGTACATTACACTTTGATGGCCCATGAGCAGCAAAGCTTACGTGTATTAAAGCCCTTGATTAAACTACAGTCTGAGTTTCTGTATCCATGGCTTCAAGATGTCGCCCTCTTTTCTTTGCTCTGTAGCCAACTCCAGCCCTCACTAATTTTAAAGTGCAGTGCTCTACATCTGGGTGATGGAAGGGTGAAGGTCACACAGACACACACACACACACACACACACATATCTGTCGCTCAGTGTCTCTGTGTAGATACATCTACCTGATCCTACAACAATATATAGGGGATATGCAAAAGTATTACTCAAAACCTGCATTTTGGAAAGGAATGTTGTCACTCAGTTCTTACTGGTACAAAGTGAGGGGAACCCCTTGTAAAATGATAACAAAAAGGCTACACCAATACAGCTATATTGCAGCCAGAGTCCTTATTTAGTTTCAATATATTGATAAACACAAAAAAATGACATAGTCCAGCCATCTCAGTTCTTCTCTCAGGTCCACAACTTGTTAATCTGATTCACTCAAGAATCTAGCTCCAAACAAATACTGTGGTTATTAACCCTTACAATGTGGCAGGAATATATATATATATATATCAACACATGTGTGTGTGTGTGTGTATATACACACACACACACACACACACACATACATCTAGACTATGATCTACAGCTTGTGAACAGGGTACTTTTTCTCAGTGGTGGTCAGACTCTGGCTTGCAAATGTCATGAGGCGAATTCCTTCCTCATGTTCCTAATACAAAATGGGCCCAAACCACTTAGACTGGCATCCATGTGAAGTATGTAGGGTTTATTAGGGCCAGCAAATACTAGCGCAGGAGGATTGGTTAGCTGTCTGATTCATTTGAAAGCAGTGTGATACTCGGCAACCCACGGATCACTAAAAGTCTTATTTACTTTACAATATTCCAGCTAATAAATATTTCAGTTTTTTATCAGTCAGAGGATACCCCTGTAGCAAACTGGTTAAAGGGTGTACCACAGAAGAAAGCTGTAGACAAAATGATGTTTATACCCTCAAAATCCCAGGAATGATTTTGGTGTCCTCAGGTTATACAGGTTTTGGCCAGGTAATCAGCTCCTCCATTTTTGCAGGATCTGTAACTACTCCATTTTTGACAAAATATGTCATATACATATTTGACTGATGTTTGACAGAATGGTCATTTATCCAAATACAATCTGAGATGATATATTTCCAATGAGTCTAACATTTTCATCATTCTTGTCTTATGTTCTTCGAAGGTCTTGTAAAAAACAGTGGGGCTTCAACATTAGGGTTGCATAGAATTAAAGACTGTGAATTGGATTTGTCAGATTCTGGTCCTTTTTTAGGGATTAGGACTTTCAGCATTGGAGACCAAAAATCCTAATTCCATAAAAAAGAGGTAGGAATCCAAATCTGAATCCACATCAACATCTGTACCGTTCAGCAACTCCCCCACTCAGTTATAACATTGAAGAAGGCTCCATGGGCTGGCAGGGACTCACATATCTTCTTCTGTCCTTGCTCCCACACGCCTCTAAATCTGAATTCTCTTCCACTCTGAGCACCCACACTGCCACTAGTAATAGTCCCCATCCCACTCTCCTCCCCCTTTCCCAAGGTGCTGCTGTTATGGAGAAAACCTGGTGTCCGAGTTATGATCTGGTCATCTACCTTCCCCTTCTTCTGTGGGCAGCAATGCAGACTGCAGTCGGTGGTATTTGTGGTGCAAGTATCGGTAGGTAAGGTACTGGAGGTGGTATTTGTGGTGCAAGTATCAGTAGGTAAGGTACTGGAGGTGGTATTTGTGGTGCAAGTATCAGTAGGTAAGGTACAGGAGGTGTTATTTGTGGTGCAAGTATCGGTAGGTAAGGTACTGGAGGTGGTATTTGTGGTGCAAGTATCAGTAGGTAAGGTACTGGAGGTGGTGTTTGTGGTGCAAGTATCAGTAGGTAAGGTACAGGAGGTGTTATTTGTGGTGCAAGTATCGGTAGGTAAGGTACTGGAGGTGGTATTTGTGGTGCAAGTATCAGTAGGTAAGGTACGGTACTGGAGGTGGTATTTGTGGTGCAAGTTATCAGTAGGTAGGGTACAGGAGGTGTTATTTGTGGTGCAAGTATCGGTAGGTAAGGAACTGGAGGTGGTATTTGTGGTGCAAGTATCAGTAGGTAAGGTACGGTACTGGAGGTGGTATTTGTGGTGCAAGTTATCAGTAGGTAAGGTACAGGAGGTGTTATTTGTGGTGCAAGTATCGGTAGGTAAGGTACTGGAGGTGATATTTGTGGTGCAAGTGTCGGTAGGTAAGGTACAGGAGGTTGTATTTGTGGTGCAAGTATCGGTAGGTAAGGTACAGGAGGTGGTATAATACTCTAACAATCCATTCCATAATTGGGGTGAACAGCCACCTTCAGTGAACATGGTATGGGAGTTGGGGGAATGGCTGTTTACAATGAGGAGGGGTTTGCATCTTTTTTACTAATAAAGCAACTTTCATTTATCTTTTTAATTGTACTGTGTGTTTTACCTTGGCAGAAGCAAGTGCTGACCTTTGCATTCTGGACTCTGTTTGGTCTCTAGCTCCGCCCATTGCCTAGAAGCATCCCTTGTTTTTTGATTGAGTTTCCAGTGAAGGCTGAATGTCTGTAGTCTCTGTGTTTAGGTGTCTGTTACTTTTCAGAGAGCTTTTTTCTCCAGTGAGATGATTACAGTCATTGTGGAAGACCCTTACATAGTAGTGGCAGAGCAGGATCAATGAGGATGAAAGTCTGTTCCAAGATGGTGAAGACAGAAGACCCTTAAACAGTAAAGGAAAAAGATTAATCTCGGCTGAAAGGCAGTCAGACAGTGTGATTCTGCACAAATCATTTAAATGCAGTGACTACTGTGTGCATATGTAACCAAGTCAGTATGAGGATTTTATGATGTTACTTATAGTTGCTGCCACTGCCTTGTGCTCGTGGGGGCCCCAAACAAGGTTGAGGGGCCTGTTCATTAACAATTCTCAGATTGGGAGGGTTCATTCCAGAAGATAGCAACAATGCCAGCTCACTTCCTCACAGTCTAAGAACACCAACTTGAGACCCACCAATTGTACTACTTCAGTTTACCAAAACACAGTTCTACACATCACTAATAACATGCTCAATTATAACATGCTCTCACACAGAAAAGTGAGAAAATAACAACAGGACTTTACTTAATGGCAGGACTGGTCCAGTGAATGATATGGGATGGTATGGAATATTCTGCAGTGCAATTTCTCAGTAGTCCAGGCTCCTCTGAAAGGAATAAGGCCATCCCACTCACCATACATTGTATCCTCTGCTTAGTGTTCTGTTAGTCCTACTACCCACAATTAATAGCAGCAGCACATTATTAGCCACCTCCAACAAAGATCTGTGCTTTCAAGTGAATAATTACTGCAGTTCTGAATAATTACATGGTACCAAACTAACTTCATAGTTGCAGGCCTAATGACATGTTGCCTGGGATTAGAGATGTGCAAAATTAGCCAACTTTGCTCTGCAAAATAATTTGCGAAGTTTGCCACATTTGCAAAGTGATGACTTCGAACTTTGTGGCAGGCTAAGTGATGCTTTTTCAGAAGTTATGCAAATTCACTGGCAAAGTTGCAGCTTTGCCTTATCTTCACCTTAATTTCGCGTGACTTTGCCTGAAAAAAAAAAAAAAGTAATTTTTCCAGGAAATCTCAATTTGAAGTGGCAAAGTGGACAATTTGTGAAGTTATTCATGAAGGCGAATTTCAGAACTTCGCCAGTGAAGTAAAGCTTTGCAACTTCTCTACCTGGGACCTTGCATTGGAACACTTAATTTGCCTCTACAAGCTTGCAATAATAAACTTCATCCCAGTGACTTTTCTAGCAAATAAAACCACAAAATTGTAATCAGACAGAAAAAAGTGTAATCCAAAAGGGAAACTTTAACTTGCATGTACGTACTCACTTGAGTTTCAGGTGTCTTTGGTATCTGGTTGGCTTGGCCAGTATTCATATGTCTGGTCATTCACATTCACGCTGGCCGAGTCAGAAACACAGGAGCAACTCTCCAATGGTCTGTAGGGATTTCAGGTGAGCACTGATAATGCAGAAGCAAGTAGGCCCATTTGGGATCAGTTGGGTCAGCTCTTGCTCTCAGGGCAGGTACCGCTCAGCAACTGCAACAGCATGCCAAATTCCAGATGAGGCTCAGACTAGGGTACCTACATTCCTTTCCCCACTAGCATGCAGGGTTAGTGTGCCAAGGCATCGAGACCCTAAACTCCCTGACCTCATCCATTCCGAAGTTGTACTAGCAGAGGTGGAAGCTGGCAATCCTTGTACAGCATCTCTAAGCTCCAGCAGTGCTTCCTCAAAATACTGTACTCACAGTCAACAGTGTTTCGGCAGTAATACCAGTTTCATTCAAACTGACATCCTTCAGCATATGTCCTCAAAACAGCAACTTTTTTGTTTAAATCCTAGCAGGACTTCAGCTCCTTCCTCATGCACATCCGTCTTCCATAATCCTGAACAAGACTGATAGAAAATTCCTCCTTGCATTCAGGAAACAACAACACTAGTCCCAAGCATCCTGCTTCCTCATTAGCTGAGTGGCTGACACACTTGGGGCACTTGTCAATGCCTATTTGGTGTTGCTACAGGTGCCAAAACACACTACCACTATATACCCCATAATGCTTCTGGCAGTCTTTTCTGTGACCCTCTTACTTCCCAGTTGGCTCTTTCTGGGATCAAAGACTCCAGGATGGCAATGACCATGGTGACACAGGGCATTGGCCGAAAGTAATTTGTTTTTAGAGGACCACAGGGCTCCTCGACCAGAACACTGACAATTACCTCATTAGTGTTAGCTTCCTCAAGGCTGTTGGTGAGTGCAGCAGAAATGTTGGCCACGGTCTAGTTGAACAGTGAGGAAATCCCAATGTTCAAGTGCAGTAATGCTCCTTTCATGGCAGCAGCAGAGCCACTAACCAGGCATTCAGAGTGCTAAAAAAGTCTGCTCCCTTCTCCTCTCCACCTACTCCCCAGCACTATTTCCAGTCAAGGGTCCGCCAAACAGCAACAGCAGGCCAGCTGTTAGTCTCAGTTGGCCTAAAGGTAGCACCACCATTGGGGGGGTACATATGCATACAGAGAACCTGCATTTCCAGCATTTGTTTGACCTGTAGCAGCACAAATAAGAGAGGGAGCAGTGGTCCTGGGCTGACTTACCCTGTGTTGTCTAAATGTGCAGAACTGTGAATACAATATCAGGACTATGGTCCCGCAACTGATTTGCCTTTTACCAGAAACATAGACTTGGACAGCAGATAAGGACTGCTTGGCCCACCTAGTCTGCCTATTTCCCTACCTATTGGATAAGCTGCGGATCCTAGTTAACCAACAGCCTACTTCTTCCTACTCTCCACAAGAATTGCCTTATGTCTGTCCCATGCATTCTTGAACTCCTCCACTGTTTTTGACCCCACAACCTCCTCAGGAAGGCCATTCCATGCGTACATCACCTTTTCCGTGAAAAAATACTTCCTCACATTGCCCCTGAGCTGTCCCCCCCCCATCTTCAAATTGTGTCCCTTTGTTCTTGCACATCTCTTCTTCTGAAAGATGCTATCCTCTTGGACTTTGTTGATTCCCTTGAGGTACTTAAAGGTTTCTGGTGTAAACCCCCCCCCACAAATGGGGGTTCCCAGAAAGTCTTCCTTGAGCTTGCCTAAATGCTCACTGCCAGGCTGGTGTCCTGCGTCTTAGCAGTTTAAATGTGATTACCAGAGCCTGTATAGCCTCTGTGTACTGTCTCTTTAAGAGTTGCCTGATTGCAGCCTAAGTAATCTGAGAGGGAGCTCTGTTGAAAGATGTAACTATTTGCTAAAAATCATTTACAGTGATAATGATAATGTAGTTTGTCTAACCTACTTTCTTTATAGCAAGGACTATTTTGTTTGTCTCCACTATCTTGGTCCTGGACTGCAAATTGGACCAATCAGTTCTGATGGGACCTAAACTGTAGCCGGATTACAGGAGCTGTCTGAAGTCAAAATCTGTAGGAATTGTAGTTTTGAACTTTTTGTGCCTTATTTGCAACTGAAGACAGCTTGGCAGAAGGCACCAGGAGAAAGGACTGCTGTGTGACTGAACTTCTCTGCAGGGACTAAAGTAGAAGACTTTTGTATTTGGACCTTTAATTTAGGGTAAAAAAAACTAACATACAAAAAAAAAAAGTGTGTGTTTGGGTTAACTGAACTGAATGGGTATCTGAAGAGTTATCTAGGTGTAAATCTCAGGTGACTGAAAGGACTTAACTGCTGTGAGGTTTAAATTACTTGTAGAAAGATCTGGTAAGTTGGGGGAGTGGCTTAGCTAGAAGGAAGCTACATTTAAAGACTGCCTTAGAAAATTTCAGCTAATAGCTTGGCAGAAGGCACCAGGAGAAAGGACTGCTGTGTGACTGAACTTCTCTACTGGGACTATATTGCCCTCCTTCCTCCCTCCCTCCCCAAAGCTAGTTCTATTTTTATAGGCACAGGATTTGACTGACAACAGGAACTTCCTGTTTAGGGGCTGGAAGTGAGTGATCACAGAACCACCAAGGACCCACCATCCTAGAAGGGCAAAAGTAGCTCTCCAGCCCCCTCTAGCTGCTGGAGGCCTGCCTCTGAGCAAGTAAGTGGTCTTCATAGAAATATAAGATATTCTTGTCTCAGAACAGGACAATCATCAGCTTAAAGGGCACACAGGCAGAAAGTATGGGGAGAGAGAGAGAGAGAGAGAGAAAAAAAAACAGAGGAAAGAGTAAGGATTGCAAACAGTTAAGGGGCCAGAAATAAGACATGATTGGAGTGGTGCAGTGCAGTGGCTGTGGAGCAGCAGTCTTCCGGGAGATGTTCTGGAGGATGCGGTGTTGTCCCACCTGAAGGCACCTCTCTGGGCTGAGGGAGGAGGTTGCTCATCTCCAGGCTGAGTTGGCCAGGATTTGTGGGACCTCTTCTTCCATCCAGGGACCACTAGTGCCACTGCCGTTGCCTCAGAGGTTGCCAAGAAAGAGGAGCGGTTGGACCACAGTGGGCTCAGGGAGGGTGAGGGTGGTGGAACAGAGGCACATCCCTCCAGTTGTACCTCTCCACAATTCCTATGCCATTCTGGCAAAGTGTGGTTCCTCTATGGAGGCACCCACAGTGGAGACCAAGGAGGATGCCGGGAACCTCCACAAAGCAGACCCACAGGAGGGTGGCAGGGGACCATGCAGGGGAAGGAAACAACTCCTGGTGGGGGATGCCATTATTAGGAAGGTAGAACTGAGGGAGGGAGGAAGGGGAGAGGGAGGTAAGGTGTCTGCCTGGCGCCATGGCTAGGAGGGACAGGGAGCGAATCCTCAGGATTGCCGGAGCAGCTGCACAGGGGAGGGAGCTGGATGTCATTGTCTACCTAGGGACAAATGACCTGGCTAAGAAAGGGATTAGAGAAGTGCAGGAAGAGTTTGTGGAATTGGAGAGGGGCCTTAGTCAAGTAGCACGCACGGTAACCTTCTCGGAGGTGCTACCCATCTATGGCATAGGAGAGGCTAGGGTGTTCTGCACCAGGGTTCAATCAGTGGATGAAAAACTGGGTGTGGAGCTCAGGGATTTGGCTTCATTGGGGTGGGGGTCCACCTGGAGTGATGCAAGCCTATACTGGCATGATGGGCTGCATCTGTCCAGAAGGGGAACCAGGATCCTAGGTGATAGGTTTAAATGCTTCATTGTCAAGCTTTTAAACTAACCAAGGGGGGAGGCACTGGAAAGGAGCAGGAAAATCCTAGCACCCCCCAAATAATCACGGTAGTAAGTGCAGCAAACACCAACATAGAGGTGTTGATAGGGATAAGGGCAGGGGTAAATGGAGAAAGTGACAAAGGCAAGAAGGACAGGGATGGGGCAAAAGGGAGTAAGGCCATCAGGAAATGGAGGGCAATGAGTACCAATGCCCGTAGTCTGGGCAACAAGCTCCCTGAGCTGATGGCCTTAATGGAAGAGGGATGCCTGGATATCGAGTAGTCACAGAAACATGGTACACAGAGAACCATGACTGGGATGTTAACATACTCAGGGTACATAACCTACAGGAGAGACAGGCAGGGGAGAAAAGGGGGAGGAGTAGCTCTCTATGTAAAGGAAGGGATAAAAGCAACTGAACAAAAGAGTAAACAGGGAGGAGAGGAGGCACTGTGGATCACCTTGGAGACTGGAATGGGCACCACAATCTGCACAGGGGTTGTGTACAGACCCCCATGTCAGGGGGAAGAAATGGACAAGGATATGATAGAAGGCATTCTTAGAATGGCAGAGAAAGGGGAGATACTGTTGATGGGAGACCTGAATATGCCAGATGTTAACTGGAGCACATTTGCTGCAGCCACATCCAAGAGCAGGGCCATTCTTGAAGCAATCTTAGACCTCGTACTTTCAAACGGGGGCAGTGAGAGGATCTCAGATCTAGAAGTGGGTTGCCATCTGGGGACAAGTGACCATCAAACAGTGTGGTTCACGTTAAACTCAGCTACAGAGTCAAGCCATACAAAAGTGAGGGTACTAGACTTTAGGAGGGCTGACTTTGGCAAGATGGGAGAGTGCGTTCAGAAAAGCACTAGCAAACAGGCTAGAAGGAGGTGTGGAGCAACAATGGGGAATTATCAAAACTGCCATCACAGAGGCTTTGTGTGAAGCAAATAAACAAATCAAAATGAAAGAAAAAGCCACTATGGTTCTCAAAAGAGGTGGCTGTGAAAGTCAGGAAGAAAAAGATAGCATTCCGGAAGTATAAGGAAACACAGAAGGAGCAGGACAGAGCTGTACCAGTTAAGGCAGAAGGAAGCAGGAAGGGAAGTCAGAATAGCAAAGGCCCAAACTGAGGAAAAGATAGCCAACTCAGTTAAGAAGGGGGATAAAACCTTTTATAGGTACATCAGCGGTCATAGAAAGACAAAGGGAGGGATAGTGAGGCTGAATAGAATGAACGGTGGGTGGGCAGAGGGGGACAGTGAAAAAGCAGGAATACTGAACGAATATTTCTGCTCAGTATTCACAAAAGAGGAGGGGGAAGTGCCTCATCCAATTAACAGAAGCTCTCTTGATAGGGGGGTCGATCCCAGTCCTTTCACAGAAGAAAGGGCTCTGCAAGAACTCCTAAAACTGAAGGTGGACAAAGCAATGGGTACTGATGGAATTCACCCCAGAATTCTAAAAGAATTAAGGGGGGAACTAGTGAAACCACTGGCTACTCTTTTTAATAAATCATGGGAGGATGGTGTGGTACCCGAGGACTGGAGGAAGGCGGATGTGATTCCCCTTCACAAAAGTGGGACCAAGACAGAGGCAGGAAACTACAGACTCGTCAGTCTGACCTCTGTGGTAGGGAAAGTGATGGAGTCACTTCTGAAGGAAAGAATAGTTGAGTACCTAGAGGCCAGTGGAGCACAGGACCCAAGGCAGCATGGGTTCACAGCGGGAAGATCATGTCAGACGAATCTAATAGATTTCTTTGACTGGGTGACCAAAGTAGTAGACCAGGGAGGGGCTGTGGACATGGCCTACCTAGACTTTAGCAAGGCATTTGACACAGTCCCACACAAAAGATTAATAGTCAAATTAACTAGCCTGGGAGTGGGACCCAGGGTGGTAGCCTGGGTAAAACATTGGCTGAACAACAGTACACAGAAGGTAATTGTAAATGGAGTCCACTCTGAAGAAAGAGGGGTTACTAGTGGGGTACCGCAGGGTTCAGTATTGGGTCCAGTCCTTTTTAATGTCTTCATCAGTGACATTGCAGAGGGACTGGAAGGAAAAGTATGCCTTTTTGCAGATGACACAAAGATCTGCAACAGGGTTGATACACAAGGAGGCATGGAAAGGATGAAAAGGGACTTGGCAAGGTTGGAGGAATGGTCAGAAGTATGGCAGCTAGGATTCAATGCAAAGAAGTGCAAAATAATGCACCTGGGAAACAAGAACCCAGGGGAAGAATACACAATGGGTGGGGAGGTAGTAACAACAACAAAAAAGGAAAGGGACCTGGGGGTAATCATATCAGATGACCTTAAGGTTAGCAAGCAATGTGAGAAGGCAGTAGGGAGGGCTGGGGGTATACTGGGATGTATAGGGAGAGGCATCATCAGCAGAAAACAGGAAGTTGTTATCCCTCTGTACAGACAGTTGGTGAGACCTCATCTGGAGTACTGTGTCCAGTTCTGGAGACCCCATCTCCACAAGGACATAGACAGGATAGAGGCAGTCCAGAGGAGGGCAACTAAAATGGTGCAGGGTCTGCAAGAGAAGCCATATGAGGAGAGACTAAAGGAGCTTAATATGTATACCCTTGAGGAAAGAAGGGAGAGAGGGGACATGATAGAAACTTTTAAGAACCTCAGTGGAATCAACAAAGTCCAAGAGGGTAGCATCTTTCAGAAAAAGAGACTTGCAGGAACAAGGGGACACAATTTAAAGATAGAAGGAGGGTGATTCAGGGGCAATGTGAGGAAGTATTATTTCACAGAGAGGGTAGTGGATGCATGGAACAGCCTTTCTGAGGAGGCTGTGGGGTCTAAAACTGTGGGAGAATTCAAGAATGCATGGGACAGACATAAGGCAATTCTTGTGGGGGGTAGGAAGAACTAGACTGTTGGTTAACTAGGATCTGCGGGCTATCCTGTAGGTAGGGAAATGGGCAGATTAGATGGGCCTAGCGGTCCTTATCTGTCATCAAAGTCTATGTTTCTATGTGAAGGGGGAGCTCTTGCTTTGACTGACAGCTAAATCAGCCAACCGAATCTTTTGGATCTTTGGGAAGTCCTGGGCTGCTGGCAGTTTTCAGTTAGTTCTGAGCTGGGAAGTGAAATGAGAAGAGCTCAAGTATATTTTGGGGAGCAATCCTGAGTGGATTCGTATGGGAAAACTGTGAAAGGGCTGAGTTTTTGGCTTGCATGTCTGCCAGCTGCTCCTGAGAGGGAGAGAAGAGAATTATTTTGGACTAAATCCAAGTTTGTGTGACTAAAGTAAGCTACTGAAGTAGGCCAGGCTCAACCTGAAGAAGACAGAATATTTTGCTGAATGCAATCGGCCTGTCAGGAGTTCCAGCTACCCCTAAGCTCCCGGTGTGTGTAGAGACTTTGCGACTGTGACCGGGGAGCGCTTTGCCTGGTACAATAGAATTCCCATACATTTAAATGTGCTATGCAGGGCCCCTACTTTTATGCGGCACAGTGGGACCAAGTTCTGCGGCAAGACCACCATTTGCCACAGAACTTCTGCGGCGGTGGTTTATAATTTCTGTGGAAGTTCTGCAGCACTAACAAACTACCACATCACGGTGACAGCTTGTCATCCTGACTTCACTTTCATGGCAGTTTTTATACCAGTCAGGATGGTGGAAAGCATAGTAACACTATTTCAAAAAATAACAGACTTAAAAAAATAATGTTATTGGCCGGCCGGTGGCGCTGAGGTTGGCGCTGGGCATACACCTCGCGCCACGCCCGGCGACCGGGTTGAGGCAGGACTCGGGTCGGCGGGAGTCGGCTGGGAGAGGGAGGATTGAGAGTCCCAACGGATGCTCTCCTCCCTCAGGGTGGGTTACCAGGGGTGCAATTTGCACCGACACCCTAAGAGAGCCGGTGGGAACACGGAGCCTCAAGGGGCTGGCGGCTCCGTTCACGGAGTCGGGAGGAACACGCTGTCAGGCGCTGACAGGGCGTGCGCAGCACATCGCCTCTGGACGCACGTCCCTGCGCCGGCTTCCCAGGGGGCGGGGTTAAGGGGGGAGCACAGAAAAATGGAAAAATCCCTTCGGCAGTCCTAGATGAAGACTGCTCCACCCAAGACCACCAATTCCAGGACAGACCCCGCTGTGCAGGATGGAAGTAAGGAAAGGAGAAGCACTCTAGGGGCAAATCCTGGAGTGGTGGTCCGGAAGGTAAGAGCAGTCTGAAGGAGTGGACACCGAGGGCAGGAAGGTGGATAAAATAAAGAGTACAAAAAAAAAAAAAAATAATGTTATGCCTAAAAAAGCAAAACAAATCTCTTCCTTAAGGTCCTAGCCTGTTGCATAAATGACATATGCGGAGGGGATCTTATGTGATAAATAAGGTATTTCTATATGCATGCTATCTATCCCACTAATGAGGTTTCCACTGTCTATCCCTTATATATTTGTATGTGCTTTCTACACCACTCATGAGGTTCCCATTGTGTATCGCTTATATATTTACAGTATATGCAATCTATAACATACATACAAATGTGTATATGTGTGTGTGTGTGTGTGTGTGTGGTGAGAGAGGACAGTATATGCAATCTATAACATACATAAAAATGTGTATATGTGTGTGTGTGTGTGTGTGTGTGTGTGGTGAGAGAGGAAGAGATTGTGTGTGTGTGTGTGTGTGTGTGTATGTGTATATATTTTTAATTTCTATGAACTTACATCCTCATTCATACAGGTCCCATTAGAAATGGAATAGAGGAGTTATTGCAAAACTCATTTTTGATGTCAACCTGCTTTCCCTGACACACTACGTAACACCATCAGGCCATGACATGCATATGAACCGATTGTGAGATTGAGCTCTTCAGCCCAGCACAATGTGTCCACCATGTGACAGAACACTGCACCATACCTTCCCAGGCTCCAAACAATGATGTGTTCCACCAATCCTTGTGCTGCCCAGCCAGCTCCCAGAGATAATCTCTGAACCTGAGTTGCCAGCACAGAAACACACAGCATGCTACCCTCGGGACCAACAGCTGTCCCTGCACACAACATTTCTCTATAACTTTTAGGTGATTCTATCAACCAGTGACAATATGTAATCAATAACCCTGGCAAAAATGCGTACAGTGTAATTATTTATTTAACAGGTCAATTCTTTCAACAGGTCTATACGTTATTATATTCCACTTTTCTGAGCATAATTACTTTATTTTTCTTAAAAATGACAGTTAAATTCATTTTACTAGTTATTCATATCAGATGGCATCTCTATACCTTAAAGGCACAAATAGGTTTGTACAAAGTGAGGTATGACTTAACAGGTCTTTGCTATTGACAAGGTTTTGTTTAAGTTGGCCCTAGTGCAATAATGTAAGACTGAAAATTGTATTAAGCTGTAGTGCAGGTTGAGCAAATATCACCATGCCTGATGTGCAGTGCCACCATCTCTGGCAGTGGGAGCTGTGGTAGATAAGTGACTGTTCATTTCTGTTGCAGATTGCAGCCATTTCATTAGCTAATGTATGATGTTATTGCAATGATAACATCACATTCTGAGCATATGGGGGTTTAGGATATAAAAAGAGGGGAAGGGAACCAGATTCTATGAAAAAACAGAAATATTAATAAAAAATCAACAAGAAGAGTGAATTCTGCGGCCCCACAGAAGTTCTCTGGTAGATTGCAAATTCTGCGGAGAAAATTCTGTGTCCATGAAATTCAGAACCCTAGGCTATGAGCTGCTAGTGGGTTGTGAGTTAGTTCCCCACTGTGTGAACTGTGTTCTGCTTGCTGGAAGCTGTATCCAGCCCAAAACAGACTGTATCCAAATCTGGCTCCATGCGGTCTGGGCCTTGCCAGACTGGCCCAGCCAGACTACCCACTGCACAGAGAAGCCATTGACGAGAGACCTGCCTGGGGATCAGCCCCCTGCTCCACGCTTGAACAGGAATGATGCCTCTGTGACTCGTGTGGGTCCTGCTTCACCTGGCATTCCAAATCAACCACCTGCAGTCTCGATCTTTGTCCTGCCTGTGTCCAGTCTTGGGTATCGTGAGTAAATACCAGGGTAGCTCCCTGCAACAACAGCTTAATCTGAGTGTGTCATCTGATTGTCTTGTTGTTTCATTTCCTTTTCGAACTGAGCCCTCTGGCTCCAGATTACAAATATTGTGTACTGTGCGTTTTGTGTTTTCCATCACAGGGTCTCAACCAGCTGCAACCCCGGGCAACAGTCCTGGCTAGCCCATCTCTTCTCCACCTGGGTACCCAGAAGTGTGACTGTGTGGGGGGACTCAAAGCGCATGCATAACTGCTCAATTGATATACCCTTTAAGCTAATTAGCCTGATTTTGCCCCTTCCTTGTTCAAGTCCCCTGAATAAATCAGATCTAACTTTTTCTGCATGTGATCTGACTGTGGTTCCAGTTTGTTCTCAAAGTACTGTACTGTTGCTATTTTCTGTGCATAACCTTGTTTTACAGGGGGTCCCCAGTGTTGAACCAGAGGAACCAGCCCTGGTGGTAAGTGCAAACAATGTGGGTACTTGTGTGGTGTACCAGGGGTATTGTGAAAGTGATTATTGTACAGTGTTCAGGCCACTAGAGGGAAAAGAGGGGGTTACAGTGTCCCGGAGGGCTGTGCCCAGGTTAGCTTGACCACTACCAACTCTGACCTCCGGGTGGAGGCACCCGTTTCAGAACTCAGGCCCCTTAACCTGTTACTAGCCAAGCAGGCAGGGGTAGTAGCCCTTGGGATAGTGCCACCAAGGGGTTACACTATTATGTCCCCCCCCACCTTCCTTTCCTCAAGGGTATACATATTAAGCTCCTTTATTCTCTCTTTGTATGGCTTCTGTTGCAGATCCTGCACCATTTTAGTTGCCCTCCTCTGGACTGCCTCCAGCCTGTCTTGTCCTTGCAGAGATGGGGTCTCCAGAACTGCACACAGCACTCCAGATGGGGTCTCACCAACTGTCTGGACAGAGGGATAAGAACTTCATGTTTTCTACTGGTGTTGCCTCTCCCTAAACATCCCAGTATCCCCCAGCCATCCCTACTGCCTTCTCACATTGCTTGCTTACCTTTATGTCATCTGATATGATTACCCCCAGGTCCCTTTCCATTTGTGTTGTTGTTACTACCTCCCCCTACCCCCACCCCCACTGTGTACTCTTCCCCTGGGTTTTTGTTTCCCAGGTGCATTACTTTGCACTTCTTTGCATTGAATCTAAGCTGCCATACTTTTGACCATTCCTCCAACCTTGCTAAGTCCATTCTCATCACCCCCCCGTGTATCAACCCTGTTGCAGATCTTTGTGTCATCTGCAAAGAGGCATACTTTTCCTTATAGTCCCTCTGCAATGTCACTAATAAAGACATTAAAAGGGACCGGACCCAATACTGAACTCTGGGGTGCCCCACTAGTAACCCCCACTTCTTTGGAGTGGAGTCCGTTTACTATTAGTCTCTGTATCCTGTTGTCTAGCCAATGTTTTACCCAGGCTACCACCCTTGGACCTACTCCCAGGCTGGCTAATTTGTTTATTAATCTTTTGTGTGGGAGTGTGTCAAATGCCTTGCTAAAGTCTAGGTAGGCCATGTCCACAGCCCCTCCCTGGTTTACTACATTGGTCACCCAGTCAAAGAAATCTATTAGATTCATCTGACATGACCTTCCTGCTGTGAATCTGTGCTGCCTGGGGTCCTGTGCCCCGCTGGCCTCTAGGTACTCAACAATTCTTTCTTTCAGAAGTAATTCCATCATTTTCCCCACCACTGTGGTCAAGTTAACAGGTCTGTAGTTTTCTGCCTCTGCTTTGCTCCCACTTTTTTGAAGGGAAATCACATTTGCCCTCCTCAAGTCCCTAGGTAACACACCATCCTCCCATAACTTATTAAAAAGGGTAGTCAGTGGTGTCACCAATTCTCCCATTAGTTCTTTTAGAACTCTGGGGTGAATCACGTCAAGCCCCATTGCTTTGTCCACCTTCAGTTTTAGGAGTACTTTCAGAACCCTTTCTTCTGTGAAAAGACTGGTATCAACCCCCCCCCCATCCAGAATGCTTCTATTGATTGGATTAGGTACCTCCCCTCCTCTTCTTTTGTGAATACTGAGCAGACATATCCGTTCAGTATCACTGCTTTTTCACTGTCCTCTCTGCCCACCCACCCTTCCCTTTATTAAGCCTCACTATTCCTCCCTTGGTCTTTCTTTGCTCCCTAATGTACCTATGAAAGGTTTTATCCCCCTTCTTAACTGAGTTGGCGATCTTTTCCTCGGTTTGGGCCTTTGCTATTCTGACTGCCTTCCCTGCTTCCTTCTGCTTTAATGGGTACAGTTCTCTGTCCTGCTCCTTCTGTGTTTCCTTATACTTCCTGAATGCTATCTTTTTCTCCCTAACCTTCCCTACCACCTCTTTTGAGAACCATAGTGTTTCTTTTTTCTTTCATTTTGATTTATTTGCTTCACACAAAGGCTTGTTGCCTCTGTGATGGCAGTTTTGATGTTTCCCCATTGTTCGTCCACCCCTCCTTCTTGCCTGTTTGCTAGTGCTTTTCTGAGGCACTCTCCCATTTTGAAAAAGTCAGCCCTCCTAAAGTCCAGTACCCTTTTAGCTTGACTCTGCGGCTACTAGTTAAATGGGCAGACTGGGTGGGCCAAGCAGCCCTTATCTGTCATCAGATTCTAAGTTTCTATGTTTCTAATTAGGCTTGTAAAGTCCCTGTGAGGTGGGAATCCTTCCCAATTGCTATAGCAGCAAGGTATCACTATCATGCATCACCATCAGGCTGCCATAGATGTTGGCCGTGGCTCCTGGCTTTGTTTATCCCTCATAATATAAGAGGTTCATATCCAAAGAACTAGAATTGTGTTTTGCCTCCATCTGCAGAAAAATGTAAGTGGACTTGATGGCTTGTCAGTAAAACCCCCGGAGATGCTGTACCTGCCCACCACCATACTGTGGTCACTCTTGCAATAGAGTGATCTGAAAAGGTCACTTTACATTGTTGTCCGGATTTTGTAGTGCCCAAGTTAAAGCTATGTGCCAAGCTCCTCTAGCCTATCTTAAGCTAGATGGATCTCTTTCAGCCCCTTTCTCCTTATTCAGAGGAATGTGCCAAGAATGCCCATCGTTTCCATTACTCTTTGCCCTTTACCTAGAATCCCTAGTTTCAAACATACAGGCCCACACAACCATTGAGGGAGTCCTGTTAGGAGGCCACTCACACAAGGCTACGCTCTTTGCAGATGACATCCTCCTAACACTTACCTTGCCAGAGTCTTTGATTCCTGAGGTATGAAAATAATTAGGACATTTTGGTAACTTGTCAGGGTAGAAGATAAATTGCTCCAAAACAGAGGTTCTTACTTACTCTTTCACGCCCTCTATCAGACTAAAAAAGTGCTTCCAATTATGGTGGAATAGAGTGGAGATGCGTTATCTAGGGATTATGCTCCCTGCTAAACTTCTTCATTTGGAGCCAAATAACTTTGAGCCCCTGACCCAAAAACTCACCCTAGACTTCTCTTGTTGGACCTTGCTACCATTAGGACTCCTTAGCCGAGTGGAAACTATACAACAGAATGTGCTTCCACGCATTCTTTTCTTCTTGCAGACTCTCCCTGTCTCACCCTCCAAAATATATTTCTGAGCCTGGGACAAGCTTATTTCCAGATTTATTTGGGGTGGAAAACCTCCCTGGATAAATATACTTCCCTACAACTTTCTAGAGACAAAGGGGGGGCTAAACATACCAAATATGAAAACATGCGCTCAACAGGTATCCGAACAACCTTTTGTCATCTAGCAAGTAAGTATCAGGCACACTGGAAGGACATTGAAGCCACTCTCTATGACCTAATGGACTTTCCCCCATGTATGTTGGGGAATCCACCAACTTGTTTACCCACATGGAAACTTCCACACTATACAGCCAAGTTTCTCCAGCAGTGGGTACAGATCTCGGACCAAATGCTCTCCCCTGCCGAGAGAATATACCTCACCCTCCAAACACACAACATGGTCTCCTACCCAATCCAGTTTCCATCCTCCCTCAGCACTAGGGTACTCTATCGTATTCAATTCATATACCAGCTAATAGTAAATGCGGGCATCCATTCATTCACATACCTACAAGCAACTTATCGCCTCCCCTTAACTGAATACCCAAAGTACCTCATGATGAAGCGATCACTCCACACTATCAAAGAAGCACTGCTCAATATAGCAGAGTCTCCTTCCAGGCTAGTACAACTGGTGCTGTCCCACACTGGGGACAATATCCAAGAACACATCATAAGCACCCTGTACCAGACCATTAGAGCATACTTCTCAGACAATCTAGACTATATTAGAATAAAATGGTCCAAGGAGCTGGGCCAGGATTTGGGTCAGGACTTATAGCAGCCCTTTGCTCTCCTTTCTTAAAAAAATCTCCTCTACTGTATACTGACGTGAATACACCAAGAAGTCTAGAGTCAGAGTCTTCTGGACTCCTAAAATAATAGCCAAATTTTGTGTGCCAGAACGAGGAGGATGCTGGAGGGAATGTGGGCACCAAGAGGCAGATATTGAACATATAATGTGGTCCTGTCCAGTACTACAGAAATACTAGCAAGAAGGGTTAATCAAAATAATAGTCATATTTGACCTCCATGAATTATTCACGTCATCCTACATCCTTACAGCAGTCTCCCCACTGGGACTCAAGATAAATAAAACTGAATATAAACTAATAACATTCTTAATACTAATAGCTAAAAAGATCATAACCAGACTCTGGCTATCGACAACTGCCCCCGGCCAGAGAGGCCTGGATGAGGCAGACCTATGAGGTTTCTAACTTAGAGAGGATGTCAGCTAAACTAAAGAGATGCATACCAACCTTTGACGCCAGATGGCACAAATTGGGCTTGTATCAAGTAGGTCACTATAACGATTTTGTATCCTTGGAGGGGGGTAGCACTAGATTGATGGGTGTTCTCATTCTCAGTCTGTGAAACAAACAAGGGGGTGGGATGTATCCTCACCTTTCTCACACTAAACATATTTATATGTTCTAAGCACCTGTCTCATTAACTTCACACCTTTCTACCTACCTATCCCTTACCTGGTCTCCCAGCTCACCTTGAATACCTATGTAACATCTCCTAATAGTACTTTATCAGCAACTGTCAGACAGCCTCACCTGTAAGATCAGGAAAATGTACCAACATGAAATTTGTTCCTTAAAGACTGTACATTGATATAATGCATATGTCGGATTAGAACTATCTAAAGATGTAAACATGTTGCTTGAATGTAATGATATAAATATTGCTTGATAAAACAAAAATTATCAATTTAAAAAAAAAAAGGATTTTGTAGTGCAGCAAGGCAACTGTGGGGTTACAGGGGTTTAATCTCCTGTAACCCTTGCTTGTAATCCATGGTCAGGTGACCTGTTTTGACAAATCAGAATACAGGATTTTCAGCACCCATTTTATAAAAATACATAACACAGTATGGATATTAAAATCTATTTTAATTCTTTATCATGTCTACAAGGAGGAGAGATAAAACCCTCCACCTATGTGGCAGACCCTGTTTGCCTCTTAAAATTTTGTTGTTAAACAGTTAGATGCAGACATTCAAAATGCTGGAAAATGAAGGAAATTTGCCTTAATAATTTGGGGCACAGCAACACACACATGCAGACACATGTTCAGAACAGTGGGAACAAGTGACTTATCAACACTTCACCCCTGCACCCCTAACCACAGTCTGGGCACTACATAGAAACCCTAACAATGGAGAGACAGTGACTCATTTGAGTCTTTTGTACGGTCCCTATCTTTCACTTTCAGTAACTACAGCTCTTAAAAAGTTTTTAATTACACCTGGCCATCTGAAAAAATGAGAGGGCGATTAACATGAGATGTAGACACAGCCTACTAAAGTAGGGATTTTTTAACTTCATCGCCAGCCATGCGAGACCTGCAGTAGTCAAGATAGACAAGTAGAGGGTTAGCTGTACTAGTCCAGGTCAATTTGCACTATGGTCCGGACAAGTAAAACATGTTATAATTGACCCTTGCTTCTAATATGAAATCTTCCTTTTCTTTGTCCCTGTAACTTTCAACATTCTCTTCACCAGTAATGTTAAAAACATCATAACCATTCTCAAATGTAGCATACTTCTTAGCAGTGCACTGTAAAACATTTATTATTATGGCATTTACAAACACCAAAATTTCAGGACTGTAATGCAGTGAGTCAGTGCCAATGACATGGCTGATTATAGAGGGAGAATATCATGAGAAAGATGTAACCTGTACACTGGAAAGCACTAGTGGACAGCAGATAGAGAGGGTGGTGGATAATAGAGGGAATTTCCATAGAGAGAAAACAGTACAGGAGGTCAGGCCTGAGGATAAGGAGGTTGGCGGATAATAAAGGGGCGGATAATTGAGAGTGTGTTGTATTTGTGCAATTTGGCTTGTTGTCCAACTTACAAACAATTCCCAGCACCTCATTTTGAAGAGGGAAGCTAGCAGCTAAAAGAGAGCTAGCATTTGCTTTTAAAAGCATCTTATTTTGGAGAAAAAAGCTAGCAACTAAATGGGAGCTAGCATTTGCTTTTAAGAGTACCTCATTTTGGAGATCTAGTATTTGCCATATTGGTCCTTGTAAGAACAAATCCAGAAGCAAATGATTTGACACCTTTTATTGAACCAACATAGATGTAACAAAAAGAAGGCAAGGCAAGGCAATTTTATTTGTAGGGCGCCCAATCACAAAGGCTCTGGGTGCCTAAGAGAAATTATAACACAACACGATAAAAAACAACATAAAACATAAAATGATAATAATGCATAGATAATAATACAAGAAATTAAAATGGATTAAAAAGGCTATCTGCCTATCACAGAAGAGACTAGCACAGAATGGACTCAAAAATCTCAAAAGGCCAGGACAAAAAGGTGGGCCTTCAGCCTCCTTTTAAACACCTAAACCGAGGAAGCCTTCTGGACAAAAGTTGGTAACGAATTCCACAAGGTTGGCCCAGAGATGCTGAATGCATGATCTCCTGAAGTCTTGAGCTGAACCCTGGGAATGTCCAGGAGGCCCCTTGAAGAGGAGTGGAGGGAGCTAGCAGAGGACACAAGTGTCAGGAGCTCTGAAAGGTAGCCAGGACCCAGTCCATGTAGGGCCTTAAAAGTGAGAAAACCCACCTTGAAAAGGACCCTCCACCTCACCAACAGCCAGGGTACAGCCCACAGGACCAGGGTCACATGACTGGACCTCGAAAGGCCTGTCAGTAATTGGGCCGCTGCGTTCTGCACTAGCTGAAGTCTGCGGAGGGTCCCTCCTATGACCCAAAACACAGAGAGTTGCAGTAGTCAAGCCTGGAGGTCACAAAGGCATGCACTAGTGTTGGCAGATCCTTGGATGGAATGAGGAGCTTAATCCGGGCAATGTTCTGCAGACGGTAAAAACCACTTCTGACAACAGACAACACCTGATCTTCAAAAGTCAATCTGTTAACAAGGATCATGCCCAGATTTTGCACCCACAGGGAAGTCTCCAATGGAACAGAACCCAGGAAAAGTCCTGAATCAGCTCCAGGTGGCAACCCATCATGTCTGCGACCAGGCTCAATCACCAGTACCTCCAGTTTGGCCGGGTTAAGTCTCAGCCAGCTGGAAGCCATCCAGTCATTGATTTTAGCCAGACAGTTATTAAGCACATCAACAGCTCCTGATGCTCTGGGGGCAAAAAACAAGTACAGCTGGGTATCATCTGCATAACAGTGAAACTCCACACTGTACTGTCGAGTGATCTTACCCAGGGGCAGCATGTACACTGCGAACAGCATCGGCAACAAGATTGAGCCCTATGGTACTCCACAAGACGGGAATTGGGGAGGAGGAGAAATTCCCCATCATTACCCACAGCACCCTGTTTGAGAGATGGGACTCAAACCACCTGATGACAGTACTGACAAGTCCACAAAACTCACAGAGCAGATCAAGAAGCACAATGTGATCTATAGTGTCAAATGCTTTAGGAGAGATCAAGAAGAACAAGAACTGACCTGTCTCCTCTATCTCTAGCCCTGAGCAGATCATTATGCACCCTCACTAGGGCTGTTCCTATGCTATGTCTAGCCTGAAAACCCGACTGAAAAGGCTCATAGATGTCCGAGGACACTAGGCGATCCTCAAGCTGATGTGCCACTAACTTCTCAACGACCTTACCCAAAAAGGGTAGATTGGCGATAGGACAGTAATTCGCCAGGATGTCAGAATCAAGGGAAAGTTTCTTAAGGGTGGGCCTTACCAGCACTTCTTTCAAAGCCGCAGAGAGGACCCCCTCTGCAATCGAGCACTTGGCAATACCAGTGAACACCGGGCCAACACTCTTGACACATCCCATTAAGAAACGCGTCAGGGCCGGGTCCAGTTCATAAAATGTGTGCTTCAGCTCTAAGATCACCTTAGTTGCTTCAGACACCTCCACTGGCCTAAACTCATCCCAGACAGGCAGAGAGCCTCCAAGACTCAGTTAGAAAATAACTATCATTAAGCTTCCAAGAAAGGACTGAGTTGGTCCAAAAGTTAAAGTGCTTTGTTCTTTTTGTTAAATCTATGTTGGTCCAATAAAAAGTAACAAATCATTTGCTTCTGGATCTCATTTTGGAGAGGAAGAGGGGAATCTGTTAAAACTCTCCCTCCCCCATTGCTTAACTGCTAACGGCTACTGCTTGACCTCACACAGGTAGTTACCACCCCCACCTGGCTTAACATCAGTACTGGTACCTCCTACCTCTTGGGCCTGGTCTTCACTAATCACCCCCGCAGAATCACTAACACTTCAATACTCCCTAACGCTTTAAGCTACCATTCTCCTATACTCTGCACCTGGTCCTGCAAAGTCCCTACCCCCCCCAAATTACCATTCATCGCAAACTTGGTCCAGGTAAATTCTCCCAACTTAAAGCCCACCTCAGAAGCCGGGACTGGACCCCCCCTAGCTAACAACCTCGACCCAGATCGTGCCCTTAACTTTTTTATCACTACCTTTATTGCAGCCTGTGACAAATTTGCACCCCTTATTAAGAGAATGTCCAAAGGTAACCATGCCCCTTGGTTCACTGACCACCTCTTGGATCAGCTGAAATATTGTGACTCCCTTTGGCACCTTGCAAATGAGACCAACCGGACAACAGATAGGCAGCGGTACAGGGAGACTTGTAATATGTGCACAAGGTCCTTACGCAAAGCCAAAGCCGAGTACTACAAAGCCTCCTTAACTTCCGCCTGGGGCTCTGGGCATACATTTTAGAATAATATAAAGGAACTCTGCAGCAAGGTCCCAAATCACCCTCCCCAGATCTGTTGGTTAGAAACGGCAACCCTACCTCTAATCCCTCAGCCCTAACTCCGCCTTTACAGATCTCAATCATGTCCTCACCCCTAATTTCTTGACCCCCCTCGCCTGACCCCACCCCTCACCCCCCTGCCCACCCTTTCTTCTATGCTTTATTACCCTGGAGGAAGCATACCCTACCTTGTCAAAGCTCTAAGCCACTCCCACTATAGCAGTGATTCTCTTGACCTGAGACTTTTCCGCCTCACTCTCCAGGAAGTCCTTATTCCACTCACACATATTCTTAACTGCTCCCTCTGCCAGGGGAAATTCCCCACCTGCTGGAAATCGGCCTCAATTACCCCCATCTACAAGAGCGGGGACCACACCTCCACCAACAACTACCACCCTATGTCTATTCTTACCCTCTATCTAAAGCATTAGAGCGTATTGTCTCTGATCAACTCACTGACCACTTAACAAAATATAACCTTCTATGTAAACAGCAACATGGCTTCCGTAAGAGACATAGTCTTGCCACAGCCCTCCTTGAGTTTGCCTCGCACATCCACTCTGCCTTAGACAGTGGCCACATCTCAGGTGCTGTCTTTGTGGATCTCTCTAAGACATTTGACACCATAAACCATGCCCTACTGCTGATCGCTCTCTCCTCCATTGGCTTCTCCAGTGATGCTCAAAGTTGTTTCGCTGACTATCTGTCAGTTAGAACACAACAGGTCAAGATTGGTGCCACCCTGTCCACCAGCCTTCCAGTCCGTTCTGGTGTCCCACAAGGCTCCATTCTCTGCCCTCTGTTATTTAGTCTGTATCTTAACTCCCTCCCTTCGATGTGCTCCAGCAACCAGCTCCTATACGCGGATGATGCTGTCCTGTACGCCTCCAATCCAGATTCCCTTAAACTCCACCAAGCCCTCCAACACTCTTTCAGTGAAGCTGAAAATTGGTTCACTACCCAACGCCTAATTATCAACTATAAGAAGACAAAAGTTATGGTTTTTACACACCCTCAGAACTCCCTTAGGAACCTCTGTTCCCAAATTCTCGATGCCAACCAGTCCCGGCTCGAACAGGTGAACAGCTTTAAATAGCTAGGTATCACACTAGATTCAGCCCTCAACTACCATCAACATATCCATCAACTCTCCACTGCCCTTAACTCTAGAATTGGTGTGCTCTATCGGTACAAACATTGCCTCACATCTGATGCCCTTCAGCTCACCGTCTCCTCCTCGGTCCTCTCCCTCCTGGACTATGGTATTCTAGTATACAGCGCTGCATCCACCTCTGCCCTCAGCAGACTCTGGCTTGCACTTAACAAAGCCTACCGCCTTATCCTTGGCTGTGATCGTTACACTCACACCTGCTCTCTCTACAGGGCCACTAACTGACTGAACCTAGACAACAGGATCAGGTACCACACCTGTCTAATGGCCAAAAAGATTGGACTAGGTCTTTCTCTCCCTGCTCTCTCCTCCCTTATGCACCCTACATCAGCAGTCATATCCATCCGTAGCTCTGGCAAGGCATTGTTCCGGGTACCCCATGGCCGGAAGTTGGAACTCTCAATTCCAAAGAACTTTCAGTTACAAGGCCCCTTCCTGGACGAACTTGCTTCCTATCCATATATCTCATGAAAGAAGGCTTGGCCCCTTTAAATCCCAGCTAAGGGAGCACCTTCAGACCTCCAACCCATGTGACTACCCCTGACACTCTCCTCCCCCCCTCTTCTCTGCCCCTCCTATGGCTATGTCCCAGCCTGCCCCCTTTCCCCTTCACTTTTCCCCTGGTCAGCGCAACCCCAGTTTAGACTGTTTTTTTTTTTTTTTGCTCTAAACTAAATTTTTTTTCTTAGGCTTTTTCACCTGAAGGCTCTGATACTACTGCCAATATGAACCATCAGCCTACTGTAGAACCACCTGCTACGTTATGGCTGTACCAAAGTACTGAAACTCCTGTTATGTCATGTTGTGTAGCCACTTAATGTTCTCCTTTGTACTCCTATGCCTGTACCAATGTTTTTTAAGCTGCAATTCTGTTGTCTCTGTACTCTATATGTTTGACATGGAACCTTTGTAAATGAGTCCTTGACTCAAAGGTCTTTCTGAATCCTCATTAAATAAATTAAATTAAATAAATGGGAATGGGCATGTGACCTGTGAATAATAGGGTCAGTTTGTGTGTCAGCACCATGTTGCTCTAGTTTTTAGAAGCAGCAGCTAGCAGTTGGGAGGGAGCTAGTATTTACTTTTAAAAGCACCTCATTTTGGAGAGGGAAACTAGTAGCTATAAGGGGGCTAGCATTTGCTTTTAAAAGTGTATCATTTTTGAGAGGAAGAGGGGAATCATCTAAATCCCCCCCCCATCCCATCACTTAAGTGATTTTAAGTGATTTGAACTATTGTAAAAGCGCCCTGAGCTTGGGAAGGGTGCTTGATATAAATAAATTTTACTTACTTACTTAACTGCTAATGGATACTGCTAAATGGCAGGGGCCTGTGACCTGTGAATAGCAGTGTCAGTTTGTGCCTCAGATCCATTGTGCTTCAGTTTTTATTAGAAGCAGTAGTTAGCAGCTAAAAGGGAGCTAGCATTTGCTTTTAAAAGCATCTCATTTTGGAGAGGAAGAGGGGAATCAGCTAAATCTCCCCCTCTCATCACTTAACATCTACCAGCTACTGCTAAGTGGGAGGGGCCCGTGACCTGTGAATAGCAGTGTCAGTTTGTGCCTCAGCACCATTTGCAAATAGGATTGTGGGAGAAGCCAAGACAGACATGAAGACCCTAGGGGAGAGCCTAAAGGAGTGCACAACACATCTGGCCTTCTCGGAGATGTTGCCAGTTTGGAGGAAAGGCGGAAGTGAAGACAAGATCAGGACTGAGGAAATTAGGGAATTCAACTGGTGGATTCAGGGTTGGTATGCAGACTACAGGATGCACTACATTGGACACTGGGGACCTTCTGGGACAGGAAGCTCTTCAAGCATGATGGTCTGTGTAACTACTAGGTGGCGCTATCCCAAAGGCTACTACCCCTGCCTGTTTGACTACGGACAGGTTGAGGGGCCTAGGTCCTATGGCGGGTGCCTCCACCCACAGGTCAGGGTTTGTAGTGGTTAGACTAGCTTGGTCATAGCCCTCTGGGACACTGAGACCCCCTTTTATTCCCTCTAGTGCAGGGGTTCTCAAATGGTGAGGCCTGCCTCCCTGGGGAGGCCCCAACATGTTTCAGGGGAGGCTCAAGCAAGTCTGAAAAAGTACTGTATTTAAATTTTGAGTTTTATATATTTTGTGTGAAGAGATGAAGCAAACTGAAAGAGGATAACAGTAGGTGAATTTAATGTATTTATTTACTAATAGGTGACAAGGGAAGGTGAATGAGCCAAGGCTTATCTCAGGTGTATACTGTTGTTGTTGTCTTCTCCCAAATTCAAGAAGACGAACTTGTGAGGGCGCTTTTATCACACACAAATCCACAGACAATCTTCTCTTTATGTTTCCAAACTTCTGTTTATTATTTTTAAAACGTGGCAATCCTCAACGTTTCACCAAGTATCTTGGCTTTATCAAGAGATGCCTTCATTAGCTTTGTTAAACCCTTCAATATTAATCATACCATTTGCATGAATTTCTGATCCTGTTCAATCTCAATTATTGCTTTAACCATAGGGTAAGTCCTTTTATACAATGTCAGATGTTTGTGTCTTCATATTCCTTTTTTGACACATCTCGTGCTGTTATTCTTCTCTTATTACCAAACCATATACTTTTTCTTCTCCATCCATTATAGTGCCCGAACTGTGGCGTGTTGAATGAGGGCACTATAATGGACGGAGAAGAAAATGTATATGGTTTGGTAATAAGAGAAGAATAACAGCACGAGATGCGTCAAAAAAGGAATATGAAGACACAAACATCTGACATTGTATAAAAGGACTTACCCTATGGTTAAAGCAATAATTGAGATTGAACAGGATCAGAAATTCATGCAAATGGTATGATTAATATTGAAGGGTTTAACAAAGCTAATGAAGGCATCTCTTGATAAAGCCAAGATACTTGGTGAAACGTTGAGGATTGCCACGTTTTAAAAATAATAAACAGAAGTTTGGAAACATAAAGAGAAGATTGTCTGTGGATTTGTGTGTGATAAAAGCGCCCTCACAAGTTCGTCCTCTTGAATTTGGGAGAAGACAACAACAACAGTATATACACATCGGAGAGGCAGCTATCCAATATTGAATATTGAATACGGACATTTATCCATTACCTGTGGGACAGCTTTGTTTGTTTATCTCAGGTGTACCCGGGGAAGGGTAGGGAGTGAATACATTTCAAAAGGTAACTGCAAAACAATCAAGAAATACACAGTGAACAATAGTGCAAACAAATACAAACAATAAACTAATAATGAGTGGTGGCAATTGATCAAATTTGTAGCCTGATGGCAGAACAGCCCAATACAAGGATTGAGCATAGAAGTGCTAAGAGCAATAGCAGTAAGGAGCAAAGTAATAAGGTGAATAACAATATTTGTTTATTTTATTTGTTATTCAAATAACACCTTTGAGCACAGGAGCTCTTTTTCAAAGGTTTCTGGTCAGTACAAGACAAAGAACTGAATGTGAACCAAGTATTCAAAGGGGTTTCAATACATTCATGGTGTACTGCGCAAAGAACAGTATGTTATTTTTCTTTGGGGAGGCCCAAGATTATTTCAGTTTTTAGGGGAGGCTCAAAATCTTTTCCATGGATTTGGGGAGGCTCACTATGACAAAGTCTAAGAACTATTGCCTCTAGTGGCTCACACAGTACACCAGAGTTACAGCCCCAATACTCCATGTATACACACTGATCACTTATATAGATACCACGTACCATCGAGACTAATTCTGTAGCACGTCTCTGAGGACCCCCTGTAAAGTAAGGTTAAACAACATACATGGTAAAACATAATACTGTTTCCATAAGTACCAGCACCACAGACAGTATATAGTATAACAACAACAAATCTGATTTATTTAGGGGACAGTAACACGGGAGCGGGCAAGCAGGTTACTTGGCAGAATTAAATCACAGTACTGTGCACACATACAGGGTCTGAAAAGTCACACTCTGGGTACCCAGGTGGGGGGGGGAGGTGGCAGCCAGGTCTGCTGCCCAGGGTTGGCCAGCAGGTGCAGATGGATAGGGCCCCGTAGAAGAAAATAGATGCATAACACTCAATTGTAATCCGGAGCCAGATAGCTCAGTCCATGAAGCAGTGAAACAACATGAATTAGATGACACACTTGTGATTGAAAACAGGCTGCAGTGGAATACTCTGACTTGTACTCACAGTACCCAAGCTGAGGACTGGATGGTGGATGTTCTTCTGGATTGTCAGAAACAGCAGGGCATGGAGACAAGGTCCTTGCGACTGGACCCCACTGCAGTTGATAGCAACGGATTTAGTCCGAGACAAGCTGGGGTTTGTTCTAGCTTCAACACACAGCACACAGTACAGGGGATTGGAAATAGTGATTCCCCAGAAGCACTACACACATTCACATGTAAAAGGAAAGTACTATACCAGGCAGGCTGCTCCTCAATCCTGATCGCAATTATTGCAAAATACCCGGGAGCACACACAGCAGCTTCAGTTCCTGACAGACCGAGCGCGATTCAACAATTTCTCCAGTCTTCTACAAGGTGAGCCTGGTTTCCACTCTTCAGACTTCCTTCTGTCTCCTCACAACTCAGATTCTGTCCGAACTGGCACTTACAATGGCTGCATGCTGAACCTCAGGGCCTCACACGTGCTTCCCGCCTGAAACTATACACTGCAGAAGCACAGAGCTCCTTCTCTCTTCACTGTCACAACTGATCTGAGCTTTCCAGTAACAGAGCAGGTCATTTCCTTTAGCTCCTCACCATTCTGTTGGCTGGTTCGGCTGTCACTCACAATAAGACTCCCTCTGTTGGTGAAAAAAGGCACCAAGGTCAAAACTACATTTCCCAGAGTCACTGCCCATACAATCCCCTTGTGGCTGGCTCAAAATTGAGAGTCCAAGTTCTGATTCGTCTACAGGCTCCATATTAAGGTCTCCCTATCATCCTGAATTGTCCAAGTCAGCAATTCAGGACCAAAATGAAAGAGCTACACTGAAACAGTTTGTGCTGAAATTAAGACAGGTTAGACAAACTACATTTTCTCAGTCACTCTAAGTGATTTCTGGCAAACAGTTACATCTTTCAACAAGGCTCCCTCTGCACATGTAGCGAAGGCAGAGACGGAGCGAATTGACAGCAGCTCGGGCGGGATTCGAGCATTAAATGCACAGTCCCCCATACAAACTAAGTCTGCAAGCAGACAGCTCTTAAAGAGACTGTACATGGAGGCTCAAATAGCACTCACTTGGAACCGCATTTAAACAGCTTAGACGCTGAACACCACCCAGACTTGGAGCATTCAGGCAAGCTCCCGGAAGACTTTTGGGAACTCCATTTGCAGGGGAGATTACACCCTTCCTGGCCTGGAAATACTTGGTGTCCGAGTCAAGTAAGTACCCCCATAAATTTCAATACAACCATATATATTTACATCAGTATCACATTAGGCTTATATATGTAATCACCAGTCAACATATCACCTTACCAGAAACACATTTCTGAAACTTTGTAGTACGTCACTCTTTACACAGTATTACACACACACTGTACCGTAACTCAGGTTATTACCTCCTGTACATGAAACCTCAAGAGAGGGGGCCCTTTCCTATCAGCTATCTTGGGGCTGGATGGGGCAGGGGCACCATAGCTAGAGGGCAACACAATTAAGTTGGAGTTAGCACTTATGCTCAGTTTGGGCAATGAGCTCGGAGACACATACACTCCTTTATGGACAACATTGAGAGGCAAATCCACAGGCCTCCCAGGAGAATCATAACTGAGGTGCACCACAGGCTTTACAGCTTGACCAGTCTTTCTAGGGGGAACTGTTACAGTCTCTGCACTCTGAGCCTCATTTTCAGCATTGTTCTCACTTGTCAGGGGAATCTCCATTGGGCTAGAGAGGCTAGAACTTGGGGCACTTTCAGCTCCAGGAGTTACAATCTCTGAGTCCACAACACTTGGCTCACATGAAGAGCTTTCGGACACTGGCAGTGAACTGTCAGGGCACTCAAAATACTCTTCTTGTTCTGGTATATCACCAGTCTATTCCAGTTCATCATTTTCCTCCTCTGAGAGCTCATACAGTTCCACCATGCACAGTGATCAGACTTGATACTTTGCACTTCACTTTCTGGGAGCATTGGCACCAAAGACAAAGCTAGGGGCTTAGGCAGTCCAGAAGGCCCAGCTTCATCTCCAGGATTGGTTAGGGGATTGCCCTGAAACAATTGACTCAGTTCATAAGAAGGGTAGTATTCAAAGTCACACTTACTTTCCTCTGACATGGACTGACAGTCATGTTCAACTGGGACTTGTTGTGGGGAACACTTTAACTCAGCATCTGTAGGTACAGACTTTCTTTGCTTTTGCTTAGTAGCAGCTTGGGTCACTGGTCCAGAGGGAGCACTTTCTGGGGGCTCAGACTCAATCAAGATTTGCCCAATGGGCAATAAGTGATTTCTATGCATTGTTTTAACATTTTTATGTTTGCTTGCATGCATGTGCAAGAAACATAGAGCCCTCATATGAGTTTTCTAGAGGTGTGTCAGCCTCTTTCAATTCAGTCAGTGTGTTTGCAGGCACAGTCACAGTGCGCCAATCACTGCTGCAGCTGTCTATGACAGCAGGAAAATGCAGTGGCATACAGTTGAAAGGGAGAGCTCCGCTTCAGTGAGCAGAGCTCTCCCCTCCCCCACACACACACATATTGCGTGCTGATGTGCTTTCCCCCCAAGCACACACTGTGTGGCCGACGGGGGTGCTCAATTCCCCGTTGGCTCCACGCCTCCCCCCCAAAAACAGCTGTCCAGGTGCCACACTGGCAGCCCACCCCAGCATGGCAAGAACTGTCATAGCCAACGGAGGTACCAAATCCCCCATCGGTTCCATGGCTGCATGCCCCCCCCCCAGAAAAAGCTTTTCATGTGTCACGCTGGGAGCCCACCCCAGCGTGGCAAAGCATATTATGGCCGACGGGGGTGCCTAATCCCCCCGTTGGCTCCATCCCCCCAAACAGCCTTTCCAGATGCCTCGCTGGGAGCCCACCCCAGCATGGCAAACGTCCTGCGTCGTCTAAAAACCTGTAAAGAAACATAGAAACATAGACTTTGACGGCAGATAAGGACCGCTTGGCCCATCTAGTCTGCCCATTTCCCTACCTACAGGATAGGCCGCAGATCCTAGTTAACCAACAGACTATTTCTTCCTACCCTCCACAAGAATTGCCTTATGCCTGTCCCATGCATTCTTGAATTCTCCCACAGTTTTAGACCCCACAACGTCCTCAGGAAGGCTGTTCCATGCATCCACTACTCTCTCTGTGAAATAATACTTCCTCATATTGCCCCTGAACCGCCCTCCTTCTATCTTTAAATTGTGTCACCTTGTTCTTGCAAGTCGCTTTTTCTGAAAGACGCTACCCTATTGGACTTTGTTGATTCCACTGAGGTACTTAAAAGTTTCTATCATGTCCCCCCTCTTCCTTCTTTCCTCAAGGGTATACATATTAAGCTCCTTTAGTCTCTCCTCATATGGCATCTCTTGCAGACCCTGCACCATTTTAGTTGCCCTCCTCTGGACTGCCTCTATCCTGTCTATGTCCCTACGGAGATGGGGTTTCCAGAACTGGACACAGTACTCTGGATGGGGTCTCACCAACTGTCTGTACAGAGGCATAACAACTTCCTGTTTTCTGCTGATGATGCCTCTCCCTATACATCCCAGTATACCCCCAGCCCTCCCTACTGCCTTCTCACATTGCTTGCTAACCTTAAGGTCATCTGATATGATTACCCCAGGTCCCTTTCCTTTTTGGTTGTTGTTACTACCTCCCCACCCATTGTGTATTCTTCCCTGGGTTCTTGTTTCCCAGGTGCATTATTTTGCACTTCTTTGCATTGAATCCTAGCTGCCATACATCTGACCATTCCTCCAACCTTGCCAAGTCCCTTTTCATCCTTTCCACGCCTTCTTGTGTATCAACCCTGCTGCAGATCTTTGTGTCATCTGCAAAAAGGCATACTTTTCCTTCCAGTCCCTCTGCAATGTCACTGATGAAGACATTAAAAAGGACTGGACCCAATACTGAACCCTGCGGTACCCCACTAGTAACCCCTTTCTTCAGAGTGGACTCCATTTACAATTACCTTCTGTGTCCTGTTGTCCAGCCAATGTTTTACCCAGGCTACCACCCTGGGTCCCACTCCTAGGCTGGTTAATTTGACTATTAATCTTTTGTGTGGGACTGTGTCAAATGCCTTGCTAAAGTCTAGGTAGGCCATGTCCACAGCCCCTCCCTGGTCTACTACTTTGGTCACCCAGTCAAAGAAATCTATTAGATTCATCTGACATGACATTTCCGCTGTGAACCCATGCTGCCTTGGGTCCTGTGCTCCACTGGTCTCTAGGTACCGACTATTCTTTCCTTCGAAGTGACTCCATCCTTTCCCTACCACAGAGGTCAGACTGACAGGTCTGTAGTTTCCTGCCTCTGTCTTGGTCCCACTTTTGTGAAGGGGAATCACATCCGCCTTCCTCCAGTCCTCGGGTACCACACCATCCTCCCATGATTTATGATTAAAAAGAGTAGCCAGTGGTTTCACTAGTTCCTCCCTTAATTCTTTTAGAATTCTGGGGTGAATTCCATCAGGACCCATTGCTTTGTACACCTTCAGTTTTAGGAGTTCTTGCAGAACCCTTTCTTCTGTGAAAGGACTGGGATTGACCCCCCTATCAAGAGTGCTTCTGTTAATTGGATTAGGCACTTCCCCTTCCTCTTTTGTGAACACCTTCCCTCGCAGTCTCCCCGCCACTCCACAACCCGCACCCACCCACTGCGCACCCTGCCTCCCCACACCCCCTCACCCTCATACTTACCTCCTCCGAGCTCGGCAATCTATCATCGGTGGACCGGGAACACGCCTGCACTCTTCAAAGCCGCCGCAAACTGAGGAAATGCCAGTAAGCTATATAATGGAATAAATAGGGTTTTTCAACTTTGTTGCATATTTCAGGCATTTTGGGGAATTTTGGGCCCAAAATTTCAACATGAGTTTTTTTGGGACCCATCCTCATGAATTCTTGCACTGTTATGGAGTTACTCGGGCCTGAAGGGTGATTTCATAGTCGCTGTGCAAAATCACCTTTTAGGACCCATTAATGAAATGACACTGCCAGTGTTCAAAAGACGGGCTCTCAAAAAGCCTATGTTGAAAATTTGGTGAAAAAATTCCTAAAAATGACTGTTTTACGAGTGTGCGTTGCGCAGATCCTACGCACACTCGTAAGTTTGCGAATTTTCAATATTTTCACTCCAGATTTTCAACATTGCCATTTTACCACACCTCCTTATGAGCAGTACAGCTGTCATTTTTCACACCTCACCCACAACGTGTTTCCGCCCATGTAGCGCACAATGGCGCAGTTGGTGTGCGAAATCAATGTATGGGACACATTAAGAAAATCACAGTGACACTGGTCATGAGCAGAGGTCTTAAAATGGCTATGTTGAAAATTTGGTGAAAAAATTCCCAAAAATGACTGTTTTAGGAGCGCACGTTGCGCAGTTCCTACGCACACTGGCAAGTTTGCGAATTTGTAATATTTGCACACCAGATTTTCAACAGTGCCATTTTAACGCATTTCTTAGGAACAGTACAGCTGTCATTTTCCACAACATGGCTGAAATGTGTTTTCACACTTTCAGTGCAGAAATGCGTGGTCGCTGTGGGAAATTATTGTTTGGGACAGATAAAGAAAATCACAGTGACACTGTTCATGATTGGAGGTCCCAAAATGCCTGTGTTAACAATCTGCTGTAAAAAATATCCCCAGACTAGTTACATTACGGGTGTGCGTTGCACAGTTTCTATGCACGCTCGTGACTTCAGTTTTTTTTAAGATTTTCACAGCAGATTTTCAACATTGCCATTTTTTACACCTCCCCATGAACAGTACCGCTGTCATTTTTCACATCCTGTTCGGAATGTGTTTTTGCACCTGTGGTGCTAAATGCCGTAGTCGCTGTGCAAAAGCAGTTTTCAGCTAACAAACTGATATTGCCACTGTTCATGAGGTGGGGGTCACAAAAAAACCATGTTGAAAATTTGGAGTGAAAATACCAACGAATGCCTGAGGCGTTAGGGTTTCCAACCATAACGCCCCACCCTGTAGAGAATGACAGGCATCAGGGGTGTGACTTTAGATTCTTGCCTGTAATGCTCATACTATTCCACACTCTGCAGCCAGTGAGAGGCATCGAGGTATGCCTTGGACTTTTCGGCCCCAAAGTTCACCCCATTCTCCTATACCATACCCATCTCACCGTATTTCCTGATGGAATGGGGTGCGCATAAGGGCCAAAGACCCCAAGGCACAGTGACACTTGTCAGTGTCTGCAGGGTAGGGTGTGGTGAAATGGCGTGGTCATTATGCCTGATGACCCAAAGGCACACCCTAATGCCTGTCACTCTCTGCAGGGTGGTGGTGGGGTTGGCTTCAGTGCAATACTTTGCTGCTATTCCTATTATGCAGCTCTGTAACTTCTACACTACCAATGCCAATGCCAGCAAGCAAACATTCGGCATTGACAAATGCTTGTTTGAATTAATCTCAGGCCTTACTTTGTACACAGGCAGATCATCTAGTTTGCCTACTACAAAGTGGGGGAGACGGTGCCACCTATCAGCAATCTTGTGTTTGCCATGCAGTCCCAGATTTCTTAGCAATACACAATCTCCCTCCTGGAGTTCCTGTGCTTTCACCTTTTTATCATACCTTTCTTTGTTGGCCAGATTTCTTTTGGCAGCCACGGTTTGAGCCAGTTGGTGTGCATGATTTAACTGGGCCTTTAACTTTTGCACATACTGGAAATAACTTTCAGCTCGAACCCCATCAGGAGAAACTCCGAAACAAACATCTACTGGTAGTCGGGCCTCTCTTCCAAACATCAGGCGGTAGGAGGAGAACCCAATGGCATCAACTTTGGTGCAGTTGTAGGCATGTACTAAGGTGCTGATTTGTTGGCTCCATCTAGGCTTGTCCTTTGGGTGGAGGGTGCCTAGCATATCTGGCAAAGTGCAGTTGAAACGTTCAGGCTGTGGAACCCCTGAGGGTTGTAAGGAGTGGTTCTGGACTTTCACACCCCCCACAGAGAAAGCATCTGTTTGATCAAATGACTCTCAAAGTTCCTCCCTTGATCAGAATGGATTCTTTGTGGAGCCCCATAGTGAACAAAAATGTTTTCTACAAGTACTTAGGCCACAGTGGATGCCTCCTGGTCCTCGGTGGGGAAAGCTTGGGCATATCTCTTAAAATGGTCAGTAAACACCAGGTCATTACTAATATTTATTTGATCTGGCTCCAAACTCAGAAAATCAATACAGACCAGCTCCATGGTGGCACTGGTGGTGATGTTAGCAAGGGGGGCAGCCCTCTGGGGCAAAGCTTTCCTCTGTAAGCAGTGACTACAAGTTATAATGTGTTGTTCAACATCAGCCCCCATCTTAGGCCAATAGAATCTGGATCTCACCAAGTCAAGTGTTCTGTCTATGCCAAGGTGCCCCATGTGTTTGTGTAGGGACCTCAGCACCAAGTCTCGAAAGGCAGGGGGCAAAACTAGCTGTTGTTTATCTATTTGTCCCCCTCTGTCTACTGTTTCTCTGTATAACAGTCTATTAATCAGTTTCAACTTAGGACCTTCCTTGTATAACAATGCAGTTCTCAAATCAGTAGAGCGTAACTTGGATACATCTTTACCTGCGTAGAGGGCTTCTAGAGCTGATTTGATTATGGGATCTCGGGATTAAGCTCGCTGAATACTGTCATTGTCCAGCTGAGGCAGTGCACCAGTGTCTGTTGCAGAAAAGTGGCAACAAGCAGCAGGTATGCAATTCTCAGAGGGTCCCAAACAATCCACCATACAGTCCACTGCATCCATGGCCATTTGTTCCTCCCTGTCAAACTTCTGGCAGAGTGCTCAAATATCAGGTTCTGACAGTCTGACCATGTCATTCCGGGGAACAGGCCTCCGTGAGAGAGCATCAGCATGTATGTGGTTCAGGCCTGCTCTGTATTCAACAGCAAAGTCATACGTAGATAATGCAGAAAGCCACCTATGGGCAGTAGCATCTGACCTAGCTGAAGTCTGCACATAGGTCAAAGGATTATTGTCAGTTTTTACTGGTATCTTAGCCCCATACAAGTACTCATGGAATTGGGCAACAATGGCCCACTTCAAAGCTAGGAACTCTAACTTATGTACATGATAGTTCTTTTCAGATGGGCTTAGGCTTCTACTGGCAAAGGCCACTGGTCTCAGGCCATTCTCGTGCTCCTGGTACAACACAGCCCCCAAACCTTGCAAACTAGCATCAGTGTGTAGGACTTAGGGTTTTGCTGGATCTACATAGGCCAGGACAGGAGTGTGGGAATGTTGATATATAATCTCATGAAAAGCAGCTTCGCAATCAGGTGTCCATCGTGCCCCAAAAACTTCATTAGGACGGAAATACACTCTCTCAGTCTCAGGGGGAGTTGACCTCTTGTATTTTTTGTGGGTAGGAGGGTAACCTTGAGTAAGATTAAGTACAGGATGGAACACTCTTGAATAGTCCTTGATGAAACGGCAATAGTAGCCACAGAATCTCAGGAATCTTTGCAGTTCTTTTAGATTGTGTGGCTGTGGCCAAGTGGTCAAGGCCTCAGCTTTACTTGGGTCAGTCTCTATTCCCTCAGTGGAGACTATATGCCTCAGATGCTTTATAGAGGTTTGGAAGAACTGACATTTATCGTCGGACAGTTTTAGGCCAAAGTCTTCCAGTCAGTCCAACACCTTGAATAATCTGTTCTCATGTTCCTCCAGTGAGCTGCCAAACACAATAACATCATCTCAGTATACCAGGCACTCTAATAAGTTCATGTCCCCCACTGCACGCTCCATCAGTCATTGAAAGGTGGCTGGGGCACCTGAAATCCCTTGAGGCATCCTCATGAACTCAGAAACCAAGTGGGCAGATAAAGGCTGTCTTCTCTCGGTCTTCCGGGGCCATCGGGATCTAGTAGCACCCACTGCGAAGATCCAGCATGGAGAACCACTTGCTACCATTCAGGCAGTCTAAAGCATCCTTGATGTGGGGCATTGTATACCGATCAGGGATAGTCCGCCGGTTAAAGGTGCGATAAGCCACGCATATCCTTACTGTTCCATTCTTTTTTCTCACTACCACAATAGGTGAAGCATATGGGCTTCTGGATTCTTGTATTACACCAGCAGCAAGCATCTCTTGCAGATGCTGTCTCACATCATCTATGTCAGCAGGTGCCAGGCATCGAGACCTCTCATGAAATGGCCTTTCATCATGCAGCCGGATGTGGTGCTCAGCTCCTTGCACACATCCTGCATCCCATTCTTTGAAAGAAAACAACTGGTCTCTCTGGGCAAGCTTTCTACTGATTCTCATCTTCCTTTCGGCTGGCAATGGGGAGTCGCAGAAATCAAACAAGTCGTGCGTCACTCTGTCATTACATAGAAACATAGACTTTGACGGCAGATAAGGACTGCTTGGCCCATCTAGTCTGCCCATTTCCCTACCTACAGGATAGGCCGCAGATCCTAGTTAACCAACAGACTATTTCTTCCTACCCCCCACCAGAATTGCCTTATGTCTGTCCCATGCATTCTTGAATTCTCCCACAGTTTTAGACCCCACAGCCTCCTCAGGAAGGCTGTTCTATGCATCCACTACCCTCTCTGTGAAATAATACTTCCTCATATTGCCCGAACCGCCCTCCTTCTATCTTTAAATTGTGTCCCCTTGTTCTTGCAAGTCTCTTTTTCTGAAAGATGCTACCCTCTTGGACTTTGTTGATTCCACTGAGGTACTTAAAAGTTTCTATCATGTCCCCCTTCTCCCTTCTTTCCTCAAGGGTATACATATTAAGCTCCTTTAGACTCTTCTCATACGGCTTCTCTTGCAGACCCTGTACCATTTCAATTGCCCTCCTCTGGACTACCTCTATTCTGTCTATGTCCTTGCGGAGATGGGGTCTCCAGAACTGGACACAGTACTCCAGATGGGGTCTCACCAACTGTCTGTACAGAGGGATAACAACTTCCTGTTTTCTGCTGATGATGCCTCTCCCTATACATCCCAGTATACCCCCAGCCCTCCCTACTGCCTTCTCACATTGCTTGCTAACCTTAAGGTCATCTGATATGATTACCCCCAGGTCCCTTTTCTTTTTTGTTGTTACTACCTCCCCACCCATTGTGTATTCTTCCCCTGGATTCTTGTTTCCCAGGTGCATTATTTTGCACTTCTTTGCATTGAATCCTAGCTACCACACTTCTGACCATTCCTCCAACCTTGCCAAGTCCCTTTTCATCCTTTCCCCACCGCCTTGTGTATCAACCCTGTTGCAGATCTTTGTGTCATCTGCAAAAAGGCATACTTTTCCTTCCAATCCCTCTGCAATGTCACTGATGAAGACATTAAAAAGGACTGGACCCAATACTGAACCCTGCGGTGCCCCACTAGTAACCCCTCTTTCTTCAGAGTGAACACCATTTACAATTACCTTCTGTGTCCTGTTGTGCAGCCAATGTTTTACCCAGGCTACCACCCTGGGACCCACTCTCAGGCTGGTCAATTTGACTATTAATCTTTTGTGTGGGACTGTGTCAAATGCCTTGCTAAAGTCTAGGTAGGCCATGTCCACAGCCCCTCCCTGGTCTACTACTTTGGCCACCCAGTCAAAGAAATCTTTGACATTCGTCTGACATGACCTTCCGCTGTGAACTCATGCTGCCTTGGGTCCTGTGCTCCACTGGCCCTAGGTACTCAACTGTTCTTTCCTTCAAGTTACTCCATCACTTTCCCTACCACAGAGGTCAGACTGACAGGTCTGTAGTTTCCTGCCTCTGTCTTGGTCCCACTTTTGTGAAGGGAATCACATCCACCTTCCTCCAGTCTCGGGTACCACACCATCCTCCCATGATTTATGATTAAAAGAGTAGCCAGTGGTTTCACTAGTTCCTCCTTAATTCTTTTAGAATTCTGGGGTGAATTCCATCAGGACCCATTGCTTTGTCCACCTTCAGTTTTAGAGTTCTTGCAGAACCCTTTCTTCTGTGAAGGACTGGGATCGACCCCCTATCAAAGTGCTTCTGTTAATTGGATTAGGCACTTCCCCTCCTCTTTTGTGAATACGAGCTGAAATATTAGTTCAGTATCCCTGCTTTTTCACTGTCCCCTCTGCCCACCACCATTCATTCTATTCAAGCCTCTACTATCCCTCCCTTTGTCTTTCTATACCGCTGATGTACCTATAAAGGTTTTATCCCTTCTTAACTGAGTTGGCTATCTCTTCCTCAGTTTGGGCCTTTGCTATTCTGACTTCCCTCCTGCTTCCTTCTGCCTTAACTGGTAAGCACTCTGTCCTGCTCCTTCTGTGTTTCCTTATACTTCAGAATACTATCTTTCTTCTTCCTGACTTTCACAGCCACCTCTTGAGAACCATAGTGGCTTTTTCTTTCATTTGATTTGTTTATTTGTTCACACAAGGCTTGTTGCCTCTGTGATGGCAGTTTGATGATTCCCCATTGTTGCTGCACACCTCCTTCTAGCCTGTTTGCTAAGTGCTTTTCTGAGGCACTCTCCCATCTGCCAAAGTCAGCCCTCCTAAGTCCAGTACCCTCACTTTTGTGGACTTGACTCTGTAGCTGAGTTGCGTGAACCACACTGTTTGATGGTCCACTTGTCCCAGATGGCAACCCACTTCAGATCTGAGGATCCTCTCACCCCCCGTTTGAAAGTATGAGTCTAAGATTGCTCCCTCACGAGTGGGTTCTGAAACTAGCTGTCTAAGGCCTGCCACCTGAGGGCATCAAGAATGGCACTGCTCTTGGATGTGGCTGCAGCAAATGTGCTCCAGTTAACATCAGCATATTCAGGTCTCCCATCAACAGTATCTCCTTTCTCTGCCATTCTAAGATGCCTTCTATCATATCCTGTCCATCCCTCCCCTGACATGGGGGTCTACACAACCTCTGTGTGGATTGTGGTGCCCTTCCAGTCTCAGGTGACCCACAGTGCCTCCTCTCTTCCTGTTTACTCTTTTGTTCAGTTGCTTTTCACTTCCTTTACATAGAGAGCTACTCCTCCCTCTTCTCACCCTGCCTGTCTCTCCTGTGGTTATGTACCCTGGTATGTTAACATCCCAGTCATGGGTTCTGTGTACCATGTTTGTGACTGCTACGATATCCAGGCATCTCTTCCATCAAGACCACCAGCTCAGGGAGCTTGTTGCCCCAGACTACGGGCATTGGTACTCATTACCCTCCATTTCCTGATTGCCTTACTCCCTTTTGCCCCATCCCTGTCCTTCTTGCCTTTATTACTTTCTCCATTTACCCCTGCCCTTCTCCCTATTGACACCTCTATGTTGGTGTTTGCCGCACTTACTACTGTGATTATTTAGGGGGGCTAGGATTTCCATGCTCCTTTCCAGTGCCTCCCCCCTTGGCTAGTTTAAAAGCTTGCCAATGAAGCATTTAAACCTATCACCTATCCTGGTTCCCCTCCCGGACAGATGCAGCCCATCATGCCAGTATAGACTTGCATCACTCCAGGTGGACCCCCCAATCCCCAATGAAGCCAAATCCCTGTGCTCCACACCAGTTTTTCAACCACTGATTGAATCCTATGGTGCAGAATACCCTAGCCTCTCCTATGCCATAGATGGGCAGCACCTCCGAGAAGGTTACCTTGCGTGCTACTTGACTAAGGCCCTTCCCCAATTCCACAAACTCTTCCTGCACTTCTCTAATCCCTTTCTTAGCCAGGTCATTTGTCCCTAGATGGACTATGACATCCAGCTTCCTCCTGTGCAGCTGCTCTGGCAATCCTGAGTTCACTCCTGTCCCTCAAGCCATGGCACCAGGCAGGCTGCCACCTCCCTCTCCCTTCCTCCCTCAGTTCTACCTTCCTAACAATGGAGTCCCCCACTAGGAATTGTTTCCTTCCCCTGCAGGGTCCTCTGTCACCCTCCTGTGGGTCTCCTTTGTGGAGGTTCCCAGCATCCTCCTTGGTCTCTACTGCGGGTGCCTCCATAGAGGAACCACACTTTGCCAGAATGGCATAGGAATTGTGGAGAGGTACAACTGGAGGGATGCACCTCTGTTCCACCACCCTCACCCTCCCTAAGCCCACTGTGGTCCTACCGCTCCTCTTTCTTGGCAACCTCTGAGGCAACGGCAGTGGCACTGGTGGTCCTTGGATGGAAGAGGAGGTCCCACAAATCCTGACCAATTCAGCTTGGAGATGAGCAACCTCCTCCCTCAGCCCAGAGAGGTGCCTTCAGATGGGACAACACCGCATCCTCCAGAACGTCTCCCGGAAGACTGCTGCTCCACAGCCACTGCACTGCATCACTCCAATCATGTCTTATTTCTGGCCCCTTAACTGTTTGCAATCCTTACTCTTTCCTCTGTTTTTTTTTCTCTCTCTCCTTACTTTATGCCTATGTGCCCTTTAAGCTCCTGATTGTCCTGTTCTGAGACAAGAATATCCTATATTTCTCAGTAGACCACTTACTTGCTCAGAGGCAGACCTCCAGCAGCTAGAGGAGGCCGGAGAGCTACTCTTGCCCTTCTAGGATGGCGGGTCTTTGGTGGTTCTGTGATCATTCACTTCCTGCTCCCAAACAGGAAGTTCCTGTTGTCAGTCAAATCCTGTGCCTATAAAAATAAGAACTAGCTTTGGGTTGGGGGTGGAGGGAGGGAAGGAGGCAATATAGTCAGCAGAAGTTCAGTCACGCAGCAGTCCTTTCTCTGGTGTCTTCTGCCAAGCTATTAGCAGAATCTTTGTAAGGCAGTCTTTAAATGTAGCTTCCTTCTAGCTAAGCCACTCCCCCTACTTACTAGATCTTTCTACAAGTAATTTAAAGCTCGCAGATATTAAGTCCTTTCAATCACCTGAGATTTACACTTTGATAACTGTTCAGATACCCATTCAGTTCAGTTAACCCAGACAAACACACCCTTTTTTTTTGTTTTGTTTGTTAGTTTTGTTGTACCCTAAATTAAAGGTCCAAGTTCAAAAGTTCTTCTTCTCTAGTCCCAGCAGAAAAGTCCAGTCACACAGCAGTCCTTTCTCCTGGTGTCTTCTGCCAACGCTGCAGTATTTGCACAATGCACATTAGCCAGGGTGCAACCACTATTTACTCGCATCTCTCTATCAGATACATTATGAACTTGGACCATTACCCGTCTGGCATAAGCCTGGGCTCTGGCAGACAAAATACTTGACTTGACCAGAAGTCCTTCTAGCAATTTCCCATCGCCTGGAGCATCCAGCGTGAGGATTTTATTCTTGACATCCTTTCTGATACGGACCTCTCCCTGTAAGGTACACTGGGCATTTGGTGCCAGGATCAGAGACTCAGGATCCTTTTTCCAGACAATTCCAACCAGTTCCTCTGGTTTCACTTTGTCAGCATCTCTCTGGGCATCATAGGCCTTCTTGATCAATGCCGGAATTCTTAAAGCTCTACCAGTCTGTGACCCCTGTTTTTTATAACACAACTGTGCCAACTGTCCAAACATACTTGCATTCATCCCAATTAGTAGCGGAACCCCATCATACAGTCCGGTAGGGGGACATACTAAGGCCAGGGTCTCTACTTGCTCGGCCACTCCAACCATGGAGGTGGGAAAAGACAGCCAAATTCGGATATATCCAGAGTAGGGGCAGGCCTTCTCACTTAACCCCCAGACATGCAATCCCTCCAATGGTTGTGAGGGTACATCAGTCAAATGCATCTGATAACAATCTTGGAATATAATTGTCACTTGGGAACCACTGTCTAATACAAATCTTGTAGACACTCCGTTCACCTTTACAGTGGTCTCCATGGAGGGACCCACTATTCTGGACCAGTCCGGAGAGGCAGTAGCAGGGGCCTGGGCAACTGACTTTGCCACAAAGGGATGTGAGTTAGCATTTTTGAGACCCTCACTGGGATCATTTCGAGCACCTCTTAACCACTGATTTGTTCTCTGAAGCTCTCCTTGTAGCCTATATACAGCTCTGTCTGTGTCTTTTGGGGACCGCATTCTCTCTTCATGTGCCCATCCTTCCCACAATTATAGCAAAATATGCTTTCTGGAGTTTGAGCTGGCCGAGGTGTCACACTGGGATCCAGGACAGGGGTACTACTAACTGGACATCTTGGTGCCATCTCTGTTTGCGGCGTGATAAGCATTTGGAGACATCTCATCAATTTACCTACTTCAATGGTCAAGATAGCATGTTTTAAGCTGTTGTCAGCAGGAGATGCCTGGGTGTGTACCCCAACCCCCATAGCAGATGCAGTCGGATATAGGTCAGGGCCTGTACTTGCAGGCGTGGCCTTCATAAAGGGACTGTTTTTGAATTCCCTGATCTCTCTCAGCAGTTCACCCCATGGTGGCACACCCTCATTGGTCCCCACTTCACAAGGACCTTCCGATGCTGTGATCACTTGGGCCGGCACACCCCAGAAATAAAATCCCAGTCCTCATCTTCAACCTCCGAGTTCTTTTATTAAGTCACAATAGTCCGTGGGTTACCCTTCTGTCTGGGAGCCTTAATTGAAGGAGCTGCAATTTAGAATGCTTTGCATGCTGTAGTGGGTGCTCCAACCTTACATGGTTTAAGTCACTGGTGGCTACCCCACCTTTTCGGTAAGCCTTCTGCAGAGTTCTTTCCAGATGAGCAACATATGCAGAAAAACATTCCCCCGGCCGCTGTTTTGTACCTTGAAATTTCCACATCAAGCTCTCCCCTGACTCAATGTTCCCAAAATTGCCTTCAAGTGAAGATAGGTACCTCTGGGCAGATGCATCAGGATTTGTGGACCTCAAAAATTTAATGGCCTCTAGGGTAGGACCCCTCAGACTTTCTATGATTCTTTTTCATTTCTCAGTCTCCGCACACTGCCATTCAGGTATCGGGGGACAACACAATCTATCCAGGTGTCCCAATCATCCTCCCCCTGGGAGGTGGGGAGGGTGCCAGAGAAGATCCTCAACCTCGGTAAGAGTCATGACTAATGGCAGGTGCAGAATTAGGAGCCTGCAGTGGTTCAGCCACAGAAAGAGGGGCAATAATGGGTGTTGGAGCGGGAGGGGCTGTTGGGGGAGGAACACCCCCGGGTGGCAGAAATAACTTCTTTAAGTCCTCCACAGTTTTCCCTTCCTCCAGCAACAACTTAGCAAATTTCTCCTCAAAAATTTCAGACAGTGGGGGGGGGATCATTCCCCCTTGGGTCTTTACTGTCCTTAGTTATCGCTCTCAGTGAGGGTTCCCTCTGGGGTAATAGTCTGTGGCACTTTTGAGCTATCTATGGGATCCTTATACTCTACTAGGGCCATGAAAATGTGGGTGAGCAGATTAGCATGTGGACCCACTACCACAGAGTTTTGTAAACCTTCCGCCTTAGAAAGTACTCCCTCTACAGTGTCCTTACTAGTACCCAGTGGGATAGCCAAGATAAGTATATAATTTGGGGGTTGATCTCCGCCCAGTACACCACTCCTCCATGTGGTGTACAGCCATTTCTGTTGGGGTATCCCTTTATTTTTAACAGTGATTCGTAAATGTGGCCACTAGAGGACGCTAATCCCAGCAGTACCTCCAAGATGTAACCCCTAGGTGGCACTATCCCAAGGGCTACTACCCCTGCCTGTTTGTCTATGGACAGGTTGAGCGGCCTAGGTCCTATGGCGGGTGCCTCCACCCAGAGGTTAGGGTTTGTAGTGGTTAGACTAGCTTGGTCACAGCCCTCTGGGACACTGAGACCCCCTTTTATTCCCTCTAGTGGCTCACACAGTACATCAGAGTTACAGCCCCAATACCCCACGTATACACACTGTTCACTCATATAGATACCACTTACCCTCGAGACTGATTCTGCTGCATGTCTCTGAGGACCCCCTGTAAAGTAAGGTTAAACTACATACACAGCAAACCACAATACTGTTTCCATAAGTACCAACACCACAGACAGTATATAGTATAACAACAACAAATCTGATTTATTTAGGGGGCAGTAACACGGGAGGGGAAAAGTCAGGTTAATTGGTGGCATTAAATCACAGTACTGTGCACACATACAGGGTCTGAAAAGTCACACTCTGGGTACGTAGGTTGCGGGGAAGGGGCTAGCCAGGTCCGTTGCCCAGGGTTGGCAGGCAGGTGCAGATGGATAGGGCCCTGTAGAAGAAAATAGATTCAACAACACCCAATTGTAATCCGAGCCAGGTGGCTCAGTCCATAAGCAGTGAAACAACAAGAGTTAGATGACACACTTGTGATTGAAAACAGGCTGCAGGGAATACCCAATTTGTACTCACAATACCCAAGCCGAGGACCCAATGGTGGATGTTCTTCTGGATTGCCAGAGCAACAGGGCATGGAGACAAGGTCCTTGCGACTGGACCCCACTGCAGATGATAGCAACGGATTTAGTCGAGACAAGCTGGGGTTTGCTTCCAGCTTCAACACACAAGCACACAGTACAGGGAATTGAAATAGCAATTCCCCCACAAGCACCAGCACATTCATATGTAAAGGAAAGTACTATACCAGGCAGGCTGCCCTCGATCCCAATTGCAATTCCTGCAAAATACCCGAGCACACACAGCAGCTTCAGTTCCTGACAGACCGAAAGGCGATTCAACAGTTTCTCCAGTCTTCTACGGGCAGCCTGGTTTCCTCTCTCAGACTTCCTTCTGTCTCCTCACAACTCAGATTCTGTCTGAACTGGCACTTGCAATGGCTGCAGGCCGACCCTCAGGGCCTCACACTTGCTTCCAGTTTGAAACTATATACTGCAGAAGCACAGAGCTCCTTCTCTGTTCACTGCCACAACTGAGCTGAGCTTTCCAGTAACAGAGCAGGGCATTTCCTTTGGCTCCACACCATTCTGTTGGCTGGTTCAGCTGTCACTCCAATAAGACTCCTCTGTTGGTGAAAAAAGGTGCCAAGGTCAAAACTACATTTCCAGAGTCACTGCCCATACAATCCCCTTGTGGCTGGCTCAAAATTGAGAGTCCAAGTCCGATTCATCCACAGGCTCCATCTTAAGATCTCCTATCATCCTGATTGGTCCAAGTCAGCAATTCAGGACCAAAATGAAAGAACTGCACTGAAACAGTTTGTGCTGAAATAAAGACAGGTTAGACAAACTACATTTTCTCAGTCATTCTAAATGATTTCTGGCAAACAGTTATATCTTTCAACAAGGTTCCCTCTGCACATGTAGTGATGGCAGAGACAGAGTGAATTGACAGCAGCTTGGGTGGGATTCGAGTATTAAATACACAGTTCCCCACCATACAAACTAAGTCTGCAAGCAGACAGCTCTTAAAGAGACAGTATGTGGAGGCTCAAATAGCACTCACTTGGAACCGCATTTAAGCAGCTCAGACGCTGAACACTGCCCAGACTTGGAGCATTTAGGCAAGCTCCTGGAAGACTTTTGGGAACCACCATTTGCAGTGGGGGGGTTACATCTGCATCTCAGGAGAAGGAACAAGAATGCTAAGGCAGAAGTTGGAGGTCTTCTTGGAGGGTTTAAACTGGGAGGTCTCCAGCACAGAGAGGGAGACCTGAATGAGGACACAGCAGAAAGATATGAAGGTAAGAGGATCAGTGAACAGAAGAGAACACCCCGACATCAGACTAAAGAAAACAGGAATGGTAAGGAGCAAGGAGGCCATAGATAAAAAGCAGGACCTCAGGTAAAGTACAGGAGAGTCAGACACAGAAAAGGGGAATGGTACTGGGGTTATAGCAGAGGGGAGGGCTGTGATTGGATAGCTATGTGCACCAATGGCCACAGCCTGGGTAATAAAATCATGGAACTTGGCATTAATGGCCTCCAAGGACCTGGATATCATGGCAGTCACAGAGACATAGTGCAATAGCAACCATGCCTGGGAGCTAGCCATTCCATGAGTACACGCTGCACACATGGGACAGGGAAGGCAAGAAGGGGGAGGGGTGGCATTGTACATCAGGGAAGGGAAAAAAGCGACAGTCCCACAAGACAAGAGGCGAAAAGCAGAGGCACTATGGGTAACCCTGGAGGTGGGGAGGGGAACAGTACTTAGAATGGAAGTGATATGCAGGCCCCAAAGGCAGGCAGAGGATGTAGACAGAGAACTGCCTGAAACTATAGAGAACATGGCAACAACAGATGAATTGCTGCTGATGGGTGACTTCAACTTGCCAGATGTGGACTGGAGCATCTCAGTGGCAGCCTCAGCCAGGAATTACAGACTCCTGCAATCCCTGCAAGGGGCGGGTCTCACACAGCTAGTGAGGGAGCCCATGAGGGAGAATGCAATTCTGGATCTTGTCCTAAGCAATGGGGACAGGATAAAGGAAGTCACAGTGAGGGAGAACTTAGGTACTAGTGACCATCGAGCTGTGGGGTTCACCATAAGGACATCACAGGAAGCTAGCCACGCAAGGACTAGAATCCTGGATTTCAGGAGGACAGACTTCGGTAAGATGAAGGACGAGATCAGGAAGGCTATGCAGGAATATGATGACATAAGGGGACTGGTGGAACAGTGGGATAAGATAAGGGAAGCCCTGCACCCAGTAGCAAACCATTGCGCCAGGCCCTGCAGCAAGAGCTAAAGAAACAGGAAACCACTGTGGTTCTCAAGGGGAGTAGCAGAGCTAGTAAGAGGGAAAAAGATGGCATTTCCGAGGTACAATGCAACACAAAGCAAAGAGGACAGGCAAGAATACTTGGAAAAATGAAGGGACGTGAACAAGGCAGTAAGGGCAGCAAAGGCTAAAACCGAGGAAAAGCTAGCTAAATAAGTGAAGGAAGGAGGGAAGGCATTCTTTAGGTATATTAGTGACAGGAGGAAGACGGGGGGGTTGTGAGACTTAGGGAAGAGGAAGGCAGGGTAGTGGAGAAAGACATTGACAAGATGACTGTCCTCAACAAATACTTCTGCTCCGTATTCACAAAAGAAGGCAATGGGGATGGTCCCCATTAATGGAGAAGTGCAAACAGGAAGAAGGGGTGGTCATTAGACCTTTTTCAGAAGACAAAGTAAAAAGAGCACTCAAACAGCTTAGGGTGGATAAAGCTATGGGGCCAGATGGGATACACCTGAGGATCATAATGGAAGCTCTGGGAGAAACTGGCTAAACCTCTAGCTAAGCTGTTCAGTGGATCATTCGAAACAGGCATGGTTCCAGAGGAGTGGAGGAGGCACAAGTGGTACCTCTGCACAAAAGCAGTAGCAAGAAGGAGGCAGAAAACTACCACCCTGTCAGTTTGACCTCAATGGTAGGTAAAACGATGGAAACCCTGCTTAAGGAAAGGCTGGTGCACTACCTAGAGACAAGGGGGCTGCTGGACCCAAGACAACATGGATTCACTGCAGGGAGGTCATGCCAGACCAACTTGATTGATTTCTTTGAGTGGATGACAAAGGAAATAGACCAGGGCAGAGCAGTAGATGTGGCCTATCTGGACTTCAGGAAGGCCTTCGACACAGTCCCACACAGGACACTAATCCACAAGCTGTCAAATCTGGAGGTGGGGACAGAGGTGGTCACATGGGTTAGAAACTGGTTGGGTAACAAAACACAAAGAATGGTGTTTAATGGGGTTAGCTCACAGGAGAGACAGGTAACAAGTGGCGTACCACAGGGATCAGTGCTGGGACTAATGCTCTTCAATGTCTTCATAAGCGATATTGCAGAGGGTCTAGAAGGGAGGGTTAGCCTGTTCGCAGACTATACAAAGCTATATAACAGGGTAGATACACAGGAAGGTAAAGAAAAAATGAGGAGAGATCTGAAGAGACTAGAAAACTGGCCCAAGGAATGGCAGTTTGGTTTCAATGCAAAAAACTGTAGGATTATGCACCTGGGGAGAGGGACTCCTAGGGTTGAGTATGAGCTAGATGTGATAACACTGGAGGCCACCAAAGAGGAAAGAGATCTAGGAGTAGTCATAGAAAAAACCTCAAAGTGGCTAGATGTGAGCTGGGCTTCACTGTGCACCCAGTGAGAACAACGGGTTCATTTGAATGAGTGACCATCTGTGGTGGTCTGGGCATAGGTTGCAGGATTCTCCTGATTTTCCACCCCAGGGGGAATTTCGGCAGGAAGTAGCTGATTTTGCTGCCGGTGAAACATTGGAGGTTCCCCGGTGTTTAGTCCTGGGGGACTTCAATGTTTGGGCCAACGACAAATCATCTAGATTGGGTTATGATGGCATCTCTGGGCCTGTCACAAGAGGTTTCAACCGTGACTCATCAGGATGGCCACATGTTGGACTTAGTCTTCTCGCTGGGGCTTGAGATTGACAATCTCAAGACTGATCGGGTCAGTTGGTCCGATCATTGCACAGTCGAGGTACTATTCAGGCCCCTCCCCATGAGCCCTCCCCCTGCAGAGCTAGTTAGCTACCGCCCTTTGAGGGGTTTGACCCTGGAGGATTTTTTGGTGGTAGCTGACCTATCTAGTGTGGGCAGTGCATGCATGAGGAGTGTGTATGAAGCAGTCACTGCCTATAATGGGGCGATGTCTGCGGCATTCGACTTCCTTGCATCAATCCATGTATGACCCAGATCCTCTCACTTGAGGTCCCCTTGGTTTGATGGGGAGCTCAAGGCGATGGAGATCAAGGGTTGGAGGTTAGATCACTGCTGGCAGGAAGACTGGTCTGGAGGTGGACAGGCTGGCCCTGTGTGCACACTATTCAGTGTACCAGGGAGCAATCAACCATAAGAAGGCAGTGTTCCTATCCAGGGAGATTGCTGCCAGGAAGAACCAACCAGCTATGCTTTTTCGGACAGTGGACAGGCTATTACATTCAGCCTGTCTACAGCTGAAGAAAGCATTTTCTGATGCATTATGCAATGTGTTTGCTGGGTCCTTCTCGGACAGAGTTTCCACCATCAGGTAGGGTATCCCGCCAGTGAGCCACAGTGTGGCCGACAGTGGTCACCTGGATTGTTAGAGATGCACTCTGCCTGGTCGGGGGGAGTTTAAACCAGTGGAGGTGGTCAAGGTTGTTTTGAGGATGAAGCACATATATTGTGAACTGGACCCAGTGCCGACGCGTTTCTTAATGGGATGCGTTGATGCTGTTGGCCCAGTGTTTGCCTTGATTGTCCAGTGCTCTTTGTTGGAGGGAGTCTTCCCAGATGCCTTGAAGGAGGCACTGGTGAGACTCCTTCTGAAGAAGCCATCTTTAGACCCTGACGTCATGGCAAATTACCGTCCTGTCTCCAACCTGACATTTTTAGGTAAGGTTGTTGAGAAGATTGCAGTGCAGCAGCTTGGAGAACACTTTGTGGCCTTTGAAATCTATGAGCTGCTCCAGTCTGGGTTTCGTGCTGGGCATTGCACAGAAACCGCATTAGTCCAGGTGCATAACGATCTCCTCAGGGTGAGGAATCGAAGTGAGGGGACAGTTCTCGTTCTCCTTGATCTCTCCTCAGCTTTTGACATGGTAGACCATTGTGTGTTACTCAACCACCTGAGGGAATTTTGTGGACTCACCGACACTGTCATCTGCTGGTTTGAGTCCTATCTCACAGATAGTAAGCAAAGAGTAGTGATGGGGAATTTCTCCTCTTCCCAGAGCCTTCTATCTTGCGGAGTACCTCAGGGTTTGGTCCTGTCACCGATGTTATTTGCCATGTATATGCTGCCCTTGGAGGTATCATTAGGAAGTACAGTTTGGAGTTTCATTGCTATGCCAATGATACCCAGCTGTATCTATCCTTTGCCCCTGGGACACCCAATGCGGTGGATGTACTTAACAACTGCCTGGCTGAGATTAATGATGGGATGGCCTCCAGCTGATTGTGACTGAACCCCGACAAGATGGAGGTACTGGTGGAGGAGCTGAACAGGAGGTGTGATAGGATGGCCTCTGGCACAGGGACTGGTTTGTTTCTGGGATCTGTGCCATTAAAGGCCTTCTCTGGGGTGCGCGGCCTCAGTGTTATTCTTGACAGTGGACTGACATTTGAATCTCAGGTGTTGTCCATTGTCCGGTCCAGCTTTTTCCATCAGAGGAATATCGCGAAGATCAAGCACCTGGTTCTGCCCCTGGACCTCCTTACGTTAGTACATGCATTTATGACATCTAGGCTTGACTACTGTAATGCATTCCACCTCAGGGTCTCTGGAAGTACCCTCTGTCAACTGCAGCAGGTGCAGAATGCAGCCACTAGATTGTTGACTGGACAGTCTAGATACTGCCACATCACTTTGGTGCTGCGTGATCTGCACAGGCTGCCCGTCCAATGGAGGGTTCTCTTTAAAGTGGGCTTGCTCATCTTTAAGGCCCTACATGGACTGGGCTCTGGCAACCCATCAGACCTTACACCCTTTGCCTCGGTCCGCTCCCTCTGATCCTCCCTAGGAGCCTCCTGGTGATTCCCAGAATGAGGCTAAGATATGCAGATGACAGATCCTTTAGTGTCACCGGCCCCATCCTGTGGAATTTACTTCCCCCATCAGTAAGGGAGGCCCCTTTGGTGAAGGTGTTCAAGGCCCCCCTCAAAGCTTTTTTGTTTAGCCAAGCATTCCCAGACACTGTTCTATAGTTATTGTATGGGTTATTTATTTATTAATATTGAATCCATTGACAATTTAGACCATTTTAATGTTATGTTATGTTGTTTAATTGAGTGCTGTTATTTATAATGTTTTAATTCTGATGTTTGTATTGTACAGTGCCCAGAGCCTCTGGGATTGGGTGCCTGAAAATTAAAAGTTGCCTTTCCTTGCCTTGGCTAAACAGTGTGACAAAGCAATCAGAAAGGCTAACAGGTGTTAATACGTAAGTAATAATACCAAACAGAGTGAGCGTTATTGGGATATAACGGACCGCCCCTGGAAGGTCCATTATATTCCATAACGCCCACCCTGGAGGGTATTATTACACTTAGAAAATGGGCTGTAGCTGTAATGTTTTGGAAAACTATATAAGAATAAATATTTGTATATAAAAATATATATAAAAAAACAAAAAAAGTAACTCTTCTAGTAAAGTAATCCCTGTAGTACTGGAATGAGCACAGGAGGGCGCTGCCATGTTTGTGTGTGTTCCATGAGCTTGTGTTGTTGCTTTCTTTTTCCACACACTGAAATAGGACAGGTGCTTCTTCAGCTTGTCACCTCGATTTGTGTCTCCCTTGTCCCTCAGTCACACATGGAAACAGAGATGAGAGCTGTTTATTTTACTTCGTATTGCCTTCTTATAGGTATTTCAAGATAGGTACCTGTTTATTTTTCCTTTTATTGTGCTCTGAAATGTGATGCCTCACGACTCTGGAACTCGGTGTAAAAGTATCTTGAGAGGGAGCATGACCGCACTCAGTAAGGAAATGTAAGTTACTAAGAAGGAAAAAAAAGTTTAGTATCATCGTAGATTTATTTTGGACTGTGCTGCGACACTGTGTAGGGAAGTTTGTCTTGCTAAGTGAGTGGGGGAAAATGGCAGGTGGTGGGTTTCGATTTCAGGGTGCCCAAGGATATTGTTAGTCATAGGGCAGTGCCAATTGAAACTTGTTTTTAACAGGGCCGTTGTTAAGAAATGACAGCCCGGATGCCAGGCTGTTTTAGCCAATCGGAATGCTAGTTTTTTTTCACCCATTATCTAAGCCTAATTAGGTAACAATGGGAGTCATTACAGGTGTTCATTATAACAGAAATTCCTTATAGAGGATTCACTATTACGAGGGAGCACCATACTAGGGTGCATAGGGAGGGCTATAACAAGTAGAAAGAAGGAAGGAAGTGGTTGTACCATTGTGCAACTCCCTAGTAAGGCGTCATCTGGAGTACTGTGTTCAGTTCTGGAGGCCCCATCTCCAGAAAGGCATAGACAGGATGGAGACAGTACAGAGGAGGGTGACAAAAATGGTGTCTGGGATGCAGCATAAGTCACATAAGGAGAGACACAGAACTCTCAATATGTACTCCCTGGAGGAAAGGGGACAGAGAGAGAGAGAGAGAGAGAGGACGTGATAGAGACCTTCAAGTATCTGAAGGGGAACAAAATGGTACCAAAGGGTAGCATCTTTCACAGAAAGGGAAATAGCAGAACAAGGGGGCACAGCATGAGACTAAAAGGGAGAAAATGTAGGGGGAACTTGAGGAAGTTATACTTCACTGAAAGGGTGGTGGAGAGATAGAACAGTCTCCCACAAGAAGTGGTGGGGCAGCCATGGTTCAGGGATTCAGGAATGCATGGGATAGGCACATGGGAATTATCAAGCTAGGGCAAAAAGGGAGGAACTTGTCAAAACATCTAGGGTACCTTAAGCATTAGAAAGAGGGAAAGGCTACAAGGCCCTTATCTGTCGACAACATCTATGTACCTATGTAACAATATTTCCCTGAAGATTTTACTCCTGGCTCCCAAAATAGACAGCTCCTGCAGGTGCAGCAGGCCTCTGGGACTCTGATCACCTGTGGTGCCTTTGGATTAGACAGGCTCCTTCTTCAGGCTTGCTTCACCTCTCACAGGTGCTGTCTTTTTGGATTCTTTCTGGAGGTTCAGCTGACTTTTCTGCTCTCTCCTTCTATGACTGCTGAGACCTCGCACTGACCCACATGCCCCAGCTTCCAAACACTCAGGGCAGTGAAAGCCCAACACCTGACAGTAGTGCCTGCTATAGTACCCATATCAGCAGTCCTGGACTTCGATATCTATGTTTTGCACTGTCTTTTCAGTATCATCACTTATACTAGCTAGCATGCAAATGCCAATCTAGTTCTCACAAAGTTAGAAGCTTCCTTACAGTTCATCTTCATTTCATTTCATTTTTATTGGTTATACTGGAAAGGCATGTGAGCGTTGCTGCCTGTTTACACAAGTGTCCAGTTACACGCAACAAAAATGGGACATGACATAGACTAAAACATTTAACTAACTGCGAGGGTTAATAAAATGGTACATAAAATCAGGATAATATAGACTAAAGGGGAAACTATGAACTAGCCTTGGTGAATTGACAAATACAAGGTGACATTAAGCATTCAGTGAGGGTCTAACAATAATATAACAGTGGGAAACAAAAAAATCTAAGTGCAATCTAAAAACTAGCCTAGGTGGATTAACAATACTACAAGTGCTAGAAAGAGATGATAAGTGCCAGAGATGGATAACCAGAGAAAGAGGGAAAAGGGTGCAGAAGAGGGGCCAGATTAGTGCTGCGATCAGGTGCAGGTGGGAGAGAAATGCCTCCTGATATTGTGTTTGAAGGCGTTTGTGGAGGGATAGAGTTTTAGTTCTGGAGGGAGAGAGTTGAAGAACTTGGGTCCCATAAAAGAGAGTGTTTTCTGGCCTTGAGTGGTCCAGCAGAAAGGAACAGTGAAAGAGAGTGGAGGACAGTCTAGTAGTCCTGTTGGTGGTGGTGGTGGCTGTCTGGAAGAGAGAGAGGTGAGGCAATCAGGGAGTAGTCCACGGGAGAGTTTGAAGAGAAGGTGGCCATCTTGCAGTTGAGGTGGGCCTCAAGGAAGGGCTGACTGGTGAGCTTATAAAGGTTACAGTGGTGTGTAAGTTAAGAGAGACTAGAGGCAAAGTGGATAACGTTCTGGTAGGAGTTTTGAAGTCTGGAGAAATTTTTGATGGAGAGATGGGGAAGGGAGACAAGTGAGCTATAGTCGAAGACAGGAAAGAGGAAGCTGGAGACTAAGAGGGATTTGGATTCCCTGTTAAGGTAATGCTTGGTTCTGTGGAGGATACCGAGGTGTTGGTGGGCTTTTTTTGATTGTGAGGCTAGTGTGAGCATCAAAATTGATGTGGCTATCCAGGAGTAAGCCTAGATACTTGAATTTGCTGACTCTTTCAATGGAGTTACCAAGGTTATCATAGAGGGAGAGGTCAAAGCCAAGGGGTTTGCAGGGGCTCAAGAAAACCATGAACTTAGTGTTTTTGGAGTTGAGTACAGACCTTTGGACATGAACCAGGTGTGAAGTCTGCTGAAATCAAATTGGAGTTTGCTAATGAGAGCGTTGGGGGGTTTTGTCCTGACAGAAAAAGACTGCAGCATCAGCATAGAGAATGAGTTTGGAGGAGGTACAGATGTCAGGCAGGGAGTTAACGACCAGAGAGAAGAGAAGAGAGCCCAGGAGGAACCCTTGGGGGATGCTGTATTTGATGGGGCAGTATTCAGAGAGGACACCACCAATAATGGTGTGATGGGATCTGCTTGTTAGGTAATCCTTGAACCAGAGGCACACCTCAGGTTAGAAATGGAGGCCAGCCAGGGTACGGAGGAGGACTTCATGATCATCTTCTAGATTCAAGGTCTGGAACTGCACAGCCTGTACACACTCTCTCCCATGACAACAGTCTGTTTTCACAAGATCTCTCACAGATCTGCTAGCCTTCAACACCATCCCACTTGTATAATGGCAGCCTAGAGGCAGCCCCATTGATCTGTAACCTGTCATTCACCAGGACTCTCATTCATCCAGAAAAGGTATTAGAAACCACTGCCTCACCTTTTCCCAGGATACATTTAGGTGATTCTGTTGTGAAACCTTGGAATTTGTTGTTCATGGAGGTCAGAGGGTTACAAGATAGCAGCACTCACAGAGTCCAGACCATGCACCCAAATGTACTATTGTTTACATATCACACTGCATCCCAATCCCCTACTGCACACTGGGTGTCCTAGGGGCTTGGTGCAACAATAAAAAGAAGTGCCTGAGGTATGATGTGTGGGAGCACCTATCCACACCCCCTTTCTGGACTCTATAAATCAGCTTCCTCCAACCTCATTCAGAAGCCCCATTTGCTGCAGCCTATGGCTCTGCCTCCTCCCCAACACACACACACCATGATTGCTGCTTTCCTGTTGATTGTTTTGGGCCTTTCTGTGTGGTTTTTGCCTTCAGCTCTGTTTGATCTGTGCCTTCTGCAATTCTCTGTGTTAGTATATTTTCCTTCTCTGGCTGTGCTTCCTGCTTTTCTCCAGGGCAGCCACTCCTGCTGCTGTCTTCTCCTCATTTAACTCCAGTGCTTACCGGCAGTGTGTTCTCAGTGTGCTGACTCGATTTATGTTCTGCTTCTTTCATGCTGCTGTATTTCATTTCTGTTGGTTTTGCCTGCTGTTCATAACCAGCATTTGGGAACTTTTCACTGCAGTCCCTCTGCAAGCTTTGCATTCCAGCCAGCAGCTGCAGCCACTGGAACTCTCTGTCCTTTCAGCCAACCTTTCTCATTCAATACATACATCACTCACTCATTTTGTGTCAGTATCTTCACTACACTCATGGTTACAGTACAGCTTCCTGCAGTTCCTGATCTTGGTTGAGCGTTCGCCATGATAATGGCCTTTGATATACATTCACATTTTCAACATCTTGTCATTCAGTACATTTTCTATCACATCAATCATTCTTCAGCAGTCCTCATTCAGTCCAATCCAATCTATCAATTGTTCCTTCAGTAGTCACCATGCAATCAGTCCATTCCTGCATCGTGCCATCAGGCTCTATAACGCATTCCTACTGATCATTATCATTATTATATTTCCAGAATCCATCTTGAGGGTGAGTCCCTATGTGGGCAAGGGTCCTTCACAGTCTGCTTGTGTCCTGTGGTGCCACCTGGCAATCCCACCAACTAGGTGGTGAGAAGGTCCATCACTCAGAGGGAAGAGTCTGCCATGCAGACCTACAGTCATTAGCACCTCATGGTCTAATGTTTAAGACTTCAGCTGCTGGAAGGCAGGGCCCTAAGCCTATATCGGTTCCTTTAACTGTGCAGACCATAGGCAGCAGCAGCACCTCTGAAAGCTATTCCTCTGTGTCTCCCTAGGGTCCACCTAGTCTCATTCCAGATCCAAGCATGTTTGGTCCAGCCCTGCATGCCTCCCTTTGGCAACACACTGATAACCCTAGTAGCCCAAAAAACAGACTCTCAGGTCTAACCCATTCTCATGGACTTCCCAACCCCAGCCCTTGCCAAGCCCACTCCTAATTTATGCCCTTCCATTTGCCTACCTGTCAGTTGTTTCCACACAAACTGCCTAGGATTTTGCACAGTGATCATGTCAATTTAGCAAGGTAAACTTACAATTGCTCTGGACAAAGAGTTCTTAAATTCTCTTTCTAAAGCTGGTAGTGAACCTGAAATGTTCCAGCAACATTCCTTGAGAGCTGAGCTACTACTCTTCTGTCAGTGTGTTTTTTGGGGATTCGGTTCTCAAGAATCTTGAGGACAGTCCTGGGACCTCCATCTCTTCAGCTGCTCCTGATAGTGCCTTGCTCTGTAAACAAGCCACAGGAGGACCAATGCCACCAAACTCCTGGAATCCTACCACAGTCCCTGGGGCCGCAGATCTTCAAATCTCACTCACAGCCAGAAAGGATGGACTGCTTATTTTCTGGTTCGAAACCTCTGCTGGTCAGGGCAGGGCAGTGCTCAAGTGCTTTCTCCTTTATTGTAGTATTGGGAGTAGGTCAGAACTACACATATTAATGTCTCAGTTTTCCACTCTTAGCTAAGTCAGGTCACCCAAGGATGAACATCCAGACATCCTGTCTCCAGGCAACTTCCCCTCCAGAGAACAGTTCTCAGGATCTAACTTAACTCCTTGGGTGCTATCTGGTGACCTGCCTAGAGCAGACTGAGGAGAGAGGCTGGTTATTTATTTATTTTTTCAATTTTACTTTTTTTTTGTTGCCCAAGAAAAACACACTAAGCAAAGGCTTATTTCCAGGTGCATCTGCTTATAGTCTCACAGTATTCAAGTGGTGGTTGTGGGATTCAGACGCAGTTCACCAGGTTTGCAACTCAGTGCCGTTAACCACTACAGCATACTGCCTCATAATGTTATGCTAAGATGGCATTGTGGGCACATAAAACTTTTAGGTTTTCTGCAACAAGTTTGAGTTAGACATGGGGGCCCAGATATTCAAACTGCGCTCAAAATGAGCGCAACAGCAGGAGCAAGCACAAACCAGTTGCGCAAATGCGCAACAGGTGCGATATTCAAACATGGAGCAGAACAAATTGCGCAAGCAACCAATGTCTGAATATCGCACATACTGTGCCATAGCGCAACCAGGAAGGAGAAGCTGAGCCGAAATGTTGCGCTATGGAGCAACCAGGGCAGCCCAGCTGAGCATTCCAGAGGTGCCATAGCGCAAGCAGAGCCCCCCCAGAGCAATGGAACTGCACATCCAGGGAGGCAGGCTGGGGCCCACCGCCAGCCATGCCACACATGGGCACAGGAACACACTGCAGAACCCACACCACACCTGCACACCCCAAGCACAGCATCACTGGGGGTGTGAGATGATCTACTGGCCCATGGGGACAAGCCAACACAGCATAGCGGAGCTATGACACCCCAGCACAACCACTGGCATGCTGAGAGTGCCACACAGGGGTTGACAACCACAGTGCACAGCAGCCCCCTGTATGCACAGCACACCCTGCACTGTGACCCCAAGACACCACCTATGTGCAGTGACTGGCACTGCAGGAAACCATGCATCCTCCCAGCACACGTCAACCCCGTGCAGCACAGAAGCCTACAAGCCAGACACACCCTGTGCACCCAGCAGTGGGTGGCAGCAGACGGCAAGACCAACAGAAAGTCACTGCCATGCTGGAGATACCTCCCCATGCACACACACGCAAACACACGCCACACACACACACACACACACACACCACAGGACCATACCACCCAGATGGCATGTACACCCTGCAACTGAGCACCCATAGCCAGCTGAAAATCAGAGACCAACACAGTATTCATATCAAAATAGAAATGTATATTTAAAATAGTAAATAACCAAAACAAGAGAAACTATTTACAAGGGGGACGGGTACAAGGTAGGGGTGTTCAAGGGGAGGGATTAAAAACTTGGAGAGGAAGGCAGGGTGGTAGGGATGGGAGAAGTGGAAGGGTAATATGGGCTATGGCCCAGCTGCTGGTCCTCCTGCTGGCGCACCTGCCCTGCCGCTCTCGCGAACTCCATGGCGCGGATGGATTGCAGGATCTCCTGGTTCTCCATTCCCAGTTGTGTGAGGCCCCAACATCGCGAGCAATCCTCCTGAGAACCTCGAGGCCTAGGAAAATGGGAACACAGTCAATGGCTGTGACTGACCACAACCCTGAACACCACCCAACCTGCAAGCATATAGCCCAATGTCCCACACCTGTGATGGCATGCACCCACCCACAGTGAACATGCACATGGCCATCACAAACAGGCGGCACCAGCTATGCGCACTACTGCACACACACACTGCCCATGTCCATCACAGCACAAACAAGGCTGTCCAGTGATGTGGCAACGTGGTGCAATGCCAGTTACACAGCTATGTGCCCAGTGCATGCCTGACCACCAGTGACGATACACAGACGTGCTGTGATACTGGACAGTGATGCATGTCACCTGTGTCGCATACATACATAGATACATAGACAGTGTCGCCAGATAAGGGCCTATGGCCAACCCAGTCTGTCCATTTGAGCTTGTAAGTTCACTTTGTTTTCCTAGAAGTCTGTTGCCCCTTACCCCTGACCTCCAGAATTCCTTTATGTCTGTCCCGTGCATTCTGAAATCCCGTGATTGTTTCAGCCCCCACCACTTCCTCTGGCAGGGTGTTCCACTTGTCCACCACCCGCTCTGTGAAGAAATCCTTTTCCATGTGTCCTCTGAATCATCCTCCCTCCAACTTCATCCCATGCCCTCTAGTCCTGGAACATCTTTTTCACTTCAAAATAGTGTGTCCTGCACCCTGATCCCCTGTAAGATACCTGTATGTCTCTATCATATCCCCTCTCTCCCCCCTCTCCTCCAGGGAGTACATGTTCAGTTCCTTCAACCTGTCGCTATAGGACCCGTGGATGCAAGCCATGCACCATCTTTGTTGCCCTCCTCTGAACCTTCCCGCCCACTCTACGCCCCACGTAGGTATGGTCTCCAGAAATGTACACTGTACTCCAGGTGGGGCCTCACTAGTGTCTTGTATAGTGGAATTATGACCTCCCCTGTCCTGCATGGTTGTATTGTGCAGGGCTAGTGGACTCCCAGCATGCAATAGTATCCATGAAGTCATGATACTCACATTGCTGAAGCAGCTGTGTCTGCTGCTGTTGCTGCTGCTGCTGTTGCTGCGGCTGCTGCTGCTGCATCCGGGGTGCAACTCCCGCTGCCACCGGGGCCCTGGCACGGCCCTCCTCAACCCGGCCCTGCATCCTCACATCCCGGCCTGTGGGAGACATATGTTGAGACAAACATCAGTGTGACTCAAAAGCAGAGTGCCCCCTGCCCCAGTGAGAGTGGCTGCCCACACAGCCATACCCATCCATCGCACAGCTGCACACACTGACACAGCTAACCGTGTCCGAGCCGTCACCTATGCACAGCCACCAAAGCACACACACACCCCTACAGAGAATACAGGTGCATAGATGGTACACTCACCTGGCCTAGGCACCACGCCCCGCCTGGCACATGCCCCCAGCCTTGCCAACATGTCTGGCTCCCTCCGGCGGAGGTCACTGTACCGGTGCCGGCACTGCTCAGCAGACCGGCACCGTCCAGTGACCCCCACCAGGTCAGTGGCCACTTGCTGCCACACCTCTGTTCTTGCTATGGTGAGGGGGGCCTCACCATAGAGTGCCTCATAGTAGGGCTCTACTAGGGCCACCAGGTTGGCCACCTCCAGTGGGCTCCAACTTATAGCCCTCCTCCTAGCCATGTTAGCCAGTTTACAGCAGGCAATATGGCGCCCTGCTGCACCGTAACCCCACTTGGAGATGTTGCGCAATAGACCACCACAGGCTCCAATCGTGCTGTTCGAACAGCACCATCACTTCACATAGCGCTGTCACCAGACAGCGCAATAGGGACGTACACGTGGCAGGCGAACAGTGGCAGGGGGCAAAGGGCATACACAAGGTCATGAGCAATGACGCAAGGCTGCGCACAGTGCCATCTGATGTATAGGTATCCCGCGCCGATCGACCAGCCGCGCACTCAGTGCCACAGTGACTATTGTGCAGTAATGCCACAGCGCCCATATAGTGGCCAGTGCTGTAGCGCCACTGGCACAATGGTGGCCATGGCCTGAATTGCCGATTGCGCCAGCACATCAGCAGTGCGACAGACGCATGCGTAAGCTATCTGGGCATGCACAATGCGTGTACCACACAGGCACAGATCGCGCCATTGGCTCAGCCGACTCTTCCACGTGCGCAAAGTTTAGATTGGCGATATTCAGCGACCATTACGCAAATCATCTGATCAGCCATTCAAGGCGCAGTGGCACGATTTGCATGTCATTAAAGTTGCTCCACCCTAATTTGCATGTGTTGTGCTATAAATGTGCGACAGTGGGCTGTGCTGGCCGATCTGTTACTGCAGGTGAGAGGTGAGTTGCATGCTGTGTGATGTTCAGGTCAATGCTCATGGGGAAATGCTGTAGACTGCACAGTGACAGGTGTCCACTTCCACCCATACAGATCACCATGACCGAGCAGAGCCAAGGTGAGGGTGAGGACGGTGGGCGTAGGAGGAGGCCCAACTTCACAGCGGCAGAGACGGAGGCCCTCTTCCAGGCCTACCTGGAAGATGAGCCACTACTGAGTGGACGGAGGGGCACCCCTCAGTCCCATGCGGCTGCATGGGAGGGGGTAGCTCGGGCCGTTAACCTGCACGGAAGCCACCAGCGCTCCGTGCAGGAATGCAAGAAAAAGATGGGGACTGACCGCAGGAGGTTGAAGGAGAAGGTGGCAGCCTTCAGGGCGGCACGTGCTGGCACTGGCAGGGGCCCGCCAGTGGTGTTGCAGCTGACCCCACAAGAGGAGACACTGGTCGCAGCCATGCAGCTGAGCGCCATTGCGGGCATACCAGGCGGAGGATTCCAGACAGGTGGAAGCCCATCACTGCACGGTATGACATGGTGGTGGTGTTTGGGGGGGGTGGCGGTTGTTCACATGCACTCACATGTACTCTCTTTCTCTTACAGATCCTGTTTGTCTTCAGGAGATGGTGGTGGTGGGTCCAGATAGTGATGCTGACCTGCTAGACATGGAGGAGGGACCATCCACCTCCACCACCAGCCAGCAGGCACTGCAGCAGCATGCACGCTGGGCCAACAACCCTCTGGTGTCAGTGACACGGGTGCGGGGGGTGCACAGCCTGTGTCTCAGCAGTCTGGCATGCAAGCATGCCAGCATGCTGTGACCATGGCAGTAGCATGTACCTGCACCATTGATGATAGAAGGCCTGCAATGGGCAGTGATAGGTGTGTGTCCCATGACGGACACACGGCAGGCCAGCACTTGCCCCTGGGCCTTTCTGGTTCAAACATGTGTACCAGCATGCTGGCACAGTCCCAGGCTGTGCCTGTCAGCACCGGTGGGGCAGCACTGGTGGCTGTGCAGGTGTCTGGCACTGTTGCCAGCACGGCGGTGGAACAGGTGGACCTGGGGGCACAGCGGTTGGAGGGGCAGCAGCAGCAGTCGCACACCAGGTCTGGGGGTACAGTGTCAAGCAGTGGCACATGTCCACCGCCCTTTGATCCGCCAATACCTGGTCCTGGCGAACAGCGCCCACCCTCAAGGGGTGATGTGCATCAGGACCGTCCACACCCTGGAGGTCAGGATGCCATTGGGGCACAGTACCCATTGGACGCGCACACCCGCCTGCTGCAGGAATCAGTACAGCTGCAGGGGTGGGTTGCAAGGTCCGTGGAGGCACTGTCTGTGTCCGTGGAGCGGCACAGCAGGGAGTGTGCTTGGGACCGAGCCGAGCTGGTCCGTATGCGGACGGATGTGACCGCCGCCATTGACAGGCTGACCCAGGCAGTGGTCTCTGTCAGACGCTGGGCATACAGTCAGGTGCCCTGTACCGCACACCCCACACAGTGCACTCCACTCCACTGTTCCTGGCGTCGAGGCGACACCGGCTGTCGACGCCGGGTTCTGCTGTGGGCATCCCGAGCACCCTGGTGCAGGTTTGTTCGGCGTGCGGCAGACCCCTGTGCGGGCAAGGTCGCGTTCGCGCAGTGGGACCCCTGGTGGTGCAACAGTGCCACCCCATGTGGCCCCTGCTCAGCGTGCCCCTGCTGTTGGGTCACGACGGGGCCACACATGCATCCGTGGTGGCCGTGGGACAGTGCTACATGACAGAGCTGTCTCCCAGTGCGGGCCCTGTCTGGTGCTGCCCTGTGTGCAATGTGTGTCATGGTGGGCAGTGCACTGCTGGGTGCTCTGCTCACCACGCCGACACATGGATCACCTGCACACCCTCCCAACTGCTGTCCACAGGTGCATGTGCATGATGATGCCTGCATTGCACTGTACACCAAGGTGCAAGGGTGCCCAGCATCTGACACATGTACTTGGACAGTACAGGTGGTGGGGTGGTCGGTGGTGCTGTGTGTTAGCAATGTCGGTTCTGCAGTGCTGTGCATCTGCCCATGTACGCTCTGTGCCTGGTGTGTGTGTGTCCATATGAGTGCTCACCCCTCCCTGATGGTGTGTTGGTATGCCTGGACCGTTTCACTCCCCTGACCGTCATGCACCCCTGGTGTGTTCCCCTGTGTGCCTGTGGTTTGTGCATGGACAGTGTTGGTTGCACATGTCCCCTTGACTTACCTATGTTGTGCGTAGTACTCCTCTGTGATGGTGTCCCGGTGCAGCTGGGCCTGCCAGATCAGTCGGGGGTCCCTCCGTCCTAGGGGGGGCTGCTCATCACCATCATCACCGGCGCCACTGGCATCCCCATCGCTGTCCCCCTGTTCGACCTGTACAGCTATCCCATGGTCTTTGGCCATGTTGTGCAGGATGCAACAGGCCAGGAATATCCCACAGGCCTTTTGGGGGCTGTACTGTAGGGCACCGCCGGAGGTGTCTAGGCATCGGAAGCATGCCTTGAGCATCCCAAACACCCGCTCTATGATGTTACGTGTTGCGGCATGTGCCTCATTATAGCATAACTGCGCTGGGGTCGTGGGGCGCCGGTGCGGTGTGAGCAGCCAGGGATGGAGTGGGGGTATCCGCAGTCACCTGTGTGGAGATAGTGGAGAGCAGTGTCCGTTCAGGTCCATATTGGCCATCTCCTGTGTGCCACTACCATGGCACCTGTGTCATTCCACCCTTGCCCAGAGTTTGCATTCCATACATTGTGTACTCACCCACTAGATGTCCCATGGGATGTCCCCACTCTCGAATTGATGGCACAGTGCAGACTGATACCATATGAAGGCATCATGTGCTCCGCCAGGGTGTGTGGCACAGACATTGATTATGCGCCCAGTGGCATCACACACCACCTGGAAGTTGACACTGGAGAATCCCTTTCTGTTCTGATATGCATGGCCATCGGGGCCAGGTGGCATGTGGATGGCCACATGGGTGCAGTCTATGGCCCCTAGCACGCCAGGCATACGTGCTACCCTGTGGAACTCCTGCATGTTTGCTGTACGCTCTGCCACGGTGCTGGGGAAATGGATGTACTCGGCAGCATGTGGCAGCAGTGCGCTGAGGAATTGGGTGAGGATGCGTGGCGTGGCTGACTGTGTGATGCCTGTGGTGTCCCCTGTCAGCCTCTGGGAAGGTGCCCGCTGCAGCAGGCACATGCAGGCTGTCACCTTGGTCTCCACCGACAGAGCGTGACTCCGTGAGGGTGCCTGCATCACATCACTGCACAGCCACAGAGCTGTCTCAGTATTGCCCTGTTCAGGCGGTACCGCCCACGATCTCTACATCTGTGTACAGCTCAAAGCTGATGCGGGCAGGTACCAACTGTCGGGGCATAACACGATGGGCCCTTCCACGGCCACGTCCCCCGCAGCATGCATTCTCACCCTCATTACGTCTTCCATGGGAAGCTGGCACTGTCCATCTCTGGCTTGATCCCCCTGGCTGCTGTTGTGCGTTACCCCGCTGTCCTCACTGCTACTTCCACTGCACCGGGCACCCCCCGCTGGCCTCTACAAACTATGGGACACACTTTCCTTGCCTGCCCTTTTCTGTCTGTCTGTCTGTCTCTGTCTGTCTCTTTCTCTCCCCCACTTGGCAGCCTGGTAGCGTTCTTGCACCGCTTCCTTGAGCCTTTTTATTTTGGCTCATTTCCACTAGTGCGCAGTTTCCGGCTGTGCCGCTATTGCGCATTGCGCAAGTCTTTGAATATCGCATTGCGATCTTTATGCATGGCTCCACCCCCTTTGGTTGCACATGCTTCATTTTCATTGCGCCAGTTGCTCAGCATGTTTTAGTATAACTGCTCCTTCTGAATATCGCGAAATAGGCGAGTTTTGGACTTGCGCTGAGCAACCTGTTACGTATGCGCAACCCTTTTGAATGTCTGGGCCGGGGTGTTTACTGATTGAGATACCAGGGGGTTTAAATTGTGTTGGAAAAACATACTACAGAAAAACCCAATGGGGAGTAGTAGCATGGTCAATCATTCCTGCTTAATGGGGAGGTAGATAATGTTCCATTTTATAGAATTCGGCTTTCTTCCCTAGAGTGCCTTAAAAAATGCACTCAATAACATTTTTTTCTACCTATTGCCATTTATTTCACAGCACCACCCTTTTTTTCCTATTCTAAGTTTATTTTCCCAGTTTAGTTTGGCCGAATCACCTGACCCAGTATTTTATAACTAAAATAGGTAGGTGGTGCTCTGCCAAATGAATTTCAGCAAGCGAGGATGGATTCTCGGCACCCCATTCCAAACACCTGCCGATACATTTTGTTATATTCAAAGAGGCCCCATAAAAAAACTGAAGAGATGGAACCACCTTATAGCTTATCATGCAGAGGCAGTAACATACCAAAAGGCACACATTGTCCACATAGGCTATTATTTTACAAGCCACAGTGTCCTTCTCGCATCTCAAGGGGAGAATCAGGGGATCTTGCTCGATTTTATCGAGTACAGAGTCCAAACAGGGCACGTAATGAATGGGGCTCAGGGTGCAGTCCTGTTGGACCCCTTTGTATACCCTGTAAGAAACGGATGAGTTAGCCATTGATGATCAGGATAACAGATTCAGAGAAACATTGTTACCAGGTTATAAATATATTTGGTGTCCTATAACATTCTAATATTAACCATAAATAGTAATGGGATACATGATAAAAAGCTTTTAATTTGTCTAATGAAATTAGAAAACTAGTCATGTTTCCTACATTCACTCTCTCCGCAATTTGTCTTAACAGCAGCACGTGATCCTGGATAGCCCTTCCAGGAACTGAACAGGCCTGTGATGGGGCTATCTGATGTTTTACAAATCTTGAGAAACCTGGCAATCAATATTTTTGAAAAGATTTTTAAATCAGTGTTAAGCAAGCAGATTGACTCCAGTTTGTGAGATTACCCTTGTCTTCAGATTTTTTCAAGAAATTCAGGAGCTCTTCCTTTGTGCCGGGGGCGATTATTATTTTTTTGTAAACTATGATTATAAATGAAGGCTAATTCTGTCATGATCCCTGGAACAGTAAGTTTATAAAATTCACATATTGATAGTGGAGAGGAATATGGCCACTGACTGAGCAGCAGCTCACTGTGAGAGCTCTCTCATGTGTGTGCACTTTAATGTCTTTCTTCATTTCTAATCCTCATAAAATACTGCTTGTTTGACAAACAGAAGGCAAGAGCTACTTCTTCCTCGAGTGAAGAGTTTGTCTCTCCAAATATCAGACCTCTTGAGAAAAAAATCCTATGGCTGGGACTCAGCCATTGGACAGGAGAGCATTCTAGCATTGACGCTCCCTCAGCAACCTCCCTTAATGGAGCGCAAGAGGAGCTGACACTAAAGGTGTTGATATTGGCATCATATCCTGGATATTCGAAGACCACAGATAACAGTGTTTGCTATCTCATCCATACTAGTAGGCAAAGCTTATGGAAAAATCATTCTCTGGGACTCTGTTACACTTACAAAGTGAGGTGAGTTCTGACCTCAGTCTTTCCAGAGTGGCCATTCAGACTACACCAAATGCATGGCTGCATTACCTGAATACACCAGTGCTTGCAAAACTTCAAAATCCAACATCACTGATTTGCACATCAGCTTCACTAGGTTCCTACACTGCCGATTCTTCTGTTGATTACACTCTCGAGACACTTGGTAAGTCAATTGCCCAAATACTGATTATGTTAGAAAGGCAGAAGAGGAAGCCAAGATGCTCTTAACACTAAATTGGAGTTTTTTGCAAAAAGAAATCAAAAGCATTGAGGAAGTCTACAATACAAATACAAATGATAAACAGAAACTTGCTAACCTTGCTAATGGAGCTTTAGCACTGGAGGCTACAAATGCTGTAGCTTTAAAAGATGATTACCAATCACACAAAAAAGTGGGAAACCTAGAAAATCAAACATGATACAAAAATGTAAGAATCATAAGCCTCCCAAATAGTGTAGACTCCACTTTTGGAAATCTAAGAGACTTAATTAAGGACATTTTCATTGAAGTTTGATCTACTGCCTGAAAACCTGCCATTGATAACAAAATACTTTAGACTACACAGAAAACACAAGGACAAGTCCTCTCTGGTGAAACAAATTGCAAGTAAAATGACAAAACTGGATGATCAAGGATCTGAACTAAACTTAAAATCAACTGTTCCGATTAGCTTTGCGTTTGACTCAGACTCAGATTTTATTCATCAAGCTTTCAAGATTAAAAGAACTTCTGATTTATAAAAATTCAGATTTTTTTTATTTACCCAGACTTTTGTTCCAAACTCAAAAAAAAAAAGAGAAGGAATTTCTTAAACTATAGGTAAGCGATTCTAGAGTTAGGAGGAGCATTCCAACTATTAGCACCAGATAAGTGCAACTCTACTTCAAGGGCTGCACCTATATTTCTTTCGAAATAGTTACATTTGTTGCATTTCTATGGGCCCAATATGATCATGATTCGCAGAGGGGGAATGACCCCTCACTTTTTGTGATGAAGAACTTTCCACCATTGTACATGCGATGGAAGAGGACATTAATTTATTTGGTTTGCACTATTTAAAAAAGTGTGTAATTTAATGAATGCTTTAAATTCAAAAATTTAAGTTTCAGCATTTTTGACAGTTGACAAATAGTAATATATTAATAGCTATGACCCGAGATGTTGTGGATGAGTCATGAAAAATAGTATTCTTAATATTTTTTGTTAAATTTATTATCTTAGGCTTTTGTACCAGTGTGAGGGAGATTATAAATGAGTTTTTATACTATTTTATATTAGTCCTGTTTCATTAATAATCCAGCATCTGCTGCGCAAATTGTTAATCTGTATTTTGTTTTCTGTTTCTGCTTTTAGTCACGTTGCTCTTCCTTTAGTATGGACCAAAGAACATCCTAATGTGTATTTGTTTTTTATTTATTTATTTATTTATTATTAGAAAAACTCCATGAAAGAAATACAGTGCATTTGTCAATAGGAAGATCACACAGTCATCACATTACATTTAAACAGAGGGTAACAGTTTTTAATACTATTTCCCATGTCCTCCCATTCCCCTGTTCCCCCCCATCTTAACCCTGAGAGCCATTACTATTGTGAACATGCTTTAGTCGTTCTACTTGGTCACCTGTTCAGTGTAACCCTGAATATCCCAGCTAAGGGAACCTATATGGTTGCATTCTAACACTCCGTTCTGCCTTCTTATTGCTTGATATTAAAGCATATGGGAGGGGGCCACTGAGCCAATAGAGAGGCAAACTTAGGGTGTAGAGGTGAGAAACCATAGAGTATGAAGCTTCTCCCTCTTTGCCTCATATAGGGAGACCTTCCCTTGAAGGCTAGCAATTGACTTTTCAATCCTATGATTGTAAAAAAGTTCATTGACCCATTCTGCATAGGAAAGAGTTTGCTGATCTTTCCAGTGCTGCAGTACCAATTTTTTAATTGAGAGGGATACAAGGGCAATGTGGTAATGTCTTTCCTTCATCTCGATTGAGGAATAATCCCCCACTAGGCAGATTTGTGGTGTAAATAAATATTGTAGTCCTAACAGAGGATCTGCTTTGGCCTATATGAGGGGCCAAAGGGGGGGGGCAACCTTAGAGCATTCCCAAAATACATGAAGTAACAATCCCTGTTCCTGACCACATCTAAAGCATTCTTGACCAGGCAGCTTACCCATTCCATACATTTTGACTGGTGTGTAATATATATTGTGCAGAGTGTGAAATTGTATTAATCTCAACCTATCATTAGCAGTATATAAATCAGTTCCTCACCAGATATTTTCCCAGGGAAAACAATTAGTGGAGAAGATATCTAACCAACAGGAAGAGTGATTGTTAATATTAGGGTTAAGCTTACTGAATAGGATCGATAGTAAGCAGGAAATGGCATGGACTTGCCCGGCGAGATTCTGGAATTCATGGAGGAGGGCTGTCTGGTTAACAGTCCACAAACCTGGGCCGTACCATTTAATTAACATGTGTCTAATTTGGTACATGAGGAAGGAATATTTCACTGGTAGGTGAAAATGTTTCAGCAGGTCTGGTGTGGTATCTAATGTACCATGAGTAATCAGGTCACTAATTATGGTCTGCGTAGCAGTACCAATGCCCACGAGTAATACCATTCGCTCCCCTATCCGAAAGTCGGGATTTCCGATTAATAGCTGCGAGATGTCCCTCTGGTTACCATATTTGAGGGATTTACATAACTGGCTATGGGTTCTGAGTGAAGTGTGTATAACTGAGGCATGGAGGGCGATCGGCAATTTTTGAGGGAGCACATACAGTAAACCAGCTGGCGTAATCCCCAAAGCCTCTATCAGATGGTGTTCAATCTGAAGCCATATAGGAGTATATGGTGGGTGCCCTGTAGATTGGGAAGGTGTGATCCAACACATATATTTGGCCATATGGCTGGCTAAATAGTATAAATAAAAATTAGGGAGTTTGAGCCCTCTGAGATTTTTTTGGGCACTAATGCAATTATACGACTGCTGTGGAGATTTATTTTGATATAAGAATCTGGAAATATGCCATGAAGTTTGTGGAACCAACTCAGGGGAAGGTGGATATTTAACATATTTAAACGGACAGAATAGCCTGGGCAACACATTCATTTTAATGACACCAACTCTCCCTTGTAGGGACAGATGGGGTGGGGGCAACTATCTAAGTCCTGTTGGATGTTTAGGATAAGGTTATCCAAGTTAAGCTTGTTCATGAGGGATATAGAGGAGGTAAATGTGATACCTAGATACTTGAGTCGGGTGGTCCAAGTCATGGAGAAGGGAGCTATATCATTCTTATTCACATGGGGATTAAGGGATATTACTTCAGTTTTACTCAGATTGAGTTTATAGTTGGAAAACCGGCTGAAGTCTCCAATTATTTTTAAGGCAGCCGTGATGGATTTACTCGGGTCACTGACATGAAGAAGTACATCATCGGCACATGCAGAAAAATTTAGGTGAAAAGGGCCAATTGAGATATCATTTTGGAAAGGGGAAGCATTTACTTGATTATGGAGAGGCTCTAAATTTAGATGAAATAATAATGGAGACAGTGGACAACCTTGCCTAGTTCCAGACCGAAGGGGGAAGGTAGCTGAAAAAACACCATTACAATATACCTTGGGTCTGGGTTGAGAATATAAGGTACTGATCCAGGTGATAAATTTGGTAGGAAAAAGTTTAGCTAGGATCCCGAAAAGGAAAGGCCAGCTGACCCTGTCAAAAGCTTTCTCCGCTTCCAGGGAGACCAGCGTCATTGGATGCGCAGCCTCCCTGGACACTGAGAATATATGGGTAAGCTTTCAGATATGATCTTAGGAAGATCCATCCTGAACAAATCCAATCTGTTCAGAACTAAGTAGTCCCTCCCACACCTTCGTTATCTGTGAAGCCAGTATTTTAGCAAAAAGTTTTATATCATAGTTTATCAACGAGATAGGGCGATAATTAATTACCCTATCCTTAGGTTTGCCGGGTTTTGGTAGGATTATTATGATCAATTCCAGCAGAGTAGAGTTTGTGAACTCATGCTTACATATATAATTAAATAACTGATGGAGTATAAGAATCAGTCTTTTTCAAAGACTTTGTAAAAGTTGGACGGGAACCCAGCCAAACTCAGGGCTTTGTCCCTTGGGAGGGATCGGTTGGCTTCCTTGATTTTCTGTACAGACATAGGATGAGTGAGGAGAGCTTGTTGGGTAGAATTAAGGGACGGGAGAGGAATAGTATTTAAGTATTCCTGGATCTCAAACTCAGTGGGGCTGCTTTCGGGGGGAATACTATAAAGCTGCCTATAGTATTGCTCGAATTCACTAGTGATTTCTCTAGATATAGTTGGGGAGGCAGTATAGCACAGTGGTTTAAGGCTCTGAGCTACAAATCTGGAGACCTGGGTTTGAATCCCACAGCCCCCACTTGCATACTGTGTGACCCTGAGCAAGTCACTTAACTTCCCTGTGCTCCCAGATTGTGCCTGTAAACAAGCTTTCAGCTTAGTGTGTCTCACCCAGTTAAACAATTAAAAAAAAAAGATTGCATTATTAGCGAGGGAGGAGAGGGTGGTGACAAGGCATGATTCTTCTTGTTTTTGAAGTCTCAATGCCAAAAGATGGCTTGCCTTGTCACCTTGGTCTATGTACCTCGCTTGGGTTTTAAATAAGGTGTACTCTGCTGCTTTTCCCTCAAGATCTCTGCATATTGATCTTTGAGTGATATAAGATGCACCATGTCCTCATCCGAGGTAGAGCTAGTGAGGGATACTTCAAGACATCTGATGGTGTCCAGTAAAGATTTGGAGGCTGCTTCTTGTTTATGCTTCCTAGTGGCAGAGATCCTGATGAACTCCCCTCTAAGAATGCACTTTAGAGAGCTCCATATCTGATCAAAGGCTGGGACAGAGCCCACATTATGCGCCATGAACTGGGATATGAGTTTCTTGATCCAAGTTACTGTCTCTTCATGAGAGAGTAACCGTGTGTTCAGTTTCCATGTGGTATCTTTTTAGTTAGCAGGGGCTAGGATGCCCTCAAGCCAGATCAAAGAGTGGTCAGATAGTACACTAGGTTCTATACCACACCCTAACAAGCCTGAGAGCACAGTTTGATTCATCACAAAAAAGTCAATACGGGAGGAAGATTTATGAAAGGGAAAGTAAAAGGTGTATTCTCGGGTGTTGGGATTAAGGAGACGTCAAGGATCACTTAAGCCGAAAGTCTCTAAAAGGTCATGGAGTTACCATTGAGCAGGGGAAAGGCTAGTACCACATTGGGAGAATCTATCAAAAATGGGATCATAGGTCAAATTCCAGAAACCAGCCTAGATAATAGGCAGGTTACTGAAAGGGGCCAAGGTGAGAGAGAGAGGTAAGTGATGAAGGCTGGAGAGTCCTTACTGGGACCGTACACAGTTCCTAACAGCAATTCCCTATGGTCCAGAATACCTCTGAGGAATATGAATCTACCTTGTGGGTCCATAATCTTTTGCTGCTCCAAGAATTGCGTCCCCCTAGCAAAGAGAATCGCAACTACTCTCTTCGAGGTGGAATTGCCCATTGCATAGGCGGACCCTATAAAGCACCTACGAAACAAGTTATTCTCTGCCTCTATTAAATGCATTTCCTGGAGAAATGCTATATGGCAACACATTAAGGCCAGATGTTTAAGTATCTGGTACCTCTTTACCCATGAGCGGGGCTCCCTTAATATTTCAAGAAACAATTCTCATAGTCTGAGTCCAGAGTAGTGAGTATATCAACAGGTGTGATTACCAATAGGTTAAACCAGCTGAGTATTAGGTACAAAACAGCTCTCAAAAATACTCCCACCCCTACTCCCTCCCTCATTTAACAGGAACACATCTAGAACAAGCCCAGTTAGTCTTCCCCCCGCCCCCCCTTATTTCTTGAGTCTTAAACATTTGTATGCAAATACAGAAATTTATTGAATAAATGCAAACCTCACCCAGTCCTAGCAATTGAACTCCATTCACTGCGCTTGGCATGATGATGATGACCATGCTACCCACCAACTGCTCGCCCTCCTCCTCACTATCCGCCCATTACTAAGATGTAGACTAAATCTATTAGACTAAGCTACAAGTAACAATTAATACTTTATAAGTCCAATCATTCCAATTTAAATAGACCCTATTAGAGTCATGGATTCCATGTAGAAGGGGAAAACTGTAACCCTACATCCTAAAATAAAAGCATACTCTACTATCAGGGATTCAACCAAGCCAGACTCAGATATCCTTGATGATATGACAGACAATGGTCAAATTAAAGTCTGCATATTAATAGCTGCAAAAGTAACCATCAGGAACAGTGAAAGCAAAATTAAAGGTCACTACTGGAGTCAGTGAGAATCCTCTCACTGCAAATCAAGTGACTGCTGACCTTTATAGCAATCCTGTAGTTCCACACTTCAGCCACATGATGTCACCTTTAGCCCAGAGAAAAAGCCAATTTTCACTTGATTAACTCTGGAAACATGGTTTTGCAATTTTTATGTTGCTTGCACGCATGTGCAAGAAACATAGTGCCATCATCGGAGATTTCGGAGGTGTGTCACCTCCTCCTCCAATTCAGTCAGTGAGCTGGCAGGCACGGTCCCTGTAAGCCAATGCATTTTGGAGCTGTCTATGACACGCTCCAAAATGCAGTGGCATACAGTTGAAAGGGCAGCTACGCTTCAGTGAGCAGGCCATAAGCAGCGAGCAACCCCCATTATGTAGTGGGCGCATGCGTGCTTCTGCATCGCACTGTATAGCCGACGGGTGCCCAATCCTCGTCGGCTGAGCTGCCAGTGCCCCCCAGTGAAGCTGGTGCCACGCTGGGAGCCCTCCACCGCGCAGGCAGTCCTTGGCCGACGGGATGCCTAACTCTGGCCAGCTGAACGCTCGGCCCTGTGTGTGACGCTGGGAGCCCACCCGTCCCATGACGCTTTTTTTTTTACCTATAAACAAAAGGTCCCTTGCGCGCCTCCCGACCCTCCCACAACCCGCACTCCACTCGCAGACCCAGCCTCCCCACACCTCACCATACTCTACCTCCGACTCCTCGCATTTTGGTGGACCGGGAACACGCTCTGCACTCTTCAAAGCCGAATCGCTAACTGAGGAAATGCCGGTAAGCTGTATAATGGGCTAGATGGGGGTCAACTTTGCATATCTCAGGCATTTTTGGATTTTGCACCAAATTTTCAACATGGGTTTTAGAACTCCTCTTCATGAATGATTCACTGTCATGGCATTATTCGGCCTGAAGGGTGATTTCATGCAGTGATCATAAATCACCCTTCGGCCCAAATACTACCATGACAGTGACATCATTCATGAGAAGGGTCCAAAACCCCATGTTGAAAATTTGGTCCAAAATTCCAAAATGACTGTTTTAATGAACTGCGTCATAGCAGTTCTTACGCAGGCTCGTAAGTTCGCAAATTTCAATATTTTCACTCCAGATTTTCAACATTGCCATTTTACCACACCTTCTTATGAGCAGTACAGCTGTCATTTTTCACATCTCACCCAAAATGTTTTCCCGCTTGTAGCGCAGAATGGCGAGTCGGTAAAGCGAAATCAATGTATCGGGACAAATTAAAATCACAGTGACACCGCTCATGAGCAGAGGTCTTAAATGGCTATGTTGAAAAATTTGTGAAAAAAATCCTAAAAATGACTGTTTTACGAGCGTGCGTTGCGCAGTTCCTACGCAGGCTCATAAGTTCACAAATTTTCAATATTTTCACTCCAGATTTTCAACATTGCCATTTTACCACACCTCCTCATGAGCAGTACAGCTGTAATTTTTCACATCCTGCTCAAAACATGTTTCCACCCATGTAGCGCACAATGGCGCAGTCGGTGTGCGAACTCAGTGTATGGGACACATTAAGAAAATCACAGTGTCACTGTTCATGAGCAGAGATCTTAAAATGGCAATGTTGAAAATTTGGTGAAAGAATTCCTAAAAATGACTGTTTTACGAGTGTGCGTTGCACAGTTCTGACGCACGCTCGTAGGTTTGCGAATTTTCAATATTTCCACTCCAGATTTTCAACATTGCCATTTTACCACACCTCCTTATGAGTAGTACAGCTGTCATTTTTCACATCCTGCCCAAAATGTGTTTCCGCCCATGTAGCGCACAATGGTGCAGTCGGTGTGCAAACTCAATGTATGGGACACATTAAGAAAATCACAGTGACACTGTTCATGAGCAGAGGTCTTAAAATGGCTATGTTGAAAATTTGGTGAAACATTTCCTAACAATGACTGTTTTATCAGCGTACGTTGTGCAGTTCCTACGCATGCTCGTAATTTCGCAAATTTTCAATATTTGCACTCCAATGACTTCCAAATACCTGAACAGCACATAGAAGCAAGCAACATTCGGCATTGACAAATGCTTGTTGGTGGCTGCTTCAAGCATGTCAAAAGACCTCCATTGACCATCCTTGTTCGCCTGCAAGGTCGCTGGATAGCTGACATAAATTTGATACCAGCGGGGATGAGTTTGCAGACCAGGGGATGGAGAGCTGACCTTTTTTGGTGCATTGAGTATGGTAGGTCCTGAGCAATGCGTAGCTTTTTACCTGCCCACTGGATTTCTTTTATATCCCTTAATTGATTCAAAACATGTTGTTTATCTAGAAAATTGAACATTTGGAAGATGACGGGTCTTGGCGGGGAACCAGCTGGGGGTATAGGCCTCAAGCATCGGTGCGCCCGCTCGATAATATATACGGGGCTATTGGGAGAAGGCCCTACCAGTTTCTCACACAGCTTTTGGGCAAAGTTGATGGCTGTAGCTCCTTCCTCTCCCTCTAGCAGGCCCAAAACTACCAAGTTGTTGCGCCGTGAGTGCCCTTCAAGATCCTCCAGCCGCTCCTCGGTTCCCTTGAGCCTCTATCACAGATTAACTACCTCTGGGTCTATCTTACTTCTCCAGTCATCTAGTGATGAGATACGGGCCCCGTTATCCTTGGTTTGGGTGGTAAACTGATCCAGGGAGGTCCACATATTGCGGAATTCAGTTGCCAGCATCAGTAAGGTTTCCTTCATCGGGGCAAGCTCCTCCATAAACTTTATTTCTGTAAGTGCCACCTGGGGATGAGATTGGGGAGCGTGCTCTTCGCTGTGCACTTTGGACCACTTTGAGGCCTTGTCTTTAACAAATGTTGGTGGCAGGGTGTGCTTGAGCGGTAGTTTTTCCATCTCTGTATCCATATTAACAGACAATCTGTGGATAAAAACAAGGCTGAAGTTTACAGCGTATCTTAAGAACCTTTTCCCCAGTGCAGCTGCTGTTTAGTGGGGTATTTAGGTAGGTACAAGCAGAGTAGAGCAGGGGAGCTGTCTTCTTGAGCATCTTAGCAGGCAGCCATCAAATCGGAAGTCCATCCTAATGTGTATTTGTATAATGTGATATGTGTTTATTTAAAATCTCAATAAAATATAAGTAAAAAATTCACATGGTAACCCATCCTGGCCTGGTGCTGTATAGTATCAGAACTTAAGGTCCAAATAGCAGCGGCAATTTCTTCAATCAAAATATTTTTTTATTTTATTTATTTATTTATTTATTACTAGGATTACAAATACCTTTGAACCAAGAGTTCTTTTACAAAGGTTCCACGTCAGCAATGGGTGCAAGCAAAACAGTGGTAAGACACAATACAAGTCAGGAGGTTAACTTAGTAGCAAAAGACAGTACATATGTATAGACTAGCACAGTAGCAAACAGTCAGTGACAAATAATAATGCACACTTAATAATACGGGTGTATATATAGCAAGACACGGATACAAATGAAAACCATCCTAGGGGTGACGTAAGTGGACCAAGGGGTGGGGGATAAAAGGTAGAGGGGTGGGGAAAAGGGAGGTAGGCAGTCAAGGATTTGACATTGTTGTAAGTGCAAGAACAGAAAGATAAGTGCTAGGTAGTCTGGGTGAGGAGCAACAAGAGATAGGGTGATAGGGAGAGGGAGACAGGCGGAGAGGAGCGGGAGAGGGAGTGGAATGGTACGTAGGAGGTGAGCGGGGGTAGAATGGTAGATTTGGTGGGGGAGATATAGGCAGTAGCAAGGGATGGAGGGGCAGAGAGAAGTGGGTAGGGTAGCAAGGGAGGAGAGAAGAGGAGGGAGAGGTGAAACAAAGCCACAAGCCTAGGCAGAGCAGTCACAACTGCTGAGGTCAGTGAGGTGCTGGCGGAGTTTACGTTTGAATGGGCCAAGCTTGTTTTCAGCTGCAGTTTCAGGGGGAAGGTTGCTTAGCAGCAGGGGGGCCCTGGTGTGGAAAGCATGTTGAGCCTGGTTGGTATGGTAGAATGGAACGATAAATTTTGGTTTGAAGGAACTGTGCATAAAATGTGCAGTGACCGCAGGCAACATTAAGGCATGAGTTGCAGGGGGTGTGAGGTTAAGGCAGATTTTCTTAGACAGTAGGCAGGTCTGGTAGGCAAGTCTACTATTTAGATTGAGCCAGTTGGATTACTCGTCGAGATCACAAGTATGAGTATGCTTCCCTGCACCAGTGAGAAGTCTACAGTATTTGTTAAGGGCTGTCTTGACCCGTTTTAGGGTGGTATCAATGGCAGCCCCATAGAGGACAACCCCATAATCAATGACGGGTAGGGCTGAGGCAGTAACTTATGGCTGTGAGCATAGCTTCTTTGGTAAGACAGCAACGGTGGTGGTAGAGGACCCCAATTCTTGAGCTGACCGATTCTGAGATGTGTTGAACATATGGGCTGAAAGACATTGTGCAATCAAGGGTAATACCAAGGTATTTAAACTCCTGCACTTGTTCTAGTGGCTGTTCAAGTTCATTATGTATGGTGAAGTTTATCGATCTGTATTTGCTGTGAGAGCTATGAAACAGCATGGACTTTGTTTTTTTGTAATTCATCAACAGCTTATGTTGGAGAGGCCAGGTTTCAACTAGGCTGAAGTTCATCTGTAGCACCTTGGAGAGCGAGACGGGGTCAGTATGGGAGGAATAGAGGACTGCATCATCAGCATAGAGTATTAAGTTAATAAATACCAGAATTGTATCCTCAGGAATCTGAGGGATATGCAAATTTGAAAAAGAAAAATTGTACCTACCTGGTATAGAGGTAAGGCCAACCCCAAAAGTCTTCTGAACATATTCAGATGTCAGTAATGGCATCCCCTCATTATCTGTTTGTAGGACTCCTTGTGAATTATAAATACCTAGCATAACCTCACCCAAATTCTCTTTTCCCCCACTTGGCTCAACCCTAAGTCCTCCAATCACTCCCTTATTGATTAGATTATAACAAACCAGGAGGACAGGATCCTTCAGGTCAGGATGCTGTCTGATTCCATCAGTGACCACTGCCCCACTTTTTGTACGTGGTCCTGTTGGCGTCCCCATCCTCCACCTAAGTTTTTGTCCTTTAGGCACTTCTCCAAATGTAACAAGGATAAACTGCACTTGGAGATGAGGGCTGTGAACTGGTCCATATTTCTCACTTAAATCAATGTGGACTCTGCCCTTGGGTTCCTTACTGCTGCCCTGTCCTCTATCCAGGGCAAACACTTCCCTATTACCACGTGGACAGTAAGGGGCGGGAACTCCAGATGGCTTACAAAAGAACTCTTTACAATAATGAAACAGAGGGATGCCTATGGGTGACCTATAAATCCACCCCATCCTCTGCCACCTGAAACAACTACCACAGGCTCCCGAACCTCTGTAAGCAAGAATCCAAATCCTTTGAGGCCTCCTTCCCTGAAAACCAACAAGCTCACAGTTTAGGTGAACCTCACAGGTTCTGCGCCACAGTGAATTCCCAAGTCAAACCAGACACCCAGCAGAGCCACATCAACCTGTTCACTGATGCTGGTATCTTAACCGAACCCCTTCAACTTGCAGAGGCTCTGAACCACAAATTCACCAATCTAGCCAAACACCTGGCTGAACCCCTACCTAAAAACACCACACCCACCCCTTGTGACAGGAAAGTGGATGTGACTGGTATTCTTACCTTCCATTTTAAGACCACTTCTCCCACAGGGGTCCGGTGTCTCCTCATGACCCTCACCTAATTCTGGAAGTGCCAGAAGCGATGGTCTTCACCCCTGTTCTTTAAACTGACAGCTGGTCATTGCCAAGTCCCTAGCCACATTATTTAATCTGTCCCTTTCTCCTCATCTATCCATTCCTTATGTGAACAGACTAGTGTGGTTCCCATATTCAAATCCGGTGACACTAAGGGTCTAGAAAATTACAGACCAGTGTACATCTCCGCCCACTTAAAGCAGCAGTGCAACAAAAAAAGGTATTCCAAAAAGCTAATTTTCTTCGATGGTTATAAAAAATATTGGCAGAACTGTTGATTTGGGTTTTCTGGATGCTTCCTATGCTGTGTACTGTACATCTGTATTTGTGCCTGAATTCTTACCCTCCTCAGGTCCTCAATATTATTTCTATGCAAAAATGAGGTGGCCATCTTTTTTTCTTGAGAAATAATTGTTTTCAAACTTTCATAAAATTCTTAAATGTTAATGGAAACTGAAAATTTCACCACCAAAATAAACTGGAAGACATCTGGCATCAATTAAGAGGAAAAAAAGGTGGGGTAAAAATTTTAGCCCATTTTCGATGCACTGCTGCTTTAAGTGAAATCCTGGAAAAACTAATTTTTCAGTAAATCTCTGACCACACCTCAAAGTGCAATCTGCTATCCTCCCACCAGCATGGCTTTAGAAAGGGCTACAGTACCATTACTTCTCTGGCCTGTTTCACTGACCACGTCCTAAGGAACTCAGACAAAGGTAAGTTTACTGGTGCCACCTTCATGGGTCTAAGACCTTGGACTTAGTTGATTATGGCATCTTCCTTGGTAAACTCCATTCCTATGTCTACTCAACACCAACAATGGCATGGTTCACTAACTACATCATTGGTAGATCCGAAATGGTCAGTACCAGGGGGTCACATCTAGCACCATAGGGGGGTGTATAGTGGAGTTCCACAACGGTCCATACTAGGACCTGTCCTGTTCTCCATCTTTGTTAACCACCTCTCCAGGGATGGTACAGACTGCTGCATGATAATGTATGTGGACAATCTTATTCTTTATGGGAGTGATAAGAGCCCAATGAATTTATCCCTATTCCTCTCCAGGAAATTTGGGGTTGTCCAGAAGTGATTTGCATTAAACAGACTACTTGTTAATACCAAAAAATGAATTCATGCTTTTTGGGTCTAGACCAAGACTCACCAGATGCACTGTAGGGCAGAATAACTCCTTGAGTATTTTGGCTCCAGATGGGTCCTCCCTTGAACAGGTAACTACTTTCAAAGACCTAGGGGTCCACCCTTGATCCTCCCTAAGCTTCACAGATCACATAGGGCAAGTAGTCAAGTGTATGAACCTGAAACTGGGTGTCTGCTTCTGCCTAAGCATCTTATGACCCCTGAGGTATATCTGATCATTGCTCAAGGCACACGTCTACCCATTTTGGATTACTGCTGTCCTATTTTCACCTAGACTGAAAATCAGTACCTCGCACAACTCAATACTGCCTTTAACAGCATCTGCAGGTTTGTCGCACTGGCCTCGTTCAGCACCCACCACTGTTCCCTGTACTTGATGCTTGGTTGGATGTCTCCACAGGCCCACCATGACTACCTCATGGGTACCATTATAGAAAACTCCCTATGTGATGAGGCTATCTCCCCTCTAACAAGACTCTTTAGTATTAGGATTGGCACATGTGAACTGAGGTCCTCCTTTTAGCATCTCTTTGACCATCCCTGGACTGAACCTGAGATGCGTCAGTGAGCCTTCTCCATCACTGCCCCCAAGCTTTGGAATGGCTTACTAGCCATGCTTCACTCTTTAGGCACTTCCAACCTCTTCAACTTGCATTTTAGAAATACCCTCTTAACTGCCACAGTTTGCAAGTGCTCTTCATGACACAGGTTGGGGCAAAGTTAACCAATTCAGTAGTCTCATTGTTTGTTTATTTTCCTCTAAGCTGCATTATTACATATCAGCCAAATGTCAGTTTTAGTTTGCTTTCTCAGTCTGCCTGACTGGGTTGCCCAACGGCATGTTTTTGCATTGGTTTCTATTTGTATGACTTGTCATATATTATGCTTGACTGGACTGTATGGACCACCTCCATCTGTATGTTGCTCTAATATACTGTTTGTTGAATCTAATGTATTGTATGTGCCACTTTGATGGCCCAGGTCATTCCTGAAAATGGTCCCTCGGACCAGTTACCTTACTCAATTATCAAATAAATAAATAAATACACCTTTCCAACCCTCCTTCTGCAACTATCAGAGGGGCAAAGTTGTGGTTGCTTTCTTTGCATACCAGGGTGGCCTTCTATAAGTGGAACTGCATCCTTTCTAATTTATGATTGATGTTTACTGTGAAAAATCATTCACCGTCTCAGTAGAGAGCACAATCAACCTAAGTAACTGGTATTGCTTGGTGAGATAATTAAAGTAAACCAACACAGTTTGTAGTCTGCCCTACTTCTGGAAAAAAGTTTGCATTTTTCTTTTTTGAACTGTTTTCTAAGCTGCTATTAGCTCACCTAGGGACTATCATATTGTGGGGCTGTCCACGAAGGTGGAGTTCAATTTCCACACCCCCACTCCATGGTGTCGCTTGGACGTGTAACCTATTTGCACACTAACCATTTTATGATTTACTGCAGAAGAAGGGGAAGTTTTAATTTAGAAAACTACATACAGGGGATAACTGAGACATACATAACAGTCAAAAAGCACTTCAAAAAGCAAAAAAGGCATTGCATATCAATAAAATATAGTTGTAAACAAGCAATGCGGGAAAACAATGATAAAATAAAATTGAAACTGGAGCAGAAAGCAATGATCAAAGCCTCTGTGCTAAACCGAACTAAGAAAAAAAACAACAGGGGAGGGTAAAAAAAAAAACAAACAATACTTACCAAGTACGTACACAGGAATAGCGACAGAAAACATCCCAAAACAAAAAGAGGATCAGTTATAATATCACTGATCCGGGTCTGTCATGATTTATAAGCGAGGAATAAAGTAAAAAGGTGAAGGGCCAAAAACAAAAACAGACAAATCCAAACCAGCACATAAGGTGTAGGAAGGGTACCAACTAATGCAGTATCTATAGGGTACAACATTCAGTAATCAAAGGCTGAGATTGGAAACAGTGGGATCCCATTATCAAAGGCATGGTGGTGGACTTAAGCCAAACAGATGAGGCTGATATTGTGCCATCGGGAGGAAAAGCCTGGGAGAGATGTCTATGATCACTCCAGTATTGGGCATATTGTTTTGTTTCAATCAGCTGGAGCAGAAAGCTAGGTGGGATAATATTTTTTTGAAACAAAAAGGTGCAGCAGGAATATCTAAGGTAATATTTAATAACAAACAACAATAAATGCACGGTGCTGGCTTTATAGGAAAGCGTCGTGGGGGAGGTGCCCAAAATAATGTTGGCGTAATTAAGGCAAGCCCAGGATCCCCCCACAAGGTCACCACATATGTTCAGATTGCCACTGCATATGGGCAGTCTTGTAAAAAATGCATCATGGTCTCCACAGCCAGGTCTGGGACAAAACCATTCATCCACACTTTTGTGCTTGGCATTGGCCTTCACACTTAACCAGCCATGACAACAGAGCCACAGCACATCCCACATCTTGAACGGGGTACGTCTGTCCAGCAAGGATGTGAGAATAAAGGCATTGTCCATCTTCAGTATACCCAGGTAAAGGGGTATGTTGTGAAAATCTGTGGTCATAATTGTAGCATACAATTGTCATGAAGAGACAGATCCCACATAGGCATGTAGGGCAGGGGATGACATGTGTGGTCCGAAGGGAAAGAAGACAGTCTGCAACTCTGTAGGAGAACAGTCATCCAGAGGTTCACAAGGCCCAGGGTTTCTGCACCGAGCACAGGAGGGGGACTACATTCCAGGTAAGGAAGTGGCTGACAGGAAAGACCAACGGGTTAATTATGTTGATGCCACCCTGAGCAATCAGGACCTAAAGGATATTCCTCTTAATAGGGTTGAGCCAGCTGACCCATATCAACTGAAAGAAAAGGCTATAATAATGGACGTCTAGGAATTTAGGAAGGGAGTAAACCATATTAAGATGGGTGAAGAGGGGTAACACAAATGTTTTCAACACTGCTTCCTTTTCCTTTTTTGTCTGGTGCCACTGTTTCCATATCTGAATTTTCATGTTACACATGGTAAGTTTATCATCCCAGTTCATATAAGCCATATCCCCTTCCCCAAAAGTAACCCCCACTATCTTCAGAGTGGGGGAAGTGACCAGAATGCCCCCAATGGAAGTAACCTGAAGGGCAGAGCTGCCAACCATCAATCCGTAACAATTCTACAGGTTAAGTCAAGCTCCAGAGATGGGGAAAAGGTCTGGAAGAGATCTAGGGCCAGAATCCCAGAGTACTCATCCTGGACAAAAAGGGTGATGTCATCAGCATACGCCACCACCTTCACCCCAAGTCCCCACTCCCAGTGGTAATGTCTATATCTGATCATGTAATTGTATCTTCCAGAGGGTGGGGTCAACACAAAAGGTATATAACAGGGGATTTAAAGGATGCTTTTGACGCACCCCTTGACACAGTGAGACACGCAACCCAATATGTCTGTTTACAAGGGGCACAATTGACACAGAAGCAAATATGGAGTGAAGCCAACTGCTGAATTGTCAGGTGAACCCCATGGAGGGATATGACCTCAAATAAATATGAATGGGAGATATTATTTAAGGCCTTCTCCTGGTCCAATAAGAGAATGTAACCCTACGAGTCTCCCGTCCTACCAGCCTCCAGAATGTCCCATAATAGGATTAAATTATCAGTTATATGATGACCCAGTATGACACATGTTTGCACCAGAGAGATAACATAAGTGGATAAAAGAGCCAGTCTTCGCATCAGTATGATCATGAGGAGTTTTAAGTCCATGTTGAGGAGACACAGCAGTCTCCAGTTCGATAAATCAGAATCCAAACCCTTTTAGGAAGGAAAGAGAGGGTAAGCTGCTGGTCATTTAGGATCAGGAGTTAAGTAGGTAGGAAAATGGGCAGACTAGGTAGGCCAGGCAGTCCTTATCTGCTGTCAAAATCTATGTTTCTATGTTAAAAAGGAAGATTTGGGAAGCTTCTGTGAACACGGTTGTAAGGTCACCACTTGTCAAGACAGCACTAAAGACGACTGTCAGAATATCAACCAGGGGATCATGGAAACATTTGATAATCTCAGACATGAGGCCATCCGGGCAGGCGCGGTATTCAGGTGCAAATTGGAACTTGCCTGACTGACCTCTAAGGGACTTAAAGGCTTGGTCAATCCTGCACAAATGTGTCCCAGAACTGAAGGGATGGACAGAGGTAAAAGGAAGGCATGTGGCGATCCGGAGACTGCTGGTGTGCCAAATGTGGTGTGCAAGAAGGTTTGTACTTGTGATATGATATCTGAAGTGTCTGAGGTACTCAAGTCATCAGGGGAGACAACTCTGGAAATGTGCCATTATCGCACCCTGGCTTTGCAGCTCTCAAATGGATCACAAGAGCAGTGAGTCCCATGTGTCACTGCCTGGTGTTCCATATAGCTGGATTTGCTCCTGTCATTTTGGAACTTCCTCATCTAAACCTTAATTTTCATGATCAATGTAATGTAATTTCCCTGTCCCAAGTTTCACAGGGAGATAGCCTTGATCAACTGCATAAGGAGTGTGAGGTACTCCAGGTACTCACATTTCTGTATACGTTTCGATAGGCTGAGCAACAAAAATTTAAGGTCAAGTTTTGTAGAATCCCCCCAGTCTCCAATATTGTCCAATAGGCATGTCATGGACTGTGGAGCATGCAGGAGGTCAAGGACCCGACTCTTCACATGTACGTCAGTCAGCAAGGATTTGTTCATTCTCCACATGCCTCGTCCTGTCCAGGGGGTGGGAGAGGTGCCAGAAGCACCTCCTAAAAGCAAGTGATCTGATGTTTCAATCATCGTGAGAGTCAGACAGTAGGGGTGTAAGTGTGGGGAAACAAATAAATAGTCTTTCCTAGTAGCCAAGGTGTTCCTGTGATATGTCATTTTTCCCCACTGAAGCATGTGATTGGTATGCATCCATTAAGGATGCTTCCTTAATGTTTTTGGCCAAGGCATGCGTGTCACAATAAGTTTTAGCAGATGGCCATCCTTTATCCAGGCTACAATTAAAATCATCCCCAAAGATGACAGGACAAGAGGTATACAAATATGGCTGGATGGACCTAAAAAGGTCAATCCTTGACTTCTTGGTCTGGGGGCGTATACATTGAGAAGATGAATAGGGGCTCCATGATAGAGGATATCCAACATAAGGGCTGTACCTGGTTCGATATCCACCAGCTGTTGCACTGTACTCTTGCAGTCCAGGAATAAAATCCCCACCCATGACATATGTCCTTGCCAATGGACCACTAGGAGGGAACCCAACACCACTGTTTTCCCACCTGGGAAATGTCCAGAGTTCTGGTCAGCCTAGTTTCTTGAAGGAATATAATATCCAAAGCCAGATCTTTGAGGAGCAAAAAAAGGAGACAGCAGCAAGCAACATTCTTAATAATGTTTGAGTTAATGGTGGTCAGATGTGAGGAATGATCCATCATGAAAAATAGTGAGTGGAAGGGGCCAAGAACAAAATATCAACTCCAAGTCAGAGTTTAGTGTGTCCACTCCTAGTGTTCATGCAGAGTATCTTCCTGGTCTTCATGTGAGGAGCTTGGGCTGGAAGGTCGACCTCTTCCTCCACATCTGTGGATACAAGGATAGCCGCAGATGGACAAGAGGAAACATTCAACTCAGAGCCTACCTCCATATCCATAGGTTGGGATGCCAAAGCTTCAATTTTATTCTCCAAAAGAAGGGGGGTGCCCACTGCTGAAACTGGGGGCATTAATTGCCCCTCCTTGTGTGAATGAACAATTCCTGCTCACCACAGTCATTTCTGGAGGAGGCATGGTAAGGTTAGGCATCTGCAACACAAGTAAAGGGGTCAAAATGGAGGCATCTGGCAAAGTCAAGGGAGACATGTTCAAAGACTCACCCAAAGGTATGGAAATCAGAGGGGGCGGAGGGGTCACTGGCTCAGGTGGGAGTTCCATGGAAGGAGGTACAGAAGCAGGACTTGGAGGAGGCTCCTGATCTTCCAGATGAGCAATAGCTCTTGGCCAGGTTGTTATGCTGTCACCACTGAAGGAGCTTCTGCACTTTGTCCAGCAATTGATCCTGTGAATGGTCATTTTCCCTATCATGCGTGGACCATCTACAGTGATGATAGGAGTGGCTGGTTTCCTTGCACAGGTTACAGCGTAAGGTGTTGGAGCAGTGTGAGCTGCCATGACCCAATGCCAGGCAGAGATTACACCTCAGGGTGTCACAGGCATTGCTGAGGTGGGAGTCTGTCCTAAAACAAGTTTTAGGCTGGCCCAGATTGAAACACTGGGCCCGGTCTCTACCCAAAAAAAACACACTAGTAATGTGCTGTAGACTGGAGGCTGAGTGACATATCTTGATCTTAAACCTCCAGTGACCAGTCTAGAAGCCCTCCAAGTCAAGAATAGGCTCAGGGTCACCAATAATGTCACAGTGCTGAGATAACTGGCATCGAATGTCCTGAATCTTGACTCCTTCATTCTTCAGGAAGACTGTCAAGGTATGGACAACAGGCTTCATCAAGGGGATAGCCTAAAAAGGCAACCATAACTGGGTGGTTTTCAAAGTACTATACATGGACCAGAATCTGCCCAGGTAAACAGAAGTTTTGAAGCTGAAGCCAAATTATCCATCTTTGGGGAAATGCAAAACAGCATATAGTTCAGCAGGCGTGACCAAGAGGAAGTCTTTGAGGAGAAATCTGCCCACATAGGCCCTATCTGGGGGCTCCTACAGGCCTCCTTTATATAACAGCTGTACAGTATTCTGACACTGTGCAGGGGCCGGAGCATTATGGAAAGGCATCCTGTTGGCAAAAATGCACCATCGCTGAGCTGAGGTCTTGGCTGTCGAGTATCAGTTGGCTGTGAATCCTGGGGGCTGAGTCAGGAGGTCAACCCTGCCTGCTCAGGAAAGAAGGGATTGATCTATGGGACAGGGACCATGCAGCGCATCCGATGTGGATGTTGAGGGTACCAACATAGGGAGTATCTCAGAGGGTCCATCCACCCTACGCAGTGTAGCAACGGGAGAGGAGGATACAGCAATAGGACCAGGCGAAACAACAGATAGTGAGAGATCCAGAGCACCTGGAGCAGTAGGCAGGGAGGAATCTTGTTGGGAGGACAGATGGAGAGCAGAAGGCTGAGGGAGAACCTCATTGGGTGTATTGTGATCAAATACAGAAAGTTTAGTGGAAACAGAGGTAGCACGCTGGAGTAGGCACTCACCCGGGGGGAGGGGTCCGGAGCAAAGATGGGAGCCCTCAGCCACATAGAGTGTACTGAGTGATATTGACCAATAGTATTGCGGGTCCATCCCACCTCGTGGAGGGCTCATACTGGCAACCAACCGGTCGGGGGGGTACGACTTGCAAGAAGCGGATGCATCTCGGTCCTGTCAATGGTCCAGAGTCTGGGGGGGAAGCTGTAAAACCGTTGATCCGGGCGGTACCACAGAAAGTCCAGCAGTATTTTGCCTTGCAGTATTTTGTCCTATTGTGGGAGTAAGTAAGTAAGTAAGTAAATATTTATTTCTATAAGGTGCTACAATATCCTTCATATAGTATTAAAAGCCATAATTATGAACAATATTTAAATTCAAAACACAATCCAACATAATTTAAGTCACTAAAAATGCTTGGTTAAAAAGGAAGGTCTTTAAAGCTTTTTTAAAGCTTTCCACAGTCAGGCTATTACGTATCTGGCAAGGTAGAGAATTCCACAGGGTAGGAGCCATAAAGGCAAATGTTCTTCCACCAGATGTTTTTAAAGTTACCCTGGAAATCTCCAGCAATCCCTCACCAGAGGATCGGAGAGAGTGGGAAGGACAGTAAGAAGTCAGGAGTTCTTTCAGGTAGCGAGGTCCCAAACCATGTAGGGCTTTATAGGTCATCAACATGACCTTGAAAGTGATCTGCCACTGTACAGGCAGCCAGTTCAATTTGTGAAGCACAGGTGTTATATGGTTGGACCTCGGGCTTCCAGTCAACAACCTAGCTGCCGCGTTTTGCACCAGCTGTAAGCGGCGGATATTCACTCCTGGCAGCCCTAGATAAAGGGCATTGCATTAATCAAGATGATTGGCAACAAAGGCGTGGACCAGGGTAGGAAGGTCCTCTGATGGAATCTAGTGTTTCACCCGTGCTATATTTCTTAGATGAAAAAAGGGTAATTTGACTACGGCTGACACCTGCACCCTCAGGGTCAAGCCCTTGTCAAATATAACACCAAGGTTACGCACCTGACCAGATGCCATGAGCAGGATTCCTCCCAGAAATAAACCTGAGGGTTTTCCCGCCCATGGACTTGATATTCTCACCCCGGTTCCACCACCAATACCTCTGTTTTTCCCGGGTTCAACCTCAGCCAATTGGTACTCATCCAGTTCTGTATCTCCAGGAGGCAGTTGTTAAACAATGTACTTGAGTCGGACTCCTGCTCGGGCACAAAAGACATATAGAGTTGAGAATCATCAGCATAGCAATGAAAACTCAAACCATAATGTCTTATAATGTCCCCTAATGGAAGCATGTACACTGCAAATAACATGGGTGACAACACCGAACCCTGTGGCACTCCACAGTGTAGGAAGCGAGAGGTCAAGGAATAAATCCCTGACACTACTCTCTGAGTCCTACCCTGCAGAAAAGATTTAAACCAACTGTGGACCACCCCCCTTAGTCCACAGAGAAACCACAGGTGTTCAAGCAGCACCCCATGAGCCACGGTGTCAAATGCTGCTGAAAGATCGAGGAGAACCAATATAGAATGAGTTCTCTGATCTCTTGCCATCAGGAGATCATTCAGTACCCGAACAAGAGCCGTCTCAGTACCATGCCATTTCCTGAAGCCAGACTGGAGAGGGTCATAGATATTGTGGATGTTTAAATGATCCTTTAGCTGCAAGGTGACCACCTTCTTGATAATCTTCCCCAAAAAGGGAAGATTCGAGATCGGTCTGTAGTTTCCTGGGCAGTCAGGATCAAGGGAGGCCTTTTTCAGGAGGGGACGTACTATTGCCTCCTTCAAAGGATCAGGAAAGATCCCTCTCTCCAATGATGCCCCTACTATCCCAGTAAGGATCGGGCCAATAACCTCTACACACCCCACAAGTAGGTGAGTAGGGCCCGGATCCAAACCACAGCAAGCTGGACGCAAAGTCTGGACGATTCTCACTATGTCCATGACTACTGGTTGACTGAATGTGAACCAAGTTAAATGGGTATTTGTGTCCCTTGATTGTTCACTGCAAGGCCCAGTGGGGAGGCCCTGGCTGATCTCATCTCTGATAGCAGACACCTTATCAGCAAAGAACGTCGCAAACTCCTCACACTGTAACTGTGATAATGCTTGACCGGCATGAAGACAGACTGGATTGCACAGTCTGTCCACAGTCCGGAAGAGCTGGGCCGGTCTATTCTTTGCTGTAGCAATTTTGCTGGACATGAACTATGCCTTCTTATGGGAGATTGCCAACTGATAGATTTTATAATGATCTAGCAGTCTAAGTCTGTCAACTTCCAGGTGAGTCTTCCGCCAATGTCTCTCCAATCTTCGGCCCTGTCTCTTCAACTCATGGATCTCTGTGGTAAACCACGTGGCCCCAGGGTGAAGAGTACAGGCGCAAACACAGAAAGGAGCAATGACATCCAGGGCCCTCACAACTACCCTATTATAGGCCAGCACTAAAGACCCTGGATACATGCTATCCATTGGAAATCCCTAGAAGTCAAGCTCTGTCATTAGGCCTTCTGAGGTAACTCCTCTCAAAGGACAGAACTGTACTATCTCCCTAGGGGCAGGCCTCTTCCGGGGGGCCACGAAACTGAACCTCAGGGCATGATGGTCGGACCAAATGATGGGCTCCACCTCCACATCAGAGACTTCCATCCCCAGATGGAATATCAAGTCCAATGAATGTCCTCCCTGGTGGGTTGCAGTGATAATAACCTGTGTCAGGCCCAACGAATCAGTCAATTGGAGGAGGTTTTGTCCAAAAAGCACCAGTTCATCATCGACCCAGGCATTGAAATCCCCCAGAATTAACCATCAGGGGGATTCCAAAACCCTCTCAGCAATGAACTCCACCGCCTCCTTCAGGAATTCTCTCTCATCACCTGGTGGATGATAAATGAGAAGTATCCTGATGCCTGCACCTGCACCCACAATACATTCAAAGGAGTTGGTATACCCCACCAGTATCTCCCTGAGGTCCAGTTCCTGTCTAAAACAGACTGCAACTCCCCCACCTCTACAGTCTACTCTCGGGCGGTGAATCACCGAGAAACCGTCCGGAACCGCAGACCCCAAAATGGGGCCCGAATTTTCATCAAGCCAGGTCTCGGTGATGCAAGCTAAGTCCACAGATGCAACAAGATCTGCCACTAAAGCAGTCTTGTTTCTAATAGACCTCGCATTGCTTAACACCACCTGAAAAGGACGAGACTCCAAGGGTGACTCCGCTTCCTGCCTGACCAAGTCAGTGCCCTTGGGTTTGGACGCGAGATACGATGGACCTCGCTCCTGCATCCATTTCGCACCAGGGCACCTCCTGGTTCTAACTGTTCCTATCCGCCCACTCTTTTCCCATCCCCCCCCCAAGAGTTCCAGGAGCTCCTATTTCCACCACTCCTACGTCTCGCAATGCTGAGTATTTGACATTTCCTATACACTTCTGAAGGAAGTGCGGGACATTCAAAAGGTTGGAGATCCTTCAGTCTTGAGGGGGAGTACCGCCTGACTGCTTTCACCAACCCAACACATTAAAACCTAATAATACTACTAAAATAACACTTTAATAATACACCCCCTAATCAACTATTACCAAAAAACAAAACAAAAACAAACAAAAAAACACTCTGTTGGAAACTCCACCACTTTCTCTCACAAAGTAAGGGAAAGTGAGGAAAATTTACAAATCCCACTCACTGTCTCTCACACAGAGGGGAGAATAATATAAATTTCAAACTTAATACTTATTTAAACTAATATAAAGCTAAACTAAAAATAAATAAATTAAAACATTAAAATGTTCATTCAACAAAGTCACTTAACAATCTTGATCAGTCCACCAACTTTATCACTTCAGAAAAGGCTCACATCTCAGGTAGCCATGAATGTAAATTGGTCCTTCCTGTGGGCTCTCACTTCCACAGAGAACCAAAAGCAGTCATGTATCCCAGCGAAGTTCTGAAAGGAAATCTCCATGACAGATGTCTCCATCATAGGAAGCAATGCCACAGTGTGCTGCACTAGAGAGACAGGGAGCTCCAGACAGATAACTTAGCACACAAGAGGATTGTTGAGGGAACTGGGGGGCAGACCGGCAAAGGTCGGGGAGTCAGGGGAAGCATGGGTAGCATGACCTGTAGAAGGTTGGTGGGTGGAACACCAGCATTCAAAATGTTGCGGCAAGAATCCCCACCAAAGTCCACTCAGTTCTGATCCTGCAGGAGGCCAGGCAAAACAGAAGGCAATGGACCTGGAGATGGAACATGGTTTGTATGAAAGCACTATATAAATGCTAATTCTTTACTAAGATTCACTAAGAAAAGGGGGAGGAGCAAAAGGCAGAAGCCCATATCTGCTCCTATCAATCACCCATAATAACAAAGGGAATGATCTGACAACTCAACTTATTGAGTCTGTTTTTAAAACAATATTTTGAGTCACTAATGACCACCTTGGCAGGTAAAGAATTCCAAAGTTTAATTATTCTTTGGGAAAAGAAATATCCTCATTTGTTTGATGAAAAACATTTTGGGCTGGATATTCAAACTGCGTCATTCTGAGGCGCAAGCCCTTGCGCTGCGCAAAATATTTGTGCAGGGGTGTGGTCCAGGCTCTATTCAAAGGAGTTGCGCTATTGAGCAACTTCTTTGAATATTACCCCCCAGCCACAGCCACTGTGCATGGCGCAGTGAAACTTGCGCCACCGCAAGTTGTCAGAGTGGAGCATTCAACTCGTGGCAGTACCATTAGCGCCATGCGAAAAATCATGATATTCAAAAGGTGACATGCAAATGGGGCCATAATTCATGCAAGGCGAAGGGGGGGCCATTTGCATCTGATTATAGCCCCATTTGCATGCCATTAGCATGTAGGTGCGCCGATCCCCGAGGACTTGCGCCTGGCCGCCTCTGCTAGGCAGCAGCCGTCGGGGACCGACGACTGCAGCCCGATCACAGCAGCAATGTGGCTCCCCACCTCCTCCCCACATCTCCCTGGTGGTCCAGTGACCGTAATGCCTGATTGAGGCAGAATGTAAAATGAACCTGCCCCAACATGTTCCTAGTGCCCGATTGTGGCAGGTAAAGTGCCCCTCCACCCGAACATGTCCCTGGTGGTCCAGTGGACCGTAATGCCCGATTGCAGGCAGAATGTAAATTGACAGCCCCGCTTAAACATCTCCCTGGTGGCTAGTGTCCCCCCACCCACCACGGCTCCACCCGCTCCCCCGGCGGCAGGCGGGCAGCATGCACCCGCCTGCCGCCCGCCCTTCGCCGCCGACTGCTCGTGGGAGCAGCCGCCCATTGTGCAGAGCAAAACCATAATATGCAGCCCATACACAGACTACGACAGTCCAGATTTGGTGAATGATTCATTCACAAATCTGGACTGTCATGTTATGGGCTGCACACCCATTGTTCTTGCTCTGCACCACGGGCGTGCAGTAGCTCCTACCGGCAGTCAGTCGGCGGGCAGGCGGGGCGGCAGGCGGGTGGGATGCTGCCGCTGCCGGGGAAGGGTGGGTGGGGGGACACTAGCCACCAGGAGATGTTTGGGCGGGGTGTCAATTTACATTCTGCCTGCGATCGGGCATTACGGTCCACTGGACCTCCAGGGAGATGTTCGGGTGGGGGTACTTTACTTACTGCCCGCGATCGGGCACCTAGGAACATGTCTGGGTGTCAATTTACATTCTGCCCATGATCGGGCACTAGGAACATGTTGAGGGGGGTGTCATTTTACATTCTGCCTGCAATCGGGCATTACGGTCCACTGGACCACCAGGGAGATGTTCGGGGGTCATTTTACTTACTGCCTACGCATCGGGCACTAGGAACATGTTCGGGTGTCACTTACATTCTGCCGCGATCGGGCACTAGGAACATGTTGGGGGTGTCATTTTACATTCTGCCCATAATTGGGCTGGTGGGGAGTACACTATGCCCGGGTTGGGCTGGGGCAAAGGGACTGAGTTGGGGCCAGCCACAAGTGGCAGCTGCTGTGTTGCCCCTGCAATACAGCAGCTCACCTGTGAGTGACCCTCTACTGCATTTTTTTTTTTGGCTCAAGGTCCTGCAGGCTCAGGTTGGGGTTGCGCCTGCACAACTCTGCACAGCCCAGCTGAATATCGGGCTGTGCAGTTTATGCATGGTTCCTCCCCCTCCTGTTGAGCATGCATTCATTTGCATTGTGCTGTTGCTCAGCCTGTTTTCAGTGGCGCAACTGCCTCCTGCTGAATATTGCAGAATGGCGCAATGTAGGACTTGAGCATGCACAACCCTGTTACGCATGGCGCAACCCTTTTGAATATCTGTCCCTTTCTTTTTAACTGCAAGGGATGACCTTTTGTGTTAATTCTTCTGCTCCTTCACTTTAAACACCTTGGCTACCAGTAACTACACCTTTCATAAGCATGGCTAGATAGAATTTCTCCCCAGCTGTCACCAAATTAGCCTAACCAGCCACACCCTTTGAACTCTATGCTCATCTTCACACCACTAGTCACAACACAGATATGCCCTCCTGTCCGGGAGGTCACTACCCTCCTCCAACTGATATCAGGATTGGTTCCCTTTCCATCCTTATGGGAGCTCACATTTAACAGTTCCTGGGTACCCAGGATTGAAGCATTGCAGGTCTCTTTATGTTGCTGCAGGTTGGGCAGCAGTGGTGCATTTTAAATTAGCAACAAGTAGCCTGCTTGATTAGTACCCCAAACCCAAAGGCCATGCAATTGCTAAAATAGTTGTGAGATCTGCATCCTCACTTGTCTTTGTGCCCTCTCCACTCCATTAAGGTGGGCCTTGATCCAGTGCCTAGGGCCAAGTTGAAAATTTCAAGTGACCATGCCGAGGAGGTGGCTGGCTCAGTTCTTTGGAACTTGCTACTAGGGGCCCTTAGATAGGCTCACTCAGTGGAGGCCTTTAAATGGGATCTGAAAACATACCTTTTTAGTCAAGACTTTGGTGACTTATGAATGTTTCATATTGTTTACAATACCAGCTGATATTTTGTTTGTGCTTAAATCATACAATACATTTTTGAGTATACTTGTATTTTATTTATGTAATGTGTTTTTTATGGCACCCTGGACCTCCAGGGAGGGTGCCATTAGAAATAAAATTACTACTAACGCCTCATAACATAAGGTATTTGTGATACGGCCCAATTGCCAACTTATAAACACATCCCAACAACAATTTTCCTGAAAGCAGGGCAAGCCCTGATTATACTTATTTTTCCCCCAACTAGACAGCTCCTGCTGGTGCAGCAGGCCTCTGGGACTTCGATCTTCAGTGGTGCCTTGGGAATCAGTCAGGCTACTTCTTCAGGCTCACTCCACTTATCTAAGGTGCTGGCTTTTTAGATTCTTTCTGGAAGTTCAGTTGACTCTTCCGCTCTCTCCTTCCTTGACTGCTGAAGTCCTGGGCTACCCACATATCCTGGATTGCAAACCATCAGGGCAGCAGCAGCAGCCTGCCTCCTGTCAGTAGTGTCTGCTATGAGACCTGGATCATCAACCCTAGGTTTTTGGCTTCTCCATCCAGTGCTCTCTCTCTACAGCATTGTCACTCATGCTGGCTAACATGTAAATGTTGATCTAGTTCTCACCAGCTTAGCAGCTTTCTTATTGTTCATCTCCCAGATGCAAGGTCTGGAAAGGCACAGCTCAAACTTTCTCTCCCAGGACAGCAGGTCCTATCTTCACAAGATCTGTCACAGATCTGCCGGCCTTTGTCATCTTCCCACTTATATAAAAGCAGTTTAGAGGTAGCCCCCATTGGTCCATAACCTTTCACTTAGTCAAAACTGCTTCGCATTCAACCAGAAAAGGCACCAGAATCCACTGACCCACCTTGTCCCTGAAGCCTTTTTGGTGATTCTGCTGGAAAAAACCATGGGATTGGTGGTTCCTAGTGGCAAGAGGGTAACAAGAAAGCAGCTCCCAAACCACAAAGCACAAACCAGTTACTCAAATGTATCATTGTTTACATATCACACTGTACTCCAATCCCTCCATTGTACACTGGGAATCCTTGGGGCTTGGTACAACAACCAAGTACACCAACTTCCCAACAGAAGGGTTAGAGGTGGTTAGGGACAGTAGGTGCCATCATGAAAGGCCTGAGTTGTGCAAGGACTGTGGTGTAGGGACATAGAATAGCTCAGACTTAAGTCCAGCAATTCCACATTTTCCTTTTACAATTTAAAGTGCTTAATTCAAATATAGCCAGCATTTTTCTTCTTCCAAACTTGAGGCAGGTTACTGGTGAGCACATGAAAGGTTAAGCCTTGCCCTGACAGCTGCTGTCTAGTGGGCCTCAGCTAGAAGTCCAGAGGTCTGAAGTTTTTTTCTGTATTTCCTGACAGACAGCTGCAGGGAGTCTATATATGTATATTCTTGACATTGCCCTCCCATTTACTCTATAAAAGAGGGGAAACTAGCTGAGAGCTCAGGTCCAGAGTTCCAGCCAGAGCCAGTGAGGACTGGAACACCCAGGTATAAGAGCTGGAGTACAAGAAGCACAGAGGAGAAGGAGCCCACTGGAGACCAGCCAGAGGTGGTAAATCCAGAACAGTCCTGCCTAAGGGGAAGAACCACTAGCCAACCCAAATTCAACCAAGTACATAGATACATAGACAATGTCAGCAGATAAGGGCCTATGGCCCACCTAGTCTGCCCATTTGAGTTTGTAACTTCAGTTTTTTTTCCTAGAACTCTGTTGCCCCTTACCCCTGACCTCCAGAATTCCTTTATGTCTATCCCATGCATTCTTAAATCCCGTAATTGTTTCAGCCCCCACCACTTCCTTAGGCAGGGTGTTCCACTTGTCCACCACCTGTTCTGTGAAGATATTCTTCCTAACACATTTCCTCTGAATTATCCTCCCTCCAACTTCATCTCATGCCCTCTAGTCCTAGAACATCTTTTTCGCTTAAAAATAGTGTATTCTTGCACCCTGTTCCTCCCTGTAAGATACTTGTATGTTTCTATCATGTCCCCTCTCTCCCTCCTCTCCTCCAGGGAGTACATAATCAGTTCCTTCAATCTGTCCTCATAGGACTTGTGATACAATACATGTACCATCTTTGTTGCCCTCCTCTGAACCTTCTCCACCCTGTCTATGTCCTTACATAGGTAAGGTCTCCAGAATTGTACACTGTACTCCAGGTGGGGCCTCACTAGTATCTTGTATAGTAGAATCATGACCTCCCTTTTCCTGCTGGTGATGCCCCTGCCTATGCATCCCAGCATCCTATTTGCTTTACCTGCTGCCTTGTTGCACTGTTTCCCTACCTTGAGGTCATCAGAGATGATAACCTCAAGATCCCTTTTCTGCTTGGTGCATGCTATATCCTCACCCCCCAATTGATATATTGTGCCAGGGTTTTTGTGCCCCATATGCATTATTTTGCACTTCTTTGCATTAAATTTCAACTGCGAACCCCTGACCATTCTTCAAGTTTTGCAGGTCCCTACTCATTCTGTCTACACCTCTGGTGTGTCTACTCTGTTACAGAGCTTTGTGTCATCAGCAAACAGTGAAATTCTGCCTTCTAGGTCCCACGTAATGTCACTGATGAATATGTTGAATAGGACCGGTCACAGCACTGATCCCTGTGGTACCCCACTGGTCACTCTTCCCTCTGTGGAGTGACAGCCATTTACCACCACCCTCTGTGTCCTGCTGCCCAGCCAGTTACCTACCCACCACACAACTGTCCTGACCACACCTATATTCCCTGGTTTGTGTAATAGTCTTCTATGTGGCACAGTGTCAAAGGCCTTGCTGAAGTCCAGAAAAGCCATGTCCACTGCCCTCCCCTGATCCACCTCCCTAGTCACCCAGTCAAAAAATTCATCGAGGTTGGTCTGACATGACCTCTCCCTGGCGAAACCATGCTGCCTTGGATCCTGCAGTCCATTGACAACCAGATGTTCCACCAATCTCTCCTGCAGTAGTGCTTCCATGATCTTCCAAACTACCGAGGTGAGGCTGACTGGTCTGTAGTTCCCCACTTACATAGAAACATAGAAACATAGAATTATGTTAAGTAGTAGTAGTGGGTCCCTTCTAAAAGGAGGTCACTGTGATCCTTGCAGGTTTACTCTCATCAAGAAGTATGCAATGTGTAACTGAACCATTATGGAAGTACTCAAGAGAAGAAAGGATACCCAGAGTAGTATGTAACCCCAAGGCAAATGTATAGTATTAGTAGTAGCAGCAATGATTCATCAGGATAATGGGTTTGGCAAGAGTTGGAATCATTTAAGTCCAGTGGAGTTGGGCCAGATGTAGGAATCCATTGCTTTGGGTCACAAGGACCACTGGTGTACTGATGGAATGGAGACAGACACGTCTGGAGTGACTATCCAAATATCTAAGAGTATACCGTAGTCTGGTTGCTAATTCACAATTTGCCTCTTGCTGGGACAGAGACACACACAGGCATGTTTGCTCTCTAGGATAGTGTCTCACCCTATCCGGGTGGGGTGCCAAAACACACCTGGTCTTGTAGGTAACAGAGCCCAAGGGATCCTACATAGGAGATAGGTGTTTCCAGAGAAATGTAACTATCTGTGATGCAGAAGCGCCCATTCAACTTGAGGAGACATTCTAATAGTAGTACAGAGTATGTCAGTAGTAATGATGAAGTTATGGCGAAAAATGATTTTGAAATGAATGGCGAGCAGAATACCCTTCAAAGCTGTGTACTATCAGAAAGAAAGAAATGTGAAACCTGCTTAACCCCAGCTCCTTAGTATGGATCTTTGGTTTGTGAGTGGCCTCATGTTTATTGGTATCCCTGTGTATGTCTTCAGTGTGGTAAGTAAGAAGTTCTGAGTGTTCTGGTTGTAAGCAGGACCCTCCCTGGGTGAGAGGTGCCACCATATATCTCTAGAAAAGGGTGGGACCCTGGCCTTAGGCAGCATTCTCCAGCACCGTGACTACCTCTTTATTGTATATCTGTCTGCTTCAGGCCATGCACTATATATGGACTACAGCTTCATGGTGCCACCAGCAAATAGTATTAAGGGAACACAGTGGGAATTTGGGGGAAGGGGGGTTAATTATTACAAGTGCACCAGCCTAGCTCAGTAACTTAGTATGTGGGACAATATTTTTGGTAGGACGTTAACCATGAGCATATTGATTGTGTTTTTGCATTGCATTATTTACCTAGATCATACCTTCCTGCCCCTACTCCTTGTCCTGGCATTTCCCAACCCCATATAAATCGTATTCCCTGATTTGACCATAATTACTGTGTTTTGCCACTTCTGTGCGTAACGAGTTATTACTGCTATTGAGCTACTGTATTTCTGGGTACTGTGAGAGAGGGTCCGCTAAGGAACAGAGTGGCAGTCTGCTGAGGGGGTATTTACCTACTTGCTATTTAGCTAGTTAAGGGGCTCTCTGGCTGGAGGCACCACCACTTTGAACTGCAAGAACCAGAGTAGCATCTGTATTCCTAGGGCCTGGAAGCCTGAAGACTGTGTCCTGACAGTAGCTCCTGGACTGTGACATGTACCTAGCAGGCAAGAGGTGGCATCATCAAGGACTACCTATCCGGTGTCTGAGTAATCATTGCCACCAATCATGAAGCCTATCTCAGTAGTTTCTAGTAAAAGGAAGAAAGGATGAACTGGTTTAAATATGTTATTGTTTGGAAGAGGCTACTGGTAAACTGATAACCATCAAGATACCCTTATACACCGTAGTATTATGGGTCATACCCACTCACATCAGGCACATCGGTCAGCAAACCAAGTGAAAAGAAAAGTTATAAAGTGGGGTCTCATCTTGGATTTGGATACAGAGTTTGTAACCATGGAAAGTTCAGAATTATAGATGCATCAGAATAACAAATTATTTTGCACCTGAGACAGGAGAGGCAAGGGTTACAACTTGACAAGTGTGTGTGAATGGCCGTGAGACTTGTAGAAGGGACATAAATGCAGGTGGCGAAAGGGCTTTTTGAAAGGAACTGAGAGCATCTGGAGTTATGGCATCAATTTGCTGGACAGTGCATGCATTTTCTGCATATTGACAAGGGTAGCTAAGCATGGAGTGGGCAGACACAAATTGTACAGCTGGATTAAATGGGCAAGTGTCCCTCTTAGAGGAAACAAAAGCAACTGGTTGTTAGCTATACTACCAGGCACACACATGTTTAAGTGAGAAGTCTGGCACAAGAGACCTACATGGGAACTCATGGTCAGGTGTCTAGCCCTGTCGCAAGGGAGCAGAGTAAATGATTGACCACTGAGGACTGCAAGGAGGAGGCAGGTCTATTCCCTGGTGCCCCAAAAGGGAGAAAGTAGCTGCAATGCTTCAATGTGGCTTTTGTATACAAGGGTAACATGCTAGCAGCACTTGAAATCCACTTCAGAACAATGTCTGCCACCAAGTGCAATGGGCTGGTGGCACAGCTATTGTAATGCCATCTGGGATGGGAGCAACAGAGAGAGAGATTGTCCATCATGTGCCGGCTGCCAGGTCTCGACAAGATGCTGTTGGTGTGACATTTGAGGGTCATGAATGGAAAGCATCCCAATGTGTGTGCAATGTAAGTTCAAAATACTGACCTATGATCATGGACCAGTTGGAACTGGACCTGTAGTACCCATGCAATGGATATTGATGGAGGAGCACGAGTTGTAAGCCCACCCAGCCTTAGCAGCATCCTGGAAGTAGTGGAGGAGGAATGAGCTCACTCACTGTCTATGGATGACACCATCCTAATTGATTCCCAACCTGTACCATCCCAGGAGCAAGGCCTCCCTCATTTGAAGGAAGAACAGGAACAAGACAAGGGTAAGACATGAACTGCACCACTGACCAAAGCAGAACCTGCAACACAACCCAGGTTTTCTCCCTATTAAACAAACGGAAGTAGTTATTGCATGGTCTTTGAGGGACATGAGCCTGCCACAGAAACAGGACTGATCTCATACCACATGGCATCTTTCAGTTGGCTCCATGAATGTTACCAAACACTCAGAGACAATCCACCAAAGGTGAGAGTCAGAGACAAGCTACTATCACCAAGTGCAAGAGATAATCCATCACCGCAGGTACTGAGTAACGAGACAGAGGGTTGGACATGGGCTCCAAATTCAACTGAGGGGACATCCCCAGGCTAGTTTTAATCCCAGGGAAAGAGGCCCCTTCCTTGCCCCATGAGTCACTGAAGATTGTGAAGCATCACAATAATTGCTATCTGAATAGTCTGGAACCCATAGCTATGCCATCTAAGTGCAAGGTGGACACCAAGATGTAGCTCAAACCAGAAAGAGAACCAGCAGATCTGATGTCTCTCTGTTATTCAGATCAGAAAGGAGCAGCTTGGGGATACTGTGGAGCCTGAGGTGAGGGGTAGCAAAAAGTGATAGCTCCACATCCTGGCCAGAAAATTGATTTAAAACCTTTTTCTATTTTCCTAACTTTGGAATATTTTATCTTAATAGATTGTGAAAAACCAAGCGATCTGGATGGGAAACCCGAAAAAGGATAGAGCTGCTGCTGATGGTGGAAAAAGCAAGAATGTTCCTGCAACTCAGCCCTCGAGGTCTGATTCTGCCACTGTGGCTGGGCAAGGCTCGGAGGAAACCCTTACTTCACTGGTGCTGAAAATGCAGCAACTTATTTCATCTGATACAGCACATAGCATCAAAATGGATAGTTTTAACTCTAGGGTCGCAGTACTGGAAACTGCAGTGTACTCTCTTAAACAAAACATGTGTAGCCCCTAGGCAGTGCTATTCTAAGGGCTACTACCCCTGCCTGTATGGCAGTACACAGGTTAAGGGGCCTGACTGAGTTCTGTGAACAGGTGCCTCCACCCAGAGAAATGGTATTGGGGTAGCTGGACTGCTCTGGTATAGTCCTCTGGGATGCTATAACCACCCACCAACCCTTGTAGCGGCCTGAGAAATAACATCTTGGTACATTCACAATCAGTAGGCAGTAATAATAATGTGCTCACACCCTTTTCACTTACCACCAGGACTGGATCTGCAGCAACTGCCCTGGAGACCCCCTGGAAAATAAGATCAGCAATGCAGCAATACAGTCTTATCACTGTAACTCAACTAATAATATGCACATTAGCCAGGTTAAACATGAGACAAGATAATCAGATTTATTTAGGGGCAGTGAACAAGGAAGGGGTGTGAATCTAGCAGAATGACTAGCAATCAGATTTAAATCAGGGGTGTTCAGCATGCACCGTAAGTCCCAATTAGACAGTTCAACAACCCTGGGTACCCAGTATGTCATGCAGGCTAATCTGAAGTGTTGCCCGGGGGTGGTCAGTGTTGCAGCTGTTGTTGGGGTCCTTAAGGAAGAAAAACAGTTAAACATGCACACAGCCTAATTATTTGTAATCAAACCCGGATGGCTAAACTCGTCACAAGAACCCAGTGAAAAGAAACAATCAGATGGTACCACACTTATTTTGTTTTTTGTTACAGGGAGCTACCCTGGTTTGTACTTACGCTACCAGAACCTGGTTGTTGGACAGGCAAGATGTAGACCTCATGGTGGTGATCTGGGAAGCAGGGCCGGCACGGCTTACCTCCAGTCGCTATCTGTTCGATGGTGTTGAACAGGGGGCCTAATCCCCAGGCTGGTCTTTTGCTGAGAAAGTCCCTGGAACACGAGTAGTGGCCTAAGCTTCATGGCAGGGCCTCAGGCAGGATGAGCAGTTCTGCAAACGTTTGTAATGTTCTGCTGGTGAAGCCTCCAGCTGGCGTAACGGATTTGTCTGTGGGGAACCAAATCACAACCCATGAAACACATTCAGCACATTTAATTGCTCTAAATGACAGTTTGGATATAGTCTGGTTATGAATGACAGCTTCACGGTGCAAACCTTTCAATCTGAGCACCGTTGTCTCACAAGATGGGCCGATTGCTTCTAGAGCAAATCTTCAGTCCAAATCATATGTTGCAACAACACTTCTTCTTTTCCTCTGCTGCAGTTCCAAAGCTGGAAATCAGAACAGGTCTGACTTCTGCAAAAGGCAGTTCACTTGCAGGAGAATGTGGCAAGGAAGGCCAGCTTAGCCTCTTCCTGCTGATTTCCCTATGCTCCTTCTAGGAATAGCTGCTTGAAAGCTTAAGCTGTTCACTCTTTCACTTCCAACTCCAACTGATCCACTGCTTCAGGCAGTTCTGGGAATTTCCCTGCTAATCCAAAAGGTTCTGTTGGCTGAGGGAACTGTCAATCAAAATAAGAGTTCCCCCTCCAGGTCCATTTGGGCGCCAGCACCTAAAACTACAGAATTCCTTCCCAAAAGACCTAGTCTCCATTTTAGGTCCCCAGTGGTTCGATTAGTCCAAATACTGGAAGTCCAAAATCTAACATGGTGGCTCCCATCCAAATGTTTGAGCTGCAATAAAAGTAGGTTAGACAAACTTCTCTATCTTTACTATTACAGTGAATAAACAGTAAATAATCACAGTTCCTATTAGAGCTCCCTCTGCACAAATAGTGACTGCAGAATGGAGCAAATAATATACTGTCTGGCTGGTCACAAGCCTTAAATCACCTGGACTCAGCCCAGACTAACTTTCTTAACACAGATTAGCTATGCTCTTAAAGAGACAGGCATGGAGGCTCAGTAGGGCACTCTCACACACAAAAATAGAACTACTGAAGACAGGACACCAGTCAGACAGTGGGCATTAGGGAGCCCAGGAAGACATTATAGTAAACCCCAATTTGTGTGTGTGGGGGGGGGGGGTTACACATACAAGAAGTGCAGCTTCAATTCATGGCCTCTTCTGCCACCACAGCTCTTGTAATTAAAGAAAATGTGCACTTTTGAGCATAGTTGGAAATGCCCAAGAATCAAGCGTGTTCCTCACAAATTAGGATTTTGGACTCCCGGAAGAGATTGAGGAGGATCATCCCCTTATGTGTCATAAAGAATGGTTAGCCAACAAACCAGAAGGGCAGTCCTTTGATTTTAGCCTATGAAAAGCATACAGAATCACCCCACTTGGCCAATGAAAGGACACTTCTACACCTCGTACTCTGCTGTTAATCACGGATGGTGTCAGTACTCGGGATAGGATTCTGTACCTTGCACAACATCAGGGGGCCCTTATGCAGGTTGACAAAAATATTTATTTGTTCCCTGATCTCAGCTATGCCACAAGACAACATCACAAGAAGTTTGACGGGGTCAGGAAACAGCTCCATGAGTTTTCAGTAATCCACTCTATGATTTATCCATCAAGGTTCTGGATTGTTCATGACGGCATGGTTTGGGCATTTTCATAGCCTCAAGAAGCAGGCAAGGTCACTCAGACTTTTTCAGACTGCCATCCTAGAGGTACCCTGACTTACGTGGGGGTGAAATACTGTTTCTTTAACCCTACCTATGTTGGATAGTTGCCTCATGAACAGTTGGACCTGATTTCCAGTATTTGGGTTAGTATCTTTTGGTGTTACAGACATTAACACACAAGACTTTCCTGCTGGATTAATACAATAATACTGACTTCTCTCTATTGTTTTTCCATCTCTTTGGATGTTATTGTTGAATGTTGTTTGCAATGTATTAGTTATTCAACATGTCTGCTGTTCACCTAATGGAATAGTTATGTTGCATTAGTAATAAGTGGGCTGCTTATGCCTCTTTTGGCTTCTGGTAATAGTTACCGACTTTTTAATTTTCTTTCCATACTAAGCAGTGGTTTCTTTTATGGATTAGTTCTTGCTTGTAGCCTATGCTCCATTTGTTCGATACTCTGCCTAGGAGGTGGGGGGGGGGGCAGGTTACGTTTTTGATTGTGGTGGGTTATACTTTTTAATTCTGCTGCCATATCGACTGAGGTTATTGTTCCTTAAGCTATATAATACAGCAACACTAAGCTCTCTGGTAGGGTGCGTAAAGTCAGGAATGTCTTACTGTTATAAAGAACTTTCGAAATTAGTCGTACTGCGCTTGGACTCTTTTGAACAGCACTACTGTAGGAATCTGTCTTTCATTTTTGTGGTACTCCCTCCAATATGGTATTGCAAAATACTGGATACATTTTATTTCCTCTGATTAAGGGGTTTCAGCTCTGTGCCTCATATGCCTGTATGGTTGTTCAGTATATGGGTTCATATTAAGTAAATGTAACATTTGAAAATACAAAAATAAAGTTTAAAAAAAAAGAGCAGCTTGTATCTCTGGCAGGTAGAGGTATCAATTTCCCCTACCAGGTCAAAATGTATGCTTAATAGTGTATGACAAAACCCCGTTACTGTAACAGCGCAGTACAACTGAGCGAGAGGGTGGAATACCGCAAACAGGTCGGTGCATGGTACTGCACCCTCTCATTGTCCCAGGCACGGCATAAGACCTCTGCTGGGACAGGGTTCCATTAAGCAGCTGCTGTAGCTTGATGCAAAGAGCCACTAGCAGCAAGGAAATGATGCCATGTGTTTGGGACTGGGTTTGATTCCTGGTCCCAGATGCATGGACATTTTCTTTTTTTTTCACACTTTGTGCAATATTTGTATTAACCCCCCCACCTGGAGTTAGTTATATTAGTTGGGGGGGGGTTCAGGGGCGCAGCCCCCCCATAACAGGTGGTGGGGGGGCATAGGCTCCAGGGACACTGGTTTACCGGGATTTAGAAAGGACAAATTCTGTTTTGCACATTGTAAAAACTGATATTGTCACCAGTATCTGCTAAGACAAAATCTGTTATTACAGGTGTTTGGTTTTGTGCACTCCGTTAACATGCATTTTAGCAGTTTTTACCGCCACTATTGTACATCCATCCATCCTCGTACCAATTAAAAGTTGTTTTAGGTACAAGATGTGAAGGCAGTAGCAGCACTATGGCTCCCATCCCCAAGGTGTGATAGAAGCAGCACTATGGCCCCCATCCCCAAGGTGTGATAGAAGCAGCACTATGGCCCCCATCCCCAAGGTGTGATAGAAGCAGCACTATGGTCCCATCCCCAAGGTGTGATAGAAGCAGCACTATGGCCCCCATCCCCAAGGTGTGATAGAAGCAGCACTATGGCCCCCATCCCTCAGATGTGACAGCAGTAGCAACAGAAAGCGGCCCCTAACCCCCAGCTGTGAAGGCAGCAGCATCAGCACTATAGCCCCCTCCCTCAGGTGTGACGTAAGTAGTGACACTGCGGCCCCCATTGCTCAGATGTGACAGCAGCAGTACTATGTTCTCCAGCCCTCCGTTCCCCACCCCTCAGGAGTGATGCAGACAGTACAGCACTGGAGCCCCCACCTCTCAGGTGTGATGGCAGGTGGTGCAGCACTGAAGACCCACCCCTCAGGTGTGATGGCAGCAGCTGCATCACTGCAGCCCCCACCCCTCAGGTGTGATGGCAGCAGCTCCATCACTGCAGCCCCCCACCCCTCAGGTGCGATGGCAGGCGGTGCAGCACTGAAGCCCCCACCCCTCAGGAGTGATGGCAGGCAGTACAGCACTGAAGCCCCAACCCCTCAGGTGTGATGGAAGGTGGTACAGCACTGAAGCCCCCACCCCCTCAGGTGTGATGGCAGGTGGTACAGCTCTGAAGCCCCCACTCCCTCAGGTGTGATGGCAGGTGGTACAGCACTGAAGCCCCCACTCCCCCCCCCTCAGGTGTGATGACAGGTGGTACAGCACGGAAGCCCCCACCCCTCAGGTGTGATGGCAGGTGGTACAGCACAGAAGCCCCAACCCCCTCAGGTGTGATGGCAGGTGGTACAGCACTGAAGTCCCCACCCCTCAGGTGTGACGGCAGATGGTGCAGCACTGAAGCCCCCACCCCTCAGGTGCGACAGCAAGTGTTGCAGTACTGAAGCCCCCACCCTCTCAGGTGTGATGGCAGGTGGTACAGCACTGAAGCCCCAACCCCTCAGGTGTGATGGCAGGTGGTGCAGCACTGAAGCCCCACCCCTCAGGTGTGATGGCAGGTGGTGAGCACTGAAGCCCCCACCCTCAGGTGTGATGGCAGGTGGTACAGCACTGAAGCCCCCACCCCCTCAGGTGTGATGGCAGGTGGTACAGCACTGAAGCACCCACCCCTCAGGTGTGATGGCAGGTAGTACAGCACTGAAGCACCCACCCCTCAGGTGTGACGGCAGATGGCGCAGCACTGAAGCCCCCACCCCTCAGGTGTGACAGCAAGTGTTGCAGCACCGAAGCCCCAACCCCCCCTCAGGTGTGATGGCAGGTGGTACAGCACTGAAGCCCCCACCTCAGGTGTGATGGCAGGTGGTGCAGCACTGAAGCCCCCACCCCTCAGGTGTGATGGCAGGTGGTGCAGCACTGAAGTCCCCACCCATCAGGTGTGATGGCAGGTGGTACAGCACTGAAGCACCCACCCCTCAGGAGTGACGGCAGATGGTGCAGCACTGGAGCCCCCACCCCTCAGATGTGACAGCAAGTGTTGCAGCACTGAAGCCCCCACCCCCCCCTCAGATGTGATGGCAGGTGGTACAGCATTGAAGTCCCCACCCCTCAGGTGTGACGGCAGGTGGTACAGCACTGAAGCACCCACCCCTCGGGTGTGATGGCAGGTAGTACAGCACTGAAGCCCCCACCCCTCAGGTGTAACGGCAGACGGTGCAGCACTGAAGCCCCCACCCCTCAGGTGTGACAGCAAGTGTTGCAGCACTGAAGCTCCCACCACTCGGGTGTGACGGCTGCAGCGGAATCACAACAGTACTCACCCAGTGCCATGTACCAAAGCTTGTCTGTCAGGGCTCAGATGTGAATTAAGCCGAACCACCAGATTCCAAGGTGTACTCCATTGGTTCAGTATCTATCTAACATTTAGCTGCCTGAATTGGTTTATGTGTAAACAAAGTGCATCCAATTAAAAAGTGACTAATGAGGATGCTAATGAAGAGATACACAATCTCTCCCAAGTAATTAACCAATCTGGAACTGTACCCACAGTAAACTGGGCACTTTCTGACTTAGTCTTCATGAAAATGGAGCCTCTTAGTTTTCATGTCGAAGCTCAAACTCATGAAAGGAGTTCTACCAGCAGAGGTGAAGCCACGCCACTGTACAGATCAAGGCTTCATCTCTCCTATCCCCCGCCTGCAGTCCACATAAAGAAATTAATCTTTGTGCCTGATCACTAGTACAAACTGGTACATCCTCTGATGCGCCCGGCATTTTAATTATGGCGCCATTGAACATGACGCGCTCTTGCTCATAACACTGCAAGCTGATGATGCTGCCTTGCCCCTTCCTCAATAGGCAGGGCAATAGTGCCCTAGGCACACCCATGAGATTTATAAAAGGGCACTGGAAATATAAACTTCAATCTCCATGCATAAGGGCACTATTGAGGCAGGGTAGTGTTAACAGTTCATGAGCGAGAGTGTGGGATGTTCACAAGTGCCAAAATTAAAATGCCGGGTGCACCGGAGAATTTACCAGTTTGAGTGATCAGGTACAAAGATTATTTATTTAATATAGTGCCTGCAGGGGAGACAAGCGAGGTAAAGCCCTGACCTGTACAGTGGTCGGGGCTTCACCTTTGTTGGTAGTTCTCTTTTAAGAACTCATCATCTCCATAGTTCCCAACTCCATCCAAGCAAACACAGACAGCTCTGGCACCAAGTCGTTCCCACCACACCACCTAAGAGAACAGACACTAGAGGAAGTTTGTTGGAATGACACCTCCAGATATCCACACACAGCCACGCAGGACCCACCCTGCAAGACAAGTATTTGGATGGTGTTTTTTATTAGCATCACCGATGACAATGGGTGGTGGGCCTGGTTGTGGTAGCTCTGGTTGTCACGAATGCTTCCCCCCACCAACTACTTCAAAATTTTCTCATCTGACAGTTTTGAAGGGCACAGATGAAACATGGTTGATTCAGTTTGATGTGGTTTAATAAAGTTTTTGTCAGCGTGTGTGTCTCTATTCTTCTATACACATACACAGACAGACACACCCACACCATTCACAAATGAACTTTTTTTTTAAATCACCCATATTTACATTCAGGATAGAGACGGTGAAGCAGGTCCAGGCAGTACAACACAGTAAATGAAATAATGCATTTTATAGTTAAAGACACATGCCCAGAAACCACCCCAAGACCTCCAAACAATGAACCTTCCCCTGCCCTGGGACTGCCTGGGTCACAGACCAGGGTACTAAAATAAAGACAGGCCACAAAACAACTTGTTGAACCACATAGTAATGTGAAACTACATAAACATACACAGTTTTTATACTGTAGGGTCTCATAGAACAGACCCTAATTTTGACACAGAAACTTATCTTCAGTGTTCAGCAGTCCCTTTTACAAGGGGGGGTAAGCATAGCACAGATCCGGTGGACTGGCGTAATCCCATGGACCAGCACGGCCCCTCTCTCTCCACTCCAACGGACCTGCATGGCCACTCTCCTCACCCCCAATGGACCTGCATGGCCCCACTTCTCACTCCCAAGGACTAACACTGCCCCTCTCCCCACTCAGACCCACCAGCATGGCCCCTCTCCCTACCCATACCCACCAGCACTGCCCCTCTCCCCACCAAGATGAACCAGCATGGCCCCTCTCCTCTCTCCCACAGACCAGCACAGCCCCTCTCCCCACCCAGATGAACCAGCATGGCCCCTCTCCCCATCCAGATAGATACATAGACAGTGTCGGCAGATAAGGGCCTATGGCCCACCCAGTCTGCCCATTTAAATCTGTAAGTTCAGTTTATGTTTTCCAAGAAGTCTGTTGCCCCTTACCCCTGACCTCCAGAATTCCTTTATGTCTATCCCATGCATTCTTAAATCCCGTGATTGTTTCAGCCCCCACCACTACCTCTGGCAGGGTGTTCCACTTGTCCACCACCCGTTCTGTGAAGAAATTCTTCCTCACGCTTTCTCTGAATTGTCCTCCCTCCAACTTCATCCCATGCCCTCTAGTCCTGGAACATCTTTTTCACTTAAAATAGTGCATTCCTGCACCCTGTTCCTCCCTGTAAGATACTTGCATGTCTCTATCATATCCCCTCTCTCCCTCCTCTCCTCCAGGGAGTACATGTTCAGAGCCTTCAACCTGTCCTCATAGGACTTGTCATGCAATCCATGCACCATCTTTGTTGCCCTCCTCTGAACCTTCTCTACCCTGTCTATGTCCTTATGTAGGTAAGGGCTCCAGAACTGCACAGTGTACTCCAGGTGCGGCCTCACTAGTGTCTTGTATAGCAGAATTATGACCTCCCCTTTCCTGCTGGTGATGCCCCTGCCTATGCATCCCAGCATCCTATTTGCTTTACCTGCTGCCTTGTCACACTGTTTCCCTGCCTTGAGGTCATCAGAGATGATAACCCCAAGATCCCTTTCCTGCTTGGTGCATGCTATATCCTCACCCCAACTGATATATTGTGCCAGGGTTTTGTGCCCCTATATGCATTATCTTGCACTTCCTTGCATTGAATTTCAACTGCCAAACCCTGACCATTCTTCAAGTTTCTGCAGGTCCCTTCTCATTCTGTCTACACCCTCTGGTGTGTCTACTCTGTTACAGAGCTTTATGTCATCAGCGAACAGTGAAATTCTGCCTTCTAGGTCCTGCGCAATGTCACTGATGAAGATATTGAATAGTACCGGTCCCAGCACTGATCCCTGTGGTACCCCACTGGTCACTCTTCCCTCTGTGGAGTGACAGCCATTTACCACCACCCTCTGTGTCCTGCTGCCCAGCCAGTTACCTACCCACCACACTACTGTCCTGCCCACACCCATATTCCCCAGTTTGTGCAATAGTCTTCTATGTGGCACAGTGTCAAAGGCCATGCTGAAGTCCAGATAGGCCATGTCCACTGCTCTCCCCTGATCCCAGATGAACCAGCATGGCCCCTCTCCCCATCCAGATGAACCAGCATGGCCCCTCTCCCCATCCAGATGAACCAGCATGGCCCCTCTCCTCATCCAGATGAACCAGCATGCCCCCCCCCTTCACTCCCAAGAACCAGCATGGTTTGTCTCCCCATCCAGGCTCACCAATATGGCCTATCTCCCCAACCAGACTCACCAGCATGGCCCCTCTCCCCACCCAGACTCACCAGCACTGCCCATCTCCCCACCCAGATGAACCAGCACAGCCCCTCTCCCCACCCAAACCCACCAGGACGGCCCCTCTACCCACCTCGACGGACTTGCAGGGCCACTCTTCCCAACCTGATGGACCTGCACAGTCCCTCTCCCCATCCCCACAGGCCAGCACGGTCCCCCTCCCCACCTAGACCCTCCAGGATGGACCCTCTTCCCATTCAGATGAACCAGCATGGCCCCTCTCCTCACTCTCACAGATCAGCATGGCCCCTCTCCTCACTCTCACAGACCAGCATGGCCAATCTCCCCACCCGGATGGACCTGCATGGCCACTCTCCCAACCTTGATGGACCTGTGCAGCTCCTCTCCCCATCCAGATGAACCAGCAAGACCCCTCTCCCAACTCCGACAGACCTGCTTGGCCACTGTGCTCACCCTGGCGGACCTACTCGGCCCCTATCCCTATCCAGTGGAACCAGAATGGCCCCTCTCCTCACTCCCATGGACCAGCATGGCCCCTTTCCCTACCCCGATGGACCTGCATGGCCACTCTTCCCACGTCGATGGACCTGCACATCCCCTCTCCACTTCCTGCATCCGCACCCCCACAACCAGTATCTCCACCCACTGCCAGTATCCCCACCTGTCCCCACCACAACCAGTGTAGCTACAACAAGACAGACAATGTTCCTATCTCACCAACATGGCTAGTGTCCCCACACCAGCACTGCCAGTATCCCCACCCTGCACCCTGACCAGTGTCCCCACCCCACTGCCAGTATCCACATCCTACCCCACCATAACCAGTGTCCCCACCCCATCAACCAGTGTCCACTCCCCACCAACACAACCTGCCTCTACACTACTCCCCAAATAAACAAAGCCCCCTGCCCATGAGGCACACACACACAAAAAAAGTTTATTTCAGGAAGAGGAGCTGGAGGAGTGGAGAGGGACTCCCCCCCACTGGACTGGCATACCCTCCCCACGGGATCAGCAATGCAAACAGTTTTGTTTCTCAGCAGGGTGCATGGAAAGGAATCCCTGCAGGAGAGAGAGAGAACTGAGTTGTACAGATGGGCACACATACATTTGGAGCAGAATGGGTTGGTCTTTTCAGCTACCAGCAGATGAAACAAAACTCAGAGTTGAGCAGAACAGAACCAAATGGCTTCGCATCCCCCACCCCCGCACTTCGGGAATGGGAGAGATAGAGGCTGGTCTGGCATTTGGATTTGGTTCACTTGCCCACACTCTCCCCCCCAACCTATGACCAACTAGCACCATCACCACCACAACAAGCTTTGGCACTGAAAAAGTCACTGTGGCACATATTAGAAAATATTTTTTTTCAATTAATGCACATACATTTTGACTGTATTCAGTCATGGTCTCTCGTTCTCGGTATCCACACCAACCCAAGCATGTTCAGTATACGGGCACAGAAATAAATAATATTTTGAACAGTAACAGCACTTAGGGACTTAATGGGGAACTGGAGGAGCAGAATTTGCATTTTTAGCAGAGAGATCGACCGAGAGCAGAGAGATTGAGCATTTGCAGGCCCCACCTTACCTGCCTAACAAGAAGCAAGGATAGCAGTGTGTTTTTTATACAAGCACATTCTTATTTGGAAGGCATCCCACTGTCCTTGCGAGCAGCAACGTGTACAAAGCAGGAAAGTTTTGGCAGCAATACAGGAGTCTACACTGAGGAAGCAAAGGGTAAGGCAAAGGAGAAAGCACACTTGCCTCCCAGTAATTTATAGCACTGTGCTCACAGAGACAATGAGAACAAACACCATTTCCATTTTTGTCACCATTTTCTGCTAGCCAATGAGATTTCCGCTTTCCCGTCCATGTCACCCCATATGCGGTAAACCAGTGTCCCTGTGCATAGTCGCTGCTGCAAAAAGACTTATGCCCTGTGGTATATATTGTGCTGTTTTGCAGCAGTATATGCATGCGGTATAATGTCTTGTGCATATCCTCAATTTCCATATTACTCCAAATGACTCTGGAAGACTTTAGGAGCCCACAATTCTGAGTGGCTCTGAGAGGACAAACTGACAGATAATTAGTTCCCATCAGAGGCTCAGCATGAAGTTAAGATAAAGAACATTTTGGAACCCAAGGAAATTGGGCACGGTATTCACATGCATTGTGCCACATACATTATTGCAACCACAACAATCTCTTGCAGGTAGCTTGAGACCTAGAACAGTTGTGAGATGACTGTGATGCATCATTCCTCACCACTGTCAGGACCTGGACTTCCACTAGCCCTAAAATACTCTTTGGAACAGTGACAAGTGATACCTTGATTAATGAGGGGGACTACAATGATTGTGTCAGGAAGTGGAGGCAGCTCACATGTGGAGGGCTTCCCAGAACCACAAACTCTCTGCCATTATTAAGGTTCTTTAAATTTTATAACTGGAGTTAACCGACTAAAATAAACTTTTTAAAGATTCTGGAAGTTATTGATGGATGGAGAGCAACTTTTGATTTCCATACATGACCAAAAGGAATGGAGACAAGATGCATACCATGGAATGGCAGCCCATGTAGAAATCAGGACATGCAGCAGCAGAGAAATCATCCAGCATAAAAATCTGTATTCTGATGCAAAAGGGAGAGAGAGAGAGAGACAGAGAGAGGGAGAGATATTGAGGGAGACTGTTGCTAAATCTGCCAGACCTAAGGGTGTTACAGAGCTGAATACTGCTTTCCATGTCAGCTAAAACATAAAAGAGAGACAACAGCAACTATAGCCAAACTAAAGAGGGAGAAACAAAAAACACAGAGGGTCATCCATTTACATCTAAAATGAAGGGGAAAATATTAAAAAAGAACAAACCAGAAGACTCAAACAAGCATTTGTCAATGCCGAATGTTTGCTTGCTGGTAGTAGCATTGGAAATGCAGGAGTTAGACAAATGCAGACTAGGAATGGCAGTGAAGTATTGAACTTCACGTGAACCCCACCTCCATCCTGTAGAGATGGACAAGATTTGGGGTAAGTTTTTGGGTCATCGCCCATGGCAGTCAAGCCATGTCACCTCACCCTGTTCTGCAGACACTGACACATGTTGAGGTGTGCCTTAGGGTGTTTGGCTTTACAGTCACCCCATTCCATAAGGACATACGGTGAAATGAGTGCAGCATAGGAGAATGGGGTGAAGTCTTGGGCCGAAGAGTCCAAGGTATACCTCGATGCCTGTCAGTGGCTGGGTGGTGGGGGTGGGATGGCATGAGCAGTACAGTTGGCAATTCAAAGGCACACCCCTATACCTGTCTGTCTGTACAGGGTAGGACATTATGGTTAGAAACCCTAATGCCTCAGGTGTTTGTTGGCATTTAGAGTACACATTTTCAACATAGCCTTTTTGTGACCCCACCTCATGAAAGCATTTGGGACCTCTTCTCATGAAGAGTGGCAGTGTGATTTTGTCAATGTGTCCTGAAAACTGTTCCAATAGCGACAGTGCCATTCTGCGCCACATTTACGAAAACACAGATTGAGCAGGATGTGAAGAATGACAGCTGTACCATCCATAGGGAGGTGTGAAGAGATGGTAATGTTGAAAATCTGTAGTGGTAATATTAAAAATGCTTGCACTTCTGAGTATATGTGGAAACTGCGCAATGCATGCGCGTAACACAGTCATTACGTTCGCTTGCGTGCATGCTCAAGGAACGTCTTGGGAGAATGGGACACTTTGGAGGTGTGCCTCTCCTGAGCAATCCCCTGCTCCCTTGAGCAGGCGTGGCGGTCCTGCACCAATCCGGCACGGTGCTGTGTATGACAGCGTGGTCTTCTCTTCAAAGAAAATCACCGCTGTCTGCTTGCTGCATCCGCCCCAAATCTTTGCTGCCCGCGCTGGGGCCACCCCGGCGTGGCAAACATCCCTGCGTCATCTGCCAGCGGGGTGCCCAATCCCCGTCGGCTCCCACAGCCCCAGCCATCCTTCTGCCACGCTGAGGAGATCACTCCAGTGTGGCAAGCGTCCTAGTTCAGTCAATTAAAAAAAAAAAAAAAAAACAACCTAAAGTAAGCGGTCCAACGCGGTCTCCCGCCCCCACAACCTGCACCCAGCCACTCGCACCCTACCTCCCACAGCCTCCTCACCCCATACTTACCTCTGGAGCTTGGCGCGGCGATCATCGCTGGACCGGAACACGTCTGCACTCTTCAAAGCCGACCCATGAACTGAGGAAATGCTGGTAAGCTGTGTAATGGGCTAGATAGGGGTTTTTCAACTTTATTGCATATCTCAGGCATTTTTTGGAATTTTTGCACCAAATTTTCAACATGGGGTTTTTGGGACCTCTTCTCATGAATGATGTCACTGTGATGGTGTTATTCTGGCCCGAAGGGTGATTTCCCAGTCACTGCGAAGTCACTGTGCGAAATCATCCTTTGGGCCCAAATAACACCATGACAGTGATATTATTCATGAGAAGGGGTCCCAAAAACTCCAAGTTGAAAATGGCAAAAATTCCAAAATGACTGTTTTATGAGCGCATGCTAAGTAGTTCTATGCAGGCTCGTAGTTCGCGAATTTTCAATATTTTACTCCAGATTTTCAACACTTCCATTTTACCACACCTTCTTATGTGTAGTATAGCTGTCATTTTTCATATCACCCAAAATGTGTTTCCGCCCATATAGCGCACAATGGCGCGGTCGATTGTCTGAAATCAATGTACAGGACAAATTAAGAAAATCACAATGACACTGTTCATGAGCAGAGGTCTTAAAATGGCTATGTTGAAAATTTGTTGAAAAAATTCTAAAATGACTGTTTCTGGCGTGCATTCGCGGGTTCTCTGTGCACAAATGAGTTCGCTAATTTTCAATATTTGCACTCCAATGAGTTCCAAATACCTAAACAGCACATAGAAGCAAGCAACATTTGGCATTGACAAATGCTTGTACTTCTTTGTCACTGATTTTTTTAAGCCATGTCCAAGTGCCAAATACCACTGCAAATACCTGCAAGCGAACGTTCGGCATTGACAAATGCTTGTTGTATGGACTGTCATCATCAGATTTTCAACATAGGCATTTTACGACCTGTGCTCATTAACAGTGTAACTGTGATTTTGTTAATGTGTCCCAAACGCTGATTTCTCACAGCAACCATGGTATTCTGCGCCGGAACTGCAAAAACACATTTCGACCAAGATGTGAAAAATGACAGCTGTACTGTTCATAAGGAGGTGCGGAAAATGGCAATTTTGAAAATCTGGAGTGAAAATATTACAAATGTGCAAAGTTATGAGCATGCATGAAAACTGCAGAAAGCACACTCATAACACAGTAATTGTATGGACTGTCATCACCAAATTTTCAACATAGGCATTTTAGGACCTCTGCTAATGAACAGTGTCACTGTGATTTTTCTAATGTGTCCCAAACAATGATTTCCCACAGCGACAGCGCTATTCTGCACCGGAAGTGCGAAAACATGTTTTGGTCAGGATGTGAAAAATTACAGTTCTACTGTTCATAAGGAGGTGCAGCAAATTGGCAATGTTGGAAATAAGGAATGAAAATATTGCAAATGTGCGAAGTAACGAGCGTGCGTGGATAGTGGGTAATGCATGCTCGTAATACACTTATTTTATGGACTTCTGTCACCAAATTTTGAACATAGGCATTTTAGGACCTCTGCTAATGAACAATGTCACAGTGGTTTTCCTAATGTGTCCCGAACACGGATTTCCCACAGCAACAGCGCTATTCTGCACCGGAAGTGCGAAACCACATTTCTGTCAGGATGTGAAAAGTGACAGCTGTATTGTTCATAAGAAGGTGTGGAAAAATGGCACTGTTGAAAATCTGGAGTAAAAATATTGCAAATGTGTGAAGTAACGAGCATGCGTGGAGACTGCACAACGCACGCTCGTAATACAGTCATGTTATGGACTTTTGTCGCCAAATTTTCAACATAGGCATTTTAGGACCTCTGCTAATGAATAGTGTCACTGTGATTTTCCTAATGTGTCCCAAACATGGATTTCCCACAGTGATCACGCTATTCCACACTGGAAGTGCAAAAACACATTTCGACTGGGATGTAAAAAATGACAGTTATACTGTTCATAAGGAGGTGCAGACAAATGGCAATGTTGACAATCTGGAGTGAAAATATTGCAAATGTGTGAAGTTATGAGCGTGCATGGAAACTGCGCAACACACACTCTTAACACAGTCATTTTATGGATGTTTCTCACCAAATTTTCAATATAGGTATTTTAGGACCTCTGCTAATGAACAGCGTCACTGTGATTTTCGTAATGTGTCCCAAATATGGATTTCCCACAGCGACCGCGCTATTCTGAGCCCGAACTGTGAAAACACATTTTGGCCACAATGTGAAAAATGACAGCTGCACTGTTCATAAGGAGGTTCATAAAAATGGCAATGTTGAAAATCTGGACTGAAAATATTGCAAATTTGCGATGTTATGAGCGTGTAGCAACTGCACAACACACGCTTGTAAAGCAGTCATTTTTTTGGATTTTTCCCACCAAATTTGCAACATAGACTTTTTGAGAGCTCACCTCATGAACACTGGCACTGTCATTTTGTTAATTGGTCCCGAAAGGTGATTCTGTGCAGTGACTGCAAAATCACCTTTCAGGACCGAATAACGCCATGACAGTACCAGAATTCATGAGGAGGGGTCCTAACAACCTCATGTTGAAAATCTGGTGCCAAAATTGGAAAAAATGCCTGAGATATGCATTAAAGTTGAAAAAATCCTATCTATGCCATTATACAGCTTGCTGGCATTTCCTCAGTTCGCATCGGCTTTGAAGAGTGCAGATATGGTCCCAGTCCACCGAAGATTATGGTACCAGACTCTGCAGGTAAGTATGGGAGTAGGTGTGGGAAGACAGGGTGTGCAGAGGGTAGGTGTGGGTTGGGGAGGGGCCGCGGACTCGCTGAGGACAGTTTTTATTTTAAGGGAAAAAACAAAACAAAATCGCGGGACAGTTTTCTGTTTTACAGGGACATTTAACAGGACATTTGGCATGCTGGGTGGGCTCCCAGCGTGCCACCCCTACTGTTTTATTTGGGGGTGAGCTGTGATGATGGATTGGGCACCCCAGTCCAGCATGAGAAGTGCAATAGCCAAGGGGACTGGACACCCCTCAGCACAAACATTTATTTTCTGTGTGTGTGTGTGTGTTTGCATATGTGTGTGTGTATGGGGGGGCACTATGCCGATGGGGAGTGGGGTCCCCCGTCGGCAAACAAAACTTGGATGACGACTGAAGCCGGCAGGGATTGGGGCCCATTTGGCAAACAAAGACTGTTTTGGGGGGGGCACATGCTACTGAGAGGGACTGGGCACCCCCTCAGCATGAGGGCTGCATAATACTGTTTGTGAATGTGGCGTCAAGCTGCCTGCCATGTTCACAAACAGTATTAGGCTACCTAACTTTCCGCCCTGCAATGACGGGTCACTCCCTCATTGCAGAAGAATGACTGACGCTGCAATGACAAGGTGGCCCCTGATTGCTGTGGCAAAAACATTTGTATTTGGTGCACTTTTGGAGACCAGTGTCATTGGCACCCTGTGCCTCCATTGGTCCACCAGTGCCAAGCCCCCAAATGCCGTGCCTCCCTTGGCTGTAACAGTGTCGCGCCTCCACAACCCGCTTCTTTCCTAAGCTGTCACATAATGTTTCTTGAGCATGCACACAAGCAAACATAAAAATGAATTGCATACTTAAGTTTTTTAAAGTGAGACAACTACTGGCAAACACTGAGGAGATGGTTGATTTAGCTAAGTTATCTCCACCATTGTTGAACTTGGAGGCTAATGAAACAGCAGATGGAGCCAAATTCACTGCAAAGCAATGCAAAGAACAAAGTAAGACAAGCATTTGTCAATGTGTGTCATGAGAATACTGAAAAACATAATACCTAGACTCAATTTAGCTTATATTTCACACTTATTTGTTTATTACTAAGGTGATTTGCATGGAATCAAGATCCCTGTCTGGCCTGCTCTTCTTGCTTGTGTACTTTTGCAATCACAGTTCTGTTTATCACATCTTAATCTGTTGCTGTGGAGATAATTATGATGTCATAAACAAGGAATTATTATGTCACATACAGACGAGAAGCCAAAGCTGATAAAGTACAATGGACAGTAGTCTTGTTTTTGTGCCACTTCCCTCAGTAATAGAGAAAAAGGGGAAAGAGCTGCAAAAATATAGTTCTAGCTGAATAGTCCAGAGAATAAAAGCACAGAACTGAAAAACAAGTGGGTTGCAGGTTCACCCTTCTCAGAACCACAAACAGTATTATCTAAGGAAGTCTGAACTACAGTAAACTTGTAGCTGGGCCAGTGGCATGGAGGGCTAAGGTGCTGAACGCCTCACCACCCACCACACCAGTCACCTGGGTTCGAGAATGAAGCAAGGTTGCATGGGGGCTGGCTGGGGGAAGTTGGATTTTGTGTCCATCAACAAATCGCCTTCTTCGGGTTGGGGGTGAGGGGAACACTGAGTATTGCTGCTTGGCTACCACCTAGTGGAGGGTAAATAGCATAGCAGTAGTCACCAGAGCAGGCAGGCGTTGAAAGATTGCACTGTCTTCACAGTCCACATGTGTGCCATTGCACACCACCAGCTCTGACTCGGGGAGTAATGGGTGGAGAAGGACTCCTGTCTGTAGGATAATGCTGTGACCCTGAAGGTACTGCAACACCATCATCCTTGGTGCCCACTCACAGAATGAGGTAAGAAGTAGACGGGGTAAGTCCTGATGGTGGGGTAAAGGGTCTGGGATTCGACAGCAGAAAGGGGCCAATGGGGTACGACAGGAAGATAAAGTCCATATAAAAAAAAAAGTAGTACAAAAATATATGAATTATAAACTGAATTGTGTCTAACTCTCACATTTTTCAAAGTTAACTAACTGGTATCAGGGGCTTGTTAAAGGGAACATAAACAGTATGTAATCTAAATCATATATTACTTGTATTTTCTGTTCATTATTGACATGGTGTTAACATATTTGAAGCTATTATGTTTGCATTCTGCATGCTGTTCCCAACTCTGTTTAGTGCTTTCAAATGGGTGCTTCCTGAGTGTAACTTGGGGGAAACGAATACACACACACACACACACACACACACACACACACACACACACAGTGCGAATTGATACTTGTCTTCAAAGCCTCATGATGTCTGCTACCTGGCTAATGGACAGAAATCCAATGTGACTGGTGGGGCTGTATTCTTTGAAATACAAGACATTTACAGCCATCAGCCAGCTGGACACTGTCATCATCAGCCTTCTCAGCATTGGCTTTTGAGAGACAAGCCTCCTGCTTTCTACATCCATTGATTTGTGTAGTACACAATTACACAGTCCCTACACTACAGTAACAATATGCTTGCTTTGCTCTTGCATGCAAGCAAACATAAAAAAAATGACTATACAAGAAGGAACTGAGCTCTTCAAACTAAATGAAAATTTGGAGAAGGAGAAAGTTACTGGCACTGGTCCTGTAAAGGGAAGCAATCTCTGTTAACACAAGAGCAAAGGACACATTCCAAAAAGAAGGCAGAGCCTCCAGAGAAGGTACAGCCACACAAAAATGAGGTGCCATTAAGAAATCTGAATTCATGGGGAGTTCACGTGATGCAGCTTGCCTAGAGGACGCTTCCTCCAGAGCTCCAATCCTCCCTATGATAAAACTACCTTTAAAATCCTTTTTTCTCAGTAACTGAGCCCAATTAACACCCCCTGACTCCTCCTTACCAGTAAATCTTCACAACTGACGATTTCTGTGCAGCATGGAGATAGAAATGAAGAAGTCAGGGCCACGGCACACTCCTCCAATAACACCAGAGAAGGCCCCGAAGAAGCAGAGGGCTCACGGCACCTCAACTGTTGCCGCACACCCCACTGCCAAAGTAGAGCAGGAGCCACTCACACTCACCGATTTCCTTGTAGAATTTTGTCTGTTCCAGGACAAGCTTCGTGGTATGGCTACAGAGATCAAATCCTTGTCTGTAGCCATGGAAGACATGGCGAGGAGAGTGACAGACAACGAGGCCAGGGTGGTCTCATTGGAAAAGCGGGCGGATAAAACTGAGTCGGAGGTGGTCAGACTGCGCCAGAAGCTCACTAAAATGGAGCAGAAGATGGAAGATCTAGAGGGGTGCAGTCGACGGAACAATGCTGCCATCATCGGGCTTCCAGAGCTGGAAGAGGGACCTGATGCCATTTCATTTGTTCAGAAGCTGGTCAAAAAAGTGGCCGGCCCTTCCCCATATGGGCCCATATATACTATCAAGAGGGTGCACAGAGCCCTGCGACCTATTCCCTGACCTGGCACACCTCCTAGACCGCTGATCTTCTGATTCCTGAATTACCTAGAAAAGCAGCATTTCTTGGCTAAAATTCAGGACATCCAAGACCTGCAGTGGGAAGGGAAGAAATTCTGAGTGACCCAAGACCTTCCTCTCACGATTCGGCAACATAGACAGACCTTCCACCCTCTGGTCTCCAAAATTATCGCTGCGGGTCTCTGGTTTACTCTAGAGATGCACTCTAGAGAGGAATGTCTTTAATGACTTTTCACAACTTACTTTAACAACAAATCACTCTAAAATTGTGGTATTAGTTTTGATGGCATTAAAAAGGGTAATCTTGAAAAACTGGAAGTCAGATCAACTCTCTAATAATGAAATGCAACAATAGTGGCTTACGTTTTATGAGACGCTACTACTAAAGAAATTAATTTATGATGTGGACGATAATCTAGATGATGTAGGTGGCAATAACTGGAAAGAAATAATGATTAATCTACCACCACTCATGAGGCTATCAAATATTATTAAGAAGATGTAATCTATATTGTCAATTTATTGGGGAGGGGGGCTAGGGTTACTAGTCGTACATTAAATGACTATAAAACATGTGTCTTTTAAAAATGGAAAATTATGATGTGAAGTGATGGATTGGAAAAATGTTATTTCAAGATAATTAATAAAGATTATTGAGTTAAAAATGTTATATGCAACACTGTTGCAACACTGTTTGTAACACCTGCCTACAACTGTATGTTAATATTGATCTTGTAGCTTGAATGTTTAATGTCTCATTCCTGTTGTACCCTTTTCCCCCCGGGTCACACCAGGAGACGAGTGACTTGTTGCTCAGTGTGCCTTCCTGGTGAAACATTTCAATAAATAAATAAATACTTATCAGAAGATAGAAGAGAGAGGAGGGCATGACTGAAACATTCAAATACCTTAAAGATATAAACAAGGTGGATACTGGTAACTTCTTTAATTTGAATGGAAATAGAAACACAAGGGGCCATAGTAACTGGTCAGGGGGAGAGCCAAGAACGAGGTCAGGAGACTCTTCTTTATAGAGAGGGTGGTGTCAAGGTGGAATGAATTAAGGCCAGTTTGTCAGCACAGTGGTAGTGATACAGCTGGCGATGCTGGGGACCCAGGTTCAGGAATGATTCTGGGTCATTGGTGAGCTGGCCAGGGTGGATGGTTGAGTGTTCCAGAGAACACTCATCTGCTTGGGGTTGGGAGGCTGCCTGGACTCCACTGTGACACTGCCATGTGGGTGGCCAGAGGTGGTAGTGCAAGTTGAAGTTGGCAGTTGAGAGAGGGGGATGGATGCCAGTGCTCTGATGCATGTTGCATGCTCTACTTGCATTAGTACATCAGCCAAGGGCCTCCTGACAATCATGAGCTGGGTAAAGAAATGTGTTATAAAATACCCCCAAACACAGGATGCTGTTCACTGCCCAATACAGGACCTGCACCACCGACTGGGCTCCTGTTCCAGGACTAAATCTAAACTCTGTCAGAGGGAGTTGGAGCTGGCATCCACCAGCACTTCCCATTTGGGGGGTGTCACCCATGGAGAGGAATACAGAGCTGTGGAAAGTCCCAGTGAAGTGTGATGACAGAGCTGGGTGGAGCAGTGTGCAGATGTGGACTAGTCGGGTGCAAGAGGGGGGATATAAAGCATACTAAATTTTAAAAAAAGTGTAATGAACTGCTGGCAGAGGTCATCAGCTAGAAGATGAGTGATGGATTCAAGAGAGGGTTTGAGTAAATGGGGAAGGGGTGGGTACCATTATAAACAAATATACAGGGAACCAGTATTGTGCATATTTGCTAGACCGTATGGCCTCCTTCTTCTGACATATTCTTCTGCTTGTATGAACTGAATACTTAAAAGGACTTTCTCTGTAATAACAAACTTGGAATTGATGGTAAAATTAATATGGAAGACCCACTTAATTTTGGAAAAGAGGCACAAGAAAACCAGGAAGGAAATAATTAATGAAACTATCAAGGGACAAGAGATGAGTGTCCTCACTTTCTGGTCAAAAACCATTTGCAAGAAATGCATATAGTCAGTTCTAAGCAGGATAAATTAGAATGACTACTGATATTGCTCCAACAAAGCAGGAGATGGGTAAAGTAAACATTGCTATAAAAAAGAACGATAGATACTGCCAGCTCCATTTTCTTATTTGCTCCCATCTCCCCTCCCCATCTGATGGTGAACATTGGCGACATACCATCCAACCCATATCCCCTTCAGCTATCATTAGAGGGAGATCAGTGGGCAGGATGACAATCCCTTCCTCCCTGATAGAGGAGAGCAGTCCTCTGGAAGCTCAATCCTTGCTCACCCCTGCTGACCCCCAGTGGCTCTGACTCAATCCTGAACCGGCGTGGCACAAGGTGTGACATCCAGTGCCTCAATCCTCAGCTCCATCAGGTTGGCAAACATTATCTGTTTAATATGGAAACTCACTTAAGTGGGAATTTATGGTAGTGTGAAATTGGAATAGTAAATTATATGAGAAGTAAATTTACCAAAGAACAACAATTTGTGAAGGCAAATCACTTGCTGAGATTAAATCACCAATTGCCTATTTTTCAGGTTGTGACATAACCTCTACATCATAAGAACTGCAACTTACTTGCCTGCAGCTTAGTGGCACACTGTTTGTTAGTTGCTTCACTGGCCAAGATTCAGTGATTTACAGTATATTCAGGTAGACATACTTTGAACCCTGTCAGGGACTTAAACACTTTTTTTCAACTTTTTTGTAAGATGGAAACATGGCTGAGTAGTGATTCATGGTGATGTGGAGTATAATAGTAAATTATATGAAAAGTAAATTTAGCAAAAAAACAACAATTTGTGAAGTTACTAACCTGCGGGGACTGGATCCTCAGTCACTTGTTTTGCAGGTGTGTTATAACCTCTGCATCATAGGAACTGCAACTCACTTACCTGCAATTAAGTGGCACACTAAATATGTGTTTGCTCAGCTGACAAAGGATCAATGGTTCAAATCAGAGCAGGGTCTTAATAACTTTTTCAACTTTTTTTAAATGGAAACTCCCTTGAGTAGTGATTTATGTTAATGTGAAGTGGAATAGTAAATTATATGAGGAGTAAATGTAACTAAGAATAACAATTTGTGAAGGTAAATCATCTGCTAGGATTAGATTCCCAGTCACCTATTTTACAAGTTGTGACATAGTTTGAATCCTTACAGAGACCTAAACATTTCTTTCAACAGTTTTTGTAAGATGGAAACTCAGCTGAATAGAAATTCATGGTGGTATGGAGTGGATACCTTGTTGCCTGTTTTGCAGGCTGTGCCAGTTCTACATCTTAAGAACTATAACCTTTTCACCTGCTGGTCAGTGCCACACTGAATGTGTGTTTGCTTAGCAGGCACAGGATGAGCAGTTTAAATCCTGGTAGGAAAATTTGTGTCAGTTCTTTTTTTGTAAAATGGAAATTCACTTGAGTGCTGATTTATGGTGGTGTGGTGTTGGAATAGTAAATTATATGAAAAGTACATTTAGCTAACAACAGTGTGTAAAGGTATATCACCTGCAGGGTTTATACTCAGTCACCTGTTTTTGCAGGTTGTTACATACCTCTACACCATATGCACTGCAACCCACCTGCCTATAACTCAGTGGCATGCTAAATGAATGTATGTTTACTTAGCTAGCAAAAGGTCAGTGGTTCAAATCTTTGTAGGGTCTTAAACATTTTTCAATTTTTTTTGCAAGATGGAAACTTACTTGAGTAGCGATTCATGGTGGTGTGGAGTAGAATAGTAAATTGTATGAGAAATAAATTGAACAACATTTTGTGATGGTAAATCACCTGCTAGGATTAGATCCCCATTAACCTGTTTTGCAGCTTGTGACTTAACATCTACACCACAAGAACGGCAATTATCTTGTCTACAACTCAGAAGCACACTGAATGTATGCTTGACTGCAAAGGGTCAGTGGTCTGAATCCAACTACAGTATATTGTATTTTAACACTTAATTATTTCACACTTAACAGACCTTATTTGGCACCTTTAGTACCACTGGTACTTTGATTATTTATATCCATGATGCGCCAAAAAGATCATCCTTCTTTCACCATAAGAAGTTTCAGAGTCACAAAAAGGAAGATTACAACACCAGTCAATAACCTTGTACCTGCTGACATCACTCAGTCTCCACTAACAGTATCAAAAGCAAGCCAGCAATTCTAATGTCCTTTGCATTTGAGTGGGACAGGGATTTGATAGACTTTATTACTTAACAGGAACTCTCACCTACAAACTGTACAGGTTTTTCATCTGTCCTGTCTATGCCTATGCAACCCAACAAAGTCAGCACCATTTCTGGAATTATAGACAAGAGCTACTGAAAATGGGGGGCTGAGTTCCAGCTTTTAGCCCCTGCCAAATTAAGGCTCATCTGTAGAAACAATCAGCATGTACTTCATGATATAGATCAACTTACTGCCTTTACATATGTACAATGACCCATATGCACATAGGGGTGCAATGCATATGCACCCCCCATCTGCATCATGTAGGCAGCCCTAAGTTGGAGAGCCATGTGTTGGGGGTAAAGCAGACCTCAGCAGCATGTACAAAAGGGGCACACAACTCTTCTGTGCTTAATCCACCATCTGTTTGTGCAGCTATACATGCAGGTGGTCTGGGGGAGTGGCCAGAGGGTATGCCCACACTCCACTCAATTCATTATGGAGTGGAGTGCTGCATGAGGGGAATGCAGGCTACATGAGCAATATCCTGCTGTAGCCACTGCACGCCCCCCACAAAGAGCACCAACTGGACATGGTGGGATGACCCATCACCATGCTGCCCCAGCCCGCCAGTCAGGCAGAGAGAGCTGGGGGCACCCATTTAGGCACTTGCCTTACAGTTATAACTTTAAGGGATGCGTGGTGTCCCACAACCCCTGCTCTGCACAGAGCAGGGCACCCACTCTTGGACCTGGACAGGCATCCAATTGAATGCCTGCCTGTTTCCACCAATCTGCCCCCCTGCTCCAGCACATGGGGGGGGTGGGGCCACAGACAGGTACCCTGCAGTGGCCGATGGTCATGAATGCCATGCCCCCACATGCCTGTCTATGGATGTGGATGTGTGCAGGCTGGGTGCACGTCTATTTTGCGTACCTAGCCCGAGACTGTGCATAGGCACTAACTTGAGAAGCACTCACATAAGGAAGATGACACTGACTCTCCTACTCCATCTGAGGAGGAGATGATGGCTGTGGCCACCAATCTTAAAAATAGTCTATATACAAATTGAATCCATGACACAGCATCAACAACTTTGCTTTGGCGCGACACGACAGTGACAGATTTAAGTCGACCGCAGGTTGTGGTCAGCATAAATCCATCGGAAAACTGTTTTTTGGGCCCCCCACCCCCAATAACTAAAGATTATCAACTCCAGGTCAGAGCTGATTCTGGGAGGGAGGCATACCCCAGAGAAAGCAGTGCCAAGGTCCTTACTGTGGCAACAGTGACTTACCGCTGTAATGTACTTCACTATAAAAATGCTGCTGCAGCGTTGGCATATGGTACAAAGCATCCATAGAATTTATTGCTGGACCGATGAATAAAATATTTGATCAAGGCAAAATTTAGAATTTTTTATTTCTTTTCCTTGAAATACTCAATAGTATTATATATAAAGTGGATAAAGAAAGATGTATAGCATATGTAAGAGCATGAAATGGTTTATTTCTAGTACATATTATATGCATGTTCATGAGACCAGATTCTTAAGCCAGTGCAGAATAACACACTGTAGATTGAATAGCTTTTATATGGAGAAACAGTAAAACAACAGATTTTTTTTATTATATTTTTTTACTTCTCATCAATTTAACATGCTATGTGAAGGATTGCAATTACTGTATAATATGTTAAAGATAGGTTGAGATAACTGAATTGAGGCAGATTTACCCAGAGATAATGTTTTGTTTCAGATTTAATTTTTAATCTTAGATCCTCTCTCCTTGAGGTGGACTAATAATAATCCACTATATACTGTTGCCCAGATATTCAAACTGCGCCACAAAGTAGTGCAATAGCAGGAGCAGGTGCAAATCCACTGCACCCATGCGCAACATGCGCTATTCAAACACTGCACAGGTCAAGATACCGCCTGCGGCACATGACAATATCACACCAACTGCACCATTGCACAACCAGGGATGTGTAGTGGTGCAGGTCTGATGCGCAATAGCACAACCAGGGATGCTCAGTGGAGCAGGGTAGCAGCGCAACAGCACAACCAGATATGCACAGGGACAGGATGCAGGGGGCCAACACCCATGGTAGAGATGGGCAGAGGAGCTCACAGCAGAACACACATCTCCTCCCACACCCCATGCACTGCACAACCGGAGGAGAGCTGGAAGAACCACTGGCCCATGGACACCAGCAACAAACCCACAGCCGGGGCATGGTGTCCCAGCACACCCCCCTTGCAAGCTGTGACCATCACACATGGATGTCCAGCCACCCTGTGCCACACCATCCCACCAATGCAGAGCACACCCTGCACCATGATCCCCATACACCCTGCCCAGGAGTAGCATCCAACAGTGCAGGACACCCCATGCATGCCACCACCCCCACTGTGACAATGCAATCCTGTGCACCACAGAACCATGCATGGCAGCCCCACCATGAGCACCCTGCAGCAGGTGGCAGCAGACAGTGATGCAACGACTGCATACACAGCGCCGACCCGCATGTCCCCCCCAAGGTACAGCTGAGAGACTGACCATACGTTGGCACACGAGGTACTCCACACGTGACAGGGCATGCCCCAGACCCCACCACCAGTGATACAGCACCCTGCACACTCTCCCAAGGACACACCCCGTCCCAGCACTGGCCACAACAGCCAGCACAGACACCCACAGTGGTGCATGGGAGAATGCACCACACAGGATGCAACACAGTGCATGGATAAACATCCACCCATACCCAAGGGTACGCCAACACAGGGACACAGTAGTGAGTCAACCAAGCCCCTGGCGTGTTGCCACGGCAGCTGTGTACACATGGCCAGTACCCCTCCATGGCACAGGTATGCCAGCAACCCTGTTCAGGCACCACAACGCTGTATGCCATCAGCATGCAGCTGGAGCACAAGTGACAGACAGTGGAACACATCCCCTGCAACAGACACAAGTGACAGCATTGAGGTGGGACAACAACAGCGGAGACCACAGTGCCACCCGAGCCAGATGTGCACCACACCAGTGACAGAAGGCAACCCGGCATCGTGCTGGGTATAGTGGCTGTCCAGCATGAACAGCCACCACTGACATGCCAGCAGACCGTGCAGGTCACAGACGTGCAAGGGTGTCAGCTGCACAAGCCATGTACAGTCTGACAGGGGTGCCATGGACACAGTGCATGCACTGTGGACCACTGAACACAGTCATCCAGTGCACAGGGAACACACAAACCACAGACAGTGACTGAGAGCTACGCCCACACCAAAGTCACCTCCCCTATGGACACACACACATGACCATGACTGCACCACCCCTGACGCCATGCACACCACTGCAGCTGAGCACCTTTAGCCCACTGCAAATCAGAGACCACCACAGTAGGCATAACAAAACAAATGTATTAGAAAAGTTAAAACACAACTATATACAAATATTTGCAAAATAGTAGGGGGTGAGGGCCACAAACCAGGTGGGGGTGGGTAAGGGGCAGGGTGAACAAATGGGAGAGGGAAGGAGGGGTGTGAGGGTGGGTCCAGAGGGGTAGGGTTGAACCCAGGGCATGTGCGCTTCAGGGGCGCCCCGCTCCCCACTCCTTTGGCACCTCCCGCCATGTCTCCTGAGGATGCCATGCTGTTCCACTCACTACAGGATCTCCAGTGAGGCCTGTGCCATCTGCAGCAGCTCCTGCACTGCCTTCTCTATTCGCATCACCCCCGCGTCCACCTAGGAAAAGGAAGCAGAGTCAATAGATGTGAATGCCCATCCCCCTGCAGCCCACCCACTGTGCATGGCATACAGCTGTGGGACACACCCCTGTGATGGTGTGCGAGCACCCACAGTGATCGTGTCCACATGACCTGCCCACCCAGGCGCACACAGCCATGCAGACCTCTGCACACACCCACCGCCCAAGTCCCGCACAGCACCACCATGGCTGTAGTGTGACATGGCTATGCGGTGTGAAGGCAGTGGCACAGCCATGTACCCGGTGCATGCATGAACCACCAGCGATGCACACCCATACATGCAGTGCCACTGGACAGTGCTGACTGTACTATGTGGCATACCAGGCAGTGGTGTCAATGGATGGTGGCCATGTCCCTCCACCTGCCCTGCTACACAGCATGCACAGAATATCCTGGATGAAAGGCACTCACCATCATCGGCCTGGTCCTGGCACTGTCCCATGATTGGACCATCTACTTATGGCCATCAATTGCCTCCCCTCTGCACGTGTTGTTGGCAGTCCTCTCTCTAGCCCAGCAATGCTTATCAGGGCCTAGGGCGCAAACATGGAGAGGGGAACATCAGTACAATCCAGTAGCAAAGACCCCCAACCCCTGGGTGTGTGCGATCCCGCACAGCCCAACCATTCCGCAACCCCCCCTACACCACCACCACCACTACCCACACTGGATGGCCCATCCCCCCGTGTGGTGGACACATGCCCACCACGATACCTGTATGAACACAACCAGTGTATGGATGGGGCACCTACCTGGTCGTGGCACTGCACCTCTCCTGGCGCATGCCCATAGGCAGGCAAGCCTGTCCGGGTCCCTCCACTGGAGGTCCCCATATCTATGGCGACACTGCTTCACAGAACGGTCCATTCCTGTGGTCTTCTCAAGCTCCACCACCACCTCCTCCCTCATGGCACTCCTGGCCCTGTCCAGGGGTGCATTTCCAAATAGTGCTCCCGCATGGGGCTCCACTATTGCCACCAAATTGGCCAGCTCGACCTGGCTCCAAACAGCAGCCCTCCAACGTGCTATCTCCAATTCTGCCTGGAGTCAAATTGGCGCTCTGTAGTGCACGTCTGCCACGTGCAGATGCTGCATGGTACAACGTTGCCATTCCCCATCACACTGTCACTGAACAGCATGATGGGATGCACCCATGTGGACTCATGGCACCTAGGGGAAATGGTCAGGCACAGGGTCAAGGGTCTCTTGCGCACGGACCATCACAGTGCGATTGGTACTCTCCGCGTGTATCACGGTAGGGTGCCTATGTGAGACTTCCTGTAGTGGCCTACCGTGCTGTGGCACCACAGTGCCTACGGCACTCCAGGGCAAGAGCACCATACATGTGAACGGTACACTAGCACCATTGGCACAGTGGTGGACGTGCCCTGCACTGCCTCCCAAGCTCAGCATGTCAGCAGCGTGGCAGGCATTGGCATCAGCACCCCAGGCATGTGCCGTGCAGTGCCTACTGCGCACGTCACAGTGCTGTGCCTGTGCCTGAGCACATGCAACACAATTGTGCAAGGTGCAACAGCATGATATTCAGCTGGCATATGCAAATCAGCTCATCAGCTATTCCATGGTGCAGCTACTGCATTAGCATCCACTTAAATTTGAGCCTCACCTTATTTGCATGCCTTGCGTTGTATAAATGCAATATGGGGCTGCAGAGGCCATAGTCTGGTATTGCAGTCTATTGTGGTGGGTTGCATGCTGTTTGGCAGTGTGGACTGTGGTGTGTGGGAGATGCATGGGACTGCACAGTGAAAGGTAACACCTGTCATTCCCACAGGCTCTATAATGACTGAACATGAGGAAGAGGAAGTCCAACTTCACACGGGCAGAAACAGACACCCTGTTCGAGGCATACCTCGACAGGGAACCACTGCTTAGCAGACAGTGGGAAACACCACAGACCCATGCTGCGGCATGGGGGTGAGGTTGCACATGCCGTGAACCAGCATGGCAGCCACCAGTGGTCCATGCAGGAATGTAAAAAGAAGGTCAGCATGGACAGGAGGAGGATTAAGGACAAGGTGGCTGCCATCAGGGCTGCACGTGCTGCAACCAGTGGTGGACAGCCAGATGTGCCTTGCCTGATGCCACAGGAGGAGCGGATGGCCAGCAGCATGCGGCGTTGTGCCATGAGGGTGTTCCAGGTGGTGGCTTCCAGATGGGTGGCAGTCTGTCACTGCATGGTATGTCCTGTGCTGTCACTGTGTGGGAGGGGGGGAGTGCCACAGGGTAGGTCGGAGACATTAACGCTACTGTGTTCCCTTACAGCTCCTGAGTGTCTACATGGATCAGCAGTGGTGGGTGTCTCCACTGTGGAGGAGGCCCTGGACACGGAAGAGCGCCCATCCATCTCCACAGGTGTCCGAGGGTCAGTACCACCGCATACCTGCCTGTCTGTCCAGACTGAAGATGGTGGTGCTGGTGCAGACGAGGCTCTGCCTGTGTCCCAGCGTGGCAGCGGCCACGGAATCCAGCATGCTGGGACACGGACTGGTGCCGGATCAGGCACCGATGGTGAACGGATCATACATCCTAGACAGTGATACATGTGGGATGCAAGATGGTCCCACAGCAGGGAACGGCATGGGCGTAGCCATGGGTGGTGCTGCCGTGGAGGCCTGTGTGACATCACAGTCCTAACCCATGCCTGTATGCCCCAGTGGGGCAGCACTGGTGTGTGTCCAGGCCAGTGGGACTTTTGCGGCTGATGCGTTGCACCGGCAAGCCCTGGTGATCGGCAGCCAGAGGGGCAGTGCCAGCAGTTGGACAATGGGAATGGGGGGACAGTGTCAGGGGGGCCGGCATCAGTGCACCACCTGTGGACATGCCCAGGCATGGCCCTGGTGTGCAGTGTCTGACTTCAAGGGGTGCTGCCCAGCACGGCCGTGAACACCATGAGGGACAGCATGACGATCAGGTGGATGACCTCTTAGATGAGCACACCCGCATAGTTCAGGATTCAGTGGATCAGCAGTTGCGGCTTGTGATGGTGGTGGATACACTCAGTATGGTCCTGTGTCAGGCAGAGGAGTGGCACAGCAGGGACACCGGTCTGCTCCTGGCAGGGATGGACCGGCTGCGGGAGGATGTGACTGCCACCACTGACAGGCAGACACAGGCATTCACAGCTGTCATGGCCACAATGGGCACCCCAGTTATTTGCCCATGTGCTGCAGACACCACGCAGTGCCATGTCCACCCCCATTCCCAGCATTGTGCGACACCTCCCATGTCGACACCGGGTTCGGCTGTGGGCATACTGAACACGCCAGATGCAGGCATGTTCGGTGAGCTGCAGACCCCTGCGCGAACACAGTCGCATTCCTACAGTGTCACCCCTGGTGGTACATCTGTGCCACCCCATGAGGCCACCATGCCACCCCATGAGGCACCATGGTCAGCCTGGCATGGCTGGCAGGTCTCTGCGGGGCCACCCATGCATCTGTGGTGGCCATGGCACTGTGCCACGTGACTGACCTGTCTCCCACCATGGCCACTGTCTGCTGCTGCCCTGTGTGCAGTGTGTTGTGCACCGTGAGATGCATGGGTGGGGTACCCGGCCCTGCACACACATAGTCCATGTGCACACCATCCCAGCCGCTGGCCACTGTGGCATGTGCATGATGATGCTTGTGTTGCGCTGTCCGCCAGTGTGCAATGGTGCCCAGCATCTGACACACGCACAGTGATGCCAACTGGACATTGCTGTGAGTGGGCCTGTGTGTGGCTAGGTGTTGCAGTCATGGTCGGCGTGCCTGCTACCCCTTGTGCATGTTTTGTGGTGTGGGGGTGGGGGTGTGTATGCGTGTGTGTGCGTGTCATGTTTGGACATGCCCATCCCTGATGGTGTGTGTGGATCCATGCTCAGTCCCATTCACTTGCCACCATCCATCCCTGGGGTTCGTCCATGCATGTGTGTGGGTTGTGCCCTTGCCAGTGGTGGTTGCACATGGCCCCGTGAACTACCGGTGTTGGCTGAAATGCTCCTCTGTGATGGTGTCCCAGTGCAGCTGAGCCATCCTGAACAGGGGTCCCTTCGCCCAGGGGGTGGCTGCTCATCACCATCTGGACTGGCGTCCTCATCATCCCCATCGCTGTCCCCATCTTCGACCTCTACGGCTATCCCAAATTCGTTGGCCATGTTGTGCAGGATGCAACAGGCCAGGAATAGCCTGCAGGTCTTTGAGGTGCTGTAATGCAGGGCACCGCCAGACATGTCCAGGCACTGGAACCATGACTTCAGCATCCCAAGCACATGCTCGATGATATTACATGTGGTGGCATGTGCCTCATTGTATCATTGCTGCAATGGGGTCGAGGGGCGCCGGTACAGTGTGAGCAGCCAGTGACGGAGTGGGTATCCACTGTCACCTGTGTATAGAGGGTGTACATTAGTATGGTGGTCTGCATTGCTCTGCCATGGGCCGTCAAGGCCAGTACCCATGGCACCTCTGACTATGCCTCCCCCCCACAGCTGCCCATGTCATCCTGCGTGTTGTGCATACTCATCCACTAGGTGGCCAGTGGGGATATCCCCACTCTCAAACCTGTGGCACAGTGCAGACTGGTGCCAGATGAAGGCGTCATGTGCTCCCCAAGGGTGCGTGGCACAGACATTGGTTATGCACCCCCTGGCATCGCACACCACCTGGTAGTTGATGCTGGAGTATCCCTTGCGGTTCCGATAGGCAATGCCTTCCGGGCCAGGTGGTGTGCGGATGGCCACATGGGTGCAGTCAATAGCCCTGAACACGCCAGGCATACGTGCTACCCTGTGGAACTGTTGTATGTGTGCTGTGCGCTCCGCCTGTGTGCTGGGGAAATGGATGTACTCTGCAGCATGTGGCAGCAGTGCACTGAGGAATTGTGTGAGTAGGCATAACGCGGCCAACTGGGTTATGCCTGTTGTGTCCCTTGTTGGTCTTTGGAAGGTGCCCATGGTGAGCAGGCACATGACAGCTGTCACTTTAGTCTCCCACTGACAGAGCATGGCTCCGTCATGTGGGTGCCTGCATCTCATCACTGCACAGCTCATAGAACCGCCTCAGGATCGCCCGGTTCAGACGGTACCAGCCCTCAATCTCTGTATCACTATACTGCTCGAAGGTGATGCAGGCTCAGTACAGCCTGTTGGGGGTGTACCGCCAATGGGCCCTTCCACGGCCGCGCCCCCCTGCTGCCTGCCTTCTCACACCCCTCATTACTGCCTCCATCTGTATGGTGGCACTGGCCATGTCTCTGTCTGTTGTTCACCCCCCTGGCAGATGTTGTCCTGGTCCCCCCCCTGCTGTCCTCTATGCTGCTCCCGCTGCACCGGGTACACCTCCGGCTTTCTGCTGTCCTGCCTCCCGCCACTGCCCTGACCACTCTGCAGCACTGCCCTGTTGTCCCTGCTCTGTTTCTCTGTCTCCCCAGACCTGTCCTGCGTGGCACAGGTGTGCCCTGTCCTGCTTCTCCACTGTCCCTCTCTCTGGTCCTCTCTCTCCTATAGCTGCCAGCTCACTCCCACTGCAGACCTTCCTGTAGCGTTCTAGCACCTCTTTCTTGCTCCTTTTTATTTTGGCTCACTTCCGCTACCTCCCCTATTGCGCATGGCGCATGTCGTTGAATATTGCACTGCGCCATTTATTCATGGTTCCTCCCGCTATGGTTGCGTATGCATTCATTACCATTGTGCTCTTGTGCATTGCAACTTGAGTGGCACAGCTGCCTCCTGCTGAATATTGCACAACGGTGCATTTTTGGACTTGCGCTGGAGCATCTCTGTTGCGCATGACGCAACCCTTTTGAATATCTGGGCCTGTATGTATAAATGGTAGGGATACTTCCATTCTTTTGCAGGCACATCCCTACAAATTCAATACAATATAAGTATTAAAAAAATAAAAATAAGATAACTCAACAAGGGCCAAAAATGAAACCATAGGGATTCGAGGACAAGGAAAGCTTTCAACCAGTAGGCTATGCCAGGAAATAAAAGGAACAAGGAGTGTCCCGGATTAAGGTTACTGGTCAGGCCATGACTGCGGTGCTGGGTTCAAGGAATACTCATTGGAGTACCATAATTAACTGTGTAAATAGCAAACTAATATTGTCACTGTGACCAGATGACTTAACTGTTTTGCCCCATGTACCAACTGCCTCAGTAAAGGAGAGCCAAGGACTAGCTATCCTTTGACTGAGTATTCATTGCCACCAATTATGAAGCCTGTCTCCTCAGTTCCTAGTAAAAGCAGGAAAGGTTAAATATGTCTAAATATATGATTGTTTGCAGGGCTTCCTGGCAAGCAGATATCCCTCAAGATACCCCTAGACCTAGGGGTAACCGGAGCCATGCCCAATTCTATCAGGTACTATAAGGTTGGCTGGCAAAGCTGTGTGAAAGAAGGGGCTACACATGCACAAACATTACACTACTGACTCCATTGATTGTCACTGAAGAGTGGAGATGCAGTAAACACACACATACATTACACTACTTACACCAGTGATTGTCACTTAAGAATGGCGATGCAGTAAACGTTTACCATGCATACGAAGTTGGTGCAAAGTCTGTAATTTTGCACTATGTGTAGTAGGGCAAAGTTTCTCAGCTTCACTAAAAATGTCACATGGCAAAGTTCTTTTTAATAAAAAAACAGTATTCAAATGCTGAACCCACCCCATCCATAGTAGCATAGTGTTACCACCCTCCTTCAATCACCCAGAGCCGGTACTGTTCCATGTCCATAGCCCTCCGCCTTCCAGCTCCTGCCTCCTTCCTTCCTTCCTCCTAACAGTCCCAGTCAAGTTTTTGTTGTACTGCTATCTATCCCATCCCCAACCTGCACCAAGTCAGTAACAAACACCACCCACCTTCTCCCACATGGTGCCTCCCCCCCAAACAAATAGTGAAACCCCAACCCTACCATATTGTAACACCCATCCACCCTCCTCTCTCCCAACCTCAAATAAGACAAAAAAATAAGCATTCGTCTGAAAACCTGTTGCAAGTCCCCCCTTCCTCATACATCTCATACATCTAGGTGTCTGCTGTTCCAGAGGAAGGGGTGCCCACCATAGAAATCTCTACCAGTACTTCTCCAACACAGTAGGAAATGAAAACAATCTCTCTTACTTCAAGACATCTTCTTTGCTCATCTTGAGGGGCCCACCATGGATACGCTTTTTCAGAGGCCTTCAGAGGAGGAACAGCAAAATTCATCTTTGGGGTACAGCTTCTTTCCTCCCACCAATCCCGGGAACCAGAGGGTGCACGATAAATAGATTGCTTCAACTAACCTTAAAAAGAGCTCACAGGAACCTCTAAAACTAAGGGTTAAATTTCATTAGTCTCCTTACAACTAAAATCAGACATGGGACTCCAAGTTTTCTCCCCCAGAACAAATCAGGTTTTATCCTCCTGAGCCCTTAAATAACTAGCAGGGCTCAGGGGTCCCAATTGCTTAAGGATCAAATATAACTCCAGCTCCACAGGGCTAAACTTTTTACACAATTTCCTGAGAGAGACTCATTACTTCTGGGAAGAATCTCAGGCAGAGAGAAAAAAAAAGTTTTGCTCTGGCACAAACTATCTGCAGCAGCACTTTTATATAGAAACATAGAAATGTGATGGCAGAAAAAGCCCACCAGGCCCACCTAGTCTGCCCAAGTTTCCTAGACCACTGATAGGACTTAACTGTAATGCCCCCTTGCCAACAGGCCCCTATGCCTGTCCCACACACCCCCAGAACCCTCTCATCATCCTCTCTCCAACCACCCCTTCTGGAAGCCTATTTTATTTAGCTACCACCCTTTCTGTAAAAAAATACTTCCTAATGTTTCCTCTGAACTTCCCCCCTACAATTTGCAAATCATGGCCCCTTGTCTTTGATTGCCGCTTTAGTTGGAATATGCTCCCTACTGCCACTTTGTTAATACCATTTAAGTATTTAAATGTCCTAATCATGCCCCCCCCCTTTGTTCCAGGGAGTACATGTTTAGGACCCTCAGTCTCTTCTCATATGTTAAGTGACTGATTCCCTTAACCATCTTTGTCACCCTCCTCTTGATGCGCTCAACCCTCTCCATGTCCTTCTTGTGGTATGGATTCCAGAACTGGACCCCATACTCCAGATGCGGCCTAACCAGCTGGGTGTACAAGGGTATTATGACCTCCCTCCTCCTACTAGTGACCTCTCTCTCCCGATACAACCCAGAACCCTGCTGGCTCTTATCACTGCCTTCTCACGATGTGTTGCTACCTTCAGGCTCCATGTAATGTTTGAGCCAAGGTCTCTCTCCTGTTCAGTCGCGTTTAGTGGTTGCCCTCCCATGCAATGTGCTGCTCTCCGATTTTTCTTGCCTAGGTGCACATTCTTGCACTTTGATGTACTGAAAGACAGTAGCCACTCTCTGGACTATTAATCTAATTTCCTCAAATCCCTACACATACTCTCAACCCCCTCCAGTGTGTCTACTCTATTGCAGACCTTTGTATCATCCACAAATAGACACACCCTCCCCCCAAGGCCCTCTGCTATGTCCCCTATAAATATATTGAATAGCAGTGGGCCCAGCACTGACCCTTGGGGAACCCCACTGATGACCCTCCCCTCCCCCGAGGGTACCCCGTTTATTACTACCCTCTGTCTTCTACCTCCCAGCCAGTTCTGCACCTACTGTACTACCATCCACCCTAGCCCTAGACATCCCAATGTATGCAATAGCCTTCTGTGTGGCACAGAGTCGAATGCCTCCCTGAAATCAAGATACGCAATGTCAACCTATCCATCACCATTGTGACCCAGTCAAAGAACTCTATCAAGTCCATTTGACAGGATCTTCCCTTGGTGAACCAGTGCTGGCGTTGGTCCAGCAGGCCATTTGCTTCCAGGTAGCTGGTGATTCTGTTTTTTAGCAGCTTTTCCATGAGCTTGCCAACCACAGACGTCAAGTTCACTGGTCTGTAATTGCTCACCCCGTGAAGGGGTACCACATCTGCATATTTCCAGTCATTGGGACTTTAGCAATCATCAGGGACCACCCCTGACTCTAAGGACCTGTTGAAGAGGGCAGTCAAAGGAGCTGCCAGCATACCCCTCAGCTCCCTCAACACCCTGGGGTGCACCCCATCCAGCCCCCTCGTCTTATCCACCTTCAAGCTCTCTAGCTATTGCAGGATTTCCTCAACCTGGAAGGGATCCATGTCCACTCCGTCCCCCTTCTCCTCTTTTACCCTTGCGTTACCACCCTCCCACTCATTCTCCTTGAAGAACACTGAGCAGAAATGGCTGTTCAGGAATTCTGCTTTCTCTTGGTCTCCTACCACCAGTTCTCCACTATTGTTCTTAAGTCTGTGTATCCCCTGCCCTGTTTTCCTCTGCTCACCTATATACCTGAAAAAGGTTTTGTCTCCTTTTTTGACCACATTGGCAATGCTCTCCTCCATTCTATCCTTTGCCCATCTTACCTCCAGGCTCATCTTATTTTGCCTTGCCTAGTACTTTGCCCAGTCCTCTTCCCTTTGCATTGTTTTAAACCTTCTGAATGCTAACCTCTTTGCCTGGACTCTCTCTGCCACCTCCCTGCTAAACCACAGGGGCTTCCTTTTCCTTCTATTCTTACTCAGTCTCCTTACTTGAGAACAAGGATCTTTTCAATTTCTAAGAACGTGAAGCAACAACTCTCCGGCACTGGTAAGTACCTATAACCTTGAGCTTCACTCACTATTACGGGGCTCTCATTAACCATTTTCTCCCAGTGCTTCCAAAAAATCCTTTCCCTCATGAGCACTGTCCTGCAGAGAAGTGAGGAGCTCCTCCATGCCATTTCCAAAATATTCCATCCGGCCCTGCCGCAACCTCTGTAGCCCCAAAGGCTTAAGAAAAAAAACACTCCTGTATTGAGGCCTACATGCCCAGGGATTCCTGCTCTAACTTGCCCTCCACAACGCTTCCAGGAAACTTTTGCCACCCAGTCCCAAGGGACCCAGGACACAAATGACTGCAACTGCCTTACCAATAACATCCCTTGCATACCCTCCCAGGCACCCGGTGCACTGCCACTGAAGCTGCCGACTACCACCTAAGGGGAGGAACCACCCTGACTGCCCTGCTGCTGTTGCCACTGGACTCTCCCCTGCAAAGACCCAGAACTTTCTCTGCTTCCCCTATTTATATATTGCCCAACTCTCTGCTGCCCCCAAGTGGTGGCCAGCAGAAACTATTCTCCTCCCAGTGCACAAGCTATCCTAAGCACCGGGAAAGGGGAAGGGGGACCCTAAGGTGAGCAATAAGCCCCTCACAATTGAGAGGGGGCTTACAGTGTTAAGAAAGAAAAAAATCCGAGCTAGAGTATGACATACTCATTCTTCAGTTTCCCACTACAGAATGAATGAACAATTACATACTCATCTATTGTAACACCTTATTGGCAGACAAGTATATGTGCATGAGTGTACTGTAAGTGTTGACCTCCTATCACTCATGTTGTGCCTTCTGCTTGCTGCATGGCAAATTCCACCATACATACTTATGAGGACACCCTCCCATGTGTTTGCTTATTAGTTGTTGGTGGATAGCTACATTTGTATTTGTACTCTTATACATCTGTGTGTCATGCATATGGCAGATGTGTCTGATACGTGCTTTACAAAGTATGCACTTATCCGGGTGCTTTATGCAATGTGTATCTTCATTTTCCCACAGGTGCCAAGGCCCAACATATTTATAGTTTGTATTGTGCATTCAATCAATCAATCAATCAATCAATCAATTAATCTTTGTTTTACCAGGCGAAACACCATTGAGCGGACTCATTTACAAGGTGGACCTGGAAAGGTACACATAAACAGTACAGCAATATAAGAGGTACACAATAGTGAGAAACTACAAGTAATCAGTATAAAGGTACAACAAGGCAGGAGTTACACAACTAATACATAGTTTACACAGCAAAATGAACAATAAATGCAGAGAAAATACTCCACCATATACAGTGTATACATGAGAGATTCAAGAGGAGAGATCGACATAAGGGCACACACTATCTAACAATCCAATCAATTATTCATTAACTAGGTCAGCAATATATAGCTTTCCATATTTCAATTTAGATTTTTAGGTTTTCACTTTCAGGACTTGATTCTGCAACATGCTGAAGAAAGCTAAGGGTGAGGGAAGTGGTCAGTAAACTTAATTTAGGCTTTCAGTTGAGGCCTGAAAGTTTGGTTTGACTTCACCAGTTTAGTCGAACCACTTCACTCCCAATGCAGTAATTGGCATAGGCAAAACAAACGTGTGTGTGTGTGTGTGTGGGGGCGTGGAGTCTAGAGGTCAGAAATGGATATGAAATATTGTCCTGTGGCAGAGTTTTGTTGGCATGCATCCTGGGGCTGCTATGGCTGTGTAGGGGCATGGGAGGTATATGCTGTAGCAGCCAATGCAGGTAAGCCTGCAGGAGGTGTGTGAGTAAATAACCAATGCTGACAAGGCTGCTGCTGATGCAACTTTCTTGGCTGAAGAAAGGAATTTTCTGACATATGGAAAGATGCAGCTGCACCTATCACAGTGCTGCTACATTCTTTCATATTACTACCATTGGGCAGTGAAGCAGCAACCCCCTCCTGCCCAACCCAGTTTTACCCCAATGTTCAGTGGTCGGGTGCCTGACTTTGAAGCCAGAGAACTGTGCTGTCACCTTCCCCTCCTCAACCAAACTTCTGGTGATTGAGTGCCAAAGTCCACCAATTAAGAACTCTGCCAATCCACCCCCCCCCATGAACATTTGGTCATCAGGTGCCTAAACTCACCCCTGGAGAAGTCATAACCCTCTCCCAACAGGATGCAACACTGCAACGTCCACCACTGGTGCTGTCAACCAATACATTGACACTGGCGTGCCCTTTCCCCTATGTCAGTATCTGCAATAAAGGAAACTATTCCTTGTCATCCTCTTTGTTGTTTTAAACTGAAAAAGAAAAGAAAATGGCCCATCGACATGTCCTGCTCCCCAGAATCACCCATACCGCCCACCATCACCTTTTCCTCCATCTCAAAAACCCACTAACCCATACACCCCTGGTCCCCTCACTTACCTATCTGATCCACTGCTGAACTCCTCTGACAACCGCCAAATGTCCTACTGCTGCCAGCATTGACCAAAACAGGGTATACCCAGTCAATGGCTTTTTAATGTGTTTCAAACTTTTAATCATAAGTTTGGCATTTTTTAACATTTTTGCCTCACACTTTAAACATACTCTTTTTCACATGATCTCATGAACAAGGTGTCATTTTCCAAATCCCCTCAGAAACGTGTTTTCACAGTTGCTCCATGAAATCACCTTTTAGATGGGATTTCAAAAATTCCACCTGTCTTGATCATAACTTATGGTCATAAAAAGATAAAGCTGAAAATTTGAGGTCAAAATATCAAAAGTCAGCCAAGTTATGGAGAAACACTGAATTTTTCCAATGTTTCTTCATAAATTTATTTTGCAGATTTTGGCCCCAAGTTTTCAACATGTTCACCCAATACAGTCTGACATGAAAAATGCTGCCACACATTAGGGTGACAGCACAATGCTGACTGCGATCATGGTGCTAGGTATTGTGCCACCTGACCCTGAGTGCACGGAATGCACCGGGGCACACCTGTGGTCTTTGCAGCCCCCCACACCCCCAAAAGTTATTATAATCACCTCCATGGTGGAAGTTTATCAGGGAGGGGCGCAACACCTGTATGGCGCTCTCTCCTGCAGGGCACCCCGACAACCAGTTCACCACTGTGACAGGCAAACTGGATGTGGTGCCCTGATCACATCACCCTAATTGCATTGACCCAATGATAGGATACCGTTTTCAACATAGCCCTTGTGTTACCCCACTTCACGAACATGACAGGTGTCATTTTTCAAATCTCCTCTAAAACATGTTTTTGCAATCACGTCGCAAAATCACCTTTCAGACAAGGTTAAAAAATTCCATGTCTTGATAATAATGTGAGGTTTATAAAAAGACTATGTTGAAAATGTGGAGTCAAAATGTCAAAAAATAATCAAGTTGGGGGATGTGGCCATGGTTCGAACAAGATGACTGTTTTGTCTCTAATAGCTGCTTCTCTAAGACTGTACCCATTGAAATCTGATGGTCCTCGGCTCTCAAAGGCCAGAAAAAAATTAATTACCTGAAATCGGGAGCCCTACTCTACCGATTGATACTTTTCCTTTGTGGAAGTGACTGCAATCTCTGCTGCAAAATGCAGACATCTTCTCATAGCTGCGGCCTTCCCCACTAGCACTGAATCAGCATGGTGGAGTCCCTACCTGACGATTGGGTGGAATCAATGTTTGCATGAAGCTACAAGGAATAGAGGAGCTGAAAGTCACATCTACTGCAAATACCAAGGCTACTGGGGACCTTGACCATCAGCCCAAAGTCATAGATGGATGGATCCTCACCAATAAAAGCATTACTCAGGCAGTATGAGCACAGCTATGGGAGCAGAAGAAAATGATCCACCAGATCCAGGAAAAGGTGGATTATTTGGAGAATTGAGGGAGGCACAACAACTTGCACTTCATGGGGTTCCTGGAGAAAGTGGAACAAGATCCCATTGTTTGTTTTTGCCATGTATTGCCAGCAGTGCTCAAACTTCCCGGGGACCCATATTTTGACACTGAGTGGGCCCACCACTGGCAAGCCCCCATGCCAAGGAATAGTGAGAAACCTCATCCATTACTCACACATTTCCTCAAGTACCAAGTTAAAGAAGACATACTCCAATAAGCCAGAGAGCTGGAGCACCTGGACTGGCAAGGGTACCCCATTATGATCTTTCAAGGTTTTTCTAGAGACCTTACAGTGAGGAGCAGGGCGTTCACAAATGCCAGACACAAGATTTTTAAGTTGAGAATTCCATTTATTCTGAGATACAGCTCTGCGCATTGCCCATAATGGTGTCCCCATCCTCTTTAATGCACCTGTTGCTGCCCCGGCTACCTATCCAGTCATTTCTATTTACAGCCCCACAGACCTCCCCACCAGCTGCAGCTACCACCAGAACCGTAAGCACCTGCTAATGCGGTGACAGCTATGGACACCACAATAGTCCCTCAAATGACACCCCTGCAAAGCCCAGAAGAGGAACAATGGCTACTTCCACCACTTGCAAAAAGATGGAACAGAATAGAAATAACACCCATTCACACTGCAGCTGTTGGTCGCGAGGGCAGGACACCTTGTGGACAGCCCCCCCCACTCGGCCACCAGGGAGTCCCCACTCCCATGGACAACTCCATAGCCAAGGAGCCAAGCCCATTCACACTGCAGCTGTTGGTTCACAAGGGCAGGACACCTTAGGACAGCCCTCTCCCACTTGGCAGCCGGAGAACCCTGCTCCCTTGGACAACTCCATAGGTATTTTTTTGGGCACCAGAAAAACCAGGACAATAGAGCTCAGCATCTTATCTTCTCTCACTGGTCTCGATTGTATTGTATTATTTGGAACTTAAATAAAATAACAAATGAAGGAAAAAGTATTACACAGCTTTAGTTTAATTTACAATTCTCTGCTCTGCCAGTACTGATTGTTTAGTATAATTCATTATCATTAATTCACAGTTCTCTGCATAGCCAGTACCAATTGTTTAGTTTCATGCATTATTCTTAAGTTGAATTCATTCAGTCTTTTCATTTGTCTCCTGTAACATAATTTGTGATAGGGCAGCTCTTCAGGCTTATTAGCACTTCTGATCTCTGTACCTTTTTCCCCTCCATCCAAAGAGTCAAGCCGATTCACACTGCAGCCGTTGGTTGCAAGGGTAGAAAGCCTCGGGACAGCCATCCCCGCTTGGCTGCTAGAGACCCCCTGCTCCCTTGGATAACTCCATAGGTATTTTTTTTCTTGGTTCCGACACCGCAGTGTGATAGTAATAACCCTCCCACCAGCTCCCTGCCCTCCCTGCCATGATCAGTGTGCTCTTATATATTCACAGGTTGCGGTTCAGTTCTTACTTTTTGTCTTATATATTCTCCTGACTTCCTGTTTGCTTCTACCCACAAGGGGCTGCACCTGTTCTCAATCGCTTAGTGAGCCTGGGTTCATCACACACTCCAATTAGCTTGCAACCTGCAATTTCCTGATGCTTTCTGACTGTGAATCCTGCAGTGGCAAAAGCTTGTCCTTTTAGCCGCTTGTATCTAGCACTCTGCTTTTTGCAGGTGTTCCCATTTAAGACTCAGCATACCCCATTGCCATCTAGCAAATCCGGAATATTTCTGATTAAGTGCTGATTAATTTCCTCACCATTTTTTAAGTGCCTCCTCAGTTTTCGCCCCTTGACCTATGCACTATTGCATTCTAAAGCTTTTGTTACATAATTACTTTGCTATCACCTTGTCTCTCCATTTTCCTCCTCCTTCCCCTCCTTCCATCCCCCCATCCCTCATTAAGTCTCTCCCCCCCACCCCTCCTCATCACTACAGTATCGCCCTTAGTATTCAAGACAAAATGTAGCTCTCATTCCAGCTGTTCCCACTAGTGGAAAAACATCAAGTACTAGTGGAATCTTTAAAGAAATGTATTCACAGATAATCCAATGGTGAAACACCTACACGCCATACAGCCACCCAGCGCTTCAACTCCTTGCGAGTCTTCCTCAGGGGTGTGGCCAGCTGACAAGAGAACATACTTAAATATACAAAATAGTGTGACATCACACAAGGAATCTAGCAAAGAATTTAAATACAATACTCTTTAAACAAGTGCTTTCGAATTCAACTCTGCATTTAGTTAATGAAACAACAAAATACTCTATTATATACAATATATATAAGTGCAATAAACCATCACCTTAAAAAAGAAAATAAACAAAATAAACAAAAAAGAGAGATTAGTATAGTAACACATTCATTTAAAAATGGCTCTAAATTATAACAGGTATAGCTAATAAAGCACGCTCTGTTAATAATCTTAAGTATATTTATACTTTTTTGTCATAGAGGTCTATCTAAATAACTAGTAAATCCAATATGAACCATTTGTTAAACTCCAAATGAATATATAATACTATACAATTGCACTACAATGGGATTCCATTTCTGGAAGGATACATTTTCCTTATTTAAAACAATGGTGGCAACCACAACCTCCATAAATATTTTATTACCAGCCCAATGAGTCTGGATCCAGAAAACAGAGTGTCCCACCTGTTGTTCTGAAATCTAAAAGAAAAGGAGAAAGGGAAATAAAGGTTAATATTACAAAATTAAAGCAAGAGGTAATGTACTGAAAAAGCATATAACGTCCTAATAGTAACAGCTTATAACTCAGGGTAAAGGGAGAGGAAGGGAAAAAGGGGAAGGGAAAGGGAAACCAAGGGGGAGGGAAAGGGATCAGAAAGGGAACTGCCAAACCCCCAGGCTAGCTTCTGTTCTTTTCCCTCTCCATCTCATTCCTTGCCCAGTGCCCCTTCTCCCCCCCTCCATCTCACTCCATTACTATACTTACAGAAGGAGAAGCCTCGGCCACTTGGTCTCTATCTGATGTGATCCCAATGAAGTAGCCACACTTAGGAGTATCAGAAGCAAAGATTCCTTTACTGTTGAGTAAAATCCAAGTAAAAAGCTATATCCACAGGAGTCAATCTAGGACAACAGTAGGTGTGAAGACAACCTCCCACGTAACGTGCAGTTAAACATTTTTGCACATATGCACTTTCTCAAGAAAGGAATCTTTGCTTCTGATAATCCTGTGTGTGGCCACTTCATTGGGATCACATTGGACAGAGACCGAGTGGCTGAGGCTCCTCCTTGTGTAAGTACTTTCATACATTTTTGCTTTGGCCCGGTCCACCTTTGCTGCTTTGCAGCCACCTGTTTGCTTACACTAGACTTCCTTCCTCTAACACTATTTGCATATTCCCCCCCCTTTTGTCATGAATTCCACCTTTCCACTCCTTCTTTTAGCTTTGTTCCTTCCCATCCTAGCCTCACCTCCCCACTGCCCCTCCCGATGCCTCTAACAGCCACCCCACAACAACAGTCACCCCTGGCGCACTCTCTATTTCCCTCTCCCCCCCTCACACTTCCATCCCCTTTCACCCTTCTTTCCTTGTCTCACCTCCCCCTTTTTGCACCCAGCTTATTCCCTTCCTACTCCCTTAATTTCAAGCTTCTCCACTTGCTCCTGTCCTCCTTCTCTCCCCTATCTAAATCAAACTATGCCTGCTACATTAAAACATGTAAGTCCAAGCATTATCTTCTCTTTCTGCTCCTCCTCCTCCTTGCAGGTGATATCCAACCTAACTCAGGCCCCCTCGCCCCATCTCCCCCCACACTTCCTGAAGGGCTCAGACTATGCCACCTTAATGCAAGAAGCCTGCTCCCTAAGCTTGATGCTCTCAGAATCTGGGTCTCCCAATCCTTCCCTGACTTCCTGTGTATCTCTGAGACCTAGCTTTCATTGCAAATTCCAGATTCTCAAATAACCCTCCCGGAATTCCATCTATTCCACTAGAACCACATGGTGGTGGTGTGGCCATAGAAGTCTGATAGAACCTACCCTGCTCCATCTCCCTATGTGAATCTTGTCCCTCCTCCCATGAGCTCCTTATGGTCAATCTACAGTTCCCTTCTTACCTCCCCCTCTTTGTTGCTATGCTATATGCCTCCCCTAAAATCTCTGTCCTTTCTCTCTCATTGATACCATCTCCTCCCTAGTTACTCATGTCTCAACTGGTGAGACCCTTATTCTTGGGGATTTTAACATAAACTGGATCTCTCCTGCCCTTAAACACCTTATAGAAAAGACTGAGTCTCTAAATCTCAGTGAAAAAAAGGTAATGAGCACTGGGAGTAGGTGGTGCTACAAAAATACTCAGCAAACTTGTTCAAAAAATAAGAGCACTCACCAAAATAGTCACCAAGCAAAAATGGTTTAAATATGGTTTACCATGTTTTTATTAAGTAATAATAATGATAATGATAATAAAATGTATTTGTAAAGCACAATTTAGCATGTACAAAGCACTGCATAGAATTAAAAACATAAATAAGACAATAAAATACAACAGTGAGTCAGAATATACTAATCACCGAAAGCAAGGTTAAATAAATACATTTTTAATGCTGTCTTAAAGCTCTTCAAGGTCAGACACTCTCTGATCCGACGAGGTAAAGAATTCCACAGGGTTGGGGCTGTGCAATTAAAAGCTCCCTCACCAGATGTCCTCAATCAAACCCTAGGAACCTCTAGCAATCCCTAGTCAGCTGAGTGCAGGGGTTGGAGGGGAGAGTAAGGAACCAGGAGCTCTTGCAGGTAGCCAGGACCCTGACCATGAAGGGCCTTAAAGGTCAGTAAACCGACCTTAAAGGTGATCTGCCACTGAATAGGCAGCCAGTGCAGTTCACACAGCACAAGAGTAATATGACTGGTCCGGTAACCCCTACCAGTAACCTGGCTGCAGTGTTCTGCATCAGCTGCAAGCGGCAGATATCAACCTCTGGAAGCCCTAGGTATAGGGAGTTACATTAGTCAAGGCGGGAGGTCACAAAGGTGTGGATCAACATTGGAAGATCACAGGACGGAACAAGGTGCTTAATTTTGGCAATGTTCTTCAGATGGTAAAAAGAGGATTTGACTACAGCTGACACCTTTGAACAAAGTGTTCAGCGCTTCGTCAAATGTCACGCCCAGATTCTGCACCTCAAAAGAGGGCAGGGGATGGCTACCTGCGAGCCAAAGCCTGGAAGCAGACCACCCTCCCATCCTCTCCATCCCATGACCTGGCTCCACCACCAGCACCTCAGTCTTTCCAGGGTTCAACCTTAGCCAGCTAGCCCGCATCCAGTCCTGGAGCTCCACGAGGCAGCTATTAAAAACAGAGACCGCACTATCCTGATTGGGGGCAAACAACAGGTAGAGCGGAGTATCATCTGCATAACAGTGAAACCGCAGCCCATACCATCTTACACTGTCTCCCAATGGCAGCAAATACACTGCAAACATAGGGGACAGCACAGAGCCCTGAGGAACCCCACATGGCAGAGAGCAAGAGGCCAAGGAATAAATCCTCAACACCACTCTCTGAGTTCTGCCAGTGAAGAAAAATCTAAACCAACTGAGAACTGTACCTGATAGGCCACAGATATCTCTCAGGCACTCAAGCAGCCCCCCATGGTCCATGGTGTCAAAGGCTGAAGAGAGATCAAGAAGAACCAAGACTGAATGACACTTCTGATCTCTAGCAATCAGGAGATCATTGAGCACCCGAACCAGAGCGGTTTCCGTACTATGCCTCTTCCAAAAAAACAGACTGGAGGGAATAATAGATGTTGTGGATGGTCAAGTGGTTGTCCAATTGAAGAGTAACTACTTTCTCTATCAACTTCCCAATAAAGGGAAGGTTAGAGATTGGCCTGTAGTTGGTAGAACAGTCTGGGTCCAGAGAAGAGCTTCCAAGGAGCAGTGTAACCACTGTCTCCTTTAGGGAGTTCGGAAACTCACCTAACTCTAAGGAACACCAGACTATTTCTGCCAAGACAGGGCCTATGACATCTACACACCCCAAAATGAGGTATGTCGGGTCCAGGTGAAGACTACAGGAAGTAGGCTGTATACTTTGGGCAATCTGCACAACATCATTGATTGCCAGCCGGTCAAAGTGACCCCAGGAGGACCGAGGTGTAGAGACCATACACCGACCACTGCCAACCCCCATAGAACATGCTGAATGAACCTCAGCCCTGATGTCGGCCACCCTATTAACAAAGAATTAAGCGAACTCATCACACTTCTCTTGTGCAAATGCTTTCCAAACCTGAACACAGGTTGGATTGCACAGTCTGTCTATGGTTCGGAAAAGCCGAGCCAGTCGATTCTGAACCACCCCTGGACAGGAACTCTGCCTTTTTATGGGAGATTGCTGATTGATAGACTTGATAATGTTCCATCAGTCTAAGGCGGTTGGCATCAAGGGCGGGTCTCTGCCAGCAATGTTCTAACCTTCGCCCCACATGCCTCCACTCCCTCAACCCTTGCTGCATCCGCCATCCTGAATGTATGCTGAATATGTAAATGAAAGTTTTGGTGAAGTGACTGTTTATATGGATGTTCACTTAATAAAAACATGGTAAACTATATTTAAACTGTTTTTGCTTGGTGACTATTTTGATGGATGCTCTTATTTTTTTAACAAGTCTCTAAACCTCAATCAACTAATTAAAGAATCCACCAGGCCCAACCTCTCCTCCCAAAACCACTCCCTCCTAGATTGGATGCTATCCTCCCACCCCCACTGTATTGCCAAGGTTGGTACACTCCCTGATGTTTGATGTGACCACCTTATGATGTACTGCGTACATAAGGTACGTACACCTCACCCCCCAACTACCGCTGGCTCAGGTCATACAGGATGCTGAGTACAGATGCCCTTCTCCAGGACCTTCAATCCACCAGCTGATTGCTAATGTGTTCCATTCCTAACATTGAATCTGCTCATTCCCCCTTCTCCCACTTCCTACATAAAGCATGGAGCAATCATGCCCCCCCCCCAACAAGGCGCTGAGTTAAGCGTTAACACCACTCTTGGATTTTGGCCACCATTATTCAGCTCTGCAAATCTTGTCACCACGCCTGGTCTCACCTCAAGTCCTCTCTCTCCCCCTCAGACTTCCAATCCTACTGGTCCCTAAGGAACGCCTACACTAAAGCCATTAGGGCTGGGAAAGCATTATATTTTAAGTCAGCTATACAACAAAACCTAAACTCTCCCTCAAATTTCTGGCGCATTCTCTACTCTGTTTTTGATCCTCCACCCAAGCTCTCCCCTCCTACATTACTAGTTGTTGGCTCACCTTTCTCTGACCCCGTCTCTGTGACCACCTTATTCAACTCCTTTTTTACCACATGTGACCTCCCCTCTAACCCTGCCCCATGCCCCCTGACTCTTCTGCATCCCTCTCCCCCCAGCTAGGGGTCTCGCTTGCTCTCTAGTCTCTGTTTAGGAAGTGTACCATGCCCTTCTTTTGCTCAACCTCCTCAAGTCCAGTCCTGATGGCCTCAACCCCTATTTTCTCTGTATCTCTGCCCCCGCTATCTCTTTTCCTCTCACCCACCTGCTGAACCTCTCTTTCAATCTCTGCTTGGTACCCCAAACATGGAAAGTTGCCAAAGTGATTCCTCTTTATAAAAGGGGTAACTCTTCCACTCCTGGTAACTATTGACCAATATACCTTTTTCCCTCCCTGGCCAAACTGCAGGAGTCCCTAGTATTCTCTCATCTTACAAACTTTTGAAACTCCTCAGATTTCCTCTCTCCCTTCCAATCTGGATTCAGGACAATTCACTCAACTATCACTTCCCCCCTTCATGTTACTGACACTGTCCTCACTAGCATGGATCATGGTCACATAACTGCTGCCATTATCATTGACCTAGATAAAGCATTCAGTTCTGTGTCCCACCCTCTTCTTCTTAACAAACTCAGTTCCATTGGTCTTTTGCCCCCAGCTGTCGAATGGTTCAGATCATACCTCACGGGTCACACACACAATCTGTCCTGGTCAGAAATGCCCTCCCTCCCACCCGCCCATTCAAGCTGGCATCCCTCAAGGCTCCATCCTTGGCCCAGTTCTCTTCTCCATCTTCCTAAATGACCTCCCTTCTGTCTGCTCCTCCTCCAGTATCCATATGTATGCTGATGACACCATCCTCTATGCATCAGGACCCTCTGCCTGAGAAGTGGAGTCTCAGCTGCAATCCGACTTCTTGTGTGTCCTTAGTTGGTTTCAGGGAAACCAACCCAATGTAAACACTGAGAAAACCATGTCAATGACATTTGGAACTCCTTAAAAATTGGCCAAACTCTCCTGTCCCCTCTCCTTCTCCACCTTTGACAGTACCATCCTTGATGTAGTTCCCTGTTTCAAATACCTCAGCGTCTGGCTGGATAGTCAGCTTGACTTTTTGGCACATATTGACCACATATACTCCAGGCTCTATCCTGAGCTTGGAGCCATGTATAGAAACAAAGATCCCGGCCCCCCTCTCACTCCTGACTGTCTGCTGGGAACTTCTCACAAAAATGATCCTACCTATCTTTGATTATGCAGGCGTAGTTTTCAGATTCACACTGCCTCGTCGCTAGCCAGGCTGGAAACTCTATATAATTCCTTCTGTCACTTTGGCTTAAATGCCCCCCTGCACTCACCATTGCTCCTGCTACTCTTTTCTCTAGCTTTCCTCCCTACATCTATGCTGTCAGCACCATGCCACCATTCTCATCTCCAAATTCTCACTTGGCTCCCTTCCCTCCTACCTCACCACTCCCCTACCTCCCTCTTCCCCATCTTCCTACCCTCTTCACTCAAGAGATAGCCGCACCTTCTCTCTTCCCCATCTTACATCCTGTTTGGGGCAGACAGCCTTCTTCTACCGCTTACCTTCTTCCTAGAACTCTCCCAAACTCTTTTAGACTATCTCCCTTCCTGCACTATGTAAAACATACCCTCGGCCAATCCACCCCTCCTCCATGCTCTTGTCCTTCCTTCACCCTGTATTCAAGAGTTCTGCTTCTCCCATCCTCCACTCCCATGTCTGATTGCCCTCTGCACATCCCTAACCGCCTCTTTTTGATTGTATCACTATAGTTGCACTCTCATGGCACCTTATGCTCTTATCTAGCCAAACTCCAGCTTAACCTCCAGACCGATTTCTCAGGAATCCAAGACTGGTTCACTGCCAATCTGCTTGTCCTAAATACAAAAAAAACCCAAACAAATTTATGCTCTTCTCCACTCGAAATAAATCCCCTGCTCCCCCTTCCCTTGACATTACCTCCACCTTGGGAGCCTCTATGGAGCAAGTGTACTCCTTTAAACATCTGGGGCTAACCCTAGATTCTGGTTTAACCTACACAGCGCATGTGGTACACTAACTAAGGCAGCCAGCTCCACACTTGGCCTGCTTTACAGGCATAGGAATGCCTTCCTCCACGAAGTAAAGCAATTATTAATTAGTTGCTACATCCTTAGTCTCATTGATTATGGCCCTGTGGTCTGTGGTGCTGTCTGTGACAGAGTGCTGGCTGGTGTCAGAGGCTTGCTGAACAGATCCTGCCACTTTGTACTGAATGTGAGGCAGGATTTTCATACATGCACACTATATAATAATCTATGTTGGCTGAATCTTGTCTCATGATTGCAATATAGTATCCTAGTCACTAGCAAAAAAGCCATGCTGGGACTGTTATCTCCTGGGGTTCCTGGCCATGCTGAGCCCAGTGGACACCAGTTACCCTAAAAGAGGTGTAGAACATAACTCCTTGGTGCTCCTGCATAGGAAAACCTCATTGGGACCGGCTTGTTTCTCCTTCAGATTCCCAAAATTATGGAACTCCCTTACCCCATCCCTTAAACTCACTGACTCCATGAGCAACTTTAAATTCCATCTCCTATCTTCACTTACTCCCCCCAACCCAAGTGCCTGCTATCATTGATCACTTGACCCCCCACACACACACACACTTCTCCATAGGCCCTTCTGGCCTTTGAATCTTTCACCACTAAGCCCTGTTTCTACCCATTGTTATGTGCATTTATAATATATCTCACCATTTATTTATGCCTGACTTGATGATTACAGCTTACTTAACTTAAAATAACTTATTAAATGTTCCTACCTAATTCCTTTTTGAACTGTGAACCTTTTATTTGCAAATATGTTGAATCTCCTTTTTACTGGTTTCTTTGTCTCAAATGACCCTAGACCCTTTGAAAATAGGCTCAGCCTAAAGAGTCTTTTGTGTAACAAATAAATAAATATTTGCACCCCATGTCTTTACTACATAGTCTTAAACGCCTGTTTGACATAATTATAGTTTTCTGACTGTTTCCTGAATTGTATTACTGTAATTAAAAACTCTATCATACCTTAAGTCTTCATTACATAATGTTCTATTCATTTAAAAAATGGCAGGGTACAATCCTGTAATCTGATTGGCTCTTATTTACATGTAAAATATGGTTTACACATGGTTAAATAAAGGACTGCTCAGCACTGAAGAGTCTGCCACACAGATCAATGGACATTTGGAACACAGGCATTTCAGTTGGCCCCCTACAGCCAGAACTGATCTTCCACCACAAACATGGCTACCTTTACACTGTAAAAAACTTCAGCTGGGCCCTAAAAATAAAACTACCTTAAATAAAAATAAAATAAATGAATTAAATGTTGTTTCCCTGATTATCACACTCTCCTTACATGCATAAACAAATTAGAAACAATAAGTATTGTTTATTGTTTTCACTACAACTGTTTCTTTGCTGACAGTGAAAAATCCCCCTTCTATCTTTACCTGCTTATCAGGGAGGTCTCTTCTTCTTGCCCTGACAGTGAGATAACTGAGTCTCTGGCTGTAACAAAGGCCTTTGTTGTCTGTGTGTACAGTGTGTTGGGAGAGAAACATTCTGCCAGTGGAACTGAGCAGGATTTTGAATCCATGTATTCTGTGGTAAACATTTCATATCTGGAATGTGGAGAACAACAGAGAAAGAAAAAAACAGGAAGAAAAAAGTAGGCAATAATACAATGACGTCATCAATGACATCACCCGTAATGGGCGGAAGGACTATTTTATCACAAATGCACACAACTAAATCTATTTTTTCTACATATAAACATGCTTTTCCCAATAGTCAAAAGTAAAAAGAAAAAAAGGAGCCAAATTTATAAGTGCAATAAGGTACTCAGGAGTGTGTGTAAACCATATTTTACAGCATGGACAGCAGCTGAAGTCACTCAGTCTTTGGCCTCGTGCCTTACTACGCCCTTGGCCATGCTGTAAACTATGGCTTACACACACACCCTTTTGTGTCTTATTGCTTATGTATGACATATTTAAATTGTTATTTCTATTTACTTTGTACGCCCCCTTTCCCCTGGGGGGGGGGGTCACACCTGGAAATGAGTCTCTGCTCACTGTGCCTCTCCCAGTCACCAACTTTCAAATAAATAAGTAAATAAATAAATAAAGACCGCATTGCAAAGGTGGGATAATCTTGCAGCAGCAGCATCAGCCAGAGCGACAAGGCTGAGGAGAAGGAATCTTGCCCCAGTGCTTTACTGGCTTCCAACTGCTATGCCCCTTTCTTGGCAGAACAGCCAGACGGCCATCTCACACCAGAAGCCAAGCAAGATCCGATTTCTCCCCGACAAGGGCTGCCACAAACAGGCTCTGACCCCTCAACCTCAAACTGCAGCTCCACTGAAAGAATACCAAGGGACTTCTTGGGCCAGAATCATGACAGCTGCAGTTCTATTTCCTTCCTCTAATTCTTCTGGCCCTTGGGAGAGCCCCCCCCCCATAAGCTGCAATGCTGCAGGTAGTTGCACACCACAACAGGCAACAAACTGCACCACAATGAAATGGGTACTGTCTCCAGCTTTAATTGTCACTTCTTGAACTGAGAGGACTGCACGGGGGGATGGGGGTCCCGACATGGATGGCTGTCAGATATTCCCAGCCTATTCAGGATGTAACATCACCAACACATGCAGGATTATTCACTGGGATCGATGCCATCCCCCCTTCTTTCACCACTCAATATACTTGGTGGACAATACTTTATCGCCCCCTTTTGAACTCAAACATGTGTTGCAGACACCACCTTTATGCTGGGGAAATGGCACGTAAAATGAACGAGGGTTTCCCATCTGGCTGGCAGAACTGCACTTTTGAATTATCTGTGTCGGCCAAGGAACTGATCAACAGAATGAAGAATTATTGTTTGAGAATATTAATGTCCATCAGACCACGGCAGCATTCAGAGGTACAGGACCAAATTTTTTTCAACAACTGCCTCGTTCCTGTCAAGGTGCTCTCCTTCTTTTTTCCACCCTTGCAACCACAACATGAACATTGAAAATGATGCAACTACCACAATCTCTGAGAAGAACACTGGGTGCCTTGTGGCAGTACAAATTTTCACCTTGCTGTTCACCATGCAGCAACTCTTCTGACATTCGACGTGAAGCAGTATTCTCAGACGACAGCTCCTGGACCAGCTATTGCAGAGATATCCCTTTATAAAACTGATATCCTTTTAGTGGTCAAACTTCAGCAAATAGCTAAATATTAACTGTGATTCAGCAAGAAGGGTCTATGGTCTATCTTTGCACAAGGACTGATACTGGTCGAGGTAAATGAACTCTGGAAATGTAAGCGGGAGAGGAGTCAATGCGCTACATACAGTGCCATTTAAGATGGCTGCAAAACTAGACATGGAGTGCATACTAGTCACTTACCATAGATACATACAGTAGGTACATAGACACTGTTGGCAGATAAGGGCCTACGCCCCACCCAGTATACCCATTTGAGCTTGTAAGTTCACTTTATGTTTTCCTAGAATTCTGTTGCCACTTACCCCTCACCTCCAGAATTCACTTATGTCTATCCCATGCATTCTTAAATCCTGTGATTGTTTCAGCCCCCACTACTTCCTCTGGCAGGGTATTCCACTTGTCCACCACCCATTCGCCAGTCACCTAGTATCCCTAAGCTAACACAATGGAGCTAAGACACCCCCCCCCACCTCTGAACAGGCTGCATACCCAGAGCAATTTGGTTTCTGCCCCCTTTTACCCATCAGCAAGACAAAATTGCCCTGATAATCTTGCTACTGACCACTCCTTGGCATGATGCTATCCCCCAAAGCGGCAATGAACCTAAGGCACTGCCTGACATCATGATTAGGCACCATTAGCGAAGCCACTTGCCCCTGTCTCCCTCCCCACCTTCTGTAAGCCTGACCCAAAGAAGTTCAGACACTCACTGGAGGCTGCCAGGAGAAACCACAGAACTACAGACCCTAATGTTATACCTTCCTTTCTGAATGATGCTGCACATTGCAATGCTGGTCTAGCCACTTGAGGTGCACCTCCCAGGAAAAACAATCCCACACTACTGCCCTGACCATATCATTCTTCCTGGCTCCCCCTCATCAGACTGTTAAATGAGCATAGTTAGCCTGTCTCCCTTACTCTCTACCCACTTTGGTGGGGGAGGGAGCAGCATGCTGAGCAACATAGAAACAAAGACTTTGACAGCAGACAAGGACCGCTTGGCCCACCTAGTCTGCTCATTTTCCTACCTAATGGATAAGCTGCAGATCCTAGTTAACCAACAGCCTACTTCTTCCTACCCCCCAGCAGAATTGCTTTATGTCTGTCCCATGCATTCTTGAATTTCCCCACTGTTTTTGACCTCACAACATTCTCAGGAAGGTCATTCCATGTGTCCACTACCCTCTCTGTGAAAAAATACTTCCTCACATTGCCTCTGAGCTGTCACCCTCTATCTTCAAATTGTGTCCCCTTGTTCTTGCACATCTCTTTTTCTGAAAGATGCTACCCTCTTGGATCCTTGAGGTACTTAGAAGTTTCTATCATGCCAACCCCTTTCCTCAAGGGTATACATATTGAGCTCCTTTAGTCTCTCTTCATATGACTTCTGTTGCAGACCCTGCACCATTTTAGTTGCCCTCCTCTGGATGTCCTCCATCCTGTCTATGTCTTTGCAGACATGGGGTCTCCAGAACTACACACAGTACTCCAGATTGGGTCTCACCAACTGTCTGTGCAAAGGGATAATAACTTCCTGTTTTCTACTGGTGATGCCTCTCCCTATACACCCCAGTATCCCCCCAGCCCTCCTTACTGCCTTCTCACATTGCTTGCTTACCTTCAGGTCATCTGATGTGACTACCCCCAGGTCCGTTTTCATGTTTCTTGTTAATACCACCCCCCATTGTGTACTCTTTCCCTGGGATTTTGTTTTCCAGGTGCATTACTTTGCACTTCTTTACATTCACTCTAAGTTGCCATACTTTTAACTATCCCTCCAACCTTGCCAAGTCCCTTCTCATTCTTTCCACCACCCCTTGTGTCTCAACCCTGCTGCAGATCTTTGTGTCTGCAAAGAGGCATACTTTTCCTTTCAGTCCCTCAGCAATGTCACTTATAAAGACATTAAAAAGGACCAGACCCAGTACTGAACCCTGCAGTACCCTGCTATTAACCCCCGTTCTTCGGAGTGGACTCCATTTACTATTACCCTTTGTGTCTTGTTGTCCAGCCAATTTTTAACCCAGGCTACCACTCTGGGACACACTCCCATGCTGCCTAATTTGTTGATTAATCTTTTGTGTGGGACTGTGTCAAATGCCTTGCTAAAGTCTAGGTAGACCATGTCCACAGCCCCTCCCTGGTCTACTACTTTGGTCATCCAGTCAAAGAAATCTATTAGATTCATCTGACATGACCTTCCCGCTGTAAATCCATGCTGCCTTGGATCCTGTACCCTGCTGGCCTCTAGGTTCTCAACAATTCTTTCTTTCAGAAGTGTTTCCATCATTTTCCCTACCACTGAGGTCAAACTAACAGGTCTGTAGTTTCCTGTTTCTGCTTTGCTCCCACTTTTGTGAAGTGGAATCACATCCACCCTTCTCCAGTCCTTAGGTATCATACCATCCTCCAATGATTTGTTAAAATGGGTAGTCAGTGATGTCACTAGTTCTGCCTTTAGTTCTTTTAGAATTCTGGGGTGAATCCCGTCAGGCCCTATTGCTTTGTCCACCTTCAGTTTTAGTAGTTCTTTCACAACCTTTTCTTCTGTGAAAGGACTGGTATTGACCCCCCTATCCAGAATGCTTCTATAGATTGGATTAGGTAACTTCCCCTCCTCTTCTTTTGTGAATACTGAGCAGAAGTATTCATTCAGTATCCCTGCTTTTTCACTGTCACTCTCTGCCCACCCACTCTCCCCTTTATTAAGCCTCAATATCCCTCCTTTGGTCTTTCTTCACTCCCTAATGTATGTATGTAACCCCCCTACAAATGGGGGTTCCAGAAAGGTCTTCTTTAATCTTGCCTAAATGCTCACTGCCAGGTTGGTGTCCTGCATTTTAGCAGTTTAAATGTGATTGCCAGAGAGTGCCTGTATAGCCTCTGTGCACTGTCTCTTTAAGAACTGCTTGGATTGCAGTCATAAGTAATCTGAGAGGGAGCTCTGCTGAAAGATGTAACTATTTGCTGAAAATCATTTAGAGTGATAATGATAATGTAATTTGTCTAACCTGCCTTCTTTGCAGCAAGGACTGTTTTGTTTATCTCCACTATCTTGATCCTGGACTGCTGAATTGGACCAATCATTACTGGTGGGACCTAAAATGGAGCGAGACTACAGGAGCTGTCTGGAGTCGAAATCTGTAGGAATTGTAGTTTTGGGCTTTTGGTGCCATTTTGCAACTGAAGGGGGAGCTCTTGCTTTGACTGACAGACAGATCAGCCAACTGAACCTTTTGGATCTTGGGGAAATCCCAGACTGCTTGCAATTTTCAGTTAGTTCTGGGCTGGGAAGTGGAAATGAGAAGCACTCAAGTGTTTTTGAGCAGCAATCCTGAGTGGATTCGCATGGGAGAACTGTGAAAGGGCTAAGTTTTGGCCTGCATGTCTGCCTGCTGCCCCTGAAAGGGAGAAAAGAGAATTATTTCGGACTAAATCCGAGTTTGTGAGAACAAAGTAAGCCACTGATTTTCTACCAGGCTCATACCTGAAGAAGACTGAAGATTTTGCTGAATGCGATCGGCCTGTCAGGATTTCCAGCTGCTTTTGAACCCCTGGTTTGTGCAGAGACTTTGCGATGGTGACCAGAGAGCAGTTTGCCTGGTACAGTAGAATTTTCTTACATGTAAATGTGCTGTGTATTGAAAGTGGGTCATGATTTGGTTCCCCACTGTGTGAACTGTGTTCTGCTTACTGGGAGCTGTATCCAGCCCAAAAAGGACTGTATCTGAATTTGTCTCCATTTGGCTTGTACCTTGCCACACTGGCCCAGCCAGACTACCCACTGCACAGAGAAAGCCATCGATGAGAGACCTGCCTGGGGATCAGCCCCCTGCTCCACGCTTGAACAGGAACAATGCCTTAGCGATTCGTGTGGGCCCTGCTTTTCTTGGTACTCCAGAGTAACCACCTGCTGTCTCGATTTTCGTCCAGCCTGTGTCCAGTCTTGGGTATCGTGAATAATCATCAGGGTAGCTCCCTGCAACAACAGCCTAATCTAAAAGTGTGTCACCAGATTGTCTTGTTGTTTTCTTTTCACGAAATGAGCCCTCCGGCTCCAGATTACAAATAGTGTGTGTTGTGCATATTGTTTTCTTCTATCACAGGGCCTCAACCAGCTGCAATGATCCTGGTAAGCCCACCATTCTCCATCTCTGTACCTAAAGTGTGTGACTGTTTATGGACCCTGAAGTGCATGCATAACTGTTTGAATGATAGAGTCTCTAAGCAAATTAACCTGATTACGCCCCTCCCTTGTTCAAGTCCCTTAAAAAAATCAGATCTAACTCTTTTTTGCAATTACCCTGACTGTGCTTCTAGTTTGTGCAAGAGTACTGTACTGCTGTTATTTGCTGTGTATAACCTTGTTTTACAGGGGGTCCCCAGGGCCGTGCCAGAGGAAAGCCTTGGTGGTAAGTGCAAACAGCATGGGTTGTTCCAGCCACTAGTAAGGAAGAGGGGGTTACAGTGTCCTGGAGGGCTGTGCCTAGGTTAGCTTGACCACTACCAACCCTGACCTCCAGGTGGAGGCACCCTTTTCAGAACTCAGGCCCCTTAACCTGCTACTAGCCCAGCAGGCAGGGGTAGTAGCCCTTGGGATCGCGTCACCTAGGGGTTACATCTATAAAAGGTTTTATCCCCCTTCTTAACCAAGCTGGCTATCATTTCCTTGGTTTGGGCCTTTGCTATTCTGACTGCCTTCCCCACTTCTTTCTGCTTTAACTGGTACAGTTCTCTGTCCTGCTCCTTCTGTGTTTCCTTATACTGCCTGAATGATTCTTTTTCTTCCTAACCTTACCTGCCACCTCTTTTGAGAACCATAGTGGTTTTTTCTTTCATTTTGATTTATTTGCTTCACACAAAGGCTTGTTGCCTCTGTGATGGCAGTTTTGATGCTTCCCCATTATTCCTCCACCCCTCCTTACTGCCTGTTTACTAGTGCTTTTCTGAGGCACTCTCCCATTTTGACAAAGTCAGCCCTCATAAAGTCCAGTACTCTCACTTTTGTATGGCTTGACTCTGCGGCTGTGTTTATCATGAACCACGCTGTTTGGTGGTCACTTGTTCACAGATGGCTACCCACTTCTAGATCTCAAGTTGTGTTAGGGAGAAAAGGAAGTGCAAAAGAAGACGGAAACTACTTGGTTCTCAAAAACAGTGACAGAAAAGGTCAGAGCCAAAAGGCTGGCCATCAGGAAATATAAGGGAACACAGTGGGATGAAGATAGGGAGGCATACCAAACTTCCCTAAGGGAAGCAGGGAAGGCAGTAAGGCAGTAAGGCAGGCAAAGGCCCAAACTGAGGAAACACTAGCCCAGACAGCATAAGAAGGTGACAAGACTTTCTATAGATAAATTAGTGAAAAAAGAAAGTCCAGGGGGGTATTGCTAAGATCAAAGGAGATAAGGGGGCATGTGAGGAGGAGGACCATGTAAAAGCATCTATCGTAAATAGACACTTCTGCTCAGTATTTACTGAAAAGAAGGTAAGGCCGGGCCCGCAGCTCAGCACCATGGACACGGGGGCGGGTAAGCACTAGTCCCTTCACAAAAGAAAGGGTCCTACAAGAGCTCGATAAGCTCAGGGTGGACACGGCAATGGGACCTGATGGCATACATCCCAGGGTACTAAAGGAGCTAAGGGTGGAACTAGCAGAGCCATTATCAGAACTGTTTAGTGGCTCTCTGAGCACAGGAGAGGTCCCAGAAGACTGGAGAAGGGCTCATGTGATCTCGCTCCACAAGAAAGGTAGCAGGGAGGAGGTACAGAACTATATAGCAGTCAGTCTTACCTCCGTAGTGGGCAAGATTATGGAGGCATTCCTTAAGGAAAGGATAGTGCAACACCTGGAATCCACTGGAGCCCAGGATCCAAGACAGCATGGGTTTACAAAAGGAAGGTCCTGTCAAACTAATCTCAAAGATTTCTTTGAATGGGTAACTAGAGTGGTGGTCCAAGGGGAGCAGTTGATGTTGCCTACCTTGACTTCACCAAAGCTTTCAATACTGTTCCACATAGAAGATTGATTAATAAACTGGGTAGGCTCAGGGTGGGTCAGAAGTTGGTCAACTGAGTGGCAAACTGATTGACGGGCAGAAAACAGAGAGTGGTGGTAAATGGTATACAGTCAGAAGAGATGCAAGTCACAAGTGGGGTATCTCAGGGATCAGTCCTGGGGCCAGTCGTCTTCAATATCTTCATCAGTGACATTGCAGATGGACTGGAAGGTAAAGTTTATCTGTTTGCAGATGACACCAAGATCTGCAACAGAGTAGATTATCCAGATGGAGTGGGCAGAATGAGAAGAGATCTGGATAAACTAGCAAAATGGCTGGAAGACCGGCAACTGGGGTTTAATGCAAAGAAGTGCAAGATCGTGCACATAGGGAAGAGAAACCCTGAAGCCACCTAAAGGCTGGGAGGGGAGTTGCTGGCAGTAACAAGGGAAGAAAGAGACTTGGGCATCATCATCACCAATGACCTGAAATAATCCAAGCAGACCATTAAAGCAGTAGGTAAGGCTAGGGGGATGTTAGGGTGTATTAGTACAGGTGTCACAAGTCAGAAGAGGGAGATAATAATCCCTCTTTACAAGACACTGGTTAGGCCCCATCTGGAGTACTGCGTGCAGTACTGAAGGCCATACCTTCACAAGGACATTAACCAAATTGAGGCAGCCCAGAGAAAGGCAACCAAAATGGTGCAAGGACTACATCAGAAAACATATGAGGACAGATTAACAGAGCTCAACATGTATACCCTAGAGCAAAGGAGGAAGAAAGATGATACGATCAAAACTTTCAAACACCTTAAGGGCATTAACAAGGTGAAAGAGTCTAACATGTTTCACTACAAGAAAAATAGCAGGACAAGAGGAGACAGCATGAGACTAGAAGAAGGCAGATTAAGGGGTAATGTGAGGAAGTTATTTTTCACAGAAAGGGTTGTTGATGCATGAACAGCCTACCTCATGAAGTGGTGGATATGAATACAGTACAGGGCTTCGAACAGGCATGGGATAGGCATAAGGGAGCAATACAGATGAGTATGAATAGATAGGCTATTGACAGAGCAAAGGCCGATGGCACATTTATAAGGTAGAAAAAGAAATGGGCAGACTGGCTGGGCCTTGCGGTCCTTATCTGCCATCAGCTTCTATGTTTCTTTGTTTCTATGATCATTTAACTGTAGCACAAACTGAACTGGGCTAGCAATTACAAGAAGCAGCAGTCTTGCTATATTACTTAATTTGACTGTCATTTGAACCATCATCGCCGATATGTTACTATGTATTCTATCTGCATGATAATAACTCTTTAATCTGACTTGCTTGTCCATGTCCTGTGACTGAGGTATGGTGCATGTCTTATAGGCAGTGGGCTTGCACAAAATCACAGAGGGGTTCGTTTTGGTGAACAAGGAGGGGTGAGTGTGATCTGTGGTATGTGTTTTGCAGAGTGTGAGAGAAATGAGGAGTGAGAAGCAATTCACTTTGCAAAAGAAGCAAAGGAATGTAATTTCATAAACAGTTACATTTTTAAAATATTCTTGCTGGAAATAGTAGCATCCTTATCACAGAACGTTTCATCCTAGTGGGCTTTAACACATCTTACGTGGCTCTAAAATGCATCATTAACAATGCTTTTTCAAAATGTTTCCTGTGGGGGCATACCCCCAGACTCCCCTAGCTTTGCTGGGATTTTGAAACACCTTTTGACAAACTCTGCACATGCCTCTGTATATGACCTTTTCGGCCACTCAACTTTTTTCAGCATAATTCGAGCACTGGTTGGAGCGCTGTGTCAGTAGCGGAGCCATAGACAGCTAGGCTATAGTCAATCAAGGTGATGAGTGAACTGTTAATTGCCATGTTCAGAGCTTCGTAGGTCAGGTAATGTCTGTGCTTGTAGAGGATACCAATCCTGGTGTTAAAGACTTTGGCCATGATGTCAATGTACTGTGTATAAGACACAGTAGTGTCCAGTGTGATTCCAAGGTACTTGAAATGGGGGGACTAGTTCCAGGGTGCTACCGGAGCCATTCTGAATTGCCAGGGGATAGCCTTTTCTTTTGTTTTGGGCAGTGATGAAGAGCATGGTCTTAGTTTTATAGTTCATGACCAGTTTTTCCTTTCTGAACCATTTTCAGCCGCTACAAAGTTGTTCTGGAGGTTATCACTGGCTGCTGTAGTTCTCCGCTACTCAGCGCATCTTGGAAGTGAGACTATGGCAGCTTTTAGGCAGATAACTGAATAATTCCAGGACAAAACATTACATTTATGGCTTATTTAACTCCTCAGGCAAGCAGTTCCTTGGCAAGAGTTGCCTTCCCAAGATCTACCTCACGCCAACTGCTCTAGAAGGGACTACTGACCATGAAGGTGAATAAATCTCATAGGACAGATGGTAGGCACCCCACGGTACTGAGGAAGTTGGCATAAGTACTGGCAGCCCCACTGATTGACCTGTACAGTACCTCCCTGGACTCAGCTGTGGTGCCATGAGAGGAGAGAACTGCAGCTGTGGTGCTGTTGCATAAGACCAGGGTCAGGGATAAACCAGGAAGCTACGGATCAGTCAGCTTGACGTGGATCATTGGCAAGGCGATGGAAACCAATCTCAAGGAAAGCTTGATGGAGTTTCTTGGAGCAAACGGGATCCAAGACAACAGACAGCAGGGGACTGTGATAAGGAGCTCATCTCAGTCTAAGCTGAGTCACAAGGGCAGTGGACAGGGGCTAGACAGCAGTCATACTTTGCCTGGCTTTCAGCAAGGCCTTTAACTCAGCTCCCCATAACAGAGTGATCAAGAAGTTGAATGGCCTGGGGTGGGGGACAAATGTCTAGGTAGGTGGCAAACTGGTTAGGGGAGAACTCAGAGAGTACTGGTTGGAAGTTAGACTCAGGGATGTAAGATGTTACCAGTGGAATAACTTGGGGTCTGTGCTTGGGTTGGTACTGTTCGATGGGTTCATAAATTGCACAGGGGGCTGCATTAAGGGCAAAATTAGATTTTTTGTAGACCAAGCTCCGTGGGAGGAAGGACACAGATGAAGGGATTAGGGACATGAGAAAAGGACCTGGAAAGGCTGCAGAGATGTTACTGATCTGGCAACTGGGGTTCAATGCCAAGACGTGCGAAGTGATGCACGTGGTAAGAAAAAAAAAAGGAAATCAGAGGTGGAGTACAGGCTGGAGGGGAGGGTGAGTGCCACAGTGTCCGAGGAGGAGAAAACTTATGGATTGCAATTACCAGTTCCATGAAGCATTCTACCACAATGTAGTGCAGTAAGGCAGCTGGGGCAAAAGGCTCCCTAAATGAGAGACAGCATGGCTTCCATGGCAATAGGGATTACACTACGCACCCCACCAGGCATTTGCCCAACACCCAACATCCAGACGCCAAAATTCTGACTCACATTTGCCTGACAGTTCAGAAATGCCTGCAACAGAGTTTTTGTCATGTTTCAGGGGGCTTTGCCCCCCCTCCCCCATATTTAAGATTACAAACTCTGCTGTAGCCAAAATTGAACTGTCTGGGAAACAAATGTCGGGATTCTGGCATCGGGATGTTGGGTGTCGGCAAGTCGTTCAGTGTAATGAATGGATACCACAGGGAGGTATTGTCAAATGATCCTGAACAGCTTCTTTGACTTGATAATGAAGGTGGTGGAAAAGAGCCAGGCAGCTGACATTCTATACCTGGGTTTCAGCAAAGCCTTTGGCTCAATGCCCCACAAGAGATTGATCAGAAAACTGGAGGACCTAAGGGCAGGAAGAAAATTAAGCAGGTGGGTGGCAAACTGGCTCGGTGGTAGGTTCCAAAGGGTGTTGGAGAGATTCTCAGGTATGAGGCAAGTCACCAGTGGAGTCCCACAGGGGTGGGTACTCAATCCAGAGCTGTTCAGTGTACATTATTGATACTGGTGATAGCATTAAAGACAAGATTGCCTCTTTGTGGATGATGGCAAGTGGTGTCGGAGGGTGAGTACAGATGAAGGTGTGCGGGACCTAAAAGAGGATCTTGAGAAACTATACAGGTGGTATGGCATCTGGCAGCTAAAGTTCAATGTTAAGAAGTGCAAGGTCATGCACATAGGTAGTAAGAACTCAAGAGTCAAATACAGTCTCGGTGGGGGTCATGGTCACTGTACCAGAGGAGGAGAAGAAAAAGAACTTGGGAATAGCCATTATCTACAACCTAAAGCAAGCTATGCTGAGCAGACAGGCTACAGCCAAGGCCGAAAAAATTCTGGGATGTATAGTTAGAGGGTTCATGAGCAGAAGGGAGAAAGTTATCCTGCTACTGTAGAGTTCCTTGGTGCAACCACACATGGAATATGGAGTAACATACTGGAGTCCCTACCTGAGGAAGGATATCAACCAGCTCGAGGCAGTAGAGAGGAGGGTGACAAAAATGGTTCAAGTGCACTAGAACAGTGCATATGAGGACAGACTAAGAAATTGTAATATGTACTCACTTAAGGAGAGGAGGGAGAGAGGGACATGATTAAAACCTTCAAGTACCTGAAAGGTATAAGCAAGGTGAATATCAGGGACCTTTTTTGCCTTGGTGAAAACGAGACCACAAGGAGACACTGTTACAAACTATCAGGGAGGAGGAGGCTTCAAGAAGTTAGGAGACACATCTTAATGCAGCAGGTGATGTCAAAGTGGAATGAGCTCCCACATGAGGTCGTCAATTGCATACTGTGTGACCCTGAGCAAGTCACTTACCTGTGCTCCCAGGTCGCACCTGCAGACAAGCTTTCAACTTAGTGTGTCTCTCCTGGTTAAACAATTGGAAAAAAAAAAGTAGTGGTGGAGGATTCAAGAAAGGGTGGAACAGAGTGAAAGGGTGGTCAGGGTTTGTGGGGACAGGGGTGTGGACCACTGTAATCACTGGGCCAGGGGTTCTCATCAAGCAGACTTCAATAGACCAAATGATCTTCTTCTGGCCAATTTGTATGTTCATATGAGGGCAAACAAGATGCTAGGTTGCATAAGCAAGGAAGTTAACAAGCTAAAGAAAGGTCATAGTGCCTCTGTATGGTATACCATGTACAAGGCGACCTCGACTGAGTGCTTTCAAAAAGGGTGACTCAATCACCGTGCCTATGTACAGGGCTGCATGGCAGGGCAGCAACCAGATACCTGGGTGGGCGAGGTTGGGCGACGGAAAGTGTACACGCATGTACGCATGTGCACATGCATGAGGGGGAGGAAGGGAAGGGGAGATATGTGGGAGGGAGTGTGCTGAGCAGCTGCCGAGCTGGTCAGGTAGCATGGTGGGGAGGGTGGTCAGTTGGAGTGTGCAGGATTTGGGTCTGGAGCTTTCTGGGTTTTTGCACTGGGCTGGCGACTTGTTATTTTAAGAAATTCACCCCCTCCAAGAGTTAAGAATCCTTAAGTGGGAGGGGGTGCTGGGGGCACAGCTCCCCAATAACATGGAAAACCAGTTGCTGGTTTTCTAGTCGCTGCAAGTGTACATCACTGTAATTCATTTTTGGCGAGGTACGCTCGCCAAAATGGCGAGCGCTATTCCATGAACACCGTTCTGACACAGAACCCTCTGTATGAATCCATGATGCGACCGCACCCAGAGTACTGTGCACAGTTCTGGAACCACTACCACAAAAAGGACAATTATCAGTTGGAGTCAGTACAAGGAGGGGCCACCAAAATTATTCAGGGACCACAGTGGCACTCATCTGAGCAGAGGCTAGAGAACCTGGATTTGTACTTACTGGAAGATAGAAGGGAGCGGAGGGACATGATAGAGACATTTAAATATCTAAAAAGCATTAACAGGGCCAACCACAGTGAACTGTTTAGGACCAATGACAACAAAAAATCTGGGGGTAAACAGCTACAAAATGTCTGGGAGTAACTTCCAGTTGGATGCTAGGAAGCACAGAGAAAGAGTGGTGGCAGGGTGAACCAAGCTGTCGGAAGACAGCAGCAAGAGGGGCTGGGATAAAGTTAAGAGGAGGAGGGTAAAAGTATCTGGGTCGGGCCACAGAGCACCATGTGAAGAACAGTATGTAAGAACTTACTGTAACAATAGATCTTCCAAGAGCATCTCTTTCATCAGGCCACAACTATGGAACTATAAGCCAGCAGGCTCTAGGACCACATGGAAACTTGCTAGCAGTTCACCACGGGGCCACCTGTGATCACCTCTGACATTGTTTATCCTATATAAGCATCTGCCCCCTCCCTTCTCATTTCCCCACCAGAGACCATGCTCAGAGGACCTCCTGTAGGGAACCAGGAGGAAAATTAGAATCTACCCAGAAGATAAAGACGGACACTATCAATACGCTCCTAAAAGGAAAAGGCCACCGAGATAAAACCCAAACATCCTTAAAGGGAACATGCCCCAAGAGCCTCCCTCCAAGAGGCTAGGAGAGGAATAGGGAGGCCAGCCACCAGGTATGGAAGAAATCCCCAGGTTAACCATCCCAAAGAAAAAGGTCAGGTGAAACTCCCCAGAATGAGAAAGGCTAGATGCCCAAGAGAGACAGCGTGTGGGACAGCATGGCCTGATGAAAGATTCTCTCAAAGATCTACTGTTATGGTAAGTTCTTACATAACTGTTCTATTTTCTTTCAGGATATCTCTTTCATCAGGCCACACCTATGAAATGAATACTAAGCAGTACTGACCAGAAAACTGTCTGGGGGGTCTGGAAACCTCTAGCCTGAGAAAGTAGACCACACTGCACAGTGAGGACAAGGGCCAACTTCTGGCAATAGATAATTACCAGGCTACAATACTTAGCAAAGGTGTGGACAGTACTACAGATGGTGGCCTTCAAAATCTCCACAGCAAGTGCAGGCCCAAAACTAACTACTGAAGTGGAAGGACCACAAATGACCCAGAGGAGATTTTAACTATACTTGCAGCACTGAAAATGAAAGCAGGAGGCCAACTAAGTGGTCAAACACTCTTTGGGAGGCCAGAACCTTCTCTCCCAGGGGTGCAGAAAACAAAATGGATGTAGAGAGTTCTGACAGGCTGAGGGATGGTGTATACCATGCCTTAGTATGCTATGGAATTCCAAGGTGTGATTGGGATGCCATCTTTCCCTGGTGCGAGGGGAGTAAACAACTTTGTGGACTGTCTGCAGTCCTTTGTATGGTGCGCACAGTACCCATTCTATGCACATCTAAAGTATGGAGCAATGCTTCCCTGGATTGGTATGCCTGGGATAATAAACTGGCAGGTGGATGGCTGAAGTTAAAAGAGACTTAGACAGCACCTTTGGCAGAAACCTAAGATTAATCTCCAAAGACTCTCTGGCTTTTCAGAAAATCAAATTAAAATAATGCTTTCGATGACAGAAAGTATAGTGTGTGCAAGACACAGCTGGCTCAAAAGGAGTCAAAGTAAGCTTCTCCAAAACAAAATTCAAGTCCAGGCTGGGACTGGAGTGTTGATGGGAGGCTACAGATGCATAATGCCTCACAAAAACATATGGGCCACATCCAGCTGGACCACAATATGGCCCTCAATGGGCATATGGAAGGCAGATATTTATTTATTTAGTTTTTGTTGACCGGGTAAGTGTACTAGACAAATGTGTCTATTTTCCGGCATGACCTGGGGAAGGGGGATACAGATGAATGCCAACTGACCTTGAACCAGATTAAGCTGTTGGTGGTATTTTAATGAATTTTTAGTGGATATAGCAGACAAGTGTGCCTGAAGAGAAAAGTATTGCAGCCCTGCATCTGAAAAGAACATCAGATAATCCAAAATCCAGTTCACTGGGCAAGTGAAGGGTCTAGTGGTGGGAAGCAGCCCATAGAACAAAACACTTCCACTGCATGAAGTAGGTAGCTGTGTGAAAGGCTTCCTGGCAGCCACGAGCACATCAGTCACTTTTGGGGACAGCCCAAAACTTGCAATGGCTATGTCCTTAGGAGCCATGCATGAAGATGCAGCGACTTGGAGTCTGGATGGACCAGAGTATCTAGATCCTGTGTAAGCAGGCCCTGTCACGGGCAGTCGTACTGTTGCAATAATGGAAATCACTATTAAAGAAGCCAGAAGAGTGCCAAAAGAATTAGGGTGGCCCCTTCCATTTGGAGCCTGATTGGTATGCTCTGAATCAGAGGGAAGGAAGGAAAGACATTGAAGAACCTCGATTTCCTAGAGAGGGATGATATGTCTTACCAGAAAACTCCAGGCCCTGGATAGAGCGAGCAAAAAGGTAAAAATTTAATGCTGAGTGGAGATGCAAAAAGATCCAACTCTGGATGACCACATCTGTTGAACAGCTCTTCTACTACCGAGGTCAGCAGCTCCCACTCATGCACATTGGACTTCGACCTGCTTAACCCATCTGCCAGGACATTTTGGACACCTGGAACATGAATGGCTGACAAATCTATACTGTGTTCTAGAACCCAGTATCAAACCCTCCTCGTCTTCTTGCATAGAGGGTAAAAATGAGTCCCTTCTTGCTGGTGTATATAGGACACTAAACTGATGTTATCTGTCTGCACTAGCAGAGGCCTGGAAGGTTTAGGAATGCTTGCAAGGCAAAAAGAATGGCCTTCATCTTTAGAACAGTTTTGTGGAGGAGAGCCTTCGCTGAGGACCATGTTCCTTGGGTTTGATGGGGAGTCGGGGACCCAACTGTGCTCCCCAGCCCCAAGGCATCCGCAGTGAGGATCTGCTGCAGAGAAGGAATAAGAAATCGGACCCCTTCAGCAAGTTGCTAGAGTCCAGTCACTACTGGAGTACCTTGCAGATGGGAAAGGAGACTAGAACCTGTTGTCCTAGATTGTCAGTGCACTGATCCCACTGTACCCTCAGGCTCCGCTGAGGGATCCTCATGGGCAGTTTTGCCAGAGGTACTGTAATAAGGACAGCCAGCATCTGGCCCACCAGGCTCAAGAATGCTCCATTCATGGAATGCCATCTCTGTAAAACCAACTGAGCCTAAGCTATGAAGCATTCCACCCTGTCCTGGGGCAAGAAGACAAAGCCCTGGGTGGTGTCCAGAACTGCTCCTATGAATTGCAAGTGCTGACAAAAGGTAAGGGAAGACTTAGGCATGTTAACAGTGATCCCTAGGGTGCTGAGCAACTGCAAGACATGTGCTAGGGTCTAAGACAGTCACTCCCTGGAAAGAATGTTGGGTAACCAGTCATCCAGGTAGGGAAAGATGTCTAATCCCTCCCGCCTGAAGGCTAAGGCCACCACTGCTAGGCTGGCAATAAGAACCCATGGTGCAGAAGACAAGCCAAAGGGTAATACCTCAAACTGGTAGTGCCCCCTGAAACAAAACCCTGCGGGACCCTCTGTGAAATGGGGAAGGACCTTGATATGCAGGTGCTCAGCCCACATATCCTAGAAGCATGTACGGGTCCTTGTATCAGAAGTGCCAGCAGGCCTTGTAGAGTGGCTGTTCTCAGGACCTTGTGCTGAATGTAGACATTCGGGGCCTGAATGGGCCTCCACACTCCTATGCATTTGGAGGCAAGGGGGAGGGGAAGCAGAACCCTTTGTGCCTTTCTGCTAATGTCTTGGTTCTAGTGGGATACCCCCCATGGGCTACATAGATACATAGATACATAGACAGTGTCGGCAGATAAGGGCCTATGGCCCACCCAGTCTGCCCATTTGAGCTTGTAAGTTCAGTTTGTTTTCCTAGAAGTCTGTTACCCCTTACCCCTGACCTCCAGAATTCCTTTATGTTTATCCCATGCATTCTTAAATCCCGTGATTGTTTCAGTCCCCACCACTTCCTCTGGCAGGGTGTTCCACTTGTCCACCACTCGCTCTGTGAAGAAATTCTTTCTTATGTTTCCTCTGAATCGTCCTCCCTCCAACTTCATCCCATGCCCTCTAGTCCTGGAACATCTTTTCACTTAACAATAGTGTTTTCCTGCACCCTGTTCCTCCCTGTAAGATACTTGTATGTCTCTATCATATCCCTCTCTCCTCCTCTCCTCCAGGAGTACATGTTCAGTTCCTTCAACCTGTCTTCATAGGACTTGTGATGCAATCCATGCACCATCTTTGTTGCCTCCTCTGAACCTTCTCTACCCTGTCTATGTCCTTACGAGGTATGGTCTCCAGAACCGCACACTGTACTCCAGGTGGGGCCTCACTAGTGTCTTGTATATGCGGAATTATGACCTCCCTTTCCTGCTGGTGATGCCCTGTCTATACATCCCAGCATCCTATTTGCTTTACCTGCTGCCTTGTCGCACTGTTTCCCTACCTTGAGGTCATCAGAGATGATAACCCAAGACCCCTTTCCTGCTTGGTGCATGCTATATCCTCACCCCCAACTGATATATTGTGCCAGGGTTTTGTGCCCCATATGCATTATCTTGCACTTCTTTGCATTGAATTTCAACTGCCAAACCCCTGACCATTCTTCAAGTTTCTGCAGGTCCCTTCTCATTTTGTCTACACCCTCTGGTGTGTCTACTCTGTTACAGAGCTTTGTGTCATCAGCAAACAGTGAAATTCTGCCTTCTAGGTCCTGCGCCATGTCACTGATGAAGATGTTGAATAGGACCGGTCCCAGCACTGATCCCTGTGGTACCCCACTGGTCACACTTCCCTCTGTGGAGTGACAGCCATTTACCACCACCCTCTGTGTCCTGCCACCCAGCCAGTTACCTACCCACCACACTACTGTCCTGCCCACACCCATATTCCCCAGGCTACACAGACTAGGTTACCGGTAACAGCACACTGGCACCCAGGTCTACCCTATACCACTTACATACTGTAGATTACATAAAAATTGCCAACAGATAAGGGTTGCTTGAACCACCCAGTCAGACCATTTTCATTATCTAATGTAATACCTCACACCCTACTTCGTCTCTGGCTTTGCCCCCATTCTAAACTATTAAAATTCCTTTATGCCTATTCCATGCATTCTTGAAACCCACTACAATTTTTGCTTTGATCACCTCTGCTGAAAGGCTGTTCCAGGCATCCACCACTCTTCCTGTGAAGGAGTACTTTTCAACATTTCCCCTGAATCTACCACCTGTATTTCATAGCATGTACTCTTGTTTTTGAACATCTTTTTTTAAAAATGCTTTCCTCTTGTACCTTATTTATACCCATGATGTATTTGAAAGTCTCAATCATATCTCCTCTCTCCCTCCTTTCCTCCAGGGTATACATATTAAGGTCTCTTAGCCTCTCTCCTCAGGGCTTCTGATGCAGGCCCAGCACCATTTTTGTTGTTCTCTGGGCTGCCTCTATTTTTTCTATGTCTATGTATTGGGAGGCAGTATAGCGCAGTGATTTAAGGTTCTGAGCTGCAAACCTGGAGACCTGGGTTTGAATCCCACAGCCCCCACCTGCATACTGCGTGACTCTGAGCAAGTCACTTAACTTCGTTTGTGCTCCCAGGTCGCACCTGTAAACAAGCTTTCAGCTTAGTGTGTCTCTCCTGGTTAAAATAAATAAATAAATGTTCTTATGGGGCTGTGGGGCACCACATTAAAAAATGTCTGGCTGCATTGCGCAAGTTGTGCCAACGCAAAACATTGGTATATTCAGATGATGCGCCATAGAATGCAATTGCGTTCGTCCAGCTGAATATCCTGAACATGAGCACGATAATGATGCTAATCTTTCTACAGATCTTCGAATCCCTAGCTTATGGTAAACTCAAGGATGACAGGTAGTTTGTTTTTTGTTCCACTTTGATAATGGGAAAAACTGTACTCTGTACTTAGACAAAGCTAGATGGGCTCAGTGATGGAGTTATGTTGAAATTAGCAGAGAAAGACATGGTAGTACAGTGCTGTGCGATCAGACCTCCTCTTTCAGCACCTGAAGGTCATGAGATGTTACCAATGAGGAGGTTGTGAGGTCAAAAACAGTGGGGGAATTCAAGAATGCGTGGGACAGATATAAGGCAATTCTTGTGGGAAGTAGGAAGAAATAAGCTGTTGGTTAACGAGGATCTGCAGCTTATCCAATAGGTAGGGGAAATGGGCAGACTAGGTGGACCAAGCAATCATTATCTGTGGTCAAAGTCTATGTTTCTATGATATGTGGCTGGGAGGGTCTCCCAATTCAGCCCTAGACACTAAAGTCCCAGCTGGCATTGCCAGAGCAGGGCTGCAGGACAGCCTCCAGTACTGTGAAGTCACTTTAATGGCGCAGTGGGCAGTGCCATAGTTGGTTAAATCCCCCATGAACAACTGAGAAAACACTTTGATAAACATTCTATTTAGTAACAAATAAAAGTGTATTTTATATATTTTTTATCTTTCTCTCATACTTTACTGTTACAAATATTTTTACGGCAACATCTGAGTTGTCACCTTCTTCTACTGCTTGTCTGCATCTGAAGTCACAATCCTCTGCTGGTAACATCACAGTCTGGTACCTGTGAGTAATGATGATGTAATCAGCAAAAGACTGTGAGTTGTGGTGTAGACCATTCGCAGGTGTGGATAGACTCTTCGCAGCTACAGATAGCCTCTCTGCCGGTGCAGATAGCCTCTCCGCAGGTGCAGGTAGACTCTCCGCAGGTGCAGAGAGCCTCTCTGCAGGTGCAGATAGACTCTTTGCAGGTGCAGATAGACTCTCCGCAGGTGCAGACAGAATCTCTACTGGTGCAGACAGACTCTCCGCAGGTGCAGACAGACTCTCCACAGGTGCAGATAGCCTCTCTGCAGGTGCAGACAAACTCTCCGTAGGTGCAGATAGCCTTTCCGCAGGTTCATATAGCCTCTCCATAGATGCAGATAGCCTCTCCACAGGTGTATATGGACTCTCCACAGGTGCAAGTAGCTTCTCTGCAGATGCCAATGAATCAACGGACTCTGCATTCTTGATCCATTTTCATGTAAATGGCTTGAGTAACAGAGAAAAATAAAGAATTTATTCAAATGACACAAAACGGCATGATTTGCATAAGTGATACATATAATTCCTGATTTGGGAGCTGCAACTGCATCATTAGAAATGTGACAAAATGTCTGAATGTTATTTTCAAACATTCTGATACATTTATGACTGTTTAACTGCCTTATGGCACCCTCCGTCAAAAAACTGACATGGTTGTCAGCCCGCCAGCACAGCAGTAGTGCTGCTGCTTGTGGCGCTAATGATCAAGGTTCAGAAGCGAACCCAAAGCTTCAGATGGTCAGCTGGAGAGAGGAGGACTGAGCATCCAGTGGACAACTCTCCTTCTCTGAGTGGTGTGGGTCCAGACACCCAGCAATATCCAGACTCCTGGTGGTGGTCAGGGGTCAGTGCACCAGGTGTCTAATCAGTGTGGGAATTGGTGGTGTGGTGGATATCAGCATCCAGTGTTGGGAGCATGTACTGTATGCCATGGACATCACTGCATGTCCACTTCACCATGGGCAACCAAGCCAGAAAACACCCTCAGCCTCGGCATGATTCTCGGCTCTCCAGGAGGATTTGCAGCTAACATACTAATATACTATTTGCCAGCAGATTAGACCTTACAGTCTATCAAGTCTGCTCGAACCTCAGATCCCTAGTTGGGTGCCGAGGCCCCCTTGTGTTCCAGAAACCCCTATCATCCATCCCCACCACCCTGGGACAGGCCATCATCTGATACATCCACTTTCTGTGTCTGTCCCACCCTCTCCTGAAGCCCTCTGCTGTGGATCTCTGAACCAGCTTGCCAGGCAGTGCAGTCCAAGGGTCCACCACCCTCTCAATGAAAAACCTCCTCCTCTTTTCCCCCTCGCCCTTCCACCTTCCAACTTCAAACCATGCCCTCTGGTGATACCTCCCTGTTTTAGTCTAAAGATCCCCTCCATGTTTACCCTATGTATAGAAACATAGAAACATAGAATTTGACAGCAGATAAGGACCGCTTGGCCCACCCAGTCTGCCCATTTCCCTACCTACTGGATAAGCTGCAGATCCTAGTTAACCAGCAGCCTACTTCTTCCTACCCTCACCCCCCAGAACTGCCTTATGACTATCCCATGCATGCTTGAATTCCACCACTGATTTTGACCCACAACCTCCTCCGAAGGCCGTTCCATGCATCCACAACCCTCTCTGTGAAAAATACTTCTTAAATTATCTCTGAGCCCCCCTCTATCTTCAAATTGTGCCCTCTTGTTCTTGCACACTTTTTTTGAAAGATGCTACCCTCTTGGACTTTGTTGATTCCTTGAGGTACTTGAAAGTTTCTATCATGTCCCCCTCTCCCTTCTTTCCTCGAGGCTATACATATTAAGCTCCTTAAGTCTCTCTTCATATGTCTTCCGGTGCAGACCCTGCACCATTTTAGTTGCCCTCCTCTGGACAGCTTCCATCTTGTCTATGTCTTTGCGGAGACTGGGTCTCCAGAACTGCAAATAAAAAAACTAGATAAACATGTGGGGAGTAGTGCAATGTAATGGCTGTGGGGCAGCAGTCTTCCGGGAGTCTTTCTGGAGGCTGAGATGCTGCCCTATTTGCAGACAACTATCTGCCCTGAGGGAGGAAGTTGCCCGTCTTCAGGCCACACTGGACAGTAGTAAGGAAACCTTCCCCCAGGCCACACTGGACAGTAGAAAGGGAACCTCCCCCATCCAGGGAGCACTAGCGCCACCACCACTACCTCAGAGGTTGCGAAGAAAGCACAGCAGTTGGACCACAGTGGGCTCAGGGAGGGTGAGGAGGGTGGAACAGAGCGCACCCAGTCAATTGTTCCACTCCACAATCCATACACCATTCTGGGGGAGCATAGCTCCCCTATGGGTGTACCCGCAGAGAAGACTGATGATAACTGTCACAAGGGAGGCCCACAGAAAGGAGGCAGAAGACACCAAAGGGAAAGGAAACAGCTCCTGGTGGGGGACTCAATTACTAGGGGTATAGAACTGGGGGGAGCTGAGAAAAATGAAGTAAGGTGCCTGCCTGGTGCCATGGCTTGGAGGGACAGGAAGCGCATCCTCAGGATCACGAGAACAGCTGCAAGGATTCCGAGCTGGACATAATTGTCCACCTAGGGACAAATGACTTGGCTCATCATGATTAGAGCAGTGCAGGAGGACATTGCAGAGTTGGGAGGGACCTAGACAGTAGCAACACAGTATCCTTCTCAGAGGTGCTACCTGTCAAAAGCATGGGGGAGGCGAGGGTAATTGGCACCATGCAGTTTAATGAATGGTTGAAAAAATGGTGCGGAGCACAGGGATTTGGCTTCATTGGGGACTGGGGTTCCACCTGGAGGGACACCAGCCTATACTGGCAGGATGGTCTGCATCTGTCCAGGAAGGGAACAAGTCTTTTGAGCAATCGGTTTAAATGCTTCATTGGCAAGCTTTTAAACTAGTCAAAGGGGGAGGCACTGACAAGCAGCAGGAAAATCCCAGCCTCTCCCTACAAAACAGGGTACTAAATGAGAAAAAGACAGAGGTAGAACGGTCAGTGGGGGATGCTGCACTGGAAGGTAAAGCCATCAAAAAATGGAGAGCAATGAGTACTAATGCCCGTAGTCTGGGTAACAAGCTTCCTGAATTAGTGGCCTTGATGGAGGAAGAACATCTGGATATCGTGGCAGTCACAGAAACATGGTACACACAAAACCATGACTGGGACATAAACATACCAGGATACACTGTCTACAGGAGGGACAGGGAGGGTAAAAGAGGAGGAGGAGTAGTTCTTTACATAAGGGAAGGAATAAAAGCAACAGAACAAAAAGGTACACAGGGAGGAGAAGAAGCACTGTGGGTAAATTTGGAGACAGGCAATGGCACCACAATACGCACAGGGGTTGTATACAGACCCCCTTCTCAGGGGAGGAAATGGACAGGAAATGACAGAAAGTATACTTAGAATGGCAGAAAAAGGGAGATATTGCTGATGGGTGATTTGAATATGCCAGATGTTAACTGGAGTGCAGTTGCAGCTGCCATCAAGAGTGCAGTTATTCTAGATGCCCTACAGGGGCATGCCTTAGACAACTAGTACTGGAGCCCACTCGAGAGGGAGCAATATTAGACTTGATTCTCTCAAATGGAGATGGTGAGAGGATTACAGATGTAGAAGTTGGTAGCCATCTGGGAACTAGCGACCATCGAACAGTATGCTTCACAATAAACACAGCAACAGAGTCAAGCCATACAAAGACAAAAGTACTGGACTTTAGGAGGGCTGACTTTGCCAAAATGGGTGAGTACCTAAGGAACGCACTAGCAAATGGGCAGGAAGGAGGGGTAGAAGAACAATGGGGAATAATAAAACTGCCATCACAGAGGTATCGAGCCTTGTGTGAAGCAAATAAACAAAACAAGACGATGTAAGAAACCACTATGGTTCTCAAAGGAAGTGACAGTGAAGGTTCAAGAGAAAAAGCATTCAGGAAGTACAAGGAATCATGAAGGAGCAGGACAGAGAACTGTATCAGTTAAAGCAAAAGGAGGCTGGGAAGGCAGTCAGAACAGCAAAGGCCCAAACCGAGAAAAGATAGCCAACTCAGTTAAGAAGGGGATAAAACCTTTATAGGTACATCAGGGACGAAGGAAGACCAAGGGAGGGATAGTGAGGCTTAATAAAGGGAGGGAGGGTGGGCAGAGGGAGACTGTGAAGGCAGATACTAAACAAATATTTTGCTCAGTATTTACAAAGGAAGAGGGGAGGTACATAAAACAAACAGTAGTAACACTCTGGATACAGAAGTTGATAAGCCCATTTACAGAAGAAAGGGTTCTGAAAGAACTCTTAAAACTGAAGGTGGACAAAGCAATGGGGCCTGATGGGATTCATCCCAGAATTTAAAGAACTAAGGGTAGAAACCAGTGACACCACTGACTACCCTTTTAACAAATCATGGGAGGATGGGGTGGTACCCGAGGACTGGAGGAGGGCAGATGTAATTCCCTTCACAAAAGTGGGAGCAAGGCAGAAGCAGGAAACTATAGACCTGTTAGTTTAACCTCAGTGATAGGAAAATGATGGAATCACTTCTAAAGGAAAGAATTGTCGAGTATCTAGAGGCCAGAGGGCACAGGACCCTAGGCAGCATGGATTCACAGTGGGAAGGTCATGCCAGACGAATCTGATAGATTTTTTGACTGGGTGACCAAAGTAGTAGATCAGGGAGGGGCTGTGGACATGGCCTACCTAGACTTTAGCAAGGCATTTGACACAGTCCCACACAAAGATTAATATACAAGTTAGCCAGCCTGGGAGTGGGTCCCAAGATGACAGCCTGTAAAGAATTGGCTGGAGAATAGGACACAGACAGTAATAGTAAATGGAGTCCACTCAGAAGAAAGGAGGGTTACTAGTGGGTACCGTGCAGGGTTCAGATTAGACCGTCCTCTTCAATGTCTTTATAGCAATTGCAGAAGGACTGGAAGGAAAAGTATGTCTCTTGCAGATGACACTAAGATCTGCAACAGAGTTGATGCACAGGTGGGGTGGAAAGGATGAGAAGGGACTTGGCAGGTTAGAGGAATGGTCAAATGTATGGCAGCTTAGATTCAATGCTAAGAGTGCAAGGTAATGCACCTGGAAACAAAAACCCAGGGAAGAGTACACAATGGGGGTGAGATACTAACAACAACAAAATGGAAAGGGACCTGGGGTAGTCATATCAGATGACCTAAAGACGGGCAAGCAATGTGAGAGGGGCAAGGAGGGCTGGGGAGATACTGGGATGCATAGAGAGAGGCATCACCAGTGAAAACAGGAAGTTATTATCCCTCTGTACAGACAGCTGGTGAGACCCCATCTGGAGTACTGTGTGCAGTTTTTATATTCCCTTGAGGTACTTGAAGACCTCAATCATGTCCCCCCGCCTCTCCTCTCCTCTCCTCCAATGAAACCAGGCAGAGCTCCTCAAGTCTGTCCTCATATGTCAAATCCCTTAGTCCTCGTGTCATCTTAGTTGCCCTCCTCTGTATCCTCTCCAGGAGCTGTATGTCTGTCTTCAAGTGTGGTCTCCAGTACTGTACACAGTACTCAAGGTGTGGTCTAACCAGTCCATTGTACAGCAGCAGAATCACTTCCTTGCTCCCGGAGGTGCCTCCCCTTACGATGCATCCCAACATCCTGTTTGCCTTGTTAGCCACTCTCCTGCACTGCTCAGAGTTATTAATACATGCACCCACCATGACCCCTAGGTCTTTTTCCCCTATTGAGGCCTCCAGCGCCTCCCATCCCAGGGTGTACCTGTGTTTAGGGTTTCCCTGCCCAAGATGTAACACCGTGCACTTGGTGATATTGAAATTTAATTTCCATGTGTGAGTCCAGCTTTCCAGGGTGTCCAGGTCCCCTTGCATGGCCAACTTCCCCTCTTCTCCCTCAACTACTGCTCCCATCTTGGAGTCATCAGCGAAGAGACTCATTTCACACCCTATACCCTCCCTGATGTCCGATATGTATGCATTAAACAGGATCAGACCCAGGACCAAGCCCTGCAGTACCCCACTACCAACCTCTCTAGGGTTCGAGAGCTCTTCACTGACCACTACTCTCTGGGTGCATCCAGCTAGCCAGTTTTCAATCCATCTGACCATCAAAGGGCCTACTCCCAACCCCATCAGTTTCTCCACCAGACCATTGTGGGGGACAGAGTCAAACACCTTGCTGAAGTCCAAGAATAATACATCCACAGGCTTTCCCCTGTCCAGTTCTGATGTTACCCATTTGTAGAACTCCACAAGATTGGTTTGACATGATCTACCTGGCACAAACTCATGTTGCTGACTATCCAGACCTCCCACCTCCTCCAAGTACACCCCCAATCATTCCTTTAGTATTCTCTCCATTAATTTTCCCACCACCTAGGTCAAACTGATGGGTCTATAGTTACGTGGTACTTCCCTCGACCCCTCTTTATGGATTGGCAGCACATGTGCCTCTCGCCAATCCCTAGGTACCTTCCCTGTTTCAAGTGACCTGTTGAAGAGCTCCACCAGGGGTGCAGCCAGTATGTCCGCCAGTTCCCATAGTACTCTCAGATAAATGCCATCCGGCCCAGGAGATTTGTCTTTAGGGCCTTGTGGGCTAACCACACCCTTTTGGCAGGGATAGCATCATCCATCCTCTCCACCTTACTGACCTTTTTATCCTTATCCAGATGTGACACCCTAGGGTACCTCTCCCTCCCTCTTGCTCCATTTCTGTTGCTCCCCTGATCCCAATCACTGCCACTTCTATCCCCATCGTGCCTTGCTTTGTAGATATCCCATCCCCATCCCTAGTGAACACAGAGGCAAAGTACTCGTTAAATACCTCTGCCTGGTCCCTCACCTCTTCCACCCACCCTCCTTCTGACCTCAATCTGCTGAGACAGCCCTTAGTTTTTCTCCGCTCCCCAATGTACCGGAATAACCCTTTTTCCCTTCCATGTATCCCCTGTGCCAGCTGCTGCTCTTTACTGGACTTGGCCCCCTCACCATCCAGGTGACTTTTCTAGATGCAAGATGGTACATTTCCTTATCCCTATCCCCTCTTGTTGTTTTATATTTTTTGTAGGCCGCCTTCTTTTCTCTGACCACTACCCGAACCTCACTGGACCACCAGCATGGTTTATGTGACCTTGCTCCCTTACGTTTCACCTTAGCACAAGTCCTGACTGCCTCATGAAGTCCCCATTTTATGACCTCCCATCTCCTTTCCACATTTGTCATTGATGTAATCCCCTTCAAGTGATCCTTGAGAATATTTCCCATGCCCACAAAGTCTGTCCCCTGAAGTCCACTGCCAGTGTCCTAGATCTCCCCCTCATACTTATTTGAAACCAGACAGTATTGTGGTTTCTTCCAGTCAGGGGATCCTCTACAATCAGGTCCCTTACCAGATCCCCATCTGCCAGAACCATGTCCAGGACATGCCCCTCCCTTGTGGGCTCCATCACATGCTGTGTTAAGAACACATCCTGGAAGCCATCCAGCAGCCTCTGCTCCTTGGCCACCTTAGAGGACATGGTACCTGGCATGTTAAGGTCCCCCAACAACATCACTCCCTCCCCTTTTAGCCCACACTGGGCAATGATGTTGTCCAGCAAACCATCCTCCAGAACATCATCCATCGTGGGGGGCCTATATACTACACCCAGCTTGACCTTACCTCCTGCTGGGGTTCATAAGGTGACCCATAAGGCCTCCACATTTCCCTCTGCCTCTTCTACCCTAGCAATTTCTTTGTCATCTCTAATGAACATAACCACTCCACCCTCTCTGCCCTCCTTCTATTCCTAAGCTTAGTGTAGCAGAGCTGCACCAGAGCAATTTCCGGCTGCTAGTGAAGCAAGACCAGGGCACATAAAGGAGCACTTTTCGGCAGGAGAGCCAGAGCTGCATCGGCAGCAAGAGGGCAGAAGAGGAGTTCACAGCAGCTGTAGTCGGCGGCAGGCCAGAGGTTTGTCAGGGAGGAGCAGCGGAGCAATCGGCAGCAAGGGCACAAGGTTTTGAAATCTCGGCTGGGCTATAAAGGTAGGCCCAGCCATATTAAGCATACAGAGGGGAGCTGTAATTTCATCCCACACCAGCCACCCTGGCCCCTACCTCTCTTAAATGGACGGTGGGGGAGGTGCCAAGGGGGAGGAGTGGCCTGACTTTTAACTTTTGAAGATTGTTAACTACTAATGCTCTGATCAGGCAAGGGTACAGGAACTAGGGCAGATCGGACCAGGGAGTGGAAACAGTGGCTGTAGAGGGGTAGCTCATTGGTGTGAACTGAAACTGCCAAGTGAACAAGTAAACTGGGGTAGCCCTGATCAGGGTGAGGGTACTGAAGCGCTGAACATTCGGGAACTTTTGAACTTTGAGAACTGGTGTAAATTGTAGGTTACGTATTGTATGTATGAAATTGCTAGCTGAAAGTATTGAAAGTTGAGTGTGGGGCTTGACCAAAGTTACATGATATGATGGGGAAGGGACCTCAAGACATGAGAGCAGGCATCTTTGGGAGAGTGGTTGGGTGCACAGGGTGTGGTGCAGCCATGGTACTCGACTGGGCTTGGAAGTTTGGGGGTTGCACAGTGTGCCACAAGCTGGCAAAACTCAGGGAGCAGATGGAAGAAATTTGGAGACAGCTAGGGGAGTGGAAAAATAGGGGGCACGGGGGGGCCACGAAACTACACCAGGTGCTGAAACCTAGGGTGCAAGGAGAGGAAATGGAGGTACTTTGAGGGAACAGGGGCATCCTGGCAGGAGGAGCCCAGAATGGGGGAGGTCCAAAAAAATCAGGCAGGGGTATGGGGTTGACAAAGGAGACCTGAGAGGGAGGGATAGTAATGGTAGGGAACAGTCTGTAGCTAGGGGGAATGGGGGCCTCGGAACCCGCAGAAAGGCACAGAGTGGGGCTATAAGAGTGGGACCTGGGAAGCCCGTAAACAAACAGCAAGGACAGGGAAGGGAGAAAACTGAGCGGGAACAAGCCAGGCAGGAAGCAGGCATGCAGGGGATGGGGGCTTCAGCAGGAAGGACTAAGGAAATGAGGCATGGACTAGAAAGGAAGCTTGGAGTACAAGAAACAGAGGAGAAATCTTTGGGGAGTTAATCCAAATGAGCAAGGCACAAGGGAAGGTAGAACCATAGAAGAGTCAGGAAACCAGGTTTTGGGGCAGAGAGATGACCAAGATGGGGAGAGGGGGGCTCAGAAAAATTCAGAGGGGAAAAAAAGCTGCACTGAAAAACCTGTGAACCAGAAAGGGGACCAGGGAAATGAGCAGGAGGAGGATGAGGGAGGAAGGCTCAAGAAGTTTCAGGGTGGGGAGATAGCAAGGGTAAGGAGGGGGAAAACTTGAGAAAGAGGAGGAGGACAGCAACAGTGAGAGGTGCCCAAGAGGAGAAAGGGGATAGGGTCTTAATAGTGGGGGACTGTATTATAAAAGGAGTTACATGGGGGGGAGAGAGAGAGAGAGGATAAAATATGGGTGGAGTGCCTGCCAGGCATGATGGCAGCCAAAGTCATGCATTGGATCCCCTCAAGGGAGAGGGAAATAGATGAGAAAACACATCTGATCTTCCACCTAGGCACAAGCGACCTTGCAAGGAGTAGTGTGATAGAGGTGCAGGCAAGGTTTATGGCATTGGCTAGGTTCTGCAGCAGCTTGGACTATAAATCCCTGTCTTTCTCTGAGATGCTGCCAGTACCAAGGGCCAGTACAGAGGTGAGGCAGAGTATAGTGGAGTTCAATAGTCAGCTTGCAGGTTGGTGTGCTCAGCAGAGGAATGGAGTGATAGAAGATTGGGGCTCAACATGGAGTGACAAGAGCCTATATGCCCCAGATAGGCTGCACCTAAATGGGGAGGGGAAAGCAGTGCTCAGATGAAAACTGGACCATTGTGTTTGCAAACACTGCCATTTAAACTAAACCTGGGGGCAGGTGGAAGCCATGTTGATAAGGCAAGAGGCAACAGGGGCGCAAAAAGCCATACCCTCACAGCTAAAGGTTAAGGGGGCAGAATATATAGGGCAGGAGGAAAGAGGGGGTGGAAGGTCATGTGTGCAAAAGTCAGAAGTCTGGGCCGGAAAATCCCAGATCTCACAACAAAAATGGTGGAGGAAGACCTTGACATTGTGGGGTTAATAGAAACATGGTGCCACCAGGAGCAGGGATGGGAAATGGAGATACCAGGGTACAAATGCTCAGGAGGGATGGGGTGGAAAAGAGAGGTGGGGGGTTGCACTCTATGTAAAGGAGAGTATCAAGGCTTCAGAATTGCAGGGTAGGTGAGGAGAGAGGCCGAAGGACTCTGGGTCTCATTGAAGAGTGGGGAAAGGGGAGACAGTGCATATAGGGGTGGTTTACAGTCTCCTGGCGCAGCAGGAATCCATGGATAGAAGCATGGTGGATGAGTTCATGAGAATGGCGGCAAGGAGGGAAGTGGTACTGATGGGGGACCTAAACCCACCTGATGTAGACTGGGACACCCTTTCTGTTGCTTCAAATAGCTGCAGGAAAATATTGGACTCTCTGCAAATTGCCTTCCTGAATCAACTGGTCAGGGAGCCAACCAGGGCAGGAGCCACCCTTGATCTAGTCTTGACAAATAGGGATAGGGTAGAAGATGTATCAGTGAGGGAACATCTTGGTACGAGTGACCACAACATGGTCAGGTTTACAATCAGGAACACTGCGGATGTTCACTGGCTAGATTGCGGGTGCTGGTTTTCAAGAGGGAAAACTTTGGGAGAATAGGGGAAATGGTGGAGAGGGCCTTGGAAGGGGTGGAGGAGTAGACAGAGGTGGAGGAAATGTGGGGGAAGATAAGAGAAGCTATTGTAGAGGCCACTGACATCTGTGCCAAGAGAGCAAGTAAAAATAAGAGGAGGAGGAGGAGGAGGAAGTCTCTGTGGTACAATAGTAAGGTAGCAGAAAAGGTAAATGCAAAAAGGAAGACCTTCAGAAAGTTCAAAGAAACACAAAAGGAGGTGGACTAGGGAAAATACCAAGTGAGCCAGAGAGAAGTCAAGGTAGAGGTAAGGAGGGCAAAGGCACAAACAGAGGAGTGCATAGCTAGGGGGTCAAAAAAGGGGATAAGACGTTCTTCTGGTACATGGGTGAAAAGAAGAAGACTAGGCAGAGAATACTCTAGTTGGAAAACAAATGAGGAGGAGTTGCTACAAGGGGACAGAGAGAAAGCGGACCTGCTAAATAGCTATTTTTGCTCCGTGTTCACTAGGGAGGAAGATGGTGAAGGCAGCAGAGCAGGAAAAGTAATGGCAGGGGAAGGGGAAGAGGATATGAGGCCACTCTTTGTGGAGGAGATTTGGGGAGAACTAGGCTGCATCAGGGTGGACAAGGCAATGGGGCTGGATGGGGTGCACCCAAGAGTGTTAAGGGAACTAAAGAAGATATTGGCAGTGCCATTGACTGCACTCTTCAATCAGACCTTGCAGACTAGGGTGGTGCCGGAAGACTGGAAGCAGGCAAATGTGGTCCCACTGCATAAGAGGGGAAGGAGGGAGGAAGTGGGAAATTATAGGCCCGTGAGCTTGACATCGGTGGTAGGCAAGCTCATAGAGAAGCTAATAAAAGGCAGGATCAGCATCTACCATGAGGAAAGTGGCCTGATGGATCCAAGGCAACATAGTTTTACAAGGGGGCAGATCCTGTCAAACAAATTTGTTAGAGTTTTTGATGGGGTCACAAAGGAGCTGGATCAAGGGAGGGCAGTAGATGTGGTTTATCTGGATTTCAGGAAGGCTTTTGATGCCACGCCCCACAGGAGACTGCTGTATAAAATGTCAGGCCTGGGACTGGGTCAGTGGGTGGCTGAGTGGGTAGGAAGTTAGCTGGGGAACAGGAGGCAGAGGGTTGTAATAAATGGGGTGGCATACGGAGAGGGTAAGGTCAGAAGCGGAGTCCCTCAGAGATCAATGTTGGGGCCCCTACTATTCAATATATTTGTAGGGGACATAGTGGCGGACCTTGAAGAGGATGTGAGTCTGTTTGCAGATATTAAAATCTGCAATAGGGCAGACACTCAGAAAGGGGTAGAAAAAATGCAGAGAGATTTGGGGAGGCTTGAGGCATGGTCAAAGAGGTTGCAACTTTCATTCAACACAGAAAAGTGCAAGGTCATGCATCTTGGCTACAGGAACCGGAAGGCAGGGTATTGCATGGGGGGCAGAGATCTGGAGGCCACGGAACAAGAAAGAGACCTAGGCATCACTATATCTGAGGACATGACGGTGGAAAGGCAGTGTGGGAGAAAAGTGGCTAGGGGTGGTGGAATGCTGGGATGCATCGAAGGGGATCACCAGTAGAAATAGGGAGGTCATAATACCCTTGTACACCCATCTGGTTAGACTGCATTTGGAATACGGAGTCCAGTTCTGGAGGCCATATCTCAAAAGGGATGTGGGGAGGCTGGAGCGAGTTCAGAGGAGAGCAACAAAGATTGTAAAAAGGTTGAGCCACCTCTCCTATGAAGAAAGGTTGAGGGATCTGGTCATGTACTCCCTGGAACAGAGGAGGGAGAGGGGGGACATGATCAAGACCTTCAAGTGCCTTAAGGGTTTAAACAGGGTGGAAAGCATCTTCCAGATGAAGGAAATCAGAGGACAAGGGATCATTGCCTGCAGGTGGAGGGGGGCAGTTCAGGGGTAACATTAGGAAGTACTATTTCACAGTGACAGTGGTGGATAAGTGGAACAGATTCCTGGAGGTGGTTGTTGGAGAAGAAACAATGGATGGATTCAAAAGAGCATGGGACAAACACAGGAGGCTGTTGAGGGTGGGGGGGGTGCAGGTCCAGGCAGATAGCTGGACAAATGGGCAGACTCGGTTGGCCTTGTCAGACCTTTTCTGCCATCACACTTCTATGAATCTATGAATATATTCTACTCCCTCCTTTCTCACCCACCCCACTCCAGATGGGGGCCCCACCATGCAGGTCAAAGCAGTGTCCTTGGGGGTCCAGGGGACTGAAAGTCACACAAGGGGATGATATTGGGTAAATTCCTGCCAGCTCAGGGAGCAAAAATAGAATTACAAAAAAAAAACGGACATGGCATAATTTTATTTGCACAAATAGCAGCAATTGCATTAAAAAGTTAGACCATGGGCTGGATTTTAAAACCTCTGACGCAAGCTGCGACAATGGCAACTTGTGCCAAGTGTTGGCACATCCAGGACCCTGTGCCTGATTTTCCACTAGACAGGGTCCCGGCACCTAAATCCCATGGCTTGTGGCAATAATGGCAGTGAGACAAACAGATGGTGCACCCACTAGGCATGCCGCATCAGCCACAGGGCAGATGTGGTGTGAGCTGCGCTTTTGGATGGGGACATTTGTGTGGCTCATGGCCCCCCACCATGCCCTAATCTGCTCGCTTTGGGTAATCCACAATATCCCCTAGTACTCTCCCATCTCCATTCTCAGTATATGCTATGTTAATCACACAAATCCCTGGTGAACTAATGGCTCCCCACACCTCTGGCAGGTATTGCCAACCACCCCGCTCCCCCTCAGTCCGAACCCTGATTCTGTGACCAGCATGGCCCCCCACACACAACCATGGCTGGCTGCTGAATGAATTGTCAGAGTGCATTCAAGCTTTACAGTAGGTGCTCTGACAGTTCATTTGGCGGCTGGCCATCGTGGTTTGTGGAGGGCTGTGCCAGTTGCTGAATCAGGGTAGATGAGGGTGAGCGGGGTGGTAGGTAATATCTGCACGTGGGGGGGTTGAGGGGCCACTAGATTACCAGGAATTTGTGTGATTAACATAGCATTCACCAAGATTGGAGCAGAGAGGGCACTAGGGGTTATTGTGGGAGCCCAGTACAGGCAGATCAGGGCATGGTGGGGGGGTGTAGGATCATGAGGATGTACACATGTAGGGGCTCATTGGGGCTGGGAATCAGACAGTACTGGGGTATTATGGCTGGGGAGGTACACCGTGGCAGGACAGGGCTGACACCCTCCCAGGGGCTAAGTACTGTTAGACCAGCTCTTGGCTGGTCTAACAGTGCAACTCTTTGTCCTGAGGAGGATCTTGAAAATCCAGATGTTGTGGTTGTGGCAGCCAGGATCTGCTGCAGGCCCCTAGTACCATGCTGCAGCCACTTTTGTGGTGCAAGGCTGGTGCTAGCACACTTTGGTGCAAGCAGTCTGCTGATTGATGCTGTCTGTGTTCTTAGATAGCTCACAGCGCTAACTGTGGCACAAGGTGGTTGTTGTGTCCAATATGTTGGGCATAAGCACCTTATGCTATTCTAAGGCTTTGAAAATCTGGTCCCATGTTTTTGTTTCCTGATTAGAGCAGAACCGAGGCAACCTAGTGCATAATAGCATTTGGAGCTCTCTCTAGCATATAGCCCCACATTTTGTATATGTAAAAGTATGATCAGAGGCTGGCTTATCAAGAGTTTATATAACCCTTTGGGTCATAAGACACGAGGTGAAGCTGAGTGTCTTGAGCTGCTGAGTTAGATTAACAAAGGCAACCCAACTACTTGAGTGCCCTCGTACTATTATTAAAATGAAAATTTTTTGTTGTATTAATGTTTGCAGTTTAAACACACGTGGGCTGAATTTTTAAAGTCCTGCCTGAGTTCAGGACCTGATTTTTGTGGTGCACTTGTAGCGCAATAGATGTGGCAAAACATTGGAATGCTATGTTCAAACGTCTTGGCACATTTACAGCAGTAGATACTGATTTATGGTAAAATAGTGATGCATGTAGCTTGCAGCAGATGCACACAAGGTGGCATAACATACTGGCACAAGTACTGGGGAAGTACCCAATGCAGGTCTGAAAATACAGCCCTAATTGCTTCACTGTACTGTGTATGAGGGTTTCCTCTTTTTTATAATCATAGTTTATTGAATAGATTTTTCATTTATATGCAAATACAGTGTATAACAAAATAGGACAGAACTTTGCATGAGATTGACATAAGTTATATGATGTACCTTTCATTGTTTGATAAATGAATGCATTCTTATTATTCTCTACTCAATATGAGTTATTTTGATAAACTTTTTAATAGGTAGCAGCATGCGGGTCCTTGACAGGAACTATCTTATTTCATGGGATGAAAGGAAGGTTCCTTTAAATAGTATATCTAAGCCATGTAGCCCATCTGTTCCATCCCATCTCCTCTTGCTGTCAAAGTTTATAAGTTAACACTTCCATTGTATATATTGAGTTTATAATGACATCCACTCTTCTAGACTAGGGATAACTCCAGTCAGCCATCTTTTAGTAATACATTTTTGGTTATCAATATAAGGTTGCATAGTAGATACCTGACTGCCCCATATATTAGCCCTGTTGGAAATATCATGAATATCTATATAAATGTTCAGTTAACTATAGCTCCAGACTAAAATTTGCTGTATGCATCTTCACCGCATCTAGCAAGGGGGCCAGTCATGGACATGACCAAAACATGTGATAATGGTCTGCCCATTCTTCTCCACATTGGCTCCAACAATGCAGGTTAGGGGTTATATTATGATGGACTTGTATGGGGGTAAGAAAAAAGCACACCCTAGCCTGTCTATGGCACGAGTGAGTCTAGGGTAATCTGCACCATGGGCTTCGATGAATGCCTGACAGTTTTTTTTTTTTTTAATTTTAGTCTTTGGTAACTGGGTAAGTCCCACTAAGCACAACTGCCTGTTTTCAGGGGCGATCTGGGAGCACTGGGTGGTTAAGTGACTTGCTCAGAGTCACACAGTATGCAAGTAGAGGTTGTGAGAATCAAACTCAGGTCTGGTCTGCTGGATGTATCAAGCTCATTCACACCTCATTCCTCTAACCTCTAAGCTATACTGCCAGCCCAAATATACTGCCAGCCAGAAATACTGGTGCGGAGATCAGGGTTTTGGCTTCATTGGTGACTGGGGGCCCACCTGAAGGGATACAGGCATATACTGGCACAATGGTCTACATCTGTCCGGAAGGGTAACTAGGCTCCTAGGTGATAGGTTTAAATGCTTCATTGGCAAGCATTTAAACTAGTCAATGACAGAGGCACTGAAAAGGAATGGGGAAATCCCAGCCCTCCCCCCATAAAACAGGGTAGTTAGCGAGGTAAACACCAAGGCAGAGAAGTTAATTGGGAGCAGGACAGGGGTAAATGGAGAAAAAGGCAATAAGAACAGGGATGGGGCTAAAAGAGCTAAGGCGAGGCCGTCAAAAAAAATGGAGGGCAATGAGTACAAATACTTATCACACTGTGAGAAAAAACTGAGCAAGTTGATTGGCTGAGGGAGAAGTACAGAAGTATAATTATGAGAGCATAATTACACTTTGGTGCTTCTTTCATAGTCAAATGCCAAAGCACAGCCAACAGCATAAAATCAGTACACTGCACTCTACTTCTAAACCTGACAGAAACTGTCAGTGCGGGAAGGAAAATGTATGAAATGACAGAATTACCTTGCTCAAAAATCAGACTGCCACCTGGATTTAATCTGGAAAATTGGCCAGCACAGGAAGAAGGTACTCCAGATCAACCTGCTTCACAGATGTCAACAACTGTAAGTCGTCATGCTGAAATTGAAAAAGAGCAGTTAGATCAGCCTGAGAAAGAGAAAGAGAAAGAGAAAGATGAGCAGAATACCATGAAACAAACAGCATAGGCAATAACTGTTTTTGAGGATTGGATTAGACAAAAACAAATCGCAGCTGATTTAAAAACTGTGATCCCAGAGACACTCAATGACATACTAAGAGAGTTTTATGTGACTGTCTGATCATCAGAAGGTGATCAATATGGGCTGTCAAGCTACAGCTGCCTTAGAGCAGCAATAAATCATCACCTACGATCACCGGACATTGCATGGAACATAAACATAATTTCAGACAAAAGATTCAACTCATCAAACAATGTTTTGGTTGCTATGGTTAAGAAGTACAGAAAATCAGGCCGAGATACCACACGACACTACCCCAGAATCTCTGACTTGAACATGCTTTTACTAAGACATTCTCCCGCTCTTTCACCCGACTCAGCACCAGGCCTGGTGCGCAAGGTCTGATTTGATCTACAGCTTCACCTAGCTCGAAGAGGGAGGGAAGGGCAAAGGCAGCTCACCAAGGAAAGTTTCATTGTCAGCTGTGACGAAAATGGCAGAAAATACATATCCTTAAGTTTTAATGGAAACACCAAAATCCACCAGGACTTAAATGAAAGAAACAAGAAAAGCCTCAGAGGGTTCACATTCGAAAGACCACCGGACCCTCTTTGCCCAGTCAAAAGTTTGCTAAAGTATGTCCAAAATATTCCTGATGATGCAAAGGCTTTCGTTTTACATCCCAGGCACCTACCACAACCTTTCCTTGACAGACAAACAATGTGGTACAGTAGAGAGCCAATGGGAGTAAACTACCTCAGGGCAATGCTCCCACGACTCTCAGAAGAGGCCTCATAGCCATCACTATATGAGCCACTTGTTTAGAGCACAGCAGTACATCTCTAAGTAAGGCAGGTCTTGAATCAAGGAGATTATGGCCATCACTGGCAATCAAGCGAGAATAGCCTACAAAGCTATTGGAGTACATCGATGGACAACCAACGTACCTGGAACAGCATTCTCGGTGGACATAAGAGCAACAGCCAGCACTAGCCGCATCCCAGCAACACTTCACCTAACCAGAATTCATTTGGCAATTTGGGCAAAGGAAGTGACATCAGCCCCAAAAGAAAACAACAGATGGAAACCGCAGCTGCAGTTTTAGCACAGCTTGCAGTTCCAGTCAGCGATGAAGCAAATCCACCCGCTATGAGTGTCACTGCAGAAATAGCCAAGATCACTCCTGACAATGAAAGCCAGAATCTGAAGAACAGCACAACTGTGCAGAACTATGCCTTCACTGATGTTGTCTTCCATTTTTATTAACAGGACATTAGATGTTTGCCTCCTCTGTTTGCACAGGGTAAGGGCTCTGTTGTGCTCTTCAATAAGTCCCTACTGTAGTAGCTCCATTTACTAGTGGCTCATTGCACTCCATTTACAGGGACTGTTTAATCGTAAATATATTCAACTTTATTCAGCTCTAAAATTGTTGTTTTCTACTTATTTGTTGATCGGCATGACTAGTTTTTTCTCACTGTGTTGTGAGTGCTATAAGACACTTCAGGGATGTGTTAATATGCTTTCATAATTGCACTTGGCTCTCGGGTGTTTAATGGCACTCGCACAAGCACCCCATGCTAAACAACACCCTCAAGCCATGCAATTATGAAAGCATATTTGCACACCAGCATGTCTTATTGCATACCTGTTGTCTGGGTTACAAGCTCCCTGAACTAGTGGCCTTGATGGAAGAGGATGCCTGGATATTATGTGTCAGTCAGAGAACCATGACTGAGATGTCAACATACCAGGGTACACAATCTGCAGGAGGAGAGGAGGATAATAGAGAAGAGAAGTAGCTCTCTACATAAGGAAAGGATCAAAGCAACATAATTAAAGGGTAAACAGAAAGAGGAGGCACTGTGGATCACCATGGAGAGAGAAATGGCACCACAATCCACATGGGAGTTGTATAGAGACCCCGTCTCAGGAGGACAAAGGACAAGAAAATGATAGAAGGCATCCTTAGAGTGGCACAAAAAGGGGAGATACTGTTGATGGGGGACCTGAATATGCTAGATGTTAACTCGAGCACCTTTGCTGCAGCCACATCCAAGAGCAGGGTCATTCTTGATGCCTTACAGGGGGCATGCCTCAAACAGCTAGTGCTGGAACCCACTCGGGAGGGAGCAATTGTAGACTTGGTACTCTCAAACAGGGACAGAAAGCGGATCTCAGATTTAGAAGTGGGTAGCCATGTGGGAACAAGAGACCAAAAAACGGTGTGGTTCACGATAAACACAGTCATATAGTCAAGCCATACAAAAGTGAGGGTATTGGACTTTAGGAAGGCTGACTTTGGCAAAATGAGAAAGTGCCTCAGAAAAGTATAACTACCCAGTTCCCTGGGATTACTAGAATTCCATCACTGTCAGTGCTAGGTAGGGAAGGCAGCTGGTGAATAACTGTTAAATGGTTTCACCTGCTTACTTGGTCTCAGCCGAGAGGAGAGAGGTGATGTCATTTAGAACTCTCGCAGCAGCATAAGCCATGGTAGCTAGCTGTGAGTGGGGAGTTTTAGAATCTTCAGTTAGTCTGAGTTAGTCTGTGAGTGGAGCCAGAGTGAGCAGTTGGAGGAGTGAAGAGCTGCAGTGTGGGCTCTGAGGAGAGCCTACTTTTTCTCACTCTAGTGCTGAGAACCATCTGTCTGCCAGTAGAAGTGGTGGAAGCTGTCTAGCAGGAGTTCTGATTTTTCTCATCCCTGTGAGATGAGAAGGATTGCAGAATGGATCCGAGGGCAATCCCATGACTTTGATCCAGGACATTGAAGCTGCCTGATTGTGTACTACTGTGAGTAATCTGACTTTGGGTATCCCAGGAGGAATGTACCTGTTTTTTTGGGGGGTGTACTCTGACAAGGGGACAAATACACTAAGTTCTGTTCTAGTTTGAGACTGTTCTCATCCTTTCTTAAAGTTGGTTGACAATCGTGGAGTCCCCAGTGAGACTTAACTCCTTGTTCAGGACTTGAATTTACACTCAGAAGTAGTGTGTTTTTAATGCTGAATGTGTCAGACATTCCAAGATGCATAGTTCTACTGTTTTACTAAATGTTGAGATGTAACTGTAAAAGAATGGCTGGGTACGAACTATGGAAGCAAAAGGTGGGCAGTCCCCCATCTCGAGTGACAAGTTCAGCACTACAGGTTCCGTAAGGGCACCTGCTTATTCAGGACTTGGTGGCCAATGCCTGAAGAGAATGTTTACCCCCTAGTGTAGGTTGTGCTAATTCTGAGCACCAGCGTGCTCTGTCGTGGTCAGTTATCACATTGTCAAGTGTTTAAATCCAATGCCATATGAGAAATGTTCTAAGTTGTGGCCAGTGCCACTAAAAGAAATGTGTGTTTCAGCTGAGGCTTTGCCACTGAAGAGAGTTCAGAGTCCTATGTAATATGGGGAGTTTAGAGTTTCTGTCTGCTACAGATGTTGTTGTTCTGCATTGCCTTGTGCCATCAAGTGTAAACACTTGGGGGTCCACCTTTGCTTTTGTGTACCATTCTTTGGAATAAAGCCACATTCTAGAATCCCAACCTGGTTTAGACATTCTTGTTACTGCTTCCTGTGTGGAATTACTGGGTACCCTTACAGAAGTTCAGACCTAGCATAGCACCTAGTGAAAGTTCTTTCTTCAGGACCTGTGTTTGGTAATGGTAATTTTGTATGTAAATGTGCTTCTGTACCCTCACCAGTCTTTTACCCACATACAGAAATATGGGAGGCATTCCTACTAGTTAAACAAGTGGCAAGTGGGGGATTACAAAAGCACTAGCAAATGGGCAAGAAGGAGGGGTGGAGGAACAATGGCAAAAAATCAAAACTGCCATCACAGAGGCAACAAGCCTTTGTATGAAGCAAATAAACAAAACAAAGGAAAAAACACTATGGTTCTCAAAAGAGGTGGTGGGGAAGGTTAAGGAGAAAAAGATAGCATTCAGGAAGTATAAGGAAATACAGAAGGAGCAGGACGGTGAACTGTACCAGTTCATAGAATCATAGAACTTGGTGCAGAAAAAGACCCCATGGTCCATCCAATCTGCCCTTACCCCCCCCAGACTACCGCCTCCCTCCTTGAGAACCCCCCATAGCCCTTTATGCCTGTTCCAAGCCCTCTTGAATCCAGACACTGTCACCAACCCAAAACTTCCTCTAGAAGCCTGTTCCAGGCATCCACCACCCTCTCCATAAAGAATTGCCCCCTCATGATCCTTTGTAGCGACCTGCGGTCTCAGACCATGCCTCCTAGTAGTGGTGTCCTTCTTTATTTGGAATAAGCACCCTGGGCCCCCTTTGTTTATCTCCTTGACATATTTGAAGGTGTCTATTATGTCCCCTCTCTCCCTTCTGGTCTCCAGAGTGTATAGCCCCAGCTCACCGCATCTCCGTTCATGTGGTTTGCCCTTCATCCCTAGCATCATCTTGGTTGTGCTTGGCTGAACCCTTTCAATCAGGTCTATGACCTTATGCAACTGAGGCCTCCAGAACTGGACTCCATATTCCTGGTGCAGTCTCACCATAGCTTGGTACAGGGGCACTAGGACTTCTCTCCTCCTGATGGTGATTCCCCTGCCCATACTAGCCAGCAGAAGGAAGAAAGGAAGGCAGTCAAAATAGCAAAGGCCCTAACTGAGGAAATGATAGCCAACTCAGATAAGGATAGGGATAAAACCTACAGGAAGATCTGGAAAAACTGGAGAGGTGGTTCTGGATGTGGCAGTTCGGCTTCAATGACAAGAAATGCAAAGTTATGCCTAATTGAGCCAAGAATCCCAGAACAGAGTACTACCTGAGTAGAGTCTGAGTATCTGCATCAGCGGAGGAGAAGGACCTGGCAGTGATGATCACTAGTGATCTGAAGCACTCCACAAAGTGCAAAAGCAGCAAAAGGCAAACAAGATGCTGGGATGCATATCTGGGTGGAGCAGTAATGGAGAGAGGAGGTTATACTGCATTTGTACAGGTCACTGGTAAGGCCGCATCTGAAGTATGGAGTTCAGTACTGGTGCCCACACCTCAAAAATGACATTAACTTGCTGGAGACTGTCCAGGGAGGGCTACAAAGATGACAGTGGTCAGCAGGGTAAGGCATACTAGGAGAGGTTGAGGGCACTGAACATGTACTCTCTGGAAGACAGGAGAGAGAGAGAGAGAGAGAGACCCAGAGAAAACATAATTGGGATCTTCAAGTACTTGAAAGGGATAAATAAGGTTGATAAGGAGAGTCTCTTGAAGCTGAGTGGCAACCATAACAGAGAGGGCACAGTCTTAAACTGGTGGGCGGAGGGTTTAGGGTGGCGGTCAGGAAGCACTTCTTCACAGAGAGGGTGGTGGACACTTGGAATGTGCTACGGAAGAGGTCATCTCATTGAATTCAGTGGCCAGTTTTAAGAGAGGCTGGGAAAGGCATAAGGGAAGGTAAGGATCATGGGAAGGGAGGATGGAATAGGGAGGAGGGCGGAAAGTAGGAGTGAGGAGGGAGAGCAGGGACATTAGCCCAATCTGTGGACCCAGCAGACCTGACAGACCAAATAGCCTTCTTCTGCTGGCTTCTTCATATGTTCGTATGTTTTATAGGTACATTAGGCGAAGAAAGACCAAGGAGAGAATAGTGAGGCTTAATGGGGGCAAACTGACAGCGAAAAAGTGGGATATTGAACAAATACTTCTGTTCAGTATTCACAGAAGAAGAGGAGGAAAAGTACCTAAACCAAACAATAGAAGCACTCTGGAATGGGGAGGGGTGATTCCAATCTATTCACTGAAGAAAGGGTCCTGAAAGAACTTCTAAAACTGAAGGTGGACAAAGAATGAGCCTGATCAGGATTCACCCAGAATTCTAAAAGAAATAAGGTGAGAACTAGTGACACCACTTACTATCCTTTTAACAAATCATAGCAGGATGGTGTTGTACCTGAGGACTGGAGGAGGGTGGATGTGATCCCTGTCACAAGAGTGGGAGCAAGGCAGAGGCAGGAAACTATAGACCTGTTAGTTTGAATTCAGTGGTAGGAAAATGATGGAATCACTTCTGAAAGATAAAATGGTTGAGTATATAAAAGCAATGGGCAGACAAGACCCAAGGCAGCATGGATTCACAGCAGGAAAGTCATGGCAGACAAATCTAATAGATTTCTTTGACTGGGTGACCAAAGTAGTAGACCAGTGAGGGGCTGTGGACATGGCCTACCAAGACTTAAGCAAGGCATTTGATACAGTCTGACACAAAAGATTAGTAAACAAGTTAGCCAGTTAGCCAGCCTGGGAGTGGGTCCCAGTGTGGTAGTCTGGGTAAAAAAATGGCTGGACAACAGGATGCAGAGAATAATAGTAAACAGAGTCCACTCTGAGCAAAGGGGGGTTACTAATGGGGTACTGCAGAGTTCAGTACTGGGATCAGTCCTCTTTAATGTCTTTATAGGTGACATTGTGGAGGAACTGGAAGGAAAAACATGCATCTTTGCAGATGACACGAAGATCTGCAACAGGGTTGATACACAAGGGAGGGTGGAAAGGATGAGAAGGGACTTGGCAAGGTTGGAGGAATGGTCAAAAGTATGGCAGCTTAGATTCAATACAAAGACGTGCAACGTAATACACCTGGGAAACAATAACCCAGGGGAAGAGTACACAATGGGAGGGGGTACTAGCAACAACAAAAATAGAAAGGGACCAGGGGGTAGTCATATTAGATGACCTAAAGGTAGGAAAGCAATATGAGAAGGCAGTAAGGAGGGCTGGGGGATACTGGGATGCATAAGAAGAGGCATCACAAGTAAAGAAGAGGAAGTTGTTATCCCTCTGTACAGATATGCGAGACCCCCATCTGGAGTACTGCATACAGTTCTGGAGACCCCATTTGTGCAAGGACATAGACAGAAGCCAGCTTGGTGATACTGTGGGTTGAGGCGCTGGACACCACATCTCACGCCACACCGGCGACCTGGGTTTGGGAGCAGATTCGGGCCACCGGGGGTTGTGGGGGAGGCAAGGGATTGAGTGTCGAGAGGACTGCTCTCCCATCCTGAGGAGGGATCTGGGAACAGCACTGCTCCTGTTCAGCACCTAGCAGCAGCCAGAGGCAGCACTGGAACATGCGGTTCAAGTGGATGTTGGGGGTGGCAGAGGGTCAGCGGGTGTTGATGCATTGGCCATGGATGCCATGCATGGCCATGCTCTGAGGGGAAACAGAGCAGTGAAAAACCTTTGCTGGATTGGGAAGGAGACGAGGGCTCCAGGGACATCCACATCACCAGTGCAGGGTCATCTCTCTCCGGTCCCGGACTCTCCAGCAGACTGACCTCTAATACCAGAAAGGCCTCCAGGAAGGTGGGGTGGGTGCCCTCCTGGAGATTCAGGAGGGTGGGGTGGGTGATCCAGGGGCTGGAAGGTACTGGTGGACAGTCCCAGAAGAGAGGCCTCAGGCAGGGAGTAGTGGGGATTGAGGTGGGCACCTCCAAGAGAAGCCCATCCAGAGGAGATAAAGAAATTCACAAAAAAAAAGGACATAGACAGGATGGAGGCAGTCCAGAGGAAGGCAACTAAAATGGTGTAGGGTCTGCACCAGAAGCCATATGAAGAGAGACTAAAGGAGATTAATATGTATACCCTCGAGAAAAGGAGGGAGAAGCAGGAACATGATAGAAACTTTCAAGTACCTCAAGAGAATCAACAAAATCCAAGAGGATAGCATCTTTCAGAAAAAGAGATGTGCAAGAACAAGGGGACACAATTTGAAGATAGAGAGGGGATGGCTCAAGGGGCAATGTGAGAACGTATTTTTTCATGCAGAGGGTGGTGGATACATAGAACAGCCTTCCTGAGGAGGTTGTGGGGTCAAGATCAGTGGCAGAATTCAAGAATGCATGGGAGAGACATAAAGCAATTCTAGTGGGGAGTAGGAGGAAGCAGGCTATTGGTTAACTAGGATCTGCAGCTTTTCCAATAGGTAGTGAAATGGGCAAACTGAGTGGGCCAAGTGGTCCATATCTGCCATCAGAGTCTATGTTTCTATTTCCAACTGAACTCCTACCATTGTGTGGAAGATGTGACATGGTGAGAGTTTGTATAGGCTATTTGTCATTGTTCTGGGGTAATGGTATCTGTCTTTTCCATGTTCTATTTGTCAAACACCAGGGGGGATGGCATGTTCTGTAACTGAATAAGTGTGGTACAGATAGGAAATTAAACATTGTGTGATGCCTCCTCTGAGGGATGTGATTATCACTCTAATGGGTTATGTGTGTCAGGCTTAGGGCCTTGTTGTAACCATGAGGCAATAAATGCTCTCACATTAAAATATCTAAACATATCACTTTGTTGTATGTCCAGCATTTAAGTGACTGAAAGTATTTAATCTGGCCACCCTCCAGTAACAGAAAGGGTAGCACAGTCCCATCTTCTGCCAGACTTCATATTTAAACTCGAACCTGGCTGGTAAAACATCATGCTGAAGGTGTGGTGGGAGTAACCACAAGAGCTGCTTTCTAAGCCATGTCGTTTGAGTTCATCTTTCCACACTCGTAGGGCAGTAATAACAAAGGGTGACTTACAGTCTATTATTGAATTCATCTGATAAGGTATAAAACAGAAAGCAAAAGAAAGCAACATTAGCATTTATAGTGTATGGCTCTCCCACACACTATAAAAGCTAATGGATGGCAAACAGACAATAACCTCTCTGAAATTGCATCTCAAGGTTTCCATGACAACTGTAAACCTCTTGAGCTGTGCTCTCGAGATTTACCTAGTTGACATGGAAACCTCTCAATGCTATTACAGCGTGGTTATTGCCTGTCGGCCAACTAGTATCCTCTATGTATTTTTTGTTGTCTTTTGTTATCCTTTACAGATGTTTTTTTTTTATTTTCACCAATTAATTTTCTAAGCACAGTAAGATGCTTCAGGGAGTGGGGTATTGCTGGATACCGACACTTCCAAGGGCTGTCAGGTTATCCACCTGTAGTGTCGGGCTTCATTGCAGCTCCTAGGCATATGGGTATCCACCAATAATCCACACCCTGTTATGTCTTATAAACACTGAGAATAATGATAAAAGTATTGGGACATCCGTAGTAAAAGGTGCTCATCTTATTTCAAATGTACAGAAAATGCTAATGCACACTCAGACTGAGGAAAGGGGCATCTTCAACCACAAGACTGAACATAAGAGGCAATCTAAGCTAGAATAAAACATATATGTTAAAATAGTCACCATAACATGTACTGCTGCATTAATTTTACCCTAGTTATTATTTCAGCTGTTGCCATATTATGGTTGCAGGATCCCACATGATCACCCTAAAGACATCATTTCCCCTAGCTGAGCTAGTCTCCCTTGATTACTGTACATCACGGTGATATAGCACCCTATTTTCCCAAGGTCTATGTTAGGATTTCTCCCAGCATGTGCCAGGGCTTCTCCCATGCCACCTACTACTCATTACTCTGTGGTACTGTACTTCAGTCACCTGCTACCTAACTGGTGAATCTGTGTTGCAAGTGTGTGGCTAGCATCTTGAGACCCTACTCCCCCAAAAAAAACAAAAACAAAAAAAAACAAACAAAGGGAGCAGCTTCCCTATCAGCAAGCAGGACGTTCTATTTCTATATGTTCTTTGTCCATTTCTCCCTTTCCCTAACCTCACACCACTAGCACATGCCAGATATAAATACATTAGAAGGAACAGTGAATTTGCATCTGAATAAGTCACCCTAAGGGAAATTGCGATTTTGTTAAAAGCGACCCAAAACGCTGAACCGTCTGTTGCAATATAATTTTCACTACATGTAGGGCTACTCTCCAGGCGTGAAATCATCAACTAACCATGCTCTAGACTTGTTTTGCCTTTCCACAAGTCGACTAAAAAGAGTCATAAATATATTTTCAACACAGGTGGAAGCCTTACTTGATAATTCCGAGTAAAAGTCACACCCTGATCGAATTCTAGTGGAAGCAGCCTTTTGCATGGCTTGGCAACTCAAATATCAGTTCAGTGGCCCCAACCAAACAAAAGGCAAAACTATCAGATAGCAGAATACTGAGCCTGCAACTCCAACTCGGGTCAAGTTTTTGCCGTGCCGAAGATCAGCGATCTCTCCCACTAGCCTTTCCAACTTAGGCACTTAGCTGTTGCAGGTGGCTCTAAAGGAGCGGGACGGGCGGCAGACCAGTGACTGGGGCTGCAAGACAAGCCCCGCCCACTCATAAGCCTCAAATTGTAAGCAGCCCGGCTGCTGTGCGTTTTCCTTTCGCCGACGTTACAGCTGTGGGTGGTCGGATACACTGGTTGATGGCACTGCAGCAGCCAGCGGAGAGTGAAGATGACGGTGAGTTACGTGCTTGAATGTTCTGCTAAGTCCCCCGTTTTCATTTGACGAACGTTTTTAGTTTTGTTTTCCAAGCAAAGTTTAAAATATTAGGTCAGCTGTATAAGTTTGCTGCGTTCGGAGACTATTCTAGTTCTTCATTTGCAGGATTGAAGCCGGTCCCTTTTATTCTTTTTCGTCTGCCGTCCGGACAAGTCTTTCTGGTTTTAGGAGAACTTTGAGGACATGTTGGAGTTTCCATTACCACCCTCGGAGGATCCTTGATACTAACCAGCTACTTTTGTGTCCTGACTGTTCCCAGCAAATTTCTTCTTCCAGCTCAGACCAGTGTTGTGCTTTTAGTTACTGTAGCTGTTATTGGAGTAATTTGGGAATTCTAGAATACATGGCAAGAATTGCCATTATAAACAGTGTATAATGTCCTGATTACCTGGTGTTTTTGCACAAGAATATAATATTCCTTTGTATCTCCAAACTGCATTCTCTTTGGATCATACCTCTCATCCTTTCTTCATCTAAATGTGTGACAAATGAGGGAAGGTGTAACATCAAACATGGCAGTACACCGTCAAAACACTATGGTTATCAGTCGCTACTGTTCATAATGTTTGCTGATAAGGGAGCATAACAGATTATTATGAATTTCTGCTTTTAAGTCTCAGTGAGAAATGTGGACCATCACCTCCCTTGTGAGAGGAAGGAGTTGGAGAGGTAACATGCCTGAGGTGATTTACTTTTAATGTGGGCACTAGAGAGGTATGCTTTTCATGCTTCACCTGCTTTGTTTTGACAAGTTTTTAATTTTTATTAAAAACGTTTTTAGTGCTCACTATGACAACAGACTGATGTAACAAACTACAGTTGTGCAGTTAGCAGGGGACAATCGGATACATTTTGGAAGACTGAAAAAAGCACTGCATTACTTACAACATTTAACGGGGGGAAAAAGAAGAAAAAAAAACTAGAAAACAATTAAAACCTTACTGGGGTAAATGTGTTTCTAAGCTTTTTTATTATAATAGAGAATTGCTCTTTAATGTTTTGTCATCCACATGGGGGAACTCTGACCCTTAAGGGGGGGGCACACTCAATTTGGAGATGGATATCATCTTGTTTAAATATTTTTAGAACATTTTGTCATTTAACAATGTACATAGAGGCATATAGTTACATAAATAATAAAACAGTCCATCATACTTTGTAGGGCAATGCTGATGTGCTTGTATAAGATATACACACTGTAGGAATGAATGTTTTGGTGTACCCAGTGCAGGTTAATGGGAGCACTTTTCCTGATGATGCACCATTTCCTGTAAATACAGTAATCTTTGTAGATCTGGAAGACAATTTTTTTTTAAAGAAATGCTCTTCAGACAAGTGTATAGTCAACATTTTCTGCATGAGCAACACCTTTTTGTCCTGGAAATAAGTGTATTTTGCAGTCTCATGCTTGGTGTACAGATGGACTTATGTACACATTATCACAGTGTGTATGTAGTGGTGATCTCTGTCTTTTGGAGGGTGGGTGATCCTGCATAATTAAGCTGTTCAAAGGGGGAATATAAACTCTGTCATTTTTTTTAATATAAGTGCACATCTTTCTAAAATGCTATAACTCTTTTGATTGTTCTGCTTCCTGTAAATTGTATCAAACACCCTTTATTAAAATTCTCCATTGTCGTGCATATTTAGGATGTACTTGTTATGCCTGGAAATGGGCAATTCTTTTTCTAGTGCATTTAATAAAAACTAAATACAATGCTCACTTTCCAAATTCAGCATAATGGGACTGCAAAGGATGGGATGATCGTTGCAGCACCCTCAAAACAAATAAGAACCCTCTTAACACCAGATGTATGTGTTTTCTGTTTGTTTGTTTCCACAAGATAGGCAGCCCTTCTACTACTTTAATTTGAGAGGTCTTCAAAATTGGACAGACTTCTACAGCATGAGGCATTTTGACTCCACTTCTCAGATGATAAATAATTGTCCTTTGTTCAGTTCCTGCAAAAACACACATGCTGACTGAATTTAGTTGACTAGAGGAAATGTGCTTTTATTTACATGATCAACAAGAATTACAAAGGGAATGTACGGTGGCAGCATTACAATGTGTCCTTGGAGGCAGGATTAAGTAAAAGAAGGTGTATAGAAGGAAAAAGTGAGTGAAGCTGATGTCAGGAAGTTTAAGATGCCACTTGTACGTGCTGCATTCTGAGTGAATAACTTGCTTAGTAACTATTCTGCCATAATTGTTTACAACTGCATAGCTATAGTAAGAAAAAAGCTATGCAATGGGCTGACTCAGAATATGCAATTTAGCTTCAAGTGTGAGGGGGCAGGACCATAAGTCGCACATGGGGTGGCAGAGTCACAAGTAAGTTCTAGTTTCAGTCGGGTTGTTATATATTTTATGTATATAGCAACAGACTTTATAAAATAGGCATCCAAAATAAAGAAGTCTCATTGGTCAAAATATATCATGTGACTGTGCATGAAATCTGTTTTATGCACAGTCATCCTGATCCTAAATCACATCACACAATGAGCAAATCAGTCCCCCTACAACCAGAACTGATCTTCCATCACAAAAATGGCTGCTACCTTTAACTGTAAATCCTTTTTTCAGAAACAGGGACAGCTTAAGTCAACTGGGACTAGTGACCTAGGGGCAGTGAGATCTCACCAGGTGAGATTAATGGTAACATTGATCATTCTGCAAGATGCTTTAGGGGAGCAGTCAGTTTTTATCCAGCACCAACTGCAGCTATCATGACATTCCAGAAGGTGTGTGAGAATGAATTGGAGCACCATTTTGCTAATTTACCATATATTAGGTATGATAACATGTCCAAAATGGAGAGGCAAGCACTAGATAACTTGAAAATGGATCAATCTGTTGTAATAAAATGGGCCGATAAAGGTATAAAGGTGATGCAGTAGTACGGAATACTACAAGATGTGTGTGTGTGTGTGTGTGTGTGTGTGTGTATGTATGTGTGTATATGGATGTATACACGTGTGTGTGTGTGTGTATATGGATGTATACACGTGTGTGTGTGTGTGTGTGTGTGTGTGTGTATATATATATAATGAATGTATTTGTGTGTGTGTATATGTGTGTGTGTGTGTGTGTGTGTATAATGAATGTATACATGTGTGTGTATATATGTGTGTGTGTGTGTGTGTATGTATGTGTGTATATGGATGTATACACGTGTGTGTGTGTATATAATGAATGTATACGTACGTGTGCGTGTGTGTGTGTGTGTGTGTATATATATATATATATAATGAATGTATCCGTGTGTGTGTGTATATGTGTGTGTGTGTGTATATGGATGAATACACGTGTGTGTGTGTATGTATGTGTGTATATGGATGTATATATGTGTGTGTGTATGTATGTGTGTATATGGATGTATACACGTGTGTGTGTATATTTATAATGAATGTATCCGTGTGTGTGTGTGTATATATATGTGTGTGTGTGTATATATGTGTGTGTGTGTATATATGTGTGTGTGTGTGTATATAATGAATGTATACGTGTGTGTGTGTGTATATGTGTGTGTGTGTGTATTTATAATGAATGTATACGTGTGTGTGTGTGTATAATGAATGTATACGTGTGTGTGTGTATATATACAATGAATGTATATGTGTGTGTGTGTGTGTGTGTGTGTGTGTGTGTGTGTGTGTGTGCGCGTATGGATGTATGCAGTGTGTGTGTGTGTGTGTGTGTGTGTGTGTGTGTGTATACATATTTATACAACGAGGATGGAGCTCCACAGTGACAATAACATCTGTTATTTCCACCAGAGAGAGATATCTGAAGCTGACGTCAATGGAATTAAAATATTTTCCATTTATACATACTCCTCTGACATCCGCTTCTGTTATGTTCGCTCTGCCCACTACTCTCCACAGATGTCCTGTAAACCTCATTCTCTAATTTACTTTCTACGATACAGTTTCCCTATCTCCTGATACTCACATAAAATGCATCACAAAACTCCACCTGCTCTCTCGTACTCCCCCCCGAGACCGCTGCCTGAAACGCTGACATGAACACCGCATCTCTGATCTCTCTCTCTCAATAAAACAAAGCCATCTACAAGTGCTACCGACAGATATTGCATGCAATGCTGACAGAAACAGAAGCACACAATCACAAACTGAAATATACACAACCCTAACCAGAACACTCCCCACCCCTGCAAAAGGCAGAGAAATGGCCAAATCATCACAAACATGTAAACAAACAAAACAACTTGGCTGTTTCACTCATCCTCTCTCCTGACTTTCCACACAAACTCCCACCCTCTCAGACACTACAGGCAATCATGCACCATGTTCACACAAGCAACAACCAATGAACATTCACACACATACAAAACCACCAATAACAACCTCATACAAAACCCAATCATAGCTGTTCACTCAGACTACCAACACAAACCAGCACAAAGCACGAAAATCACATAAAGAAATCAAGGAAGAGCTCCCACCCCCTTTGTATAAACTGCACACATGATGTGCAGATCATGTGATATGGCAAAATATGCTCACTCCTGCATCATGAGCTATGGATACTCTCACTCGTGCCTTCGGCACTCGTGAGTATCCATAGCTGACTCTGCCGGAGTGATCATATTTTGCCATATCACACTCCTACCCATCATGTATCCCCTATATACGCATGTATGAATAAATGAGTGTGTGTGTGTGTGTGTATATATATATATATAATATGTATGTACAGTGTGTGTATATATATATATATATATATGTATGTATGTATGTATGTGTGTGTGTATATGTCTATACAGCATGTGCATAAGTATATTGTATATACAGCATGTGTATATGTATATTTATATGTATATACAGCATGTGTGTATACTGTGTGTGTGTGTGTGTGGGTGTGTATATATATATGTATATGTATATTTATATGTATATGTATGTGTGTGTGTGTGTGTGTGTATTTATGTGTGTATGTGTGTATAGATATATATACAGTGTGTGTGTGTGTGACAGCTCTGTGTTTTGCACCCGACCAGGACAGTGCAGTCTTGATGTTTAATAACAGTCTGGTGGAAATCCATGACTGGATGAAGTCCAGTTGGCTGAAATTGAATTCTGGGAGGACTGAGGTGTTAGTTGTGGATCTGGGGCGCTGGATAGAGAGGCTGGTGGTGGGGTTACCTTCTGGGCTTTGGCTCGATGGTGTACAGCTGCCCACCTCTGAACTGGTGCATAATGTGGGGGTGGTAATTGATGGGCTAACACTGCAGGTGCAGGTGTCTGCAGTCATCAGATCTTCTTTTAGCAATCTTAAGAACATCACCAGAATTAAGCACCTTGTTCCGTCCAACTATTTGCCCATGTTGATCTGTGCTTTTGTGACCTTGCGCCTGGACTACTGCAACTTCCTATACTTAGGACTTCCGGGGGTTGATGTCCACCACTTGTAGCTACTGCAGAATGCTGCAGCATGGTTGTTAACTGGGGCTTTTTGCACTAGTCATATTACTCCCGTGCTGCGCGATCTGCACTGGCTGCCTATACAGTGGCAGTCCACCTTCAAGATCGGTCTCCTGACCTATAAAGCCCTACATGGATTGTTACTGAGTTACCTGTAAGAGCTCCTGGTTCCTTACAGCCCATGTTGACCCCTCCGCTCAACTGACGAGGGGTTGCTAGAGGTTCCCAGGGTGCAGTTAAAGACATCTGGTTCCAGGACCTTTATGTTCATGGCACCATCCCTGTGGAACTCTCTACCTCGTCAGATTAGAGAATGCGGGACTATGGACGGCTTAAAGACCAGGCTGAAGACTTATTTATTTAAACAAGCATTCAATATTTGAACTTTTAAGTCATTCTGTGGATTTTGAATTGAATCTGTTATTTTATGTGATTTTAATGAATGATTTGTTGATGTTTGTAAGTGGAGTGCTTTGACACTGGAATTGCGCTATACAAATAGAAATATTATTATATAATATATAATAAATATGTATATACAACATGGTATATGTGTATATATGTACATACAACATGTGTATGTGCATATATGTACATATCTATATATACAGCATATGTGTGTGTGTGTGTCTATGTATGTGTGTATATATATATATATATATACACACAGCATGTGTGCATGTGTTTATATGGTGTGTGTGTGTATATATATGTGTATATACAGCATGTGTGTGTATATGTGTGTGTGTGTGTGTGTGTGTGTGTGTGTGTGTGTGTATATATATTTATATATATATATGTATATGTATATATCTATGTGTATATATATATATTTTTATAGTAAATGGTGAAACTAATAGCTTAAGCAGCAATGCTGTACAGTATCAAAATTTCCTTAGAAGTACAATGCCTTTACGTTTTTTGGGAAATTTTATTTTCAGACCAAGGGCACTACAATGGGTGACTTTTGCCACAGCCTTGCGAACTTATAGATGGGCAGATGGGAGAATATGTATGTAAGAGATCCTGACAATAATCCATGCTTTTGGAATATAGGCCTTTATAGACGCTTTATTGATATTTTCATTGTATGGAATGGTAACATTACAGAATGACAGTTTTGTGACTTATCTGCATGAGTCTAATCCCAATCTGCACTTTACATATAATGCAACCAAAGAGAGTGTACTTTTTCTGGATCCGTGTATAAGTAAGAGTGAGAATGGTAACTATAGGAAACAATGTGATAGCAACACTCTACTTTTGTCCTCTAGCTGCCCCCCAGACATGTTATACGAAAAATGCCAAAAGGTCAGTTTCTCTGGTTTAGGAGAGATTGTAGTAGCACTTACAGGTTTGAGAGAGCAGCAAGTGACTTACAGGATAGATTCAAAGGTAGGGGATACTCAGCTGCACATGTTAATGCCACTTGTCAGGAAGTGAGGGATACTCCCGCATCAGAAGTTATGAGAAGTTGTGAACATTATAAGGCCATCATGAATGGTGACCTGGCTTATTTATTTATTTATTTAAGAGATTTACCAGGAAGGCATGCTGAGCAGAGAACCGCTCGATTCCAGATGCGCCCTGTGGGTAGAGGGATTACAGCAAGAGAAACACAAGAACATACATTGGCAGATTACAGGCAGTAGGTGAGACAGTTCTAGTACAAGAACAAGAGCAATACAATTGGCAGATTACAGACAGTAGTTGAGACAGTTCTAGTACAGTTACTAGTACAGTTACATAGAGTTACATAGATACTTAACTACTTCTACTAGAATGTATTACCAGACATGTGTAGGGAGCAGAGCTACAAGTTAGAAACAGACAAGTTGCAGCACCGCTAGGAGAATTATGGAGTCGAGTGGGGAGGACTAAGGGGGGCGGTTACAGTTACAGTTGGTAGCAAAGTGCAGTTTGAGAAGAGCATTTAGTTGAGGAGTGCTTGTGGAATGTCTAATATCAGCTGACAAAGAGTTCCACAGCTTGGGCAAGCTGAAGCTGAAAGCAGCCTGACCTGACCAGGTGGATCTGTGGGGGATAAGTAGGAGCCTAGCGTCAATATTTCGAAGAGCATAAGTAGGAGGGGTGAGGGTGGTTAAGGAGGAAGGTAGGTAGGAAGGGAGGGTATCTGACCAGAACTTAATGGAGGTTTTAGTGCAGTGGAGCAGTCTTCTGCTGTGAAGAGACGGGAGGTCCAGGGATTGGTAGAGGACCCAGTGGTGGGTATTGGGAGGGAGGTTGAGCGAGAAACGGCAAAAAGAGTTGAAAAGGGGATCCAGCCTAGCTAGGGCAGTTTGGGGGGGTGGCACAGTAGACGACATCCCCGTAATCAGTAATAGGCAGGATCATTTTTTGCACTATTGCTTGTCTAGTTTTTAGAGGGATGCAATTTTTATTTTGGTAGAGAGCTGAAAACATAGGGTGCAAGTTTTTGTGTAGAGCATCAATATGCACTGAAAAGTCAAGATGCTGGTCTAGCCAGACCCCAAGATAATGATAAGTGGTGCAGGCCTCTAGTGGGGATTTATTCAGAGTGTAGAATGTAGGAGGTGCAGGAAGCCGTGCTATTTTGGACCGGGATCTGAAGGTGAGGGAGACTGTTTTTTTTGGGTTAAGGTATAGCTGGTTTAAGGAGAACCAACGTTGGATAGAGTCAAAATCCTGCTGTAGATAGGCTGACACGGCACTCGAGGATGGGCCAGAGGCGAACAGCACTGTGTCATCCACGTACATGTGGATAGATGCTTGTAGGCATGCTGCAGGCAGGTCATTGAGGAAAATAGAGAACAGCAGCGGGCCGAGTACAGATCCTTGAGGGACACCACTGGTAACAGAGAGTGAGGAGGATATGGCAGAGCCGATCCGGACTGATTGGGACCTGTCAGCCAGGTAGGAGTGGAACCAGTTAACTGCGTTATTTGATAGTCCTGCTTGGGTAAGTTTGGCCAGCAGCAAGGGATGGGAGACCGTGTCGAAGGCTTTCGCCAGGTCAATGAAAATGGCAGCAGTTATATCCCCTTTGTCCATTCCCGTGAGGATGGCATTAGTAAGGTGAAGAAGGGAGGTGATAGTGGAGTGATTTTTCCTGAAACCAGCCTGAAATGGGGTGAAGAAGGATATAGTATCAAGATAGTGATAGAGCTGAGAGAGAACGAGTCACTCTAGAATCTTTGCTAGGACAGGGAGCAGGGATATAGGATGGTAGTTGGATGGAGAGGAGAGGTCCCCTCCTTTAGGTAGTGGAATGACAATGGCTTGTTTCCATAAGTTGGGAACAGCCCCAAGTTTAAAAGACAAGTTAAAGTGCAGGGCTAGTGAGTGGGCTATGGCAGGTGCAGCGAGCAGAAGCATCTTGGAATCGAGGCCTGAAGGGCATTTTCCCTTAGATGGGTTTAGCACCTGCAGGATTTTTAGCACCTGGCTAGATGAAACTGGACGGAGGGAGAAGGTGGCCTGGGTAGGTACAGAAGGGGGGGGAGAGGCCAAGGGATAGGGATGAGAGGAGCGGAAGGATGAAGACAAGGAGGAAAAGTAGGAGTTAAATTCGGAGGCTACCAAGCTTGGCTCAGTGATGGAATTTCCCGCAATGTTTAGCGTTGGAGTAGGGGTTGGGCAGGAGGGGAGAGGAGGGATTTTATAGACTTCCAGAACTGAGTGGGGTGGGAGAAGTTGTTGTTGAATGAGGGTTTAAAGTAGTTCGATTTAGCCTGTCGTATGAGTCTTGTACAGGCGTTTCGTAACGACCGGTAGTGTAGCTGAGCCATATGATCACCTGTAGCCTTAAAAGATTTCCAGGCACGATCTCTGGTATGAAAGAGTTCCATGAGGGTAGTTGTTATCCCACCATGTAGTGGGCCTCTTACCCAGGATCTCCTTAGGGGCGCATGTCTGTCCCAGATGGCGAGGAAATTTACAGAGAAAAAGTTCAGGGCATCATCCATAGAGGTGGCTCTGGGGATGAAAGACCAATCGATACTGGAGAGGTCATTAAGGAGAGCAGTCAGGTTAAGAGACTTATAAGCTCTGTTTTGAAGCACCCAGGGTGGGGAGGCCATGGAGCGGAAGATTTTTCTCACGATAAAAATCATGGTGATCACTAAGGGAGTCAGGTAGTAGGCCAGCTTTACAGATCCGATGGGGGTGGGTAGTCAAAGCCCAATCCAGGAGTGTGTGCTTTTTTGATTTAAGGTTTAGTCGAGTGGGCTCCACTATTATAAGTTTAGGGCATTTATTTGTTGACGTACAACCCTTCACATCATGCAGTCCACAAACAGACAGGATCACACTTTCTCATTTAGAGGCATTGAGAAGGTCTATAGGAACCCCAAAAGGGGAGAATTAAAAAATGTTATCCTAGAAAGAGAAACTGAGAAGGATTCTGGATCTACACATTGGGTGCATAAAAGAGTCCAGGTCTTAATGAGAGATTTGACATTACACCCTATTTGAAAAAGAAAAAATAAATATGCATAATATTGTCTTTGTATATGTAGTATGCTACAACGTTTTGATAACATATGACAGTAGCTCTCTAATAGGCTGATGTCACTCTATAACGTGTCAAAATGGGAATTCGACCATAGTTATATATGGTATGTTGCATCTTATTCTTTGGATACTAATAGTTCTTTTTTGTGGATTTTTTAGATAAATTGATACAATGGAATCTAAGGAAGCCACATGGACTCAGTCTCTGTGCCTTCATTTGATTTTAATTGAATTTAATCTAAATAAGTATATTACTCTATATAATTAACTTTTTGCTAGTTTTATGCCATACATGTTTATGTATATATGTATACGTTGTATTTTTACATTTCACTTTGCATTGAGTTTGAGGTCACCTTCTGGAAACTTTCTGATGATGCCATACTGAATAAATGTATAAATCTGAGTGCACCTTCCTGTGTTATTTAGATCCATTGAGGAAGGAATAAGTGTACAGTATTCGAAATGTGTCTGAAAATGTCACATTGCATTTGAAATAAAAGGAAGCACCTTAATAAACTGTAAGCAATCTGTTACTTCCGTGTGGTGAGTGCTGGATTTGGTTGATTAGAAGAAATGTACTTTATATTGCATGGTCAACAAGAATTAAAAGAGGACTGTGCAGTGGTAGCATTACGGTGTGTCTCTAGGGGCAGGATTAAGTAAAAGGAAGGCTTGATTGTCTACTGCATAAAGAAGGAGAAAGTGAGTGAAGCTGATGTCAGGAAGTTTAAAGGAAAACTGTCCTTTGCAGGGGCTCCTGCCTCTGCAAAGGTTACTCTCCGGTTTAGCTTTTGTAAGAAAAGTGTCTTTTTCCTCATGCCATGAAGTAGTCTAATTTCATTATCAAAAGTCCGCTACCCAGAAGTATGGCAGATGCTGGAGCAGTTCTATTAACTGTAAAGGGCAGCGCAACACCGTGCGTGTCAATACAAACGCATTGAAGTGCACGGTGCACCTTTATAGTTAATGGAGCTGACCCAGCATCCACCATACTTCCAGGTAGCAGACTTTTGATAATTAAACTACAGTGCAGCATGAGGAAAATACCACTTTTCTTACAAAAGCTAAACTGGAGGGTAACCTTTGTAGGGGAAGGAGCCCCTGCAAAGGAGAGTTTTCCTTTAAGATGCCACTTGCAAATGCTGCATTCTGATTGACTAAACTTGCTTAGTGACTATGTTGCCATAACTGCTTACAATTGCATATCTATAGTAACAAGTATTTATCAATGCCAAATGTTGTCTTGCTGGCATTGGCATTGGTAGTAAAGGAGCTAGAGAGATGCATATGTAACCCCTGGGTAGTGCTACCCAATTGGCTACTACCCCTGCCTGCGTGACTATGCATTGATGCCATTATACAGCTTACTGGCATTTCTTCATTTTGCTGTTTGGTTTTGAAGAATCCAGACATGTTCCCACTCTAGCAAAGATCGCAGCACCGGACCTCTGGAGGTAAGTATGGGGTGAGGGGGTGTGGGGAGGTGGGCTGCACAGAGGGTGGGTGCAGGTTGTGGGAGGGGGGGCGCTGCAGAAAATGAGGAACCATTTCCTTTTTATCAGGTAAAAAAGTAAAAAACAGACATTGCAAGATGGTTTGTTAGGCACACTGGGGTGGACTTCCTGTGCCACGCAGAAGGGGAATATGCTGACATGGTCAGCTTTGTGTGAGTGGTGGCACACTGGGTGGCTTCAGTCTGCCACACAATTTTGGGGTGGTGGTGGACATGCTGACATGGAGACTGTTCCCCGATTTTGGCTTTGTTTGGGATTGTGTGGCTGGAGCCTCCATGTTTAGTGAAATGTTTCACCAGGAAAGGGACTATGGGAGGCGTGTCATTTCTGCTGCTGCATGACAAGCTTGTCTCTAGATGCAGCAGCAGATTTCTATCAAGTTGAGGGCATTTCATTTTTGCGTCAGCACTAGCATGCTGCCTAATTGGGAATGAGGATGCACTACTAAAGCATGCCCTGCATTCACCAACACTGACACACCTCTCACTGTGCTACTACTGCAAGATGTTGCTTGTGCACATGCAAGACAGCGTAACAAAAGACATATGCAATGGGCTGACTCAGAATATGCAGTTTAGCTTCAAGTGTGAGGGGGCAGGGCTATAACTCGCATGGGGCAGAGCCACAAGTGAGTTTTGAAAGGCTTACCCACTCACAAAGGGTGATACATTTACCTAGTTTGAGTGGGGCTTTTGTATATTTAATGTGTACCGTACTGGGTTTTATAAAATAAGCATCCAAAATAAAGAAGTCTCATTGGTCAAAATATATCATGTGACTGTGCATGAAATCTGTTTCATGTACAGTCATCCTGGTCCTAAACCTCATCACACAATGAGCAAATCAGTCCTCCTACAACTAGAGCCATCTTCCATCAGCCCCCTACAGCCAGAATTGATCTTCCATCAAAAATTAGCTGCTACCTTTACACTGTTAAAAAAATAAATAAATAAAAGTCAACTGGGCCCTAAAAATAAAACAAATTAATTGAATGATGTTTCCATGATCATCACACTTTCCATACACACATAGAGAAATTAGGAACATTGGGCTGGATATTCAAACTGTGCCGTTCTGAGGTGCAAGCCCTTGCGCTGCGCCAAATAGTTGCGCAGGGGTGTGGCCGGGGCGATATTCAAAGGAGTTGCGCTATTGAGCAACTCCTTTGAATATCACCCCCGCAGCCACAACCACTGTGCATGGCGCAGTGGAACTTGCGCCACTGCAGGTTGTCAGAGTGGAGCATTCAACTTACGGTGGCCAAGTACAATTGCGCCATGTGCAAAATCACGATATTCAAAAGGTGACATGCAAATGGGGCCATAATTCATGCAAGGCACAGTGGTGGCCATTTGCATCTGATTATGGCCCCATTTGCATGCCATTAGCATGTAGGTGCGCCGATCCCTGAGGACTTGCGCCTGGCGCCCTGCCAGGCAGCAGCCATCAGGGACCGATGCACCCTGCAGCCCGATCGCGGGCAGCAATGTGGCTCCTCCACCTCCTCCTGTACATCTCCCTGGTGGTCCAGTGGACCGTAATGCCCGATCGTGGGCAGAATGTAAATTGACCCCCCTAAACTTCTCCCTGGTGGCTGGTGTCCCCACCCACCCACCCACAAAGCCCCACCACCCGCTCCCCCAGCAGCGGCGGGTGGCAGCATCCACCCACCTGCTGCCCCGCCCGACCACTGCCTGGTGGGGCTGCACGCCCATTGATACAGAGCAAGAGCCAATGGGCATGCAGCCCATACATCATGACAGTCCAGATTTGTGAATGACTCATTCACAAATCTGGACTGTCATCTCTGGGCTGCACCCCATTGGCTCTTGCTCTGCACCAATGGCGCGCAGGTCCCACCGGCAGTCAGTCAGCGGCGGCGGCGGCAGGCAGGTGATGCTGCTGCACCGGCCAGCTGGTGGGGGGGGCGCTGGGTGGTGGGGGCTCGTGGGTGGGTGGGTGGGTGGGGACACTAGCCACCAGGGAGATGTTTGGGGTCAATTTACATTCTGCCAGCGATCGGGCATTACGGTCCACTGGACCACCAGGGAGATGTTGGGGTTTGGGGGCACTTTACTAACTGCCTTGATCGGGCACTAGGACATGTTCGGGGTTCACTTTACTTCTGCCCACGATCTGGCACTAGGGATATGTTCGAGGGGTTCACTTTACTTTCTGCCCGCGATCGGGAATTAGGGACATGTTCGGGGTTCACTTTTACTTTCTGCCCACGATCGGGCATTTCGGTCCACTGGACCACCAGGTATGTGAGGGAGGGGGGAGCCACATTGATGTCCGCGATCGGGCTGGTGGGGGAGTACACTATGCCAGCGATCGGGCTGGGGGGCACAGGGACTGAGTTGGGGGCCAGCCACGGTGGCAGCTGCTGTGTTGCGCCCTGCAATACAGCAGCTCACCTGTGGGTGGCCCTCACTTAAGCCTTTTGGCTCAAGGTCCTGCAGTCTCAGGTTGGGGGTTGCGCCTGCACAACCCTGCACAGCCCGGCTGAATATCGGCCTGTGCAGTTTATGCATGGTTCCTCCCCCTCCTGTTGAGCATGCATTCATTTGCATTGCGCTGTTGTTCAGCCTGTTTTCAGTGGCGCAACTGCCTCCTGCTGAATATCGCAGAATGGCGCAATGTAGGACTTGTGCATGCGCAACCCTTTTGAATATCTGGCCCATTAAGTATTATTAATAGTTTTCATTACAACTTTGTCTTTGTTGACAGTGAAAAATCCCCCTTCTGTCTTTACCTGCTAATCAGGGAAATCTCTTCTGCATGCCCTGACAGTGAGATAAGTGTGTGTGTGTGTGTGTGTGTATACAGTATGTTAGGAGTGGAATATTCTGCCAGTGGAACTCAGCAGAATTGCATATCACTGTATTCTATGGTAAACATTAAATGATAAACATTCCATATATTGAATCTTGATGCCAACAAAGGACACTTTTTTGTTGTCCAGCAGTGTGACAGGGTCTGTCCCTGCCACTGAGACTTGGGACCTTTTCCTCTTATTAAACCTCTGGTTGCAACCACTTTCCTGTTTCTCTTTATGCTGTCCCTATTTTTCTGTATGGAGGCAGGCCACCTCCTTACAAAACCCCCTCTTCCCTTTCTTATCCCTGCTGTTTAATTTTCTCTTCATTTCCTGGTCACTTGTCTATTCATGTTGCCCTCAGTTCCTAAGTAAAAGAAACTCTGTAACATAAGCAGCACATTATGAATAAAGGCATTTGTAAACTGCAGGTACCTGTAATGTAAAGATGGAAAAGCCTATATTGTGTAAATAAATCCCACTTCTAACACCAAATGTTATAGCGTGGGTCTACAGGTAGACAAATAATGTACACAGAAGCAGCTTGTAAGGTGCAACCCACTGTTTGCTTGGTGGGATGTTTATTAAATTCATAAACAATCTTCAGGACCCAAAAGTAAAAATAAATACAGAAAACAAAATAAACATTCAGAATGTTTCCAAAGCTTCTTTTCTCTCACAAATGGGAACTTCTAGCTTGGTCAGGAGGAACTGACCTTCTCTCTCCATTTTCATCCTCACTCTCTCTCTGCTGCTTAACACTGGGAGAGGTCAGGCTTATATACCCGCCTTCTGATCAGGTGACTCAGTAGTATTTTGGAATGAGGTAAAATCAATAAATAACCATTTAAAATAGTGTTCATTAGTATAACCTTGTTTTATACATCAATATAAACTTCCAGTTGAGCTTTTCACACAATAAATACTCTGTATAAAAGATTTGATACAGTCACCTAACATTTGATTGACAGTTTGCTCTCTTTAAATATAGACTGCTAGGGGCCGCTCACTCCCTATAGTGGCTCTTATTCTGCTGCAGAGCTGCTATCAAACAGGCCTCTAGTGGTCTATATTTAAAGAGAGCAACTTTTTGGTGTTGAAGACTGTTTATGAATTTAATAAACATCCCACCAAGCAAACAGTGGGTTGCACCTTACAAGCTGCTTCTGTGTACGTTATTTGTCTACCTGTAGACCCACCCTATAACAAGCAGTAATAAATTACATCAGTGGCATCATTTGCAGTGGGCAGGAGGACTATTTTATCATAAATGCACACAAGTAAATCTGTTGTTTCTACATATCCCAAGTGTAAAAAGTAAAAAAAAAAAAGTCTCTTTTGTAAGTGCAATAAGACATGACAGGGTGTGCATGAAACAGTTTACCATACTTCCAAGGGCTGAAGGCACTCAGCCTGTGACCTTGTGCCTCATTATGCCTCTGGGCATGTGATAAAATCTGTTCCATTCACTGCCATGTCTTATTGCTTACATACGTTATATCTTTTATAAATCTGCAGTTTTAAGATGTTGCTCTTGCTCTCTTGTTCAGTATTTTACTTGATAGCAGTAACCTTAAAAATATCTATTGCAGCAACAGTAAAAAATATGTTTTGATATGTTGCAGTAACCAATGTCACTAGCTAAGATATATATTTTTATCTTTTTTTTTTTGCATTATTGCTATCCATCCTCCCTCTGCCCTCTTCTTGACAGGCTCTCTGTATCTTCTTATCCATACTGGTTTGGTTCCCTTCTCTCTTATCACTCCATTCCAGCGACCATTGCAGTTTTGCCATTCTACAGCCCCTGTCCTCTGCTGGGCAGTCCACCTTCACTTAATGACTTCCCTCACTCTGGAACCAACTCCCCTCCTCCCTCCACCTCTTCCCGTCCCATGGCTCACTCCAGCACCTGTCAAAACTTAAATCCCTCCCCACCTGTTACTGTTACCATTCTTCCTGATACAAATATGGCTGAGTTATAACCATCAGAGTAAGGAACCAGCTGGGTCATCATCCTGCTTTTGAGTAAACTTCCACACTAATACAGTTCTCACCCACCATTACAAGGCTGGGCATTTAATTAGCCCTCAGGTCAATTGTCCTTTGTTCAGTATTTTTCTGCTCACCAAGTATTGTTGCCACTTCTGAATGTGCACTTGCTAGGCATTTTTCACTGTGCTGCACCACGGTTTACTCACTGTGCATACAACTGTTTAGTATTTATTGTAATTTTGTACCAGTTTTGCACTGTGTGCTGTTCAGAAGTTTTGCTTATATTTAATGTGCTGCTGTCGTTACATTCTCCTCCCCCGGTTTACACCTTGAAATGAGCCTTGGCTCAGTGTACCTCTCCCAGTTGCCCATTTTAGAATCCAACTAGTGGGTGGTGGGTGTTGTGTATTTAAAAAAAATAATAAATAAAATGTCCGGGAAACCATGCTCAAGGCTGTGTTTTCATCAAGGGTTGAGATGGCATCAAAGGACCTGGAGAAAAGAGCTTGAGAGGTCCCAATGTCATCTCACTCCCTTGATTAAAAAAAAAATAGCCCTTATGGTGTGTATGGCTGACTATATACTATTTTACACAGTACATGGTTTTAAAAAGTTGGCAGTTGTCGTCACAGGGACTGTTTCTTGTCTGGCCTCCAGGTCATCACCCACCCACTCACTTGCTATTATGCCAGCTAGTAAATAGTTAATAAAGGTAAGTAGCATTTTTATATATTTATTTGAAAGCTCTTTTTTAAATCTAGACTCCAATGTAGCTTTCTTGAGCAACTCCATCCAGCTGTATGCAATATGCTGATGTGAAAATACAGACACTGCGCTAAGGAGTCTCGTGCATGGTGCAAAGAAAAGTTGAAGTATTGTGACCTCAGAATAGACTATGGGAGGTGTGCCTACTGGTTAAATAAGGGGCCGGTGGGGGGTTGCACTTGGAATACAAGAGTTAAAACATCTGCTGAATTCTTCTGGCTGAATATTGATCTCTCCCCGCACAAACTCATACATAGATACATAGACAGTGTCGGCAGATAAGGGCCTATGGCCCACCTAGTCTGCCCATTTGAGCTTGTAAGTTCAGTTTGTTTTCCTAGAAGTCTATTTCCCCTTACCCCTGACCTCTAGAATTCCTTTATGTCTATCCCATGCATTCTTAAATCCCGTGATTGTTTCAGCCCCCACCACTTCCTCTGGCAGGGTGTTCCACTTGTCCACCACCCGTTCAGTGAAGAAATTCTTTCTCATGTTTCCTCTGAATCGTCCTCCCTCCAACTTCATCCCATGCCCTCTAGTCCTGAAACATCTTTTCTCTTAAAATAGTGTTTTCCTGCACCCTGTTCCTCCCTGTGAGATACTTGTATGTCTCTATCATATCCCCTCTCCCTCCTCTCCTCCAGGAGTACATGTTCAGTTCCTTCAACCTGTCTTCATAGGATTTGTGATGCAACCCATGCACCATCTTTGTTGCCCTCCTCTGAACCTTCTCTACCCTGTCTATGTCCTTACGTAGGTATGGTCCAGAACTGTACCTGTACTCCAGGTGGGGCCTCACTAGTGTCTTGTATAGCGGAATTATGACCTCCCTTTTCCTGCTGGTGATGCCCCTGCCTATACATCCCAGCATCCTATTTGCTTTACCTGATGCCTTGTCACACTGTTTCCTACCTTGAGGGTCATCAGAGATGACAACCCCAAGATCCCTTTCCTGCTTGGTGCATGCTATATCCTCACCCCCAACTGATATATTGTGCCAGGGTTTTTGTGCCCATATGCATTATCTTGCACTTCTTTGCATTGAATTTCAACTGCCAAACCCTTGACCATTCTTCAAGTTTCTGCAGGTCCCTTCTCATTCTGTCTACACCTCTGGTGTGTCTACTCTGTTACAGAGCTTTGTGTCATCAGCGAACAGTGAAATTCTGCCTTCTATATCGTGTGCAATGTCACTGATGAAGATGTTGAATAGGACTGGTCCCAGCACTGATCCCTGTGGTACCCCACTGGTCACTCTTCCCTCTGTGGAGTGACAGCCATTTACCACCACCTCTGTGTCCTGCCACCCAGCCAGTTACCTACCCACCACACTACTGTCCTGCCCACACCCATATTCCCCAGTTTGTGTAATAGTCTTTATGTGGAACAGTGTCAAAGGCCTTGCTGAAGTCCAGATAGGCCATGTCCACTGCCCTCCCCTGATCCACCTCCCTAGTCACCCAGTCAAAAATTCAATGAGGTTGGTCTGACTGCGCCTCCCTGGTGAAACCATGCTGCCTTGGGTCCTGTAGTCCATTGACAACCAGATGTTCCACCAATCTCTCCTTCAGTAGTGCTTCCATGATCTTTCCCACTACCGAGGTGAGGCTGACTGGTCTGTAGTTCCTGCTTCCTCTTTGTTCCCACTTTTGTATAAGGGACTACATCTGCTGTCCTCCAGTCTTTGGGTACCTCCCTGTTTCCAGTGATTGGCTGAACAGGATAGCCAGAGGTTCAGCCACCACCTCTCTTAGTTCTTTAAGGACCTGGGTTGCACCCATCTGGCCCCATTGCTTTGTCAACTCTTATTACTTCCAGTTCCTTCAGGACCCTTTCTCGTGTAAAGGGACTTGTGTCCATTTCTGCACCATTCTCACCCTTGTACTCCTTCAGACCCATTACCCCTCTTCCTTAGTAAAGACTGAGCAGAAATACCTGTTCAATATGTCAGCTTTACTGTTGTCATCCTCCATGCTCCCATCCTCCCCTTCAGTCTAACTATCCTCCCTTTGTCCTTCTTTTTTCACTTATGTACCTGTAAAAGGTTTTGTCCCTTTAACCACTGATTTTGCAATGTGTTCTTCTGTCTGAGCTTTGGCTTCCCTTACTGACTTCCTGCCTCCCTTTGTTTCTCCTGGTACTTCTCCTATCCCCTTCTGCCTGTGTCTTTTTGTATTGCCTGAATGCAGTCTTTTAGCTTTCACTTTCTTTGCTACCTCTTTGGAAACCATAATGGTCTCCTCTTTCTTTTCCTCTTGCTAACCTGCTTAATGCATAATTCTGTTGTTCTTATAATCCCCATTTTAAATACTGCCCACTGTTCCTCAATCCCTGATTCCTGTCCCATTCCCTTAATGCCTCTTTCAAGCATCTCCCCATTTCCCAAAGTCTGCCCCCCTAAAATCCAGGATCGTGTTTTTGTGTGGTTTGGTTCTGCTCTTTCTGTGATTTCAAACCACAATGACTGGTGGTCACTGTTGCCCAGGTGCTCCCCCACTGTTACCCCCATCACACTGTCCCTGTTTGTGAGCACAAGGTCCAGTATTGCCTTCTGCCGAGTTGGTTCCATGACCAGTTGCTTGAGAAAGGCACCCTGAAGGGAGTCCAGGATAAATCTGCTCCTAGTTGATGCTGCTGCTGGGATGCTCCAGTCCACATCTGGTATATTGAAGTCTCCAACCAGTACTACCTCACCCTTGTCAGCCATCCTTTGGATGGCTAGCATCAACTCTATCTGTTTCTTCCTCCTGGGCTGGTGGTCTATAGACCACACCTGTGCAATGGCTGGCCCATTTTCCTTTCCAGCTTAACCCACAGTATCTCTCCCCATTTTGTTCCTCCTGGATCTGTGTGGCCTTATGTCATTTTTCACATACAGTGCCACCTCCTCCCTTCCTGCCTGCTCTGTCTCTTCTGAATATGTTGTAGCCAGGTATGGCCATCTCCCAGTCATGGTTATCATTACACCAGGTTTCAGTGATGGCCACAATGTCCAGGTCTGACTGTACCATGACAGCCTCCAGATCTTCCATCTTGTTGCTAAGGCTCCTGGCATTTGCACACATGGCTTTCCATGATTTGACCTCCCTAGACTGCTTCACTGTTCTACTCCAGCCTTCCTTGGTTGTCATTTATCCCTGGTTCTCCTTGCTGTCTGCCCTTCTGCTGAATTTTGCCTTTTCTGCTTATCCACCTTTTGGACACTAATCTCCAACTTTTGCAGCTGCTTTGCAGAGATAGCCCTCCTCTGGTTCACTGGTTCCATTACTAGCTGTGGGGGTGAGCAAGTAGGTACCATCCTTGTGGCTCACCACCCCTTTGCTAGTTTAAATGCCATCAATGCCAGCATTAAACTTATCATTGAGTGCTTGGATTCCCTCCAGGATGGATGCAGGCCGTCAGGCTTGAACAAACCTCCATCCTCCAGATGGGTCCCCAGTCACCAATGAATCCAAACCCTTCCTCACAGCACCAGTTCTTCAACCATGAGTTAAAGTTCCTGGTGCATGCACTCCTATCTCTCCTTGCCTCTCACAGGTAGTACTTCTGAGAAAGTGACAGAAGTAGCTTGCTTGAGACCTCTCCCCAGTTTCCTAAACTCTTCCTGAACTTCCTTTGGCTCCCATTTGCCAAGTCATTAGTACCTAGGTGGATAATGACATCCAGCTCACCCTCCTGTCTTGCCTTCCCAGTGATCCCCAGTATCTTCCTTCCATCCCTCCATGCCGTGGCACCTGGTAGGCACCTCACCTCCCTGTCCTCCCCTCCTGTGTTCCTAGCTGATCCCTCTATGATGGAGTCCCCACCAGGATTCCTCCTCCTCCTCTGGGGTCCACTGCTTTCCCACTGAGGTCACCTCCTGCCTAACCTCCACATCCTTTCCTTCCACTTCCCTGGGTACCTCTATTTGGTTGTCCTCATTTGCCAGTGTGGCATATGAGTTCTTGAGAAGGAATAGGATCTGGGATGTGCCTCTGCCTGACTGCTCTAACCCTCCCTGAGCCCACTGTCATCCAAGTGCTCCTCGTTCTCGGCATCCTTTGAGGCAGCTGCATTGGACTGGGGTGGCTCCTGGACAGGGAATTGATGGTACTCCTGACCAAGTTTGCTTCGCTCTGAGTCTGGCTACCTCATCCCTCAGTCCCGAGAGATGCATGCAGATAGGCAGCACCTCAGTGTCCAGAAGGTCTGCCTGAATATGGCTGCCCACAGCCACTACATTGCACCACTCCCCCACATTATACTGCAATTCCACTACTTATCTGCTACTGAAGCTCTCTTAGTTCTCTTTTATTTATTTACAGTATTAAAAATCCTGTAACTGATCCTCAGATATATATTTTTTTAAGGAAAAAGAAACCAATAAATAAATAAATGAGTCAAAACACTTGTGCTGAGGGTGGTCTTCTTCCCCCTTATGCCCCTCCTACTTCACACCTCTTACTATACCCTGTGTTTAGCTCCTGTCAATCAGATTTATCAGGGCATATAATTAAGAGTTGGGGAAAGGGGTGGTGGGGGGCGAAAATTTGCAGCAATTAAAGACAGCACAGAATTACACCACCACTATTTTTTAAATTTTCAACAGCCCAAAAACAATTATAAGTAAAGACAACACAGAAAGAAAGTATAGTGTCACTACAAGCCTGCAATCTAAGTTTAAAAGAAAAATACCAGTTACCAGTTACTCTGAAGCACTGAATTGAATATGTTTCCTTCCTTCACCTTCTGGCTTCTTCTGAGAAGATGAACTTCTGTTTGCTGCTTTAACTGTGACTAAGCCCCACCTTCAGTTATCACGTAGCTGAGGTCAGAGGCCAGACAATTAACACCCTTCACCCAGCTACAGGACAGTCAGACAAGCCAAGATAAAATTTGCAGCAATTAAAGACAGCACAGAATTACACCACCACTATTTTTTTAAATTTTCAACAGCCCAAAAACAATTATAAGTAAAGACAACACAGAAAGAAAGTATAGTGTCACTACAAGCCTGCAATCTAAGTTTAAAAGAAAAATACCAGTTACCAGTTACTCTGAAGCACTGAATTGAATATGTTTCCTTCCTTCACCTTCTGGCTTCTTCCTCATATAACAGTAGGTTTCTGTAAAGCCAGGGATTCAATTGTATCTGGGGCAGAGCAAGCAGCAAAGATTTCCCTGGTTGGCAGATAAGGATGGGGTGGCACTGTCGGGAAAAGAGCTCGCAATAATAAAACTGAGTAATACTTCATTTTAATTTGTATGTATATAAAGAGAGTAAAATAAAGAAAAAGAACATTTAAATCAGTTTAATGGTTTGTTTTTATTTTGAGGGTGTTCAATGTTCTTCATTTTTAGTGAGTAAAGGTGGCAGCCATGTTTGTAATGGAATTTGAAAAAGGCATTGCTATTGGTGCACTGCATGCTGATTTCAGCACTCTTTCTTTATTTGTTTACTGTGTGTTATACTCTCATCACACAGGTCTAGAATAAAATACACATAGGTATATACAGTAAATGAAATGTTATACAACAGTAGTGAAGATATTGAATTTGTACAGTGACTTTTGAGTGCATGATACATGATTTAGCTATACAAGTACTGTTTGATCTTGGGTAACCTCATGAGTGGCTTTAGCCATGAGTATGGTGCCTTAGGTCAAACAGCTGGAGTATAGAGGACTTCTGGTGACATCATGCTCAAGGAAATGGCTTAGGAACTAAGCTTAGCCTTCTACCAACTTTAAAACCTAAAACCACCATTAATAACAAACCAAAAGTTAGATCTCTACATCGGGAGGCACACAGATGGTGACTAGAAGGTCCACCAGGGCAAAACCACTGACAGACTGTATAAATGGGAATGGAGTCCAAGATGGTAGTTCTAACACCAAGGGGTCCCTGTCCTCCACTCTGTGGCAGTTTCCACTCACAAACATCAGGGACCAGATTTGTAAAATGTTGCATGGGAACTAATTGGTCTTTGCCCGCGTAAGCCAAGTTTTGCCAAAAATCCCCATATTCAAAAGGGGCCTTTGCATGAGCAAAGATGGTTAGTGTCTGCACAAAACATAATGTATGGGGGTGGGCAAGGGGACTGGTGTGGTTGTTAATAGTCACGCTACCCATATCCAGTGACTTTGCACTGCATGAAAGGAGTTAGTGCGGTCCTTTTGTGCATTGCAGATACCACTTAACACAACCCTAACTTACTCCAGGCAACTCTTGTGGCTGACTGAGGTAATGCCACCACCTAGCCAGTTGTCTGTGGGTGGAGCACACCTGTCCCCTGTGGTCCATAGCACTATCCCTCCAACTGTTAGACCATATTAAAATCAAAACTGCCCTGGTGCCCAGTGACCCCCCCACAGATCAAAAGCCCTCATGATAATGGTCCCCCGGTCACCAACCAGTAGGAAGGCAGCAACTCTCCTCAGCATCTAGTGGCCTCCCTCAGCACTGAATACTTCCCCCAACCAACATCCTTATAAAAACATAGAAATGATGGCAGAATGGGATAATTTGATCCATCTAGTCTGCCCATGTCCCTACTCCCCTCCATTAACTGCTACTCAGTGTTATAATGCCTTTATAGTTATCATAAGCCTTCTTGAAAGCCCCAACTGTTTTGCCTCCACCATTCCTTGGGAGGCTGTTCCTATGTTGACCTCTCTCTCTCTCTGTGAAAACTTACATGTGTTGCTCCTGAACTTCCCCCACCAGTTTTATATCATCACCTCTCATTCTTGTGTAACTCGTGGCCTGAAAAGGTCCTGAGCCTGTACCCTATTTATTCCCTTCATGTAGTTGAAGGTTTCAATCATGTCTCCCCCTCCCTCTGTTGTTCCAAGGAATACATGTTGAGATTCTTCAACCTTTCCCCATATGATTTCAGATGCAGTCCCTGTACCATCTTTGTAGCTCTCCTTTGTACTACCTCCAATCTAACCATGTTCTTTCTAAGATGTGGTCACCAGAACTGAACCAGTATTCTATGTGCTGTCTTACCAGTGATCTGTACAGTGGCACCAGAACTTCCCTTTTTTGGTAAATTCCCTTCCTATGCATCCAAACATATCTTTAACCTTCAGTGCAGCCTTCTTGCACTGTCTTTTTTTTTCGGTCATCTGTTACAATTACCACAAGAACTCTTTCCTGCTCTGTTGCCTCTGTTTCACCCCCTCCATGCGGTATTGTTCTCCAGGGTTTCCTTCCTTAGGTGCTTGACCTGACAGTTCTTTGCACTGAACTGTAGCTGCCATGTTTTTGACCATACTTCCAACTTCCCGAGATACGCCCTCATTTTATCCACCCCACCAGAGATATCAATCCTATTGCAAGACATTAAAGAGGATGGGTCCCAATACCGATCTCTAAGGCACACCACTAGTCATCATCTCTTCTGAGTATCTAGTGATGTGGACAACCCAAACTGAGTGACTTCTTAGTAACTCAATTTGAATGCCATATCAGGAGAGTGACTCTGACTGAATAGCCAATGTAGGAATAGCAAGGATGGGAGTACCAGTATAGTGAATAAAGAGCAATCAGCATTCTGTAGCGTCATGTGGTTTATGTTATAAGATTTGTTGAGGGCCAGTGTTGAGCTGTTTATTGAAAGTGGTAATTGTCCTGAATTATGATGCAGGTGAACCTGGTTTTGGTCTAGGCATGGGTATATTGTTTTTGGCGTTTTTCTTCTTTTTTCGGTGAGTCTTATTTTCCTCCATGTTCTTCCCCTTGTGGCTTGTTTCCTCTATGAGCTGCATTCCTCCCCAAGTTCTCCTCCTACCTACCTTGCACCCCTGGAGTTAATAATCTAAATTCAGAGAGTGTGAGGATGATGCCCGCAGACCCCCACATAGATATGTTCCCCAATTTTGATAGTTTTAGAAACATAGAACTACAGAAACATAGAAGTTGACAGCAGATGAGGACCGCAAGGCCCATCCAGTCTGCCCATTTTTTTTTCTACCTTATAAATGTGCCCTCGGCTTTTGCTCTGTCAATGGCCTATCTAATCATACTCATCTGTATTGCTCCCTTATGCCTATCCCATGCCTGTTTGAAGCCCTGCACTGTATTCATATCCACCGCTTCCTAAAGTAGGCCGTTCCATGCATCCACCACCCTTTCTGTGAAAAATAACTTCCTCACATTACCCCTTAATCGGCCTCCCTCTAATCTCTTGCTGTGTCCTCTTGTCCTGCTATTTTTCTTATATTGATACATGTTAGACTCTTTCACCTTGTTAATGCCCCTAAGGTGTTTGAATGCTTTGATCGTATCACCTCTCTCTCTCTCCTCTTTTGCTCTAGGGTGCACATATTGAGCTCTGTTAATCTGTCATCATATGTTTTCTGATGCAGTCCCTGCACCATTTTGGTTGCCCTTCTCTGAACTGCCTCAATTTGGTTAATGTCCTTGTGAAGTTGTGGCCTCCAGTACTGCATGCAGTACTCCAGATGGGACCTAACCAGTGTCTTGTAAAGAGGGATTATTACCTCCCTCTTCTGACTTGTGATACCCCTACTAATACACCCTAACATCTCCTAACCTTACCTACTGCTTTAGTGCTGTTTTATGTATTCACTGGGGAGTGTACATCGCCATTTGCTTTTCGATGATCTACATTTGCTGTAGCAGTGCTTAGTGTTTAGCGGTTGCTGTTATGACATGGAATCTTTCTTCAGATAAGGTGCCATTTACTAGTACCCTCTGGGTCCTCCCTCAGCCAGATCCTTATCAGTTTTTCCACTCTCTGGCCAACTCACATGTTGGTGAGCTTGTTTAGCAGCCTTCTGTATGGAATGGAGACAAAGGCTTTGCTGAAATCAGATATACCCACCCACAGCACCACCTTGAGCCACAGTTTTGGTTACCCAGTTGAATTCCTATTAGATTTGTCTGACATGATCTTCCTGTGGTAAAACCATACTGTTTTGGGTCCAAGTTACCTTCTCCTCTAAGGAGGTTAGAATTCTTTCCTTGAGTAGAGCTTCCATTGTTTTTCCCACAGCTGAGGTGAGGCTGACTGGGTGATAGTTGCCCGCTATTTCCCTACTCCCTTTCTTATGGAGAGGGACAACATTAGCCCTTCTTCAATCCCTTGGGATCTCCCCTATTTAAAGTGATAGGTTGAATATGTTGGGGACAAGAAGGTCGGGATTGTAAGGCTTAAGATAGGGGAGGAGTGGGCAGATGATAACTGAGGAAAAGCAGAGATACTAAATGAATACTTGTGTTCCATCTTCACCAGGGAGAAGGATCGACCAATGCCTTCAGGAGGGAGAAAAGGAGGAGTGGTGGGAGGGGAACACAGATGTAGTGGTACAGGAGGATAGAGTGATGGAGGGGCTGTTAGCATTGAAGGTGGACAAATCACAAGGCCCAGAGTACATCCAATGGTACTAAGAGAACTGGCTGAGAAACTGGCAGGGCCACTGGCAGATCTTTTTAATAGTTCACTAGAGTCAGGCATGGTACTGCAGAACTGGAGAACAGCACATGTGGTGCCCCTTCAGAAAAGCGATCCCAAGGATGACCCAGGGAATTACAGGCCAGTCAAACTGACCTCAATTGTGTACAAGCTCATGGAGACCATATGTAAGGAAAGGTTGGTAGAATATTTAGAGGAGCATGGTCTCCAGGATGTGGGGCAGCATCAGTTCATGGGCGGGAGATCATGTCAGGTGAATCTGGTTGACTTCTTTGACTTGGTCACTGAGACAGTAGACCAGGCAAAGCAGTAGACATCCTCAGTCGAATTTCAACAAGGCCTTTGACTGTGTCCCACAAAAGGTTGATCAGAAAGTTGGCAGATCTGGGTTGGGGATAAGATGTCCAGATGGGTGGAAAAACTGACTGAGGACAGAGACAGAGGGTGGTTGTGGGGCAAAGTTATCTGGCAGAGAGGAGTTCCAGTGAATTCACGCGGGGCTTTGTGGCTGGGGCCAGTGTTGTTTAATTTCTTCATCAGTGACATTGGGGATGGCATTAGGACAAATGTGCCTGAGCATAATGATACCAAGCTCTGTGGGAGACTGGAGCACAGCTGGAGGGATACAGAACCTACAGGATGATCTGGAAAAGCTGGGAGGTGGTCCAGGATCTGGCAGCTTGGCTTCAATGCCAAGAAATGCAAAGTTATGCACACTGGAGCAAAGAATCCCAGGACAGAGTATTACGTGGGTGGGTGTCCAGGTATCTGCATCAGAGGAGAAGAAGGACCTGAGTAATGGTCACTTGTCACCTGAAGCACTCCACTCACTGGAAAAGCAGCAACAAGGGCAGATAAGATGCTGGGATGCATATCTACAGAGCTGATCAGTAGTAGAAACAGGAGGTTACATTACCCTTGTACAAGGTCACTGGTGAGGCCACATCTAGAGTATGGAGTTCAGTACTGGTGTCCACATCTTAAAAGGACATTAACCCACTGGAGAAAGGTCAGAGGAGCTACGAGATGATAGCAGGTCAGCATAGTAAAACATATGAGGAGTGGTTGAGGGCACTGAACATGTACTCCCTGGAGGAAAAGGAAAGTGAGGGGACATGATTGGAACCTTCAAGTACCCGAAAGGATAAATAAGGTGGATAAGCAGGGTCTTTTTTAAACTGCGTGCCTAACCATGACATGAGGGGGCACAGTTTTCAGCTGGAGGGGGGAGGTTTAGTTAAGTAAAGTAAAACTTTATTTCTTAAGCGCCTTTCAGCTATCAAGGCACTGTACAGTAAATGAACAAACAATATAATCAAATAATAAACATCCTTAAAATTTTAACAACCTTCTGAAAAAGCCTGGTAAAGCAAATAAGTTTTGAGCTTAGATTTAAAACTTGACATGATCTGGCATTCCCTTAACCGATGAGGTGCAGAATTCCATAGGGTAGATGCAGCATAGGAAGCATGTGACCCCAAATGTTTTAACAGAACTCTAGGAATCTCCTAGCAATCCTTAGTCGGTGGATCGGGAGCGAGCAGGAGGGCAGTAGGGATAGAGAGTTCTTGCAGATAATGGGGTCCTGGTTCATATGGGCTTTATAGGTCAATAACCCGACCTAAAGGTGATCCCCCACTGTACCAGCAGCCAGTGCAGTTCACACAGCACAGGCATAATATGATTAGTCCTGGATATATCAGTCAAAAGCCTGGCTGAAGCATTCTGCACTAGCTGCAAGCAATAGATATCAACTCATGGAAGCCCTAGGTAGAGGGCATTGCATTAATCAAGGCGGGTGGTTACGAAGGCATGGACCAGTGTGGGAAGGCCATGAGCGTGCGTAGGAACTGCGCAATGCACACTCATAAAAAGGTCATTTTTTTGAATTTTTTCACCAGATTTTCAACATGGGGTTTTGGGGAGACTACCTCATGAACTGTGACACTGTCATTTTGTTACTTGGTCCCAAAAATAGGTTTCGCTCAGTGACCAAGAAATCACCTTTTGGGACCAGATAACAAAATGACAGTGACTGATATGGTGGGGCTAAATGACCTATGTTGAAAATTTGATAAGCTATTCAAAAAACTGAAGACTCTCACCAAAGTTGAAAAAAAAACATTTATGCCATTATACAACACGGCATTTCTTCAGTTCACGGTCGACTTAGAAAGTGCAGGCGTGTTCCTGAGTCCACCAAAGATCATCATACTGGGCTCTGGAGTGAAGTATGAGTGAGGTATGAGGGTGTGGGAAGATAGATTGCACAGAGGGTGGCGCAGTTTGGGGAGGGGCAAGATAGTTGATGAGGAACGTTTTTCTTTGTAGATGTTTTTTCTTTGAAGATGACATGAGAATTTCTGCCATGCTGGGGTGGAGCTCAAGCATGGCAGCTGAAAGTTATATTTTGAGGGCAGTGGAACCAATGAGGATTAGGCACCCCCATATCTGTCTGAGACGTTTGCCTGTGCTATGGTGGGCTCCCAGCATGTGCAACTGGAAGAATGTGTTTTTGGGGGCAGGGGACACAGTGGAGCTGACAGGGATTGGGCACCCCATCACCATATGGTTGTTTGCCATACTGGGGTGGGCTCGCTTGATAGTGGCACCTGGAAGTGTGTTTTGGGGGCGAGTGGGCCGATGGAGGATTGGGCACCCCGTCGGCCATCTCTGGTGTTTGGGGGTTCTTGTAGGCATGCTGGGGTGGGCTCCCAGCATGCATGTATGTGTTCATGGGGGGCATGAACTGTCTACGACAGTTAAGATGCAGTGCCAACATATGCAATTTGCATACTACTGACAGCAGTATGCAAATTGCCTGCGGTGGTGTTTTCCTTTGAACTGCATACCACTGCATCTGAACGGTTGTCATAGACAGATCAGACATTCATTGGTGCAGTGCAGCCGCACCTGCAAAAGGGAGCAGGGCATGGGAAGTGGGGGAGGCACACCTACGAAAACACGTATGGTAGCACTATGTTTCTTGCACATGAGTGCAAGCAAACATAATAAATGGGCATGTTTGGTGTCAAAAGCAACCGGACCTTACAATCTCTCTAATGATGTGAGTCTTGATTGTTTACCTAACAGCAATACCTAGTCACTTTTGTTGAAAGCATTCTTTATGAACTCAAGCAGCATGGGGTCATGCCTTATTAAAGACAAAGAAACACTTCTAGGAAGAAGTTTTTCATGTTATATACTGTGGAAAAAATGAGATAAACAATACATATATCCCTTTGAACAGAGAAAAAATGTACTCAAATATTTAAATACTTTTTAGATATCTATAAAATAAGACAATGTTTTTATAAATTACAGATTTATATTAGAAATTACACCATTATGTTTGGCCTTAAATTAATCCTACTTTTGAGCTACACCTAAGTATATAGGTTTTAAGTTTGTGTCAGAATGCACATAAGATACAGAAAGGAAATAGTTTTATACAAAAACTTTGTCTTAGATTAAGATCATTTCTAAAAAACATTTATGGGAAGTATTAATTGTCATCATACATCATCTGCAAGGACCAATCAAGTGTGGTGATGTCAGGAGGCAGAAACAATATAGGCAAATTAAGGCCAACCCAATGCAGAACTGCTTGATCCTTCAGTGGATGAGGACCTATGTTGTCTGTCTTGTTAATTTTGGTGGTCTTGGAACTTCAAAGGCCTGAGGCTATGCCTGCTAGGGAACATCATTTGGGTTGAGCTATTGCATCCACCAGGGGGTGCTAAGAGCAAGCTTGATAGTCTGCACAACATTGAACCAAAGCCAGCTGCTAAAACTGTTACATGAAGGACTCTTTTCAATATTGGATGAATCAATGCTTGTGTTTTACATACTGAGAATCTGGACTAAAGCAGTGTCTTAGAATTTCTGCTAAAAGCCTGGACAACAGACTGACTTTGGAATTTACCTGCCTGCAGTGCTGTTGGATAGCAGTGAGTCCTGGAGTTACAGGTTCATAAGCAGAGAGGAACTGAAACAGGAAGGAGTCAGGTTCGAGTTACCAAACCACTTTGCTATCCACATTGTTGTGCTGCTAAACTGCTAAAGTCTTGCTGTTTGACTTTGCCACCAAATCCTGATAAGTGACTTTTGATGATCGTGATGTGGGGAAGGAGGACCCAGCCTATAATGCATCATAGATGTCAGAAGATTCTACAGTTCTGGGTTTAAGCGGGAAAGACAGAAGACCACAGTCAAGCTAAGCCATTGAAGGACTTTTAATCAGCCAGAATCAGAAGTTCTCACCAAGATTTTGAAAGTTAAAATGAGAAGACCAACCCTACAGATAACCAGAAATTGAAGTATTCTTTTAATTTTTTTAATTGATAGTATCTTAGTATTTCAATTTGGCTAGTTAAGGGTGATAACATAGAAACTTAAATTTAAATTACAAAGCTTGGGTATATGGGTTAAAAATTTAGAGAAAGAAATATATTTTACATGCCATTAAGTTCTGAAATAAGTTTTATACAAAAAATATAATCTGAGATATTGTTGTGTGTTGGTTGTATGTTCTCATGCATGAAAGGTTATGCCTAAGTCTTAAGTATGCTGAAAGTCTAGTATAATCAGTACCATATAGTATACTGAATATCATTTATTCATTTACATTGTTTATTTGCTGAAATTTGTTTTATTTGTTTTATTAGATTTTCTGAAACCTTTGTTGTTTCTGTTTACAGTGTTTTGCATTCATTTTATTATGTTTGCAAGGTATACATTTGTGCTAAAATAGGAATATTTAGAATTTGTACATATGTGAATAAAATATGTTTTCATATTTCAAAGGGTTGCAGAAGTGTTCATCATCATTTTTGAACCTGGAGAATAGGGTTAATATAATATGTAATTTTATAATTATTTTTTGGTAACTTTTGAAAATATTTTGGGTATATACTGAGGTGAATCAAGTGCTACATTATAAAGTTAAACCATAGCCTTTGTTCCAACACTAGTGACCACAGCAGTGTATTCCGTATACTCATCTGTGTCTGTAGCTTTGGGCACAAGTAACAGTGAGCAGAATACACAAAGTACCTGGGTGGGAATCACCTTGCAGATGACACCTGCAGAGACACTGACAGACAGTGACTGCAGAGTCAACACTGGGACGACATTTCTCTTTCTCTCTCTCTCCCTTAACTTAATGCCTGATTTCCTTGATATAGTTATATATAACCTATATCTATATGAATGTAGAGATAGAAACAGATTATAGAATGAAACAGTTGTAGAGATATAAACAGATGTGAGAGGTAGATATAGAGATAGAGAGGGAGAGAGAGAGAGACACATACATACAGAAAGCAAGTCACAGTGTGTGTTGGGGGTGAGAGAGAGAGAAGAACAAGGAAACCTAGTTATGACTATACTGCAGCAGCATGTTTCAGTGCTTGCTCACTCAGTTTAGTGTCTGCACCTTTGGGCACAAAAGATCTGAAACACACAAAATACTACGATTGAGTAACCTTACTAACAACGCACCTACTGTACAGAGAAGAGGACAGTATTTTCAAGTCCAGAGACTGGGGCATGTCCTTTCTCTGTGTCTCTGTAATACACTGCTCAATTCAGAGAGAGAGAGAGACAGTCACACAAAGCAAGCAGTGTTTGGGGGGGGGAGAAAGTGAACCACCATTGTAATAAATTGCAACATGCATGTCAAAATCATGTTGATGTGTTCTCACATTATATATCATAAAAATCATATATGCATCAGGAGGATCTTTTATGGTCCCCATTTAAATAGAAACACATTTATGATTTTCCTACAAACACAACCCATGTTATAAGTGCAATAACCCACCATAAAGTATTGGATTATAACGTTAATCCCACATCTCTAGTGCTGTGGGGACACTCACCTATGGCAGTATACCTCACAACACAAAGGTATGGACACTATTATAGCCCCATACTCTGTCTTGAGCTGCGGCTAATATAGTAGTATTGAGATTCCATTCTCAAATACACCAGAGATACAATTGAAATAGGAAGGAAACAGCATCAGTTTACAGTTTGTCAGTGCAGGGGATATATGCCATCTGAGAAGATCACGTAATATTTAGAGCATACAAAGGAACCACATGGTTTACACAGTGGTACAAATGACATGAAGAAAAACCATATGGATCTTCAAAGTTGTTTGAAAGTAGATACAGACTTTAAGAAAAATGTTCAGTGTATCAAGCCTTCCATTCCAAAAAGCGGAAAAAGAGAACATCGAAACAATTGCACTAATTGATAGCTGAAAGAATGGCACTTTAGAAAATTCCATTTTTGAGGGAGGAACCTATAGGTTTCATTATACACGTAATCTTGCCTCAGATGGACTCCACCTGAATGAACTGGGACTCAGTGTATTGGTTCAGAGAAATAGCAATAACAACTGTTAAACTAGTTAATAAGTGAAGGGAGGATTTGATCCTGCTAAGGTAACTAACAAAAAATGTGAATATATGTGGGTAAAGCCTACTTATAAATACAGGTTTGACAAATTGGATGAACTGAAATTGTATTGAATAGGAAGAAATAGTCCTTTGAGCATAAAGAAACATGGTGACAAAGATGAGGCCTGGGAACTGAATGGGATTACCAACTACTATATCTATCTTGGTCATTAAAAGTATCAAATCATTTGGTTCTGGACATTATGTTGGTCCATCAAAGGTATAAATCATTTGCTTTGGATCTCAACTTTCTGAGACAGCAGCCAAAATAATGGCTGAGGGTAGCAGTCTGTGTAAAGATAACCACCAACAAATAAAATCAAGATCTAACATGGACGACTATGGGTAACATTTGTACCACAAGAGGAAAAAATAATTATGGGTGTCTACAGACCACCTTTCCTGTCTGAGAAGCTGGTTCTGGGTATTAACAGGTCAAAACCAGGCGTAAACTACTTATTATGTTATTGGGAGTTTTAACTTCCTCCTGGCATAAATTAGAATTTTCTGTCGAACATCAACAAAACAGAATTCTTGGAAGTTTTAGAATAGCTAAACTTGGAAATCACGTTGCAGAAAAGACAAGGATGAACACTCCTGAACTTTGTTCTCAGTCACAAGGAGGGGATGCAGACCAGAACCTCATTCAGGTGATCACAACATGGTAAGATATATAATCAGTCAGACAACTAGACAAGTATGCATTACTGAGCTAAAATGCTGATGGTACAAAAAAAAGGAAATTAGCTCTAGATTGGAATTAAAACAACTTTTTAAGGCTCAGGAGTTGATCAAATAGGGTCACAATTTAAATACTGTCAATAATGTTGTTGATATCACATCCCAAACAGGACTATTTATGTCTTTACAAAATATAAATATATTAATATAAATATAATGGTGTTTTACATAGAAGAGTAGAATCTGTTGTGATGAACCATACAACCCACCTAGTCTGCTCATTTCCTACTCTGCTGCAGTATCAGATCTAGTAGCTGTCCTGTCACACATCTCAGGGTACCATGTCTATCCACACCTTGAACCCCTGTATTGTTTGGCACCCTATATTGGTCTATATTATATTATTACACAGGAAGTAGTGAAATACCGAAGTGCAGCCTTCTGCTGCAGCTGGCTGCTTGGCATGGTGGTGAGATACCACCTATGGAATGATAGTCTGGTTTCAGGACTGTCTAAAGACACATTGTTTACCAGTGTTAGATTTTTTTACCTTGTTACACCAACATTGATTACAAGACTGCAGTAGTCTCCTGTCCCAGTGTTTGCCTGCCCTGGGTTGGTTGTTGAGTTTGAGGCCATTGGAACTGCTACCACTGAAAATTCTTGGTGAACATCCCCCATTAACATTAATTTTACTGTGCACTGAATTTGTGTTTGCTCTGGTGTGTGTTAAGCTGATCAGGTATTAGACAAGATGTGCCTTTTGTAGTACAGTTTTTGCTGATATGACATGGACTGTAATTTTGTGCTAATATATTGAGATAACTACCTTACAGACGGTGTCAGTGAAGAGAACTCAAGAAGATATTAAACAGTGGCGGCAAAATCCCGGAAATTTCAACAACACTGTGATAAGTGCATACACTTTTTTGACTCTACCCATACAGCTTTTCTTTTCATAAATAAAACAGAATTTGAAACTGAGAACTTTATACTATTACAATACCCCCTTTAAAAATATAAAATTAAAGTGTTGAATGTGTATTTTATATTGTTCAGTAAAATACTATTCTACAAGTATAATGCCTGTGTATTTTCTTGTTATACACCATCACACACACACACACACACACACACACAATGATGGTAAAGGTTTAGACAATCAAATAATTTATTTGTAAACATTATCTCGTTGAAGTTAATATGAAAAGTCGGATAAATAATGGAAGGAAGAACTGGGAATTATATATCTATATATATCTATATATATATATATATATATATATATATATATATATATATATATGTGTGTGTGTGTGTATATATTAATAATAATATATATAACATATATATATATATATTATATTATATATATATATTATAATATATATATATAATATAATAATATATATATATATAGTATTTGCATTTTAAGTGGCTTGGACCAGACAGATTTTATCTCCCCAATCCCTGCATTTAAAATCAAAATGCTGAGATTTTAAGTATGTTAATGATACCCAGCCATGTTTGGCAATAGAGCTGGGCCTCAAATAAATGTGGGCAAGACTGCAAACACAGGCTGCCATACTGGATCGTGGCACTGCACCTCATGTGATGAATTTTAACTTGTAAGAATTCATGTGTTAACGTATGTGAACTCTACTCCTGCAACCATGTATCCCAATCGACCTTGCAAAGGAGCCTTCTGTCTGAATGGTATAGTACCTGTCTGAAAGAACAGTGGGGAGAAAAATGGCGATAAAAACAACGTACTCTGAGCTGGTCCAATGGCAAAAATTGAAGACACAAGTACAAGAGAATAAACCCAGAGGTAAGCATTAGTTGTCAAAGTACCATGGAGAGAAACTGCACACACATTAGTCTTTGTAGTACAGTACTACTGTGTATAAAATGGCAAGAAAGTCACTGACTGTACATTAAATATGTATAAATGCATGGTCAGCTGCAGAATCTCACTTCCTCTCCCTAAAAATCTCCTTACTGAACAATGTCTCTAAGCTACCTTCAAACAGAAAATAAGAATTACCAAAATAAAAAACATGGCGCCATACTGAAAATCCTAGCCTTTAGTACTAAATTTGTTCAAACTACATTCTGGCAAACTAAACTCAATATTTTCAGAAAAATTACCCTACCATTATCATATCAATGTAAAAAAATGTCCCTGCTATTTACATACAACAATATTTAAACTATCCACAGCTAAAGAATCTCTGGCCTCTGCCTAAAACAGCACTGTTTAAACTGCATCTCCTGCTAATGTTCTGCTCCAACACTGCAGGAAATCCTTTAAGTACTTTCTACCAATGATCATTTTCCTACTTAAGTTGATTTAAAATGAAACTGTCATTCATTAACTACAATGCTTCACTCACCCACTACACAGAATGTTTCTATTTTAATCCTATGAGCAGACTATCCGACTTTGCCTCTGAATGCTCGCCTCTTCAGGTCCTTGGTACAGTCCTGCAGGTGGGTGGTGTGTGACTGCCAAGGACATCTGGCAGTGGACCGTGAATGGCCGACTATGCATGCGACTCTGACCATGTGGAAATGTAGCTTTTGCTCTTAATCAGCTCCTCGGAGCCCCCCCGGAGACTTTGTGGCAACTGGGAGAGCAGTAAATGCAATTGATATCACATCTCCATTTCCACTCCTGCTCTCAAGAGCTTACAGTGGCAGCAGCAGCAGTAGGGTTGGGGGAGATAGGGAAAGGAAGAAGCTTCAAATGTGGAGCTGTCTCCAAAGGCTGGCCTAATGCAGCACTGCAAATGACTGCTCCAGCAAGCATTTCCAAGAGAGGTGCGGGGAGGGAGATGGGGACAGGGAGAAGCATCAAGAATGCAGCTGGCAACCTCTGCCATTAAGCTCCCTGGCCCGATTTCTAGAGTTCATAGGGCCAGAAGATGCCTGCTCCATCCTGGTTAGTTGTTGATCTAGAAGAAAGGACCACAGGGCCTTCTGGTTGTCGGGTGATGAGGCTGAACTTCAGGCACAGTTCACAGGCAAGGGTGTCATGGCTAGGCCTGAGGTAGCGCATACAGAGGCTGTGCTCATCATTGCAGTAAATCTTTCCAGAATGGCAGCGATGGAAAAGGTTGGAGGAATCTTTCATTCTCAACATACAAAATAAAAGAAATCACTCCAACTAGAAAGAAAAGGTAAGTAGAAAATGGTGGTTGACAGACAATGAAGCTTCTGCAGAGTTCATGAGTATGGTTGAGGGCAGGAAAGAACTGAGGAGGAGCAGGACCACCCATTCTAGTGTAGGCAGGGACATCAGCATGGGAGGCCCTTCCTAGACTGCTAGAAAAGTTTCCATGTGGTCCTAGTGCCTGATGACTTAAGTTCTATAGGTGTGACCTGATAAAAGAGATATCTCAAAGAAGATCAGCAGTTTCTGGGCTACCTGGCCCCATTTGTACAGACTGGGGGAGGGGGCAGGATAACAAGTCTTCTGTCATGATCAAGAAAGTCTGCTTCACTAAACAAAAAGAACTAGTGAGAGACTGATCAGCTTCTCCAAGCGTGTGAGAGCTAAATGTATGAACAGCACCATCTACTAATTAAACACACCAACTGTGGCACTATTTCATGAAAACTGACACTTTTTAGCATTTTAAAAGCCAAAAAACTAAACCAATACACCAATAAAAAAAGGAATTTTTTTCTCAATTACAGTGCACATCAGCAAACAAGCTATTTTATAAACTGCAATAAGCTACCACGGGGGGTTGTATTAAAGGATGTTAATGCACTTCACATGGGGCATACGGACACTTGGCCTTTGGCCTCATGCCTCAGCATGCCCCTGAGACATGCATTAAAATCCTTTAATGCACACTCTGTTGTAGTTTATTACTCAACTATGAGATGAGCACCACCATTTTATTAAATTTGGCTTTGTTTGAATGCTGTCTTTTTACTGCCATTGTAAAATAAAATATTTCACAGCACACAATCATGCAATCAAACAATTTTAAAATGCTTGGCAAATGGTAGCAAGCACTGGGCAACTGGTGCAGCATGGCAGACTCACCCTCCAAAAGAGAGATTCAAGATAGCATTTCTTCAAGGAATACTGCCTTTTATTCAGCGTTTTACCACATGAACATGAAAACAGAATCAGTAGCCCAGTGATGGCATGCCATAATTTTAAGCTGTTACAACTTTTGGATGCATCTTGAATACCATTAAAAAAAAGGTGGTGGCAAGATGGCGGCCACGCTGGGCTAGCCCTCAGGAACAGGAGTTAGAGTTTTGTTTTTTAAAGTCCATTTAGTAGTTATTTTACTTGTTTATCTCATTTTGTTTGTTTAATTCATTTTGTTTTACTTTACCATTTGTTATCGTTTGTTTTATCGGGACTTTGAACCATGTTTTATTCCTCCTGACTAACGTGTTTGAGGACTGAGGTTGTAGGAATTTGGATTCGAACCAGGAACTGGAGCAGAGAGTGGAGTGAGAGGAGCCCCGGAGTCGGAATGCGAAAGAGGTCTGAGGTGGACTGAGGAGTAGCGCGGATTGCCTGGGCGGCAGTAAAGAGACAGAGTGGAGCACAAGCAAAGCCAGCTAAGAGCAGGCAGGCAGGTGGACTACATGGTTGTCTTTGTGTGCGATTTCAAGAAGGACGCCTGCATTTCTGCTTATAAATCGAGGAGTGCTTTTTGCTGCTCTGAACTTTTGGGTAGCGCCCAGGATTGCAGTGTAGCGTAACGTTGAGAGTTTGCTGCACTGAATTTGAGGGAGTTTGGAGATTTGGGGTAGATCCTTCCTGGCCCTGACCTCGAGCCAGTGGTGAACCGTGGTGCCGCTGCCATAGGGCGGCTGTACTTTCAGCTCTTCTGCTTTCACCCGTAATTGGCGGGCAGCCATTGCGTGAGCGATCTGGAAAGAGGGATCAGGTTAGGAGCGGGATCTCCTGAAGCCACATAATGAACTAGCTGGCTACATGAAGGAATTAAACCTCGCCTCCGACTCTGTGAAGGAAATCAAACTTTTATCCTCTGGATATCTTGGTGATTTTTCTGCTCCACTGTATCTGGTTCCAATCATGAGTTTTTAACTTTAGTTGGATATTTTGGATTTTTCCTTGCTCTGTGGGTTTGCACAAGGAACTTTAATTGCAGACTGCTCCTATGTACTTTGAATATAAGACTTCTGCTTGAGGTCTGCTGCTTTTCAAGTGAAAGTGAGAGCTCATTTGGAAACTTGAATTATTATTTTTGGAGAGACAAGTTCTGACTTATTCTGAGCTTAATAAGAGTGGCCCGCATTATTTAACTGGTCTTCACCTGTGAGGGGGTGAACTGGTTACTGGCCAACTTAGAGCTTGGTGAAATTGTGTTGAACATTTGATTTTAGCCCTTTTTAAGTTATAGATATTTAGTTTGGATTAAAGGAATTAGTTTGCAATATTTTTTGTCTGGATATTTGGGTGGTGAGAGGACTCTGTATCCAGTTATTTACTTGTTTATAGTTTGAGTATTTTCCTCTCTCACCAGTGGTGAGAGGACTGGGTGTGGAGGGAATTCATTAATTACTTTAATGTATATTGTTTTACTCTCCTCCCCAGTGATGAGAGGACTGGGTGGGAGGGGAATTTAGTTAGCGTTTTGTTGTATTTGACTATTTTTTGTTTGTGTTTAGGGTGAGAGCCCTTAAATCAATAGTTTGAGGTTTGTTGATTTCTTATATTATCTTCTATTTTTATTATAAAGGGCTTTGTAGTTATTTAAGCTTTAAGAGGTGGGTTAATTTTAATTAGGATTATTTATTTGTTGTGTTAATTATGTGTTGGGATAACACAAGGACAGTCGGGTATTCCCCTCCAGGCTCAGGGACCTTTCCTTTTTTTGTCCCCTCTTCTGCCAGAGGTCTATAGATGGTGTAGGGCTCTGGGAATTGTTGGAAGAAGGAGGAGGAGGACGGGGACCGGGTCTGGAGGAGGAGGAACGGAAAGCAGTGGGTGGATACGGATAGTGGAGACAAGGAGATGCCCTGGGGCGAAATGGGCCCAGGAAAGGGGTCCTCCCTGTCTGGTGCCCATACCCAAGGGTTCTGACTATAGTCAGCAGATAGCATGGTCATCCTTGGAGGCCCATCCTACTCGAACGGTGTTGTGCAATGCCAGGTCTATTAAAAACAAGACTGTTATTATAGCTGATTTTGTTGGGACATCTGACCTGGTGTGCATCACTGAGACCTGGCTGGAAGAGAATGCTGGACCAGTTTTGGTGGCAGCAGTTCCAGCCGGGTACTCAGTGATACACTGCCTGAGGGTGGATCGTAGGGGCTGGGGTGCTATCTGTTTTAGACCATAACTGGGCCTAGTGGAGGTACAAGTGGGAACTACCAAATCCTTTGAATGTATCTTAGGCGAGGGTGTGAGGCGCAGGATACTTCTCGTATACCATCCACCAGGTGATGAGAATGTTTTCCTGCAGGAAGTCGCAGACTTCATTGTTGACCTGACATTGGGGTCCCCCAGATGGTTGGTTCTGGGGGACTTCAATGCCTGGGTCGACGATGAACTCTCACATTTTGGCCAAGACTTCCTCCAGTTAATGATTTCACTGGGCTTCACACAGGTTATTTCCTCCTAACTACACTGGTGATCACTGATTGATTTGGTGTTCCTTCTGGGGATGGAGGTATCTGACTTGGTGGTGGAACCAGTCAGATGGTTGGACCATCACTCCATTGGTTCAGTTTTGAGGCTAACCCTAGTAGGTCAGCCCCTATGGAAATGGTCCGATACCGCCCTTTAAGGGGTGTTTACCCGATGACCTGATGGCAGTGCTGGACCTATCGGGCTTACCGAGAGATAGCATGGATCCAGGAGAGCTGGTAATAGCCTATAATAAGGCGGTGGCAGGGGCCCTGGATTTCACTGCTCCTGTTTGTGTTCGTCCTCTCACTCTCCGCCCCAGGTCTCCTTGGTTCGATAAGACTCTGAGGGAGTTGAGGAGAGTTGGATGAAGGTTGAGAGGTGCTGGCAGAGGTCGGTCTGGATGATGACAAACTTGGTTTCAATCCGAATCTCGTAAAAGGCAGAATTCCTGTCCAGAGAGATTGTGGCTGCACAGAATAGACCAGCTCAGCTCTTCCATACTGTGGACAGATTGTGCAATCCAATCTGTCTTCAGCCCAGAAGAGCTCTTTTCTCAAGAACGTGTGAGGAGTTTGTTCTGTTCTTTGCAGATAAGGTTGCCAAAATCAGATCTGATGTCCGCTTGACCCTCTCCAATGGGAGTTGTGATGGTGTCAGGAGATGTTGGACACCCAGTTTGTGTGGTCTGACTTCAGCCTCCCCACAATTAGTGACATTGTGATGATCATCCAATCACTGCGTCCGGCCAACTGTGGTTTGGACCCGGGCCCCACACATCTCAGTGGGTTGTATGGATAAAATCATCCCTGTCCTTGCTGAGATAGTCTGGAGGTCGTTGAAGAGGGGGATTTTTCTAAATCCTCTTAAGGAGGCTGTGTTTCAGCCCCTTCTTAAGAAGCCCTCCTTGGACCCGGATTGTCTGGCAAACTACAGGCCTGTCTCTAACTTACCCTTTGTGGGTAAAGTTATTGAGAAGGTGGTTGCATCACAGTGGGATGAACATTTGACCAGCCACAATGTCTATGATTCTCTCCAGTCTGGATTTAGGAAAAGGCATAGTACTGAGACAGCACTTGTTCGGGTACTAAATGACCTCCTAATAGCGAGAGATCGAAGGACCTGTTCCATCTTGGTCCTTCTTGATCTCTCTGTAACATTTGACACTGTGGACCATGGTGTGCTATTGGAACATTTGAGATCTATCTGTGGACTGTCTGATACAGTCCTCAGTTGGTTTCAATCTTACCTAGAGGGTAGGACTCGAGGTGGTGTCCGGATTTTTCCCTCAGCATCAGTCTCCCTATCCTGTGGGTACCACAGGGTTCCATTTTGTACCCATGTTGTTTGCATTGTATATGCTGCCATTAGAAGCAATTATTAGGCAGTATGGTCTGGGTTTTCACTGCTATGCAGATGATACCCAGCTATGCATGTCCTTTGTGCCCAGTCAGGATGCTGCCATTTCGGTCTTTAACAACTGTCTTGCCGAAATCCAAGACTGGATGAATGTGAGTTGGCTGCAGTTAAACCTGGAAAAAAACGAGGTGTTGGTTGTGGACCAGGGTCACTGGGACGCAGGTTTGTTAGCTGGATCGCCCTCGGGTTTATGGCTTGGGGGTGTCCAGCTGACTACCTCAAACCGGTGCAGAACCTGGTCATTGTGTTTGATGACTGTCTGGCATTTAAATCTCAGTTGTCAGCAGTTGTTAAAACCTTTTACCATCTGAGGAATATCGCCTGGGTGAAGCACCTGGTTCCTCCAGACGATCTTCCTACTTTGGTCCATGCTTTTGTTACCTCCCACCTTGACTACTGCAATGCCCTTACCTTGGGCTCACGGGGTTGAGATTCACCGCCTGCAGCTTGTGCAGAATGCGGCAGCCAGGCTGCTGACTGGTTCTTCTAGGTCCAGTCATATAATGCCTGTGTTCCGTGGACTGCACTGGCTGCCAGTTTGCTGGCAAATCACCTTCAAGGTCAGTTTGCTGACCTATAAGGCCCTACATGATCAGGGACCTGCTTACCTGAAAGATCTCCTTTGTCCCTACTGTCCCCCCGCTCTCTCCGATCCACTGATGAGGGATTGCTAGAGATTCCCAGGGTTCACTTAAAAACTTCAGGGGCCAGATCTTTTAGTTTCATAGCCCCAACCCTGTGGAATTCTTTATCTCATCAGGTGCTAAATTGCCCGACTGTCCAAAGTTTTAAAGGAGCTTTGAAAACCTACCTTTTTAGAAAAGCCTATAATGATTTTTCAATATCTTAATGTTGTTTTAACTATTTATTGTCGTATGTAATATTGTACAGGCGCCTTGGTTTAAGAAAGGTGCCTTATATAAATAAAGAGTGATTTGATTTGAAAATGTTTAAGATTTGGAAAAAAATTCCACTTTCTCAAAGTATCCTTCTGCTATTACCGAAGGCTGTGGAGGCAAGCAAAGCTTTGGCTTGTATGCTGACATTGACAGTTACTGTTAGGGTATGACTTACATTCAAGTGCCACATCATAGCACTGTATACAAATTCGATATTTACAGTTCTGTATTTGGCTTGAGAGGCTACTGCCTAATGTTGGAGAGTAAAATACATACTTCTAAGTAAGGATTGGCCAAACTCTCTTGTCAAACTGGACCACTCAGAATAAAATGCTTGGTGTGATTTTGTCTGTACCTATTTCTGCCTACTGTATGTGGCTCAGAATAAAGCAAGTTTTTTTTCAAATCTGTGTCCCCCTCTGCATGCCTGCTCATGCATCAGTTGCACAAGCAGGCTTAAGAAGGTAGAGAATTGGACTTCTGGTGTGATGGCTGCCTGAGCTGGCTCCCTCGTAATCGGCTCCGCTTCCCACCCCACTTAAATCAGGCTGTTCGGTAGTTTGCATAGTCTCCGGTAATTTAAAAGAAATCAGAACGAACGGAGATTAGTAATCCATCGGGATTCCAGAATAAAATCAAACCTAAGGGAGAATGGAGTAGAAAAGAAAAAATGACCTCAAACACACACCTCCTTCTACTCCTAGCAAGGAGAAGCTGCCTAAATGACCTAAGGGGCAGGCAGAAGAATCAGTCTGCATAGCCAGCAGAAGCGCTTTAGCAAAGAAGATTTCTATAGGAGCTTAAGCCAATGAAGAACACGCTATTAGTGCTAGCTTCCGAGTTAAAAGGAGTTAGGCAGCTTTGGATCAGCTCACTATACGGATCTCGGATAACGAGGCCCATATATCCTCTTTAGATGATTGCGGCAACGCCGGGAGCATGAGCTAGGGCTTATGAAGCAAAAACTTAAAAGAACCGAGGAAAAAAATGGAGGACCTGGAAGGGAGATCACGACGGAACAACCTGGTAGTGCTGGGTTTGCCTGAGGGGGAAGAAGGTTCGTCACCTGTGGTATTTGCACAGAAATTGTGTGAGAAACTAGTGGGGCCCTCCCCCAATGGTCCTAATTACATAGTGCAGCAGGCGCAATGTTCCCCAAGACCTACACCTCCTGCAGGCTCTCCTCCCAGACCCTTCCTGTTCAGACTGCTTAATTTCCTGGACAAGCAGTGCACCGTTACTAAACTGAAGGACTTACAGGAGATTAAATGGGAGGGTAGAAAGATCCGAGTGGCACAGGATCTTCCATTCAAGGTGCGACAGAAGAGGTCTGCCCTCCATCCTGTGGTTTCCAAACTTATCTCAGCAAGCATAAAATTCAGAGTTTGATACCCAGCAACTCTACAAATATTGTATGAGGGCACCTGGCATTTGTTTGAAACTTTAGAGAAGGCATCTGAATTCTGCAAGCTCAAATTTCCAGACTTGTTCAAATGAGACTGTAGTGACATCTAGTGGCGCTAGATGTAATTAGTGTACAACTTGGGGGGGGGGGTGAGGTATAGAAAGGCTTCTATTTTTCATATACAGTAAAATATTTTGTGTTAACCAAATTTATTTAAATGGTAAAAGAGAAGGGAAGGAAAAAGGGAAAGAAAAGATGGATATGGCCTGCGATGCATAAATATGAAGGCGAGTAAATGGGTCATACATTAGATGTAATAATAAAAAGGGAACTACCTTCTACATAACCCATGGTGTTAATGGGTTGGAACCCTCCAGTATTAGGAGGTTGTTACATTGAGTTATAAAAAGGGTATTACTGGGAGGGGTTTACTTCTTTGTTTCTGTTTTCATTACTCGCCATGTAACCAATAAGTTAAAAAAGTAGATTGGTTTTATCCTCTTTGGTTCATTGGATTTGGGGATACTCTAACCCTGTTTGAAACTTATGACTTTGGAAAAGTTGAGAAACCATTGTTCGTGTTCATTGTTAGTGTTAATAAGTTGCTGGGGAAGCTCCTCAGTAATTATCTGGGTTGCAGATTTTTGGACTCCCAGATAGAAGTATTTACTTTTTACGAGAGTATAACTTGAGTCCTGGCAAGTACAGTGGCGAATAGGATGTATGGGATTTGGGTGGGGGGGGAAGCGGGAACTAGCGGCGAGTGAACGATTCGGGTGGCATGGTCGTCATCAGGCCTGATAAAGTGGCAGGAGTGCAGTTATTTGACTGGGGGATAAACAAGGTGAACTTGTTGATTGGGTTGATTATGAAGGGTTCGTTAAAGATAATGGGGTGGAGGAGGGAGGTAAGGGTGGAAATAAAAGTTGTGGAGAAGAAAATGGGGGGATGGGTAGGTGGGGCAAGGGATGGGGGGGTGAAAGGGTAGGTAAGGGGTGGAGAGATCAGAGCCAACTTTACTAAAACTCCTATAGGTGCCACTAGCACTAACTGCTATCTTAATAGATTTTTTATGTTATTTATTCCAGTATGAGAATTATATCGTAGAATGTCAAAGGGACTAGGTCTAGGGTAAAGCGGCTTCAAATAATCAAGCACCTGATAGGGTTAGATAGTCACATTACCTTTTTGCAAGAAACACACGTTAGAGGCAGAGAACAACTTATTAAGAAGAGGTAATATTGGAATGGTGTATTCTGCAGGGGTATCCACAACCCAGTGTGGTGTGGCGATATTAGTTACCAAGGGCACTCAGTTTCTTGAAACAGAGAAAGTGGTTGATTCCCAGGGCAGATTTCTTTTCCTGCGGGGAATTTTAGAAAATAGGGAAGTACTTATATGAACAATCTATGGGCCGAATAAAGACTCCCCAGAAATTTTTTGCTAATTTATCACTAATCCTGGTTCCCTTTGCGGTTTCCCCATAATTTTGGCGGGAGACTGGAATGTGGTTATGGACCTGGCCTTAGATAGATCCTCTTAATTAAGAACTATTCTCTCTCTGGCCCAAAGATCTTTGCGAGAGTTTATAGAAGCTTATGGTTTAGTAGACCCCTGGTGGGCTCTGAATCCGGGTATGAAAGAGTATACCTTCTATTTCCCTGTGCATAAATCTTTTTCTCAGATAGATTTCTTTTTAGATAATCAGAGAGTGATTGAGGGCCTGTGGGGCAGTGGGATAGCCCCCATGGTATTATCTGATCACTTCCCAGTCTGGTTGGAGGCCAATCTAACTCCAGGCAGTCAAAAAGATACTATATGGAATTAAACTCCCAGCTTCTTAATCAAGAAGAAGTAGTAAATCGGATTAAAGATTTTATAAAAAATTATGGGTCAAAATGAAGGATCTATCTCTGATTTTGATAAAATATGGTGTTTCCTAAAATGTGCTCTTAGGGGGGAATTCATTAGAATTTCGGCTACCAAAAAGCGAAAACAGGACGCAAGAACCAAAATGCTCTTAGAGATCATCAAGATTTTAGAAATGTCATTATCAAATCCTCTGCTCGAGGAGGAGGAGATGATGTGTTTAGCGGTGTTGTGGAATGAGTATGCGGAAATTCTGAGAGAAAGAGCTGAATATGCTCTTTTCAAAACCAAAGCTAAATATATTGAACAAGGGGGATAAAGCTAGCCATCTTTTGGCAATGAGGCTTAAAAACAAGAGGAATCCCGTTTGGTCCCTTTTGTGTTTTCCCAAGTGGAAAATGCGGTTTTTACTACGCCCAGGCAAATCGTAAAAGAATTAGAGCAATATTATAGGCAATTGTATAGCCCTCCTGAATCCAATCCCTCACGCAACGAAATTCGGGAGTACCTGTTCGCTTCAGCACTCCCTTCGCTGGAGGCAAGCCAGCAGGAATTCCTGGTACGTCCTATTTCTCAGCAAGAAATTAGGGAGGCTATTAAGTCTCTAGTTAAAGATAAAGCCCCGGGCCCAGATGTGTTCCCATCTAATTTTTATAAGGTTTTTGAGGCAGATTTGTGCCCTATTCTTTTGAGATTGTTTAATTTCATATGTGAGAAAGGGATTACTGATACCACACTTTTGGAGGCTATTATTGTGGTACTGCTGAAACCAGACAAGGAAAGGAATAGGGTTACAAATTTCCGTCCCATCTCATTAATGAACTATGATATAAAAATTGTGGCCAAACTATTGGCAGTAAGGGTGTCTAAAGTCTGGATAGAGCTTCTGAGCCCTGAGCAAATTGGATTTGTAAAGGGCAGAGTCGCGTCAGACCACATTCGTAAGCTGGCACATGTCTTCTCCACATCCAGAGAGGCAGATAAACCTATGGCATTGGTTTCCCTGGATGCGGAGAAGGCATTTGACAGGGTTAATTGGGCATACTTGTTTGATGTCTTGGTGGTAATGGTCTTTCCTGCCTCCTTCATATCCTGGATTAAAGCTTTATATTCTGACCCTAGTGCAAAAGTTTACTGCAATGGAGTTTTCTCCACGGTCTTCCCTTTAAAATCAGGCACTAGGCAGGGTTGTCCACTCTCCCCATTATTATTTTACCTATACCTGGAGCGATTGATATGACAATTTAAGGATTCACCAAGCTTGCAGGGTATTAGGATAGGGAAGTTCCATTTGAAAATATCGGTTTATGCGGATGACATTCTTCTGCATGTCATTAATCCCTGCGAATCTATTCAGGCTGCCCTCCAGATAATTCATAGGTTCAGTAAGGTTTCGAATTACAAATTAAATATTAGTAAGTCAGAAGTGATGCCTTTGAATCCCTTGCTTTTAAAGGAGGATATCACATCGCTGGCAATGACACGGACTACTCGTTTAAAATACTTGGGAATAATTTTATCCACATCAGGCTCCCTGATGAAAAAGCTGAATTTGGATAAAATAGTGAAGGAAATTCAACTGGATGTAAACAGGTGGAATTCTATGCCCTTGTCCCTCCAAGCAAGGATTAGTGTGATTAAGATGAATGTGTTGCCAAGAGTTTATTATCCACTTAATATGTTAAATGTTTATCTTCCCATAAATTGGTTCTGTAGATTACATAGTATAATCTCTCTTTTTATATGGAGGGGCAAGCTCCCCCAGAGAGCATATAATCGTTTAAGTGCTCCAAAGCACTTGGGGGAGGGGGGTCTAAAACTTCCTAATTTATACCACTATTATTTAGCTAGTTACATGGCTAAATATATGAAGTGGAGGAACACTCCTTCAGGATCAGATAATGGTACTGAATCTCCTATATGGTTGCAGATCGAACAGTATGTATTAGTGGGACTGTCCCCGGAGATCCTCTTATTTATAGCCCCGAGTAAATTGCCCAGCAGCTTACGAGGCTCTGTTTTACATGGCTCTTTAAAGGTCCATTCACAGTTTTGTAGGTCAGTGAAATATAACAACCAAATGGACCTGTCTCAACCAATGTTTAACAATCTCAATTTTAAAGTAGGTGACAAATTAATTGTCCCCCCCAAGGGATGTCCTGGTTCCCAAATCAAAGTCAGTGATTTGGTTGTTGATGGTAAATTAGGGGGAACATTGGAAATTTTAAAGAACCCTCAACTTTCCAATAAATACTCCTCTTTTTTGTGCTTCAAATTAGACATATGCTGATAAAATGGTTTGGCTCGGGAATGTGGTATACGCAACAGGTGCCCCCCTTTCAGGATCTTTTTGAATGTGTTAAGCAGCCGCCTGCAGTATCCCAGTTAGTATTGTTATATGGGAAACTTAACCCGGAGGTATCAGGTTGTTCTACTTACTGGGAGCGCAATTTTCCACAAGATAAGTTCTCATGGGGGAAAATTTGGGAGGGAGTCCGCTTATACATCACCAATGATCACTTAAGGCTAACAGAGTTTTACATATTGCATAATATCTATTATACTCCAACTAGACTGCATGGAATGGGAAGAACACAGAATTCAAGATGTTTTAAATGTGAGCAGGAAACTGGGACGTTACTACACATACTATGGGACTGTCCCAAGGTAGCCAGCCTTTGGAAAGCTATTCGGGAAAGGGCTGACTCTTTATTGGGGTTGCAAGAACACTTCTCATCACAGGTATGTATAGTGGGAGACTATACTACTATCCCTTTCAAGGAGAAAAGGATACCATATGGCCATTATCTCTGTCGGTCAAAAGGCTTGTCCTTCGCTATTGGAAGGACCAGCATGTAATCTCCTACCTTGAATGGGTAAGAGAACTCTTACATAATTTAAAAATGGAAAAGGCAATTGCGAGCCTAAGGGGTAGCTCCTCCAGTATAAAGCCAGGTGGGAAAAGCTTTATACACTCTGGTCCCTCCCCCCGGCACCTTAGGAAACCAAAGTAGTTGAGAGGACATGAAGGTATACGCTATTCCATGTTTTATAGATAACAGGGTTGTGGTGTTACCTAGACAAAGAATGGCACCATTGGGGAAAACGTGCATGGCTCGGGGGTTGGGTAGGGTTAAGGGAGGGAGGTGGTTGGGGGGGGAGTAGTCAACCACTGGTTAGAGGGCGTGAGTAGGTTAATGTTTTTTCTTATATGTATAATATATGACAAATGGCTGTTAAATTTTTTTTTAGGTATTGTATTATGCCTTGTTTTGGACTCTTGCCACTGTACCAATGTAATGCTACTGGAGATTTGTATGCCTGTTGGAAACTGGGGTCATGGTATAAATCAATAAAGTGTATTTAATTCAAAAAAAAAAAAAGAAGAAGGTGGAGAATTGTGCACCTGAGCAAGATACAATCTGGTTTGCATTTTGTACATGTGTGCAAGACTGACTTATAAAAAGTGGCTGCTCGGTGCCATCACAAACAGGCTGATGGACAGAAAGGGAACTCTGTAGCAGGAAATAATTGGAGGAGCACAACGATTTTTAAGGTGGCATGCCTCAGTCTGGATCTGTGGAAGGGTGGGATTACAGAACACTGAGCAAGAGGTTAATAACAACTAAAGAAAAGCTTACACAAAACAAAAAAAAAGAAAATGAAAATGTAATGATTTAACAAGGCTGCCTGAGGAAATGTGTGTTATTAGTGGTAGAATGTGGTGGCGTGCTATGGGCTAGGCGGGCAGACAGAATACAAAAAGGAGAGAGGAACAAGTAAAGCAATCAATAAAAACAAAAACAGAAAAAAAGGAGACAATATGTTGGGAGTACTTGTCAATTGTGCTCAGCTCGCTGCTCTACTGTAGTGCAGTGGACTGAGCAAAACAGGAATCCCTTGGTTAACGTACTGCAGGCCAAATTAAGGTAGTCAGCAACTTATCACCCCACCCTGCCCCACCCCCAAAAAAATTCAAGTTGAACTCAAGAGTCTTGGGTATGTTTTTCAAACTCAGCAGTATTTTGTTTATCCTGCTGTTAAAGAAATGGTGTGCATGTCAGCCACCCTGCAAAGCAAACCCCCCAACATTTGTCAAAAAAGTTCAACTTGAACTCAAAGTCTTATGTGTTTTGTATCCTGGATTTGACAAATTCAAACCCACATTCACAAAGGCTGTGCTCAAATAGTAATCAAGTGGGATCAGTTGTCCTACCACAGCCATATTCTTGCATATGTTACCAGCACCAGGCAGATATGTGATAGGGCTTAGATTCATCTGGTATTAAACCAGTTGCTCCCACAAAATTTGTTTTCGTAAGTAAAACTTACATTTATGTCTCCAGAATGCGTGTAATTATAAGGTTATAAAAAGTAATATGCACTACTATTACAGTTACTTATTACATTTCACATAAAAGGAATAAGTAACTTATTAAAGGGAAACTCTTGCAAACCCACAAAGTGCAGCAGCTGCTGCTGTAATGCCAGATTAGGGCTTTTAGCATTAAACCTACATTCTTACTTACCTGCTGGGTTGAGATTTTACTTTGAAAGATCTATGCCATCCGTAATATTTCCAGAGCCACCATGACAATGTTGTGCCCCTGGATGGATTCAGCGGCATGGATTATGCTAATGAGGGTTACCAACTCTACCATTGGTTGTGGCAGTTTCCTTTTACTTGGTAATACTTGGTTTTTAAAGACAAAGTAGGCTATAAGCCCATTTAATTGTCTCCCACTCCTAGTGGGGTTATTGTCCCTGAAGTTTCTGAACAAGGAATTCATCTAGCTGTTTTTTTTTTAAGTGCTCAAAGTTGGGTGCATGTACAATGTAACTTGGTAAGGAATTCCAAATTCTGGCGGATTTTACAGTGTAGTAGTTATGCCGCTTAGCTGAGTCGACTCTTGGGATAATGAGTAGTTTCATCACGAGATCTCAGGTTATTTCATGCTTTGTCTTTAATGCCACACAAACTCATCAATGTTGATTTTACATAATGTTATACATGAGTAGCATATCCTCCTCTTACGTTTGGTCTCTAAGGTAAATAGTTTTAGAGCCAACTTTTCTTTGTATTCCTTCATTTTTAACCATTTTATAGATTTAGTTACCTCCTTTGTGTATTTTCCAAGAGATTTATGTCACATTTTAAAGAAGGGTTCCAGAGTGGTGATCCATAATCAAGTTATGTACAATATAAGATTTATATAATTTCAATATACAGTTTTTGTCTCTTGTTACAAAGGTTTTATTTATTGTTCTAATTAGTCTATTAGTAGTCTGCAGGATATTAAGAGTGGTTGGATGGTGACAGGTAAGTATTTACCCAAATATCAAGGTGTTTTTCTTTTAGATGTTTTAATAATTACCATTAAGTTTGTATTTGAATCCCAGATATATTTGCCAAAATGCAATACTGTGCATTTGGATTCATTGAACTGCATTTTGTTAAGTAATCCCCATCTCAATTTTTTTCCAGGTCTTGACATAGGGCTTGATATTTCTCCAGAGTGTCCACCTCCTTCCAATTTTGGTGTCATCCGCAAATTTTGAGAGAACACTGCTTAGACCTTCCCCATATCACTGATGTATAGTCCAAACAGGACTGGCCTGAGCACTCACCACTGAGGCACCCCACTTTTAAAACTATTTGAAAGTAATGAGTAACTGAAATAATCAGAAACAGTGCTCAGCTTCTTATATAAAATATTTCAATTGGATTTATTATTTTGTGAATTAGCTGCATATTCACAAAGCAAACCATCTTTCTGTGGTTAATACCACTTTCCCTAAGTTAGCACAAAGTAAAAAAAAATAATAGAGGGAAACAAGTCACATATACTTGCTACTTTTTTCTTCCAAAGTAACTTTCCCAACACTGCCACTGTGGCAAAGCTGTACTTGTATATCTACATGCAAGAGGCATAGGAGCAGACTTATTTTTCCTGGGGTTCAACAAATGGCTGGGGTCCCCAGAAGCTCTGGAGTGTCTGGTGTTCTGTGGAGCATTTTGAGGTTTTACTGAAGAGACAGCACAGTGTAAAAATATTCTGAACTAAATTTCACGGTGTAACCAGTGTAATAACCTCAATGGATACCACTGCAATTAAGATGACTAATGGTTGATAGTTAGGGATGGGCATGGAATACCTCACTTTCCCAGAGAATAAAAGGAACCCCATGTTACTCCAACTGTCTATTAAATCTTTTAAGTCTCTAATGTCTTGATCTCTTTTGCAGCTGTTTCAAGCTTGAACTTATAAACCGATGAAAGGGAAAATGGCATTAGCCCTAATGTGGTTAATTTCTGCCGGGTGTGCATTGGGTTGCTCGTCTTAGATGCCAGCAGAGCAGAAAGTTGTGGGTTCTAGCCTCATACCAGGTACTTGGATCAAGGATGGGTAATACTCAAAACTAACACTGTGGTTTTTAAGTACTTGGGGGTGATGGGATGCACTGTTGAGGTACTGTCCTTCGGATTAGATGTTACACCAAGGTCCCTCTGCCCATCTTTGATTACTGCCCAGGTGGAAGATAAATATCCCCTGGTAAGTAAGGGTGTGTGGTTTAATTTAATAAAAATAATAATAATAATATAACAACAATAAACTATTTTTAAAGTGCTTTTCTGTAACCATGGCGCTGTACAACTCAGCACATATAAAATTCAATAAAACATAGAATTACATACAGCATGCTAGCCAAAAGATATCTAAAAATAATCAGTCTGGGTAGGCAATGTACCACAGATGGGTTTTCAAGGTCCTCTTAAAACTCTCCACAGTCGCACTCCCATATCTGAGGAGGTAAAGAATTCCACAGGGTCGGGCTGAATCCATAAAGGCACGGGCCCCTGATGTTTTAAGATGTACCTGAGAATCTCTAACAACCCCTTGTCAGCTGAGCAGAGTGGTTGTCAAAGCAAACAACTTAACAAAAATAGGTACAACTTTAATTCATCACTTGCCTAGTTACACAGACTAAACAAAATGCAATGGTTAATTTGACAATACACAACCAGAAAATTTTACTCAAAGAATCCTGAAAATAGATATGCCGTCCTCTCATTCTTGTTCCCCACCCCAATATGGCTGCCCCCAAACAACTGAGATGGGAGTTTCTCTGCATGGCCAACATACTCCCTCTCAAAACAAGGAGGTCCATCATCACCCCTGTCCATAAAACAGGTCCATATAAATGCGTCTTGTGACTACCTCGCCAGCTTTTCCCCACTGTCATGACACAATGTGTGGGCTTCTTCTTGACCAATATTGCCATGCCAGTTTAAAACTGTGTTCCTGTGTATTTCCCCTAAAGTCCAGTTGTCCCTAATTTGTGTGTGTGTGTGTGGGGGTGATGTTTGTTGAGAGTCATATAATCTTACTTTAGCATTGTTGGTAAGCACTTTAATTCTCTTAACAATGATTCTTTCTTTCAACCCCAGTAAGTTGTTAAGGAAAACATTCTGCAGGGAACTAGTCATTAAAATGTCACTCAGACTCAAGAGTACTTGACTGTGAGATGCAGATGTGCCAAGTATGTTATCCCCCCCCCACCAAACACACAAAATTGCTTGCCCCCTCATCCCCAATCCACCAGCAAAGCTACATGGGAACCTGAAGAAAAAAAAGAGACTCATCCAGGGTCATGCCAGGGCCAGGAACAGTATAGTCTATAGAGTAAAACCGAACCATGATGACCCAGACCGTTCCTTTTTTAGTTTTTTCTGACCGACTGCACCACGAAAAAAGTCACCCAATATCTCTCTCTCTCAATCATAATTTAAAGTGCAGAAAAGCAATATTTTACATGCTAACTGTTACTTTATTTAACTTACCCGGTCTGGCTTGTACAAGTGTGCCACCCACCACACAGTACTTTTCAAGTCCTCCTCCTCATTGTTCCCTGCCACTCTGCCAGGAACCCTTTCTCCAGGACCCAACCCTTTGCCTCTTTAGGTTCAATCTCTGAATGAGGTGACAGATAACCCCCACTGAACGTTCTGTGACAGTTTGCCACCGGGCATGCTGCTGCTTGTAGAGAGCTCATTCAGCTCACCGACTCACCAGCTCTCGCTCCTCTACCTCATCATGCGATGTCTCCTGCAGCTGCTAATAGACGGTAAGCCAGAAACTGGAAGTGGAGTGCACAACAGGTGTGTGGTGGCACTACTCTAGTATTGACTACTGGATTTTTGCTCGGGGTTGGGGCTAGGGTGAGGAGCGAAGGACCGGACTGGTAGCAGCAGGAGTATCCCTCCATCTTCAGCAATTTGGGGCCAATACAGCCTGCACATAGTATTAGCCCTGAATTGCATTACACAATTCCAGCCCGGGGGAGGGAACCGAGCCTCTCCCTTAACTTCCCGGGGGGGGGGCTTCACTCAGCCCTCCCCCCATGGCTGGTGCCTATGGCAAGAGGGGTTTGCTTTTTTACTTTAGGAGAATCCACTTATTTAAGAAAAATTCCTCAGCAACAAAAAGAGATCTTATTTACTCACCCGTGGTTGGGAGCAGGGGAAAGAGAACAAGAGCACTTTGCCAAAGTCATCAGCTGAGGCCAGAATCTTCTTGTCATTTGACCTACAGACTGCATTGATATCTGTCCCATCTGAACCTTCAGGCCATATTCCTTAAAATAAAAAATAAAAAAAATACTATAATATGTCTTACAACCGTACTAACCAGCAAGTGGATGACAGACATTACTTGTTACACAGTGGAGAAATTACCCACTCACCAGTGAGGTTAAGTACTGATTTATTGAATTACAGCACCCAAAATGCACAGGCTGCCTCATATTAACAGTCTGCATTCTGCCAAAGACTTCCTCAGGATTCTTCTAGCCTAGTACATGCCACCACTTCTAATACTATTGAGGGGATGTAGCTTCTCTGAGCTATTCACATTGTCATCTTAAGAGTTTGTTTTTCCTGCAATGCACCATTTTATGGTACAGTATTTTCTATACACTTTTCTCAGTGTTAATGCTCTGTTTTCTGGCTCTTGGTACTGCCCACCTCACTGGTGTTCCAACTCCCTGATAACTTGTTGCCATATTTCCAATTATTTACAATGCTTGTGTGATGCAGACATGATTTGCAACTGTTCAGATATTTTGGAACAGCCATCCCTTTGTTCAAGGATTGCTGGTCATAACCTACCTTCTATTACTGCACTGGATTGTAAACCTGGGCCAGTGGAAGTTCGGCTGCAGAACATCTGTTCTCCTTCAATGCCATTCAAATTGAAGTTTACAAACCCATTAGGCAACAGTAATAAATCCCCATTTCTCAGTTGTAATGAAGCCCAAATATTTGTCAGACTACTTTTTTTTATTCCAAGTTAATCACCTGCCAACCAGTCAGAGGATTTAGGTAAAATTTGTCCATATGTGCAGTCTTATAAAATTTAGTGTAAAACAAAAACAAAAAATCTTCCTTATTCTTTTATTCATAGTGACAAACAGCCCATTTTCCATCTTGTCCATAAATTCCCCAGTCCCCCACCCCAGTGCCTGCAGCACACAACGTGGCATCCAACCTTCCCCTAAAGTAGTTCAGGCAAGGGTCTACAGTACTCTGTTATCCCTCCAAGTCCTGGTCCTCATCGAGCCACAGAAGGCACCAGTGAGTGATGTAGTGCAGTCCTCCATCTCTCCTGAGGGCGTGTGAAAAACCTCCATGACATGCTTAATGTGCCCATCACTGGCCCCCTACACAGGAGACCATGTGAAAGCCAAGCTGCAAAGCCAGCAGGGGAGATTCATAATTTGGACTGCATTGTAGGAATGCAGCAATGATGACAAAGATATGACGCAGAAAAAGAATTCTGATACACTTGATTCTACTGATCATGCATTTTAGCTAAAGGAATAGCATTAAAAACACTCTGGACTGCACCTAAGCTACTGTATATTAGGAGGACTTCACCCAAATGTTCTGTTACCAACAGATGCTTAGAAAGCAATTTAGTTCATATGCATTATAACGTGATTTAGACAAAAGGAAAACACCAACTCATGTTTCATTTACAGTAGCATAGTGTTGCCTAATCTTAAATGGATAAAATGGCAAAGAAAAATCCAGAAATTTAATGGGTCAAGAGCCATCACCTGACTATGAGCTAAAACGCCATATATGCATAGTCAGGTGTCTGATCTAGTTTTTCATTAGAAAAACATTACTCAGACATATCACTATACAGCAATACAATTAAAATAACACCATCTTGAAAGTTGTATCCTTCACTACCCTCTGTGTAAAAATCTCTTAATTTTCTGACCTTCTTCTGAAATGCTCCTCATTCCCAGAGTGCCAACACACTTGGTGTTTCCCACAGGTTTATAACATATTTATACTTTGGAGTCTTTTTTCACTCTGCGTAGTCTAATCCACAGTCTGATCCCCCCAATTCACCCCATATCTCAGTATCCAGATTTCAAAAACAAGGATTATATATAGTAAACTAACCAGACTCTATCACCACTCATAACATCTTACAATACTGCATTCAGACAGGAAGCATCACTGAACACTAAGGCACAGATCACAACCATAGTAGCTGCTCATGCCATAGCAACTACTGTGATGTGCAACCAAAAAAAAAACAACAACTACCATTACAGATTGAGGGAGTGCACCTGACCAATTGGAGCGCTCCTTTCCTCTGTGCATGAGGCACTCTTGTTCCGTGAGGAGCATCTCATGCACAGATGCCCTGGAAATGGGCACATTCTGGGAAGTTTATTTAAAAACAAATATTTAATGGTCGCTCTCAGTCAATAATATATTAATATGTCCCCATCATCACTGATTGTTGAAAATGAGTGGTTTCACTGCCTGCAGCTGGAGCCAGAATAGCTCAGCTTTGCTGTTTTCACTCCAGCTGAAGGCATGTGAAACCACTCGTTTTCAGCAACAAGTGGCTCCAAGTGATGTATAAATACATAACAGCAGCAACTCATAAAGCAGCAACCTTAAACTTAAGGTTTCATCATCATCATCATCATCATCATCATCATCATCATCATCATCATCATCACCACCACCACCACCACCACCCTGCCTCCTCCTCCTTCTATTGTTAAAAACAGCCAAATATACTAAAAACAAGTATACCTCATTACATCAAAACACAAATACATTCAAAAATATGAAGGCGGTCAAATCTAAAAGACAAATAATATTTAATGGGGTTACCTGAATACTGAAACTGGCTATATTGCAAATTGGGCAATACAGCACAGCACCTTAAAGGGAGAGGAAGTTTGTGCTAATTGGCAGCAGTTAGTAATATACTGTACCTGGTAACAGAAATCAGACTTGCCTACAAATGATCCATGTTTAACTGTACTGAATAAACACTGCTGTGAAAAATTGTTTTCAATTGTTTCCTTTTTATGGACAATACTGTGCATGGTTCTCTTCATGGAACTAGCCTGCTTGTAGATAAATGTACTGTCTCCATCCCACTAGGTAATAATGATCATAATACTATCATGTTTTCACAGTTACATAGTATTTCCTCAAATAATGGAACAACTAACATTTTTCTATATGGCAGGGCAGATATTGACAAAATAAAGTTCCATCTAAGGCAAGAAGATTGGCAAAATGAATTTCAACATAAAACCATTCATGAATATTGGGAATATTTAAAAAAATTTCTAATGGCTCTTTGTAACCAATATATGCCTATATACCTTAAATACTCTCATAATAAACTTCAGCCTAAACGGATGAATAAAAAATTGTTTAGGTTAATAACGTAGAAAAACACTAAATATGGCCAATATCTTAAGAACAAATCAAGTATTTCATGGAACACACTTGTAATTGCACAAAAGAAATGTAAAAACACAATCAAAAAAGCTAAGAATGACTGGGAATGTAGGTTACCAGCAAATGCAAAAAATATATACTGTATATATATATATCAAAGCTCTTTGCTTATATAAACTCTGAAGAAACTTGCTTGTCAAGTGGGACCTACTGTATGTTATGTAAGGGTGAGTTAGTACATGGCCAACAAAATATGGCTAAGCTATTTAATAAAACATTTTGTAAAGTATATGGTCCTGAACATGTTAATTTACCACCAGTTCTATTGGATATATTACCAGTTTCATTTGCAATTTACATTTCATTTACAATCGCTCAAATAATGAAATTAATATGCCAAAAGGATAAAACTTCACCATGCCCAGATGAAATAACTGGACACATGCTGTATTTACTAATTTTCTTACCCTTTACTACAGCTTTATGAGGGCTGCATCAACAATAAATGTGTTCCTCATGACTGGAAACTAGTCTATGTAATCCCATTATATAACAAGCATTTGTCAATGCTGAATGTTGTCTTGCTGCCATTGGCAGTGCAGGAGTTAGAGAGATGCAGCATAGGAATGGCAGTCAAGTATTGAACTGATGCCAACCCACCCCCACCCTGCAGAGAGTGACAGGCATTAGGGTGTCCCTTTGGGTGTTTGGTAGTGCAGTGAGGGAAAACATGCTGGACAGGATGTGAAAAATGACAGCTGCACAGTTCATAAGGAGGTGTAATAAAATGCCAGTGCTGAAAAGTGGCATACAACTATATGGAATTTGCGGAGTTACAAGGGTGCATGGGAAATATGCAACACACTTGCAGCACTGCCAGTTTATGGCGCTCGCACCAAATTTTCAACATAGGCATTTTAGCACCTCTGCTCATGTACAGTGTCGCTGTCATTTCCTCAAAGTGTCCCAAGAAGTGATTTTGCATAGCGATATGCTATTCTGCTACCGGAAGTGCGGAAACACATTTTGGCAGGATATGTGAAGTGACAGCTGTACTGGCCATCAAGAGTGTGGAAAATAGCAATGGTGAAAATCCAGAGGAAAATATCACAATGCACGACGGTACGAAATGGCGTACATCTGCCATCACACCATAACACAGTCATTTTATGGAGTATCAGCCCAAATTTTCAACATGGGCATTCTAGGACCCTCTGCTCATGAACTGTGTCACTGCCATTTTCATAATCTGGCCCAAACACTGATTTCCCACAGCGACTGCGCTATTGTGCGTCGGAAGTGCAGAAACACATTTCAGGCAGGATGTGGAAAATGACAGCTGTACTGTTCACAAGGAGGTGCACAAAAATGCCAATGCTGAAAATCTGGCATTAAAATATTGTGAATGCACAAAGTTACGAGCCTGCATAGGAACTGCACAATGCACGCTCGTAAAACAGGCATTTGTTGGATTTTTCCACCAAATTTGGAACATAGGCTTTTTGAGAAGCCACCTCATGAACACTGGCACTGTCATTTTGTTAATTGGTCCCGAAAGGTGATTTCGGCAGTGACTGCGAAATCACCTTCGAGGCCGATTAATGCCATGACAGTGACAGAATTATGAGGAGGGACCCCAAAACCCCATGTTGAAAATTTGGTGCCAAAATTCCAAGAAATGCTTGAGATATGCAGCAAAGTTGAAAACCCTATTCATTCCATTATACAGCTTACTTGCATTTCCTCAGTTCGCGGTCGGCTTTGAAGAGTGCAGACGTGTTCCCGGTCCACGGAAGATCGCTGCAACCGGACTCGGAGGTAAGTATGGGGTGACGGGGTGAGGGGAGGCAGGGTGCGAGGGTGGGTGCAGGTGGGGGAGGGGGCATCAAGACCACGAGGGACGGTTTTCGCTTTGCAGGGGAAAAAGGAAACCGTCAGGGGACAGGTTTTTGTGTTGCAGGGCATTTGCATGCTGGGGTGGCTCCTGTGCTACGGCTAAGTGGGTTTTTGGGGAGGCCAGTAGACGATGGGATTGGGCACCCTCGCCGCACACAACACGGGGAGGAATGCTGACGGGGATTGGGCCTCAAGCAAAAGAGCAGTGGAGCGAGCCGAGGGGGATTGGGCACCCTCGGCATTCAACATTTGGGGGGATATGCCGGGAGGAGGGCTCCCCCATCGGCACACAAACATGGGGGTTGCGACAGGGGTTGGGCACCCCAATGTTAGCAGGCATGAGGTGGCCACCTGCTCACCGACCATGGTCATAATGCGGCGAAGACGGCAGCAAAGGACCGCTACATATGACGAGCTTTACTCGGATTGCAGCGGACCTTTGCTTAGATGTGCTTAGTTCTCATTACGCATGCATGTGTGGCGCCAGCATGCAGACTGATTGGGAATGAGGGACGACTACTGATGTATGCCCTGCATTTGCCTAACAGCAGCCGTGCCCCAAAACCCATACTAGTGCAAGAGACAGTTAAGCTATGCTAAGCCAACATAAAAAGGGGTCTAAGAATGTATGCAGCAATTATAGACTGACAAGTCTAATATCTGCTGTTTGTAAAAATAGAAAGTCTAATAAACGATGAGATTACTCCAGAAATAAGTAAAAGGGACATGAAACAACATGGCTTCAAACAAGGTAGAGGATGTTTAACAAATGTGATCTGCTTTTATGAGCAGATCAGTGCACTTCTAGTTGAAAAAAACTGCATGTGATGTGATTTTTTTAGATTTTAGTAAGGCCTTTGATTTGATACCACACTGGGCTGTGATTGAAAAGCTAAAGAGTACTAACATTAATAAGTTCATTATAAGATGGATAGGAAATTGACTATCTAATAGATCCCAGAGAGTTCTGGTGAATGGTATTCTTTACAAGGTTGGCAGGGTTACTAGTGGGGTGGCAGGGCTCTGTTTTGGGGCCTATTTTGTTTCAGGTGTTTGATAGGACTCATGATATTCTTTCATACACAGTAAAGTCTGCAGATGATGCCAAGTTAGGTGGGCCTCGTTCAACAGCTGAACAGGTCTTCAGATATTGAGAGAGATCTGGATAAACTAGCCAGATGGGTTTTAACATGGGGTATGAAGCTGAACCTTGATAAATGCAAAGTAATGCATCTCAGCCTTCATAATCCCAACATCAAGGATGTACTGGAGGTGTGACTCTTAGTGAGTCCAAGCATGAGAAGGACCTGGGAGCACAGACACCACAACACTGAACAGCACTAAGTAAGTTGATGGAGCTATAAATTAGATGAGTTATTTGGTCAATCAGACATAATATAACCGATTCAAAAATGAACAAGTTTTGATGCCTTTATATCACTCCATGCTAGATAACTGCTTGGTTAGGTACACCTCGAGTATTGTGTGCAGTTTTGGAGACCACATTTAAAGAGGGACATTACACTCCTAGACAGGGTCCAAAGGAGGGCAACCAAAACGATCTGGGACCTGGGGACAGGACCTATGAGGACAGTCTCAAGGAGCTCGACGATGCATGCCCTGGAGAGAGGGAGGGACGGGGGACATGACAGAGGTCCTAATACATGAAAGGGATCAATAAGGGAGGCCCAGCCAGGTGCTACAAAGGAAGGAGGGTGGGCAACGAGAGGTCACGGCTATAAGCTGGAAGGGGCAGGCTCAGAGAGGAGGAGATGTTATTTCACTGAAAGGGTGGTGGAGCCATGGAATGCACTGCCCAGGGAGCTGGTAGAGGTGGAGACTGTGGACAGGTTTATTTTATTTATTTAGTTTTGTTGACCAGGTAAGTGCACTAGACAAATCCTGCCTACTGTCAGCACGACCCGGGAGGGATACAGATGAATGCCAACTGACCTTGAACCAGATTAAGCTGTTGGTGGTATTTTTAGTGAATGAGGGAAATTTGGCCAGGACACCGGGGAAATTCCCCTACTCTTTTCGATAAGTGCCATGTGATCTTTAACATCCACCTGAACTACCACCAATCCAGGCAGATGGGACCTCGGTTTAACGTCTCATCTGAAAGATGGCACCTCAGAAGTGCAGCACCCCTCTCATGCTGCACTACAGTGTCAGTACTGGGTTAGTAACCCAAGTGCCACATGTGGGAACTGAACCCACAGCCCTCTGATCTCCCGGCCTCAGAGGTGAGAGTGCTACCTACTGAGCCACTGACACTGACAGAGGGGATGGGACAGGTACAGGGGGCAGGTAAATCTGACCAGGCCCAATACAGGTGGAACATCTGGGACTGGGGACAATATAACCGGGGGCACCAAAATCATCCCTCAGTGCGGGTGCTGAAAATCAAGCAGACTAGAGAGACCATTAGGCCTATTCTGCTGGCATTTCAGTATGTTAGATCTCATTTAGAATTTGCTCACAATTATGGTATCCTCATAAAAAAATCCTAAGATCAACAGCTGGAAAGGGTTCAATGACGATACACCAAATGTATTGTTGGGTTAAAAGACACCTCATATGAAGAATGTTTAAAGACACTTAACTTGATGTCACTTGAAACAAGAAGAATTAGGGATCATTTACTTCGATTTTATGATATTATTTGTGATCCGGCCCTCGTGTCTGATTTTGGCATAGATTTTAAAAACAACCTAAGCGACACAAGGGGGAACCCCTTACAAACTGTTGGCAAACCAACTATTCCTAGAAAACATTTTTTTACTCTTAGGATAGCAAACCCATGGAACAATTTGCTACTTGTGACTCTGATTAGTAAAATTAAGACTGAATTCAAAAGGCATCTAGATAACTATTTTCTATGGGGAGGAAAACTACCAATATTAACCATCTTAAATTTTTAAGCACCCTTATGGGCAACTTTGCCTCCTTGCTCCTTGTCCTCCATAGTATGATCCATATTATACAACGAGGTCTTATAGTCCACCACTCTGATTGGCTAACTGGCACCTTTCAAGTGTTGTAAAATCTAGCATTACCAACGCAAAAAGGTGCCAGCCAGCCGCATCTCAGTAACTGCAAAAAAAAAATTTAAATCGCCCAGCCGCCATCTTGTTTTGTTCACAACGCCACCCGCTGCACTACTCCGCAGCCCATAATCCGTAATTAAAACAAAAAACTCAACGTTGCCAGAATTTCCTCTACATCTTTCTACCTAAAAACCCAGAAGCTAAACTAAAACCACGATCTCTGATGCCGTACTCACAGCACTGAAGACACCCCGCCTTCTCCTGTTTCAGCCTGCCACCTGATCGCAACACGCCCTAAAGCTGACAGACGCAAACTTTTAAAAAAAAAACCTGAAGCCTGAAACCTTACCTTCTGTGTTAAACTAACAGCAAGTAACATTTAATTTCCACACTGCGCCTCTCCTTCATTCAGGAAAAGAAACAAAGCTTCACTCCACTGACCTCTGATTTGAGCTCCACCCCACTGACCTCTCATTTCCTGTCCAAACCTTCGTAGTCTCTGCCCTGCAGCATGCACGATCCATACTGGACTATTTTTGCAGCGAACAACAAATTAAATAAAACTGGAAAAAATGAAAAATTATGATTTTTCTCTTCATTTTTTGTGACAAAAAAATTAATAGGGACATTGTATAATAGCAATAAACCACTCCAGTGTGTTGGTAATGCTGGTTTTATCCCCGCCTGGCGAGGTTTAGTCACTCGGCCTGCGGCCTCGTGACCGAACCACGCCAGGCGTGGGTAAAACCAGCATCACCAACACCCTGTCGTGGTTTATTGCTTAAGTAAGAACTAGTAATCTGAAGTTTTTACTATGTCACAGTTTGTGCACAGAATGCTAAGCATTAGCTGCTGTCCTATCAGAACCATGCTCAGAGTTCTGTGCACAAACCTTGGCATAGTTAAAACTCCACTGGTTCCACAAAGAGAACTGTAACAGAATGCTGCCAATAAAAACAAAACAATGCAATATACAGTTTTTCAAATCATTTTTTATTCAGATCTGGTTACATATGGATCATTTAGGTTTGTGGATATCACTTTTGTAAATGGAACTTTATAAACACATGTATTCTTTACTATCTGAGCTCTGCAGTAAACTGCATAGAGATCTCGTAGGGACAGACTTTTAGAGGTTCAAACCATTTTCTTCTTATGGATTCCAGGTGGGCATTCAAAAATTATATATATTGATGAATTTGATATCTCACATGCAAATATTACATTTACATCTGTTATATAATCTTCCCACCTTAACGCCTGCCCATTACAAATATCTTTGTGGAAGCAATTAAATCTAAGAATAGCCAATATTTTCTATGCAGGCTCTCCTCACAAGGGATCAAATAAGTATGTTTTCCATGCAAATGATTTAGGTCTTTGTAGTACTGAATGGTGTGTTACCTACCTACATCACTTTTACTTCAGCTCTTCCAATTCTTGAAACAGCAACAGGCAATAGTTCAAAATTAAGTAATAGTACATGACAGGGTGTGTGTCATGCTGGGATAACGTCCCGCCTGGGGTGGTAAGGCAAGAGACTGCAGGCCCAGTGTGTCTAATGCCCCAGAAGTGACATTATCCCAGTACAACACACACACCCTGGAGTGCATTATTGCTATTATACAATGGCTCATTTATATTAATAAAATAGATTAAAAATAGTTCCATTTTGGCCAGTAGGTGGTGCTGCTGGTAAATGAATGTCTCCGATTGTGACACATTGTGGTAGTCTGACCGATCCTTTCAGTCAAGTTTCAATGATAGCAGTTACAAGGAAGACTGGCAGCTGGAGAAACATGCTTTTTGGAGACTACTGTGAGTCAGAATCTCGTATGCCTGCAGTTTTAGATTATACTGATCGTGATCAGTATAAGTCAACAAGAGGAAGATGCAGCTGCTCAGTCCCGCTGCCTATCTTGAGACTGGTAAAATGTGTTTTTTGACTTTTTTTTTTTTTTTTAGCCACAAAGTGGTAGCAGGAATGACTGTGTAACAAAAGCCAAGCACATGCGTATGTTAACTGTGGCTAGGAGACAGCGTTTGAAGCCGTTCACAGTAGCAATTAAAAAAACAAAAAACATATCGGTTGGCGTCAGTTTCTTTGGTACACTGGGTAGTCAAAAGTTTAGGGGTCATGTGTTTACACTGCTGTGGTTGACAAGTGGACAACTGATCACTGTGAGAAGGATAACGCCGGGTGGGGAGTGGGGGACAGGATGGAATGATTTATTTTCAGTGTGTTCAGCTGTGCCTGACTTTGATACAATAATCTTTTACTGGGATAACATCACTGTTCAAGATGGCCACTGACCAATCAGAGCCCAGGATTCTTTTCTTGCCATTGTATAATAATAATTATACAATGGCAAAAAAGAATCATGGACAGTCATTGGTCAGTCTGGAACTGGACCTGTGATGTTATCCCAGCATAACATCATGGATCTAGTCCCAGCACACTATCTGACCACATCAACTATTAATAAAATGAATCGCTTCACGCAGTCCACTTCATGAGCCCAGCCTCGCATACCGCTTGCTCGTTTCCCCATTCCCCGCCGCAAAAGTGTTCAGTCTCCTGCTCATTTACTGATAAAAACTACCCAAAACAACCAAAAAGAAACCAACATGCCTTACACATTCCCCTCAAAATAACAAAATATTCCTTTTCACATTTCTATTTTATGAGCCATCATCGAGTGACCCCAGTGATTAGGCGAGCAAGAATGTGACTCATCAACAGTCATGCGCCTCTGTCTTTAAAACGTTCTCTTTCGCCTAGCATCACTCTGTTTATTTTCCCCAACAAACAGCAGCATGTAAAATAAATTAAAAAAAACAAAACATTCTCCCTGCAACCTCCCTACCTTCTCTCATCTTTCTTCAGAAATCTTCACAGAACGCAGTGGCCGGGCAGATAAAGGCACGGGGATAGTAGACAGATTCCCAACCAGCAGCAGCATTTAAAGCCAATCATGAAAATGCAGACAGGAAAACATAAAATCAAAAGCTTGTGAAAACAGAACTAAAACTGCCACACAATAGGGCACTGACTAAACTGTCACCACTGACAAATGTGCTACAAGGAGAACAGACTCACAGCCACATAAAAAAAACACAGCAGCTCCACCTACTGGCGGAATCAGCGCTATTTTTCATAATGTAACTACTCATTCATAAATGACAACAATATATTTTAAAAGTAATTTCTCTTCTTTTCTTTTTTGCATTAGAAAGAACCATTATATAATGAATAATGCAGCACTCCAGGGTAATGGTTGGGATAACGTCACTCTGGGGTGATTAGTCGCACTCGGCCTGCAACCTCTTGCCTAATCACCCCAGGCGTGATGTTATCCCAGCACAAGACACATCCTGTCGTGCATTATTCCTTTATTGTAAAATGCAGCACACACAAAAAGTTAAAAATTCATCATAAAAATACAGTGAACAAATCACTGTGTGTATATAGTGTCACTACTGCCCAATACAAACTGGATTACTGAACTTAGAACATTTTTTAAATATCTATAACCACCATAAACATGTTCTCTTAAATAAAAAAAAACACTACACTAAAATGTTTAGTTAGTTACCAGTACAAACAGATGTTCAAGAGACTCTCCAACATTGTTCTGTAATCCATCAGCATCAAGACCAGTCAGGAACTTTTGCCTACTGTAGCTGGGGCTGCCCACAAGGACATGTCTTTTTGTAGGTCAGTGGGCACCTATAGAATTTGGGCATCTCCATACCTGCTTGGTTTCCTACCAGAGAAGGACTCTCCATGTTGTAGAATCAGACAGGAACAGGATACCAAAACCCCTGGCCAAGCCCACAGGAGAGATGGGGACAAAGAGACCACATCAAGGGACAGAAATGAGAAGGTCAAACATGCAGCAACCAGCAGGTCTTCAACAGTATTCCAACTAAGAACACAGAAAAGAGGTAGGTGGAGATGGCGCTGTTTCTCTATGGAGGAGAGTCTCTGAAAGATCTACTGGTACTGTAAAACCCAAACTATCTTCACTAAGGATATCTCCCTCCACAGAGCTACACTTGAATGATTCCCAGAGGTTCAGCATTGTAGAACTGCAGGTCATGCAGGACATTTAGCTCACTTAGACAGGAGGTCCTGAAGGATGGCAAGATCAAGCTGCAGACTACAGGAGAGAAGATCAAACAGTAAGTGTAATGTTTAGTGGAAGCATGGATCTGCACCATTGCGATAGGAAAGTATAGGTCAGCTGCTGAAACTGAATGCAAGCAAGCCACAGAATGGACCACAGAGTGAGTACCACATCCACAGACTGGACCAGGAAGCTTCTTTCAATGCTTCTGGTAACAGAAGGAAAGGCAGGGTGCCATCCAATTGGAAAGGCACTGCTTAGAAACTGGGGTGCTCACAATTCTGTGGGTGAACAAAACAAAAACCCAAAGATGTCCTACAGTTCTTCATGTGATCCATTCCAAATAGAAGCATAATGCTCCATGGACATCCGGAGAATGTAGGACAACTTCACCAAAATAAAGTGGAGAACAATTTGGAAAAGCACAGGAAGGTGAATACAGTAGTTTGCTTCCACGTAATGAAGATAATACCTTGGGAAGGAACCGAGGATGGGTATGAAGTGAGGACTGACCCTGAATGAAGAACAAAGTACACAGGATCTATAATGAACACCTTTAGCTTGAAAACCCCAGAGACTGGGTGGTAGCCACCAGAAAAAGTATTCTCCACAAGAGAAATTGAAGTTTATGGGTGACAGCAGGTTCAAAAACAGCCCAAGTAAGGCACACCAGAACAAAGTTAAGGTCCCATACCAGAACCAGGCACTAGACCTGGGGATGCAGATGCTGAATAAGAAATCTGCACAATGCCTCCAACTGGACCACAGTCATGCCTTGTTAAGAGGGCAGGAGATGTAAAATGTACCTGCTTCAAATAGTACGAGTCCAGCGCTTGAAAGGAACAGAGGTAACCTTAAATCCATTAAACTAGACAAGAAAAGATCGAGTGAGTGAGCACCAGATACTGATACAATTCCATTTTAGGAAATCAGTGTGCAGAGTTGACTGCTTCTTTGCTACCAAAAGGATGTCTGTGACAGCAGGGGGAAATCCTAACTTGTGCTGCAGTGGAGCTCACGGGATACAATGCAATACTGCAGCATTCTGCAGCAGTTACTGCAGGAAATAGGGCAATTTCAATGGCAGCTGATCTCTTAGGTCATGCAGTAACCAGAGATGTTGAATTTTATCCTGCCGGGTTCCACTATTTGTCATCAAGAGCCAGATGGGAAGTTGCAGTGACAGAAGTAGTAAGTGCAACAGACCTACATGCTATCAGGACGGGAGCCCCACCCCCAGGGAGACAGGAGAGAGGTTCAACAGGAAGGTACACAGCACAGGCAACCAAAACAGACTTAACCAGAAGGGGCCACCAGAATCAAATGGCTGGTGTCAACTGGAGAGGCAGAAGCTCACCCTAGCCTAAGCAGTGAATGGGGGTTGAGGAAGGACCATCCAGACCAAAAAAAAAAAAAAGCCTAGAAATAAGTCATGAAGAGCCTGGGGACATAGTATAGAGAGTGGGGAACCACTGCAAAAGCTGTAACACACAGGTAAGCCAGTGGGCCAGGCACCGTGGAACAAGAATCAGAAAATCATGCAGACAAACCACTGGTGAGATCTGCAGCAGGTGCCAGTTGTGGATGAGTATCACTGGCGGTGAGGCAACCTGCAATGTTTGGAACTACCTTGCAGGAGTAGGGTGCAATGGCAATCACATCTGTGACAGGGAAGGAGCAACAAAAAAAAAATAAATGCAAAACTGTTAGAGATGGCATTGCAATTGACAGAGCCCTTAAGAGCATCTTTTTGTAGTTTTGCCCCATGACATAGAAAGTCCATTACCGCCCCCAGTTAAAATCTACATTAAAAATATTTCTTTTTTCTGCCTCTAATTAGGAAGGAAGGGATCATATTTTGGCTCCATGGAGCTAAGCCCTGATACCTTCCACTTCCTGGTCCTCTGTCGCTCCCATGCTAGCACATTTTGATGTGATAATATTGAGAGTGCTCATTGTTTCGCTGGGCTTGGGATGGGTGGCATCGGCTCGGAGCCTACCGAAGAGTGGATGCAGAGAAACAGTGCCTCCTAGGCCTACTGGGGGGGTCCACTGGTGAGTGGTCTCTTCTCTGGGGGCCATAGTCCTGATTCCGGCTGTGGTTCGAAATTCCCTTTAAGGTAGCCATTTTTCCCTTGCGAACTCTACACTGAACCTTTATTTTATAAGCCTGGAAAGGTTGTTATTTATTATGTTAAATTGCCATTGTTTAGTTTGTCCTTATGATTTCAGGTGAGAGCAGAATTCGAATTAAAATCTATCAGATTGGGGAAGTTAGAGGCCCCTAAATCTATAAATAGGACATCTAAAGTGGTAATTTGAGCAATATTGCTTATTTTAGGATTGTTGAAACACATTTATTGGTTAGTATGGTAAGAATGGTTATTTATCTTATTTAAGCTGAGTTGTTAAAATGAATATGGTTAAATAGCTTGATCTGTGTAGCTGTACTGATTTATTGAGCCAAGTTTGTATATTGTTATAATTGAGTTGTTTATTTGTGTATTTTAATTGCATGGTTAATTGTTGCTTACTGAGATGTGCTGGGAGGGCTCTAAGATGGTCAGGCGCTACTCTCCCACTCTGCTTTGGGACCTCCGCTCCTTTTACTGCCCCCCTTTGGTGGCCGATGTTTATAATAAATGTCGTGCATTGGGGATAGTAAAACGTCAGAGGGGTGGTTGGACTGGGCAAAGTGGGAGAGTGGAAAGGGGTCAACCAATAGAGGTAGTAGGGACTAGGAGACATCCTGGGGCAAAATGGGTTCAGGAAAGGGGTTTTCCATGCCCGATTCCCATACCCAAGGGCTCCGAAAATTGTGGGCAGGTACTGCGCTCCTCCTCGTAAATCCATCCAACCCGGCTGTGTTTTGCAATGCCAGGTCAATTAAGAACAAGACCGCTATCATAGAGGACCTTGTTGCAACATCTGACCTGGCATGCATCACCGAGACCTGGCTGGATGAGAATGCTGGCCCTATTCTGGCATCTGCTGCTCCGACCGGGTTCCCGGTGATACACCGCCCGAGGTTGGATCGTAGGGGTTGGGGTGTAGCTATCTTTTTTAGAATGGAGCTGGGTCTTGTGGATGTGCCAGTAGGTATCACCCAGTCCTTTGAGTGTATCCTGGGAGAAGGTGTAGGGTTCAGGATTCTCCTCATTTACCGACCACCAGGTGATGGTGGTGAATTCCGGAAGGAGTTTGCGAACTTCATCATCGATGTGGCATTGGAGTCACCCAGGTGGTTAATACTGGGTGCCTTCAATGCTTGGGTCAACGATGAACTCTCGCTATTTGGGAAAAATCTCCTCCAGCTTATGACGATGTTGGGCCTTACACAGGTGGCTACCTCTGCTGCCCATACAGGAGGTCACTCATTGGACTTGGTGTTCCTACCCGAGTTAGAAGTTGCGCATTTGAGGGTGGAACCAAATGTGTGGACAGACTACCACACCATAAGATTCAGCTTCGGGGCACCCCCAAATAGGCCTGCCCCTACAGAGATGGTCCAGTATCGCCCTTTAAGGGGAGTTACCCCAGAAGGCCTCTTGGTGGTACTGGACCTATCTGGTATTTTGAGTGAGTCATGGGTCCAGAGGATCTTGTACTTGCCTATAATAAGGCTGTGGGTGAGACCCTGGATCAAATTGCACCTGTTCGTGTTTGCCCACTCACTCAGCGCCCAAGATCTCCATGGTTTGATGGATCCTTGAAGGAGCTGAGGAGGAACGAAGGCTAGAGAGGGCTTGGCGGAAATCCAGCTTAGATGCCGACGGTCTTAGATTGATGGACCATTATAGGGTCTATTAATCAGCAATCACCTGTAAGAAGGCAGAATTTCTGTCCAGGGAGACTGCTGCTGCACAGAATCAACTGGATCAACTCTTTCAGACTGTTGACAGATTGTGCAATCCACTCTGTCTGCAGTCTGGAAGAGATTTTTCACAAATAAAGTGTGATGAGCTTGCTCGATTTTTCGCAGATAAGATCGCTGGCATCAGGTTGGGCATCGGTCTTGTTCTCTCTGTATGGAATTGCAGTGATCGTTGAGAGGAAGCAAACTCGTGTCACCTGGTCTGACTTTAGTAGGCCGGAATTCATGGATGTTGTGAGGATTGTTCAATCTGTACGACTCAACCAGCTGTAGTCTGGATCCAGGCCCTACACCATTTTTATTAGGTTGCGTGAGATGTTATCTGCCCGATCCTAGCTGAAATTGTCTGAAGTCTTTGGAGCAGGGATTTTCCTGGTTCCCTAAAGGAGGCAGTCATTTGACCACTCCTTAAAAAACCTTCATTGAACCCAGACTGCCCAGCTAACTAGAGACCTATCTCTAACCTGCCCTTTGTGGGTAAGGTTATTGAAAAGGTGGTTGTGCATAGTTAGATGACCCTCTCACAAATCACAATATCTATGATGCTCTCCAGTCGGGTTTAGGAAAAGACATAACTGAGACTGCTCTCATCCGGTTTTAAATGATCTCCCAATTGTGAGATCAAAAGGCTTGTACTATTCTAGTCCTTCTTGATCTCTCTGCAGCATTTGATACTGTGGACCATGATGTGCTGTTGGAGCACCTGTGGCATCTTTGTGGACTGTGTGGTACAGTCTTACACTGGTTTTGATCTTTCCTCACAGGCCAGATTCAGAGGGTTGTCACTGGAATTTATTCCTTGATGCCATCTCTCTGTCCTGTGGGGTGCCGCAGGGCTCCATCTTGGCACCCATGTTGTTCACAGTTTATATGCTGCCATTAGGAGATATCATTAGGCGATACAGTCTGGGTTTTCACTGCTATGCAGATGATACCCAGCTGTATCTGTCCTTTACTCCCGGACAAGATGATGCAGTCTCTCTGCTTAACAGCTGTCTAGCCAAAAATCAATGACTGGATGAGTGCCAGCTGGCTGAGGTTAAACCCGGATAAGACCGAGGTGTTGGTTGTGAACCCGGGTCACCTTGAGGTGGGCCATAGGGTTGGGATACCATCGGGCCTTTCGCTTGATGGTGTCCAGCTCTTGACCTCAGGCCAGGTGCGTAATCTGGTTGTTATTATTGATGATGGTCTGACCTTGAAATCTCAGGTATCGGCCATTGTTAGGTCCTCTTTTTACCATCTGAGGAATATTGCCCGGGTGAAACACCTGGTTCATCTGGCTGACCTTCCTATTCTGGTTCATGCCTTCGTGACCTCCCGCCTTGATTACTGCAATGCCCTTTACCTGGGGCTACCAGGGGTTGATATCCGCCGCCTGCAGCTAGTGCAGAAAGCAGCAGCCAGGCTTTTGACCAGGACATCTAGAAATAGTCATATTATGCCTGTTCTGCGCGGGCTGCACTGGCTGCGGTTCAATGGCGGATTACTGACCTATAAAGCCCTACATGAACAGAGACCGCAGTATCTGCAAGATCTCCCTCTCCCCATTGCCCTCTCGCCGCCTTATGCGCCAGTGAGGGATTGCTAGAGATTCCCGGGTTCGCTTGAAGACATCTGAGCACGGCTTGCATGCTGCCCCGCTCTGTGGAATTCTCTACCGGATACGGTTGTCTGACCGCTGAGAGCTTTTAAAGGAATTAAAACATTTCTATTTTTAAAAGCTTATGGTGATTGATTTTATTGTTGTTTAATATCTGTTTTTAATTGTTAATGTACAGCGCTTTGTCTTTGGAAAGTGCTTAAAAATAAATTTTACTTACTTACTTAGGAGGCGTGCTCCTAGAAATTAATGGGAAAATATTTTCAACTTGATATTTTAATAGTTAAGATAGTTAATGCAAACGAGTCCATGCCACCACTCAACTAACAAGGCCCTTGTTAGTTGAGCAGTGGCCTTGATTTGTTTGACTTAACCATCTTAACTATTGAAATATCAATTTGAAAAAATGTCCCCATTACTTTCTACTGAGTGCGCCCTCGTGGTCTCCATATTATTACATCTCAAAATGTGCTAGTGTGGGGGCAACTCTCAAGCCCGGGGAGTGGAAGGGATTGGCAGCTTGGCTCAACAGAGCCAAAATAAGATCCCTTACCTTCCTAATTAGAGGCAGAAAAAAATCTACTTAGTGTAAATTTTAACTATGGAGCAGGTAAGGGTCCTTCTGCTTTGGGGTGCATTCGTAAAAGAGCACTAAAGGTGCTCTTCTAAAGGCCTAGTGGCTACATAAACTACCCAGATGTTGTAAGAGAAGAAATTACCTGGGGTGACTTCCTGGTCCTGCACTGAGGAAGGGCCCAAAGAGGTGAGCCCACAAGTCCAAAAAGGATGCACATCGATGTGTAAAATAAAAAACCATTTTGGATGGCAGGGTAAGTAGGACAAGTTGGGAGGATGCATTAGATAAGAGCAGGCACTGGCTGAAGGAAGCCCAACCCCTGGCCATAAAGTACAAAGCCATAAATGGTGAAGGCAGCATTGAAAGTTGAACTCTGGCATTAAAACAAGGGACATGCAGTCAGGAGTATGTTTCAGAAAGCAGATCTCAGAAATCACAGCAAGAGCCGAAGTAACTGATGTGACATGATACAGAGCACAGCAAAATGTCACTGCCCAAGTCACAGGGAACATAAAAAACAACAGCCGCTCTATGGTATTCATGGTACTAGGACCACAGCCAGGAGGCATAGGGTATAAAAGATAAGGTGTTACTAATCTATCAAGAACCATTATGAGAGCCACCAAGCCAGTTCCTGGCAGGATGGTGGATACCGCTGAAGAATCAGCAGGGTTGTGAAAAGTAAAGTCCCATGCTGACAATGAAAAGCATACTAGGTCACTGGTGAGGCCCATGAGAGCTACAAGAGGCAGAGGCACAGGAGGAGAACAGGATGGAAAAACCACCACAATCTCAGAAATCCAAAACACAGGGGGTCAAGTGTCAAATCCATATTTCAGTAATTGGAGACACTACTCTTGTAAGGTCTAGTCTACCACATCTGAAACAGCAGGACCCTCAGCCAGATCCCAGCAGGGGGAGGGAAGGAATGTAAACCTCCAATTCATGCCAAGGCACGACACTTTAATGGGGACAGAATAAAAGCCCAGTGTTTAGCATAGATAACGAAGACAAGGGCCAAGACAATGATGACAGACTATGGTATGAGTGACATGAATTTCTAGAGTTTTTTGCAGAGAACAGAGTCCAAAAAACACAGAAAGGGCAGAGACTAGCTAACAGGGGATGACTTGACTAAGTAATAAAGCATCAGTGAGGCTAGGCTCAACGGTGATGGGCCCAACAGGGAGCTATAGGCCTGTGATAGTACCAGAGCAGAAACTGGCAACTGATCAGAGTTGCAAACAATGGTCTGACTGGAAAATAAAAACAGCCAATGACACTGCTGACTAGTTTGAAGAGACCAAAGATTCAGGAAACCCAAGCAGAGTCAAAAACAGTGATGGAGGGGCAGAGCCAATGTCAAGACCAAGGTGCTCTTATGACGCTCCATTTTATGATATGCCTAAGTGTCAATTTTTTTTTGTCTCCTCATGTTACTTTACTTTGTGTTATTGTGATGTGTGTATTCTAACCATGCACCCCCTACTATGTAATTACTCCCATTATTTTCCATTGTTTCTGTACTACACAGAAACATAGACTTTGATGGCAGATAAGGACCGCTTGGCCCACCTAGTCTGCCCATTTCTCTACCCACTGGATAAGCTGCAGATTCTAGTTAACCAACAGCCTATTTCTTTCTATCCCTCACTGTTTCTGACCCCACAACCTCCTCAGGAAGGCCATTCCATGCATCCACCACCCTCTGTGAAAAAATACTTCCTCACATTGCCCCTGAGCCATCCCCCCATCATCTTCAAATTGTGTCCCCTTGTTCTTGCACATCTCTTTTTCTGAAAGATGCTACCCTCTTGGACTTTGTTGATTCCCTTGAGGTACTTGAAAGTTTCTATCATGTCCCCCCCTTCCTCCTTTCCTCAAGGGTATATATCTTGAGAGACAAAGTCTGTCTTCATATAGCTTCTGTTTCAGACTCTGCACCATTTTAGATGCCCTCCTCTGGACTGCCTCCATCCTGTCTATGTCTTACTGGAGATGGGATCTCCAGAACTGCATGCAGTACTCAAGATGAGGGTCTCACCAACTGTCTGTACAGTGGGATAACAACTTCCTATTTTCTACTGGCGATGCCTCTCCCTATACATTCCGGTATCCCCAGCCATCCCTACTGCCTTCTCCTTATTGCTTGCTAACCTTTAGGTCATCTGTTATGTCTACCCCAGGTCCTTTTCATTTTTATTGTTGTTTACTATCGTAAAGGTGATGTTGCTTTGTCTTTCTCTACTTTGTAACTTCCTGACTTGTTCCTGAAAATAAGCACATATTTATCTAGTGTGCTTGCCTGGTCAATAAAAACTAAAACTGCAAGACTGGCAGCAGTCTCTGTAGCAATGTGGAGGATCCTGCCACAAGTGTTTAATAGTTGGCAACATGATGCGAGACAGGGAGGCATCGATAGGCAAGATGATTAATTATCTGGAAGAAGGTTGCAGGCCCAAGGATAGAACCCATGCTGCAACTGAATAACGACCCTGGTGTCTCAACGATGGTCAGAGCAGGCAGAGTGACCTATGACGCAGCCACAAGCCAGGAAGCGCAGGCCACCAACAAATTACCATTCATAGCAAGGATCACAGTATGCTCTGGATGAATACAGAGAACCCAGCCAACATTACAGAAGCAGTGTAGGAGAGACAATATAAATAACATCTCACATGTCTTTAAGACTGGTCTGGATGAGCCAGCCTGGTGGTGCAGAGGGCTGAGGTACTGTAATGTGACTTACCTCCTGTGCTGGTGATGAGAGTTTGGGAACAACCTCAGGTTGCTGGGGTCAGCTGGGGGGGAGAGCTGGGAGAGGATTGCACAGTCACCTGGCAGCTCTCCTCTCCTGGGGTGGGTTGGAACTGGCTCTTGGCTGCCACCAGGTGGAGGCCTAGTGGTAGCGCCGACACTCAGGTGACTGGTAGAATACTGGGTGGGTGGAATGGGGCCAGTGCTTCCAAAGTGCATCGCGTTCCCTCCACTGCGCATGCGCCCCCTGTTTGCCATAGCTCTGGGAGAGAGAAAACCTTGGTGGAAAATAGAATAGGGACCAGGCTGCAAGAAACCCTGCCTGAGGTGTTGTGGGCCACCCTGCTGCTCTGCTGGGGACATCTGGATGACAGCTTCCAGTGGGGAGGAAGGCCTTCTATCCTCTGGCCCTGCTGCAGAGGAAATCTGCAGGGGATGTAACCTTGGACAGAGAGGTAGCAGGCCAACTGACAGCACCCGGGGACAGGGCTGAACAAGCCATCTGCTCAGCCCCAGCAGCATAAAAATGTTTATATACTGTATATTTTTTAAAAAGAAGCTTGGTCTGGATGTTTATTTGGGCAGCTTGGGGATAACAGGTTACAGCTGCTCTTAAGCAGCGGACATTTTAGGTGGGCTCTAGCCTTCTATGTCTATTCTTCCAATGATGCTTTAAAAACTGGCATTGCAACAGAAAGCATTGGATCTGTAATAGGACATGAGCAAGAGACAGCAACTGACAGTGTTGCAACTGACCTTGGCATCATAAAGGCACCCCGAGCAGCACGAGTTGAGCTCATGAGAAAACAGAGCAAACGATGGCAACAGCCTTCAGGGTTCAACAGAATAGAGCCAACACTGCTGCAGGAGCATCAACGTGGTGAACCCTGTTGACGACCAGCTAGCAGGAAGCTGTGGGCCCATATTAGGATCTCAGCCAGTGCCTACAGTCAACCATGGTGCCACAAAGCTGGTCAGACTGACAACAGTCTTATGAAGCAGCCTGAACTTACCCTCACAAAGAACCAACAGTGTTGGGAACCGGGAAGGGAAAAGAACACTAATGGTGCTCAGTCAAGGCCAGCACCTACATCAAAGATGGCATCGATTATAACAGAGGAGACATACAAGGTTCATTGTACTAAAGTGGAGTCGCAGCAGGAGTAAGGCCATTACTGACTTAGGACTGCATCTCCCCATGTGTGGTGAACAAATGCTAGTTTTTCTAATTTGTTTACACAAACAAAAGTAAACAAGATGCACCAAAGCAGAGATGCAAGGTGGTGGCTTCTTTGAATGCTGCAGAGATGGCAAATAATAATGTTTCACTGAAAAACAAGTTGATAAAAAAAAAAAAAAAAAAAACCTTCGGTGATAGAGATTCAAGAAGGTGATGCAGCATTCCACTGTGGAGTCCTTAGCAGGAGAAAAAGAAACAGAGGAAGTATGGGGCCACCATTATATAGGCACTGCCAGCAGCATGGAGGCATGTCATTGTGGGTGGCCACAACTAGGCAAAGGTTTCCGAGTGGTCCTGATACCAATGACTTACAGTTTAATATGCATGGCACTATGGAGGGTGATGTCCTTGAAGATCATTTTTTTTTTTGTTAGTGTTTTATTATTACTGAATGCAAGTCATTTTGTAAGTACCATTATAAAATGGGCAAGAAAAATCTAATTATCTGATTGGTCAATAGCTGACCAGGCCAGTGCAGTAAATGACCAATAAATACCCAAGTCTGGAAAGTGCCTTGCAAGTCTTGGAACTTGTTTTCTAAACTGTCTCAGTAACTGTGACAGTTAAGAGGAAAAAATTCAACTAACAACATACTGTAAGTGACTTGTCTGCCAGCCAATTTGTACTCTGATTAGGCAAACCCAGCTGTTTGATGAGAAGTGATTTACCGATGATTATTTATCCTTAAAGATTTATTTAGACTTGTTTTTTTATTATTTTGTGTGTTTATAAATGCAATAACATTACTACAGGGCTTGCATTTATTTGGTAATTATTGCACTCCCCATCCTATGGTTGAAGAACACTTGGCTGAAGGAGTACGGTAATTCCCCAATAACGCATGCCCCATCATGGTTATTGCTTACCACTCCAGGGTGTGCAGTAAAGGCTTTGCGATGCACCTCCAAAGGGTGTAAGGGCATTCCACCTTCTATCTTGTGCCTTACTGGGCCCCTTGGATGTGCATCATACAGTAAATAATTTAATGCACACCATGGGGCAGCTTCCTGACAGTTGTGCATTATGATCATATAATCATGTGCCTCAGGTACACTATTAGGCAAGAGGCACAGCCAAGTGCCATTAAAGGCATCTGAGAAGTGTGATTAAAGCACCATACTGGTACACTCTGGAGTGTTTTATTGCACGTTACTCATTTGTTCCCATAGACGCCATATGGCGTTGGAACCATCCATTGCTGGATCTGACCAAAATGGCCACCGAGCAAATGAGTTACATGTCTGACTTAAAATGAACCAAAATATTAGGAAATTATATTATGATCATTCATTGAAACATGCTTCCATTTTGACTTTGAAGATAAAATATAGTCCATATGCTTGTAACTACAGGGTGGCTAGAAATAAAAATAATTAAAACCATGTATAGCACTCATTTTATTACAAAAAGTTACATTTTTAATGGAAATGTGTTCAAACTACTGAACCTTGCCATTGTGTGTGTGTGTGTGTGTGTGTGTGTGTGTGTTTGTTCTGAAAACACCTGTCTCAATTCAAAAGAATGCACGGCTATGAACTAAAGCATTTCTTTAAACTGAATTTGTCATGTTCAGCCTATTAGAAATGGACTTACCCCATTGGATACTCAAAGGAAGTGAGAGTCAGCCTATCTTATTTTCAGTACCAAAAGCAGTGCTTGAATTTAGAACATTTTAGATTATATTTTGCTCCCCGACAACACTGGACAGCGCATTCCTTTACTTCCTCATTCACTGAATGTGTCCTTGCACTATGACGTCCTGCAAGTGACAGTGTGGGGCCCCCCACTGAAGTGAATGGGGCTCAATTTTGCATGGTATTTAACAACATATAATGGCCAGTTTGAAATTAATGAAGGACACCACTCAATTAACAAGGATCTTGGGGTCATTTTTGGGGCCATGATTGGGGAATTCAGTCTTAGGACACTAAGGCTGAGATGGTCTCTGCTGTTTCCTATGCTGCTGTGATAGAAAGGGCTGAAACTGAGAAGACTTTTTTCTGTATCTGTCCTTTCAAATCCTTCTGAGAGGAAGTCTCAGAATTCAGGGTGGCACTGAACTTCTCTATTCTGGTGAGGTGTCCTTCCATACCAGGGCCAAAAAGGTCAATGCCCAAGAAAGAACATCTGCAAACTTGTGCTTGCTATCTGCATAAGGGTGAAAATCCACAGCCAGTCCCTGTGATGCATCACAGTGGCCACTGCCAAGGCACGGGTGCAAGAATCACCCATGTCTCAGGCCATCTGTAGCTGGTGTTTTGCCAGCGCTTGACCCTGGGCTCAAACCACTTTCACCACTAGCTGCTTGTTGGCAGGGAGGTATAGAAGGGCATGATCCAGGACTCCCATCAGGAAGTGACCAATGTGGGCCATCATTAGGGTACAGCTCACCTGATGGAAACCTAGGGAGGATGCAGCGTGGACCTTCTTTGCTGCATGGTCAAGCTTTTTGCACTCCTTGTCGGGGGGCTTGTCCATGTCCCCAGTATCGTGGGCCTTGCAGAAGACTGAGTCTGCGACCAGATCCTCAGCTGAGGGCTGTCCAAAAATCCGGACAAGGTGCTTGCAGGGACTGCATACCTTCAGATCATAAAAGCAGAGGGTCTTGGACAGGAAGCTGGGTGTTGCCAAAGCTCCAGCACTGGTCCCAGGATGGTGTTGGCCATCAGGAAAGCAACCCTGGGGATTCGTCCCCATCCAGGACCTCAGTAAAGGGGTATTTAGCCCTTTTCTGGATTGGCTCCAAGGGAACCTCCACAGACTTGGACACAAGCTTGAGAAGAGGCATGAGGGCCATGGTCAGTAGTCAGTTCTTTGGCCAAATTATGGTTGAAGGCACAAGTTTGAGGACTGCATCGAGGACCCATTGTAATCATCCAAGGAATCTTCAAAAACAGCCCTCAGCTGTTTGCACCCATGCACCACTTGGGACTCATTTGAGTGCATGATTTCCACAGACATCAGCCTGGCAAGGTGGTAGCCAGACAGTAGTCCTTAGGGAGCTCCATGCAAGGGCTGTCATGGAGGCAGGTTTACCTAAAAATCAGTGGCGAGACTCATGTCAAGGACAATTGACTTGGCAAGACCAGTACGGGCTCAACTGGTGATGACCAGGTGACTGCAGGGGTCAAAGGTAGAGTCCTACCCTGGCCAATCAAAGCCCACTGCTACCAAAGAAGTTCTTCATAGTGCTGCTGCATATGTCAACGCAGCCTGTCATTGTCTGAAGATGAGGAGGAAGAAGAGTGCTGATGGTGACACTTCCCAATTGATGGAGACCGAAATGGCGAGGAACCCCTTGAACTAGACCTTGAACCTCAACATGACCTATGATGATGAGGAGATATGGCTGGAGGGGCAGTATAGACCACCCATACAGGGTTCAGCCATTTGACCTTTAAGGGAGGTAACTCCTAAGAAGAGATGGCTGGGTTTGCCAACTGCTCCTGGCTCTCTTGAATGAGGCCCGACAGAATCAGGGTCCTGGAGATCAAATTATCTTTGACTCCTTCTGAGAACAAGTTTGACAGGGTTGAAAAAATCTCAACCACCTGTGTGGTCTGCAGTGTGAGGCAGACAAACTTGACAAGGGTACCACTGGAGCTAACTGCTTGTCCCTTGACCAAGGCAGGTTATACTGAAGCCAAGCACTTGACAGCCTCGAGTGGTCAGGGGAGTTAAGGGAGCAGGAAGAGCATGCCTCTTCCCATTCCCATGACTGATGGCAGGACTTCTTCAACTTGTTTGACTTACCATGGTGGGCAGGGCTCTCTCCAAAGGTCTGAAAAGTCTTGCACATTTCATGGAAGTTACCTGTAGACCATGCCATCACTGGCCCTAATGGACTGGGCCACATTCTCTTCATAGTTGTCAACTGGGCTGTAAACCTCCAGCCACAGGGACTGCCTTGTGAGTTTCCTTGGATTTCATTGGAGGATCCTGTTCAGCTAGTCAGAAAGAGGAGAAGATGAATGTAGCGGTCTTCAAGGGAAGTGGAAAGCATAGCCGGACACAGGCCACAGGCAGCAACGTTGTGTTCATCTAAACAGTAAGTCCACAACACAAGTGAATCTGCTTGACATTTTTTGACTGCACTTGAAGCTGGGAGCAGACTAAGAATCACCATGGTCCATTGTGAGCATTGGTAGGTAAGAAAGGAACAGAGGAATATATCCAAAATAGAAGTTTGAACAAAGTTAGCCAAATTGCACACTAAGAATCGTTTGTGCCTACAATGAATGCAGAGCTGCAAAGGAGGAGACCAGACTCTTCCAGCAGAAAGGAAGATCCGACGTTGCAGGGCAGAGTTGAGGGATATACCACCCGGCCAATGGGAAGAGCTTCTCTCAACAATGGTCCAGCAAATCAGCTTTTAAAAGGAGACTGCCAGAAGTGTGGATAAGTTGACCATAGCCACGTCCCTAGAACATCTGTTGCACATTTTATAAAAATAATATACTTAAAGGCACAGAAATTAGCTTGTGGACACCATGTCCTTCAAGGATACTACTTATAATATCCAAGTGGTTTGAGCAAAAAATTCATGTTTATTGAACATATAAAGAGAACAGGAAATTATTTCTAATTAGCGGCTGTTCATAATATTCTTATTTTCAGAAGTTATAGCCATATCCCTAAGTGAGCCAAATATAATTGTACCTGAATAAAAAAGGAATGAGAACATTTGTATTGTTTAGTTTCATGGGCAGCATTTTGTTACAGTTCTTTTCTCAGAACCAGTGACTTGGAGTTCTAACTATGCCATGGTTTGCGTACAGAACTCTGAGCACAGTTCTTGTATGTCAGTACTTCATGCTTAGCATTGTGTACACATGACAACAGTAAAACTCTAAACTAGTGGTTCCTTGAAGAGAACTGTAACAGAATGCTGTCCATAACAAAAAAACAAACAAATGAACACAGATTTTACATCAGTGTTTATTCAGTTACATAGAATAGGATCATTTGGAGGTATGAATTTCATTTCTGCAAACAGGAACATTACTAACTGCTGCCAATTAGCACACATTTCCCATCCCTTTTAAAGGGACAGGAATTGATTACTTATGTGCAGCTATTTAAAATGTCTATTTTCAGAAATTATAGTCATACCTCTAAAGGATCCCTATTTAACTGAGTGTGAATAAAAGCCGAAGCTGTCAGTTGTGTTTTGTATTGTTTTCTTTGTATGGACAATATTCCATGCAGTTCCTGTCATGGCACCAACAATTTTGGAGTTTTGACTATGTCACTTCATGGTTTCAGAACCTTGGGCACTGTACTGATAAGTTCATGCTCACATTTCTGAACCATGAAGTGACAGTCGAAACTCCAAATTATTGGTTCCATGAAAGAACTGCACAGAATGTTGTCCACACAAAGAAAACAATACAAAACACAGCTGACAGCTTTGGCTTTTATTCATGCACAGTTAAACATGGATCCTTTAGAGTTATGAATATAATTTATGAAAATAGAGACATTTCAAGCAGCTGCACATAAATAATCAGTTCCTGCCCCCTTTAAGTTATTTAAACAAAAGAAAACAAAAGCCATAATTCTTCCAAGCCAGTCACATCAGTTACCACTGGAATATGTTCAGTTAGCTAAGAATGACAGCAAAAGCACCATGACTGAATGAAGAATAGCAAATACACTTGTCTACTTACCAAACACCTGGAATCCTAAGACACAAGTAGAGGTGGCCCACTGAATGTCCCGTATAGTCTCTGCACTTGTGACCTGCTTGCAGTTTGTGGGGTCCCCTGTAGCAAAAACAGAGTCCACCTCAAGCTAAATCTGGATAAGGTCATAGTGGGGTGAAATTGTAGGTCATCATTAGTCCGCACAGTCCACACAATTAACAACATTGGTTGGATTATTATTTTTATTTAAAATGTATTTACCAAGGACAGCCCAACTGATCTGGAACATCTTATTTACAGGTTAATCTTGCTTCTAACCAGTTTTATGAAGGGAAGAACTGAAGCACAGGAGGCATACTGTACCTATCAACTATTCCGAATGATACCTCTAAGTTTTCCACTCAAAGAAACCTCAGGCCAATGCAGAAAAAGCTCTATCCCATGCACACTTTTCTCAGAGGCACTGAGGAGCAAGTAACAGTTTCTTAGCAGCAACAATAGACCTTCAAGAGAGTCTCCTCCATAGAGCCACACTTGTGGAGCTACAAGCCACTAGCATCAGGACTATTCAGAATATTTTGTATTGCTAGGGCTGACGTGATGTACGCTGGCACCACCTTATACTTTCTCAGTCTTCCCACTACAGACAAGCTCAGAGTTGTAGCATACTGATGGGAAATGGGAGACAAAAAGACAAAAGCCTCAACCAGACAGAAGTGGAGCTTTAGAAAGAAAAGCTCATCAGAAGGGTGCAAAAAAAAAGGAAAAAGATCAAGTGTGCAAACAATGGACATCTTCTGGAGCATACCATCTGGAAACATGAAAGGGTGGGATGGTGAGCTGTGCTCCTATGGAGGATTCTCCTAAAGATCTACTGTTACTGGTAAGTGTCTAACTTAACTTCTTCAATGATATCTTTCTCCATAGACCCACACCTTTGGAACAATTCCTAGCAGAATCAGACTGAAGAACAGGAAGGATAGGCAGGAAAACAAAAAGTCCCATAAGACAGCAAGCCTTGGGAGGTCAAAGCCAATCTATGGGAGACCAGACCAAATCAACAGTTTTTAGAGAAAGAATGGATAATAGTGAATTAAATGAGTATAGGTGGCTGTTGAAACTAAATAAAAGCAAGCTACATAACAGGCCATGCCACAGGGTGCAGAGCCCTGACAGGACCAGAAAGAACCTTACTAGGCTACTAAAACCAAATGAATTGCAAGATGCCAACCATGTTGGAAAGGTAGTACCAGAAAGGGCCATTCATCCACCATCCCCAGAAACACAAAAAAAAAAATCCACCGAAGACTAGGTTGAGTCAGTCACATAGGCAAGATAAGATATGAACCCCTGGTAAATCATCCAGAGAATAACAAAGGTAATTACACCTGCATTTAGATGGGCAGGAAACAAACAGGAAGGCAGAGAGGTGAACACAGTGCAAGGACAGCACATACTACAGGTCAGGAACAAAGAGCGGGTATAGAATGAAAACCTGATTTCTGAGAACAGTAAGGAATGAGGGATCCACAACTGACATCATTAGCTCTCAATCCTTGCAAGCCAAGAGGCGGGCAACCAGAGTGCCAGACAAACAAGGAAACATAAGTGGACCCAATGGAGTCTGTGTAAAGGACTCTAAAACCAAACAAAAGTCCATAAAACAAATGGTCTATGCACTGAGGATACCAAAGTAAGAACAATGTGAGGAACTTAGTGGCACCAACTGAGCTAAAGTCAGGCTGATGGAAAGGGCAAGAAAGGCAGAAAAGCCAAAAGAGATTATCTGCACTAAAGACCACAGAAGGACAGAGCATGAGCAGGAGAAGAAGTGGAACAAAAGTACACCAGTTGGACAGCAAAATGGTCTTGGAAGCAAGGCACATGACAAACTAAACATGACCATAAGAGGGAACATGAGGAGGAGATGGAGTCAAGCTGTCAAGAGAACATCCAACATAACGTGTCAAATCCCTGAGATGGACAGAGCCATGGTGGCAAGAACCAAGTATAATGTAGCAAAGATGGAAGGTCATGATGCCACAAAGCAGCCTATGGCAGAAAAAGACCTTCTAGGTTAGGTATAAGAAAGAGGCCTAATCAGTGAGGGCAATGAAAACAGACCAGACTAGAAGAGGTCCACCAGAATCAAGGTGGCTGGTACCTCATGGAGTGGCAGTAAACCTCCAGGGGAAGAAGAAAGAGCCAGCTAGAGAGGGCAACACATACATGGGCCCCAAAGACACTTAAGCTGTAAATGGCTTTGACCAAGTTTGGTATTAATGCCAGTCAGAAGAATAGGGCATTGAATGGTAACCAGAAAGACCCACAGGGAGAACAGCTGGGGCACAAACACACATGCCCAAAAGTAAATAAAGTCCTGGAGAAGGGGAAACACCTATATCAGTGGTAGTTCTGGCCCCACAGAAGAATACAGAGGAGTGTCAGAGGCAGACTGCTCAATATTCTAAGACCAGGGTGCACATGCATCCTTCTAGGACAACAGGGGAAGGAGCAACCAGGCAAAACTGGGTGGGATTCTTCAACAGCCACATACAAAGCCCTAAAGGCAGCAACAGCCCTGAGACTACCCAGCCACAACAGGTCCAAGAAATACCCACATTACAACCACCTAGGCAACACTGAAGGAGGGACCAGTAGAAGAGCCCAGAAGACCAACAGAGGATGCATGGTGGTGCATAAAACCAAATGTGCCTACTGGTAGGATAATATTACGTAAAAAGAGTGGGTAGAAAGGGTATGGGATAGCCCTTCTGGTGGAAACCTCACCCCTGCCCGAATGGTATGAGGCCAGAAAGGGCAAGCAACACCAAAAGTTGCACGATGGGCAGTAAATCTGGGATAGGCAACCAGGAACATGAGTGAGTAGAATCTTGAAACCACAGGGTGTGCAAAAAGCAACAACTGCAGTAAAGAGCTGCTACATAGAAAATGTTCATCAGCTTCCAGGTCATGGGGAACAAAATGTCATGTGCAAGGCAGCAGGCATGAAAGGGCTATCTGGCAAGGTGAAAACAAGAGAACTTGGAGACAGCAACAGCTGCTAGTTACCATGAATGACAAAAATCAATCAGTTAAAACAGCCATACATAAACCTATAGCAGAAAAGGTGAAAGGCAGCCACTAGATAGCAGAAAGGGCACCAGAAGCCCTAACAGAGGGCACAGTGCATATAAACTGAGCTGCAATAGGCCTATCAAGAGCAGCCAATAGAACCACCAAGCCTGTTCTAGATAGGGCAGTGGCAGCATGATAGCACAAATCTGCCAGCCCCAGAACCGTTTTCAAGAACTAAGTTTGTGCCAAATGGCCCCAGCAACATAAACCACCTCGGAGGCATCCACAAGAGCCCAGCTGGGCATAGAAGCCACTGCAGCCACAATCCCCCACAAAACAGTGGGATAAGACTCTGAAACTTGAGTAACTGGACGGTCAACTTGCAAGGTTCCAGCCAGCCACAGCTAGATGAGCAGGAGCAATAGCCAAACCTCAGTATCAGGAGGAGAGTGGGAGCAAAACCCCATGATAAATAGGGACAGAATGGCTAAACCCCCCAGACAGTGATAATACCAGTAATGGGGTCTAAGCGGAGAATGAAAGTATTATATGGTAAGAAGGCCAGAATCTATGGATCTATCCAGAGAATGGAGTCAAAAATGGAGTATGGAGAGCTGCAAAGATGTTAGCAGCACAGGAGGAAGAATGAAGCCATTAACAAAGTTAATGACAATGACAAACCCAATAATGGAAATCAGCAACTGACAATGAGTTACCTGAAGAACTGTTGATGGAGAAAAGGGTCCAAAAGTCCAGAAAGCTCTGACACAGTAACAGTGATGATGGGGGCAACACAAATGGCAAGGTTGATGATGGCAAGGGTGGAAACAGGCTCAAAAGCAACCCACAGAATGGGAACATAAAACATACAGCCAGTTGGCATGTTTAAGCAAACAGCAACCAGAGCCAGTAGATAATTGTCCCAAGGATGTCCAGAGCAGATTTTCAGAGTGGGCTGCCACCCATGAAACCCCAGGTCACCTTTTGCCAAAATGGCAGGCGTAGCAGTGACAAAGGAAAGACATGCTAGGGCAAACACCATAAAACAGTGCAGATGTGAGGCTGATAAGAATGAAGGGAAAGCTAAGAAAAACTGAAAAAGTATCAGGAACAGCTACCTAGTAAAGTCAGATGACGACCTGTGAGCAAAAAGCTGCCGGGTAGTATAAGGGCCAAAGTCAGAGCCTGCAAACAACCAAGGCATCACTGGGATGTTGAAGCTGTATGAACAACGCTGACAGTGAGAACACTGATGGTGTGGATGGCAACAGCCTCGGGAGTAAAACAAGAAACAATAGCCAAAACAGCAGCAGGCACTAGGATAAAGTAAAGCCAGGTGATTACCAGCAAGCAGAGACCTATGGGCTGGCTTAAGAACAACAAGCACAGAGCTAGCAACCAACCCCAGTGTCATAAGAACAGTTGGAGCAGAAGGGACCGATGATAAGCACGGTAATGGCAAAATAGGCAACCATCTCTGACGCAAGACAAAAACAGCTGAGACAGCAGCAGGAACTCTGATGACGCAGAGCCCAGTGACAAACAACAAGCAGGGAGCCACGGGCAAACATCAGCACTGCAGCACAGAGCCAGCAACTGACTGATGTCATTATGATAGAGCAGCTGGAGCCAAGGACAAGAACATCACAGCAAAGAAGGCAACGGTTTCTGGAGTAAAAGAGATAACACAGCCAAAGGCGGTAGCAGGAGAATCGGTGAGGCAGAGCTATGCAATGGCCACCAACCAGACAGCTACAGGCTATAAGGAGGACCTGCAGTCCAGCACCAGCAGCCAACCTTGGCATCACAAAAATATTTGGAATGAAAACAGAGACTAAGGACACAGCAAAAAGAGGAACCCATCAGCATCACTGAGAACTAGAGGAAGAAAACCGCAGACAGACAACCAGACAATATCATAGCATCAGACTGGCACAACGCTGAGGTAGCAGCCATTCCAGAACAGGGAGACCAACAAGGGGAGGAGCTGGATCTGAAGGGAGCCTAGTACAGAAGCAGGCCCAGGGCCTCTGGTTTGTTACAAAAGACAGCTGCATAGAACAGCAACAAGAAGTGGTGGAGCAGAGACAAAATAAAAAATGGCTTCATCAACTACAACAGCAAGAGAGAGTTTTATATTATTTTAAAAAGCGTCAAAAGTACAGTCTTGAAAAAGCACTTGCTGCACGAAACTGTTGAGTGTTTGAAGCAGAGGTCTGTGTACTGTTACTGGCTGAGTTTTAAACAATTGCTTCATTAAAACTTTGAAAACTATTAAAGGGCGTGGATCATTTCACAGTCTGTGAAGTTTTTTTTTTTTTTTACTTATACTGTTAAGACCATAGGCCAAATGACCGGTTTTCCTGGGTGACCAGTACAGAAATAACAGTACAATATAACATGTAGACAAAAGTATAAAGCTACGTTACAAACATGTGCCCCACTCTTGGTCGCTACTCTGTTGCTAACCCCCTGCCCCAGATAAAATTGAGTCTCTGGCTTTATATGAGGCCTGTGCGTCTGTGTGAGTGTACCGAGAGGAATTTTGCAGAATTTTATTTATGCACCCATGTTAACATTCCATGCTATTGGGGGTTTAGAGGAATACTGCAGATATTGAATTCATGTTTCATCGTAAACAAACACACCTTCTATTGCAGTGTAAAAGACAAATGACAGACAGGTATAAAACATCTGTGGAGGGACTATTTGCATTTTCTCAGTAATATTTTATTATATTTTTGTGTCTTTTAATCTTTCTGACTTTTATTTTACAATTGCCCAACCCATTTTCTAAGCACAATAAAACCCTTCATGATGTGGGGTACTGGAGGATACCCACATTCAGGGAGCTGCAAGGCCCTCCCCTGCAGCACTGGGTCTCATCACACTCCTGGGTGAACAGGTATCCGCCAGTAACCTACACCCTCTTTCATTAGTAGTAGTATTATTAGTAGAAGTATTTTTACTAGTAACACTTCTCTTTAATTAGTATACATAAATTGTATCTTCTCTTTTACAGCACTTATGTACAGTCTTGTTTATTTTATTTTGCACTGTTTAAGCTTCAGATTTTACTGTATAATTAAATCAACGGTTTTAATGTTGCTCGATGTATGTATTGTAAGTTGTATGTTTTGCACTGTTTTAATCAGTTCATACTTCGATATAGTAATTGTACCAACTGTTTAATGCTGCTTGATGTATGTACTGTATGTTATTGTTTCTCCCTATGACCCCCTCGACGCACCGCCAGATGAGCAAATTGTTGTTCAGTGTGCCCTTCCTGGTGAAAGATTTCAATAAATAAAAAATAAATAAAAACACCCTTTCACGTATTATTGCTTACATAAACCTGCTGTTAGAATGCACCTGTTCCTCCCCACCAACACCACAAGTGGCCTCATATGAAGCCAGGGACTCCATTTTATCTATGGCAGAGTAAGTATGAAACACAAACAGAAGGTAAATCTGCTACTGTAGCTTGCCAGGTGCTGCTGTGAGATGCCCAACAAGTCCACACACAAACGACAGTGTGCCTGGATGGAAAGTGGTGCACAAACAAAAGCCTACACTCAAAAGGAAAAATACATACAGATATTCTGTAATGCTGCTAATAATTGTATTTAAGCTGAAAACATTGCAAGTTTTAGACGACATTTGCCCTGGTGCTTCAGTCCTAAGCAGACCTTTGTCGGGGGCATGTCCTTACTCGAGATTAATAGGTCTTATCTTTCAAGAATTAAAGGTACAGTGCCATGTGATTAGACAGCTGCAATACATTTAATTCAATAGTTTATTGCAATTTCATTATACATCATTAAGAGCCCGACATGAGAAATCTCTATAAAATGCACCATAGTGATAAACATACATCATTCAAATTAATTAATAATCAATCATGCTATTTCTGCTTGGGGGGGAAGGGACATGAAAATTGGTACTTCTCCAAAAGATCTTTATTAGGAATCCATAAAAAATTGCTGCACCTGTGGAAAAGGTCCTGAATAAGTAAAGGGGAAGGTTGTAAAAAGGATAGAATAGTTATAGTTAAAGGAGAAGTCTCCCATTGCTTCACACCAATATTTTCCCCAACTCCTTATGTGTAACAGTTGTGTACCTCCTCCAGTTGCCAGCATTCCTATTGCTGTCCAAATCTAGATTATAAATAAAAATTTACAGCCCCAGAAGTTATCAATGTTTTGTCCTGCATTTTACCATCAATGCTGCTGGAGGATGATGTCATCAGAACAAAAGATAATGGTGGTGCACTAAATGCAGTTCCACCAGTAAACCAAATCCACAATGTTTGGTTCCCACTTGAGTTATGGAGGAACCCTTTAAGTGCTGTGCACATCCTGAAGTGTGGGTCTAATAGGAACTAGGACCATACTAGTGTGATGCTGCACTGATTTGACATGTTACATACAGTAGTCATATAAGGAGGTGCCTACATGTGTTGTGTCACTGTTTCTGTTAAAAAACAGTTTACCAATAAATGATTCTGGGTACAACAAGAGTTTTAAGTGGTATTATACAGCTGTTGTATTATGTTCTGTGTGTGTTAGCATTTTCTGTTTTGATTGACACCAGCAGTAAGAAAGAATCTGCAAATATGCCCTTTCCCTTTGTAACTAGGCAGTCATGATTGGATGGCTGCTGTAAGGCAATAAAGAGTTAGGTATAACAAGGAATAGGTTACCAGGACAGCATCAGCTACAGTATATGGAAGAAGGGTAATCTAGTGGTTAAAGCACAGGCACAAGAACTGGGAGACTCTGGTTCAAATTTTACTAAAGTCCCTTACTCTCAACCCTCAACAAGTTCCCCTAACCTCCTTGGGAACTGTGATGGCCCCTCAGGTCCATGACTTTAAAAGTGCCCCCATTCCCATTATAAATCATTAGCAGTGATGTGGAGCTATAGCACTTCACTTTTGAAGGTACTGAAGTCAAGCTGTGGCAGCCCCCCCCCCACCGCTTTGAAATGTCAGTATTTGAAGTAGGATGTCCCTAACAAATCAGATGCCACACTTCAGCTGTTGTAGGCAAAGAAACTAATCAGTCTCACTGTTTGCAGTGCTCTGTATTTGCTTAGCTCATTCCTCCCATGTCATATGCACTCTGTGTCTTGGTATTTCCAATCAGAAATTCAGATTTAAGGACATTTGAAATGTAAAACAATACACTATTTTTTTTCCATTCAACTTTTATTCAAGTTTACAATACAGAGAATGAAACCACAATAAACTTAAGATAATGAGAATACAATTATAACAAAATGTATAATGGTTCATTCTCCCTTTTCCTCCCTCCCTCCCCCACCACACATAACTTCACAAAGATCTCAGCGATTATACAAACAAGGTTACGTGTACACTGTGAAAATATATGCTTCAAATTTGTAAAACATACAGTATAGGGTTTGTAAGGGCCCCAAATCTTGTTGAATTTATCAATTTTATTAGAAAGACTTGCAATAGTCCTCTCCGTTCTGAGATTAGCGAGGAGTTCCTGGAGCCACTCAAGATAATTTAAATGATCAGAATCTTTCCAGTGTCTAAGGACCACTTTTTAACAGACAAAGAAATCAAAGCCATGTGATATTTTCTACACCCACAGAAATAGATGAGAAATCACCCAGTAAACATACTTGGTGTGAACAAATCTGAAAGTCCTAAAACGGGTCAGCTCTTATGTTTAATAGTGGCCCATAGTGACGCCACTCTAGGACACTCCCAAAAGATGTGAAGAAGGTCTCCAGGCTGTGACTTACAACTTGTACAAAGCGGAGAGGAGAGAACACCCAGTCTGGCAAGTTTCTGTGGGGAATAATAAATATTATGTAAAATTTTAAATTGCATTAGCCTAAGTCTGTCCTGTAACAAAAACTTATGACAATTGTGCCAGAGAAGGGAAACAATCAAACTCCTTATCTGGAAGGAGAGAATGCCAGTAAGCTACCGGGGCAAAGTTATCAGGGTATGCCCATGTAAATAAGTGGGTGTATAGTTTGGAAACAGCATGGGGCGAGCCAGCCAATTCTGCTAAAGTGGATTGAAACCGGATATGAGTTCCGTGAGGTGGAATAACTCCAAATACTTTTAGCAGGAGATGCCGAAGCTGGTAGATCTTAAAAATGCTTTTACCAGGTATCAAACTTATGCATGATACCTTCTGAAGAGGACCACTGCCTATCAGCTGTGATAAAATCTTCCAGCTGACAGTTTCTAACTGAGGGAGCCAATGGGGTAACAGTGGTTTGTTTAATTGTAAATTGGGTTTACCACTTATGGGTTGGGATAAATCCTTAATATTGTCATATTTGAGAAAAGCACACAGTTGAGCACTAGTCTTAATCGATACTGCAATGGGAGAGTTACGAAATGATTCGGGAAGGGATCCTAGTTTGGTATACAACATCGCATTGGGAAGGTATCCATGCTTTTTAATAATGGCTAATTCCACTCTTAGCCATACCAGGATATAACAGGATCGAGCTGATAATTGGTCCGTTACCAGCCTCGTAAGATATTTATTGGTCTGACTGGCCCAATAATACAATCCATGATGTGGAAGCTTAAATCTCATCTTCCCTTGGTGCAGCCAACTTATGGAATGCCATCCTGGGTTTCTTATAACCCCATACAAAATTGGAAAACATACTGTGAACTTGTTTAAACCAAGACATCGGAAGCCCAATATTTAACATGTTAAGGGGGTAAAAAAGGCGGGGAAAAACATTCATTTTAATTAAGTTAATCCTACACCATAAAGAGAGAGGAAGTAGGGTCCACCTGCGGAGATCTTGGTCTATCTTATGAACCAATGAATCTAAATTTAACTGCTTAAGTCAAACCATATTTCATGTCAGAATGATTCCAAGATATTTAATAGAATCAGACTTCCACGCCAGCCCAAATGTAGTAATGTCTTGCTTATAGACTATGATTAAGAGGAAAAACCAGGGTTTTACCTATATTAAGTTTATAGTTAGAAACCTTGCTAAACTCCTCTATTATCTTGAGAATAGGGGGAATGGATGTAACTGGGTTCGTTATTTGCAAGAGAAGGTCATCTGCATATGCTGCAACCTTGACTTTGTGACCATTTAGGGAAATACCTGAGATATCTTGAGCTCTCATCAGTCTCCGAATAAGGGGCTCTAGGTATATGTTAAAAAGCAACGGGATAAGGACACCCTTGCCTAGTTCCCAATAATTTAATCAGATCTGAAATCACCCCATTGCAGGAAATTCTAGCAGAGGGTAGTAAATATAATGAGTGAACCCAGTTCTGAAATTCCCTGGGAAAACCAAATGCCTCCATCGCTGCAAACAGATAGTTCCAATAGACCCTATCGAAAGCCTTTTCGGCATCCAGGGAAACCAGAGCCATTGGGAGAATGGCATCCCTGGAGGCCGAAAAGACCTGAGCCAGAGTTCTCAGGTGGTTAGCTGATGATCTACCTTTCATAAGGGCCAACATTTTAATATCATGATTAAGTAGGGAAAACGGTCTATAGCTAGAGACCAGGTCACGTGGCTTGTCTGGCTTGGGCAATAACACGATCAGGGCTTCAAAAAGGGGAGGAATTGGTTGCTTGAACAGAAAGAAGAAAATGGAAAAGTGGCAGTAAAATGGGAATTAGTTGCTTGGAAAAAACTTTGTAAAAATTAGAGGTAAACCCATCTGGGCCAGGAGTTTTAATCAGACGGAAGGGATTTAATTACCCTTTCTATTTCATCCTCAGAGACAGCAGAAGTTAACGTAGCTTGCTGAAGCTCGGTGAGGGAAGGTAAATATAAGACCCTCAAATATGCCTGCAAGTCCTCCTCCGAAGGTGGGGTTAACATGGGACCATACAAGTCCTGAAAGTAACAAGTAAATTCGTTTACTATCTCTGAAGGTGAAGTTCTAAGGGAGTCACCCTCTGAAGAGCAAACTGCAGCGATGAATCTGGCAGTCTCTTGTTGTTTGACACGCATGGCTAACATCTGCCCAGCCTTCTCCCCTTGGTCAGTATAAACTGCATTCGTTCTTAAGATAGCAAATTCGGGCTTGCTCCCTTAACAGGTCAAGGTAAGCGTCCCTCAATTTGACTAAGTCCTGCCTAAAAGTCTCCGAAGAGGCTGGGGAAAGACTAAATTCCATACTCCTAATTTGAGACAAAAGACGGGAAGTTTTATTTTCCCGCTCTTTTTTCCTTTTTGATGTTAAGCCAATTATAATCCCCCTCAAAAAAACTTTAAGAGCCCCCCATTCCATATCGGGTCTTCCTATAGAATTATTATTATTTAAGGCCACAAACTGCTGTATTTGAGATGCTATATATTCAGCCTTATCCAGTTCTTTCAGAATTTGATTATTCAGCTTCCACCTACTTCCCTACTGAGGCAATGACGAAAATGACAGCCAACAAGTGACTGCAGAATGGTCTGAAGGTGAGCCCGAAACAATATTAGAATCCACTACTCCCGGTAGAAGATTTTGAGAAATAAAAATGTAGTCGATCCAGGAGGAGGTGCCATGTACTGGCGAAACAAATATGTATTCCCTATTTTTAGGGTGAAGCACACGCCATACATCGCATAACCGAGTGGAGTCCAATAGGTCCCTGAAGGCCCGTTGAGCAGGCAAGAGGCCTTGACGGCATCGGCCCGACCTATCTACGGACTGATCAAACACCAAATTAAAATCACCCCCTATTATCAAGGGGATATCAAGAAATGAATTCAAAACTTCCAGTATTTTAACAAAAAACCCTGGAGTATCCATGTTAGGGCCATAGACACTGCCCAGGACAATGTCAGAAGTATGTAATTTGCCCTTTACAAATAAGAACCTTCCACAAGGGTCGGAAATCATTTTGAGGGGTTGAAAGGGGATGGATCTATGTAAAAGAATCATGACCCCTCTACTTTGGGTAGTACCTTGTGCCGCAAAAATCTGCCCCACCTGTTGTCGCCTCATCTTGTCTGCTTCAATATTGAGTAAATGCGTCTCTTGTAATAACAATTTCTGCTTTTAGATGGTTTAAATATTTCAGAATTTTATATTGTTTGATCTTATCTCTTGCCCTTTAACATTCCAAGTGATACAATGAATATTCCTAACCATTACCCTTTGGAGACCTAGAATACTTCATGAAAAACACTTAGGCTTACTTATGGTCTTACTGTTACCATTTGTTAAGTATATGCTACGCTACCCACCCACCTCCCAGACCAACCCATTCCCCAGGAACCCAATATAAACCCCCAGAAAATAACCCCAATAGCATTGATAAACCTCAACCCTCCCACTCCCACCCCCATATCGCCTGGTACATGAAAACAGCTCACCTATACATCCCCTACCGCCCTCCCCGCTCCCAACAATTAGTTTAGTTATAATAATAGAACAAACATGTCTGATCTAATAGAACAGTGAATAACTTCGAGTGAAACAATACTTGTATAAAGTACCTCAGTGCCCAAGTGTATGAACCGGAAAAAATATTAAAATCACCAAGCTATACGGCTAGAGGAAAGCAGTTAGACTTAAACACTGTACCAACCACGGGATAGAACTCCAACAAATGGGAGAAGGCGTGTATCTTGACGCTATTAAACAAAAAAAAAAAAGAGTGAAGTCTTTATCTAAAGGCTTCTAATCAACCCCTCTCCCTTTAAAGTAATCTCCCTTCATAATATAACAAACCGAGCAAAACTTATGTTAATTGCCCCCTTCAATCAGTATTTCCCTTTATTCAGTAACAGGCAAAAGACCTTTCCCAATGTAAACCCAACGTAAAGTCTATTTATGGGATTCTACATCACATCCAGTCTTTGATGCCATCTAGCGATGAAAAGTCCATGCTGCAGGTTTGGATTGATTACAGAACGAGCAGTAATAGGTCGCTGGTGGAGAAAGTTGCATTGTCCCACATTTCTAAATTCCTTCAAACAACTCTGAAGTAAGAGCAACACGGAGTTCAAAAACAAACTTTTTAAGCACTTTATGCAACCACACTCATATCTTCCTCAAATTCTAAACCCGTCCCACACTCGTATTCAATAACATGGAAAGCCCTATTAGGCGCAAAAAACAGCTGGATAGATTGACACGAGTGTTGCAATGCATGCAGGAAGGGAAAAGGAAAAGAGGAAATTCTCGGCTGAGATATATTCCTCTTTGCTCAGCGGGTAGAGCGCAATACTGGTAAAGCAGATACTGTATATTTTTACTTGAGTGACTGGGTGGTACGAACATAACTGAGTCGCAGAACTCTCGAGGTAAACAGTACCCCAGACCATCCAACTTCATGGATAATGTGTACAATGCATCAGGAGAACCCAGCAAAGCCCCAACAAATGCCAGAGTCTTTACTTAAAACTTTGACAGGCAACCAGCTCTGTTATAATGGATTCCCATTCATCCATATCCAACCCCTACCTCAGGGGTTACGGAATAAATCTGGGAATGAAATCTTGAGATCGGGCAGCCATGACTCTGCATCCTCATATGTAGACCAAGCCTGCCACACACACTTGCAATCTGGCTGGATAACTCATCTTAAATTTGATGGCTGCTGCTATTAACCTCAGTAATTATTGCATGATAAGTGGTTCATTTCTGGTGCACTGACAGGGGTAAATCTTGTGTGACCCTTATCCTGGATCCTTCCCACGTAAGATCTTTGGTTTTCCGCACTTTGGATAAAAAATGCTGCCTCTCTTGGTAATTCAGAAATCGAAAAATAAAGGATCTAGGGGCAGCTCCTCGAAGTGGCATTGGTCGGAGCGCTCTATGGGCTCTTTCAATTATATAATTAGAGCCGAACGGAGATGGACCTGCTACTCTCTCAAATTTCCTGGCAAATTTGATCAGGTCTGCACCTTCTTCAAGTTCTGGCAAGCCTATTAATACCGCATTATTGAGGCAGCTACGGCCCTCAAGGTCTTCAACCTTATTCTCCATCTTGGCTAGTCGTTGCTGCACGGCCACCAACTCTGGACTAAATTGATCTTGCTTGCACTCTAGCCAGTGTATACGAGCCTCGTTGTCAGACGTCCTCTGTGATAGGGATTCCACAGTGTCAGATATACTTTTAATTTCCCCCAGAATCGTTTGTAGTTCAGATTTGAAAGGCTGAAATTCTTCGAGAAACCTGGCATGGGGTAAGAGGCTCAGAATCTGTGTTCCTGGCACCAGTAGTCTGCAACTGTAGTACAGTAGAGGCCTTGGTCTTCTTCGGGGCCTTCTCGGGAGTCACTGGAGGGGTATGTTTGGGAAGGCTTTTCTTCATTTCTATTTCCATTTACCCCTCACGGCGTAAACACCGGTTGCAGAGAAGGTTCCTAAAGCAAATAGGATAGTTCACCGCTACAGAAACGTAATTTAAACGGTATAAAACAGAGCGGAGGGCAGGAGCTTGTGCAGGAGAATGCTACTCGGTGCCCTGCATCACGTGACTCCCTCAAAACAATACACTTTATAAAGTAAGTGATCTAGCTCTCCACTTTCAGGCTACTGAAAGGGGGGTGTATCATTTGTGCAAAGGAGGAATTCAATCTTGTGTGATCCTTTGGGAAACTGTTCAGGCCTACCTTGTAAATGAATCTTCTCAAGGGTGTTCACCTGGTTCAATACAGATTGACTGATTGACTGCTTCTTTCTACTGCTCTCCACAACATGTTGCAGCTGTCTCACAGAGAGAAATGAGCAGTACAAAGAAACAGATTATGTTTCCTGTGAATTAAATACTATTAGATGTATTATTTGCTCTACACATACAGTATTAAGGCTACAAGTACTACTCCTTTGGTTGTATGACAGAACTGTCTTAAGCCATTGCAAACTTAAACTAAAATCAGGATAGACAGCATTGATACCCTTACGTTTTCTCCTGCACTGTTGCTGCAGTGACATCAGGAAATGGGAGGGGCTGTATTACAAGTGATCCATTTGCATGTAAATGGAGGCTTGCTTGACACTACTACCTTGTGTTAGAGCCTCAGACTCTAGATATGTGTTGAAACAGAAGAAATGACTGATCTCTTATTGACATATGTACAGTAATTGATGTAATGTATAATAAATACATCAGACATATCCAAATCATAAATATACAGGCGTCTTCTCCCTTAATGTAAAGATTTGATGAAGACTTTCAATCTCAGAGCAATGCCCTGCCAAGAGGACTAACAGTTCCATAACCATTTTCCACCAAATATAAGAACATAGGAGGCAGACTGGGCATCATTCTCCACAGATTTTGTCAGTTTTGCAAGGCGACAGGATCCTAAAATCCAAAATAGAGGATAAGCTCAGAGTTGCATTTATAAAGGCAAAAGATCTGAGGACCTATTCACCCGGTAGTCAATTTGTACCAACCAGACCAGAGAACAAACAAAATTGGCTACCACCTAAACCCAAGGGCTTTCTTAAATGCGAATATTGCAATGTTAGCAAATTCACAGACGATGGGATCATCATGTTGGTGCAACACTGTACCTTTTAAAATAAATTAAATTTAGGTTCAGCCATCTAATGAATGAGACAGTATCCTTTTTTAAATCAACTCTGGTAATTATTAAAGGGGAACAGTCAAAGGCCCCACGCTCATGTCCTCCCTGACTCTAAGTGACCATTCCCCAAGCATATGCAACTATAAATTCATTAAGCCTCCTCCCAAAACTGAGCAGGGTCCTAACTCAAGGACACCTTGAGCCACTAAAAAGGCACCCAAGAAGGCAGACTGGTCACCAATTGACTCGATGAGGATGTTGATACAGCACTAGAGTATTTCATAAAGTGTTTTAATGCTGCCTGTGACACCCATGCCGCTTTAAAAAAAAGGAAAGTCAAGGGCACCTGTAACCCATAGATCTCATCAGAACTCATTGGTCATGTGAAAAATAAATATCTCCTCTGGCATCATGCAAGAGTCACAGGCAAACAAGTGGATATACAAAACTATAAAAAGCTAGGAATGAATGTATCAAGGCTATCCGCCATGAGAAAAAAAAACAGTACTTTAGGCAAGTGCTAACTCATGAGGAGATGGTAGGAAGTTTTGGAACAACATTAAGGACATCATAAAAATAAGAATGCATAGAAGAGAACTGATTTACTGTCAGAGTCACTAAAATGTGGAATGCACTGCCTTCTTACCTAGTAAATATAGACTCCTTTGAATCATTTAAAAACACTTTGGATAAATACCTATTAATCTAAGGGAAATAATTATTCACCCCGCACGTGCAGGGAAGGTGGTCCCAATGGGCTTCGGCCTTATTCCACATTTTCAAACTGAGTAATAACAGGCAAAGACCCGAAACTGGCACACACTGTGCTTAACATTGATAGGAACTCTCAACACTAGATCCAGAGATCATCGCGAAACACCTTTAACATGCCTTTACAGACCCCAGTAGTGTCATTCCACAAGATTTCTTTGAGCCTGCAATCTCTTCTAATACTGGGTTTGATAACCAGTGATGAGTGAACCCCCTTTCTATTTTAAAGTGGTTTCAGAACAGGAGGCCAGAAAATACATACTCAATCAAGGTACTTGGAAAATCAAGATACAGTGGTGATGCATTAGACCTAAACTAGTTGCCCTCACCCTGGAAGAAACACTTGCAACCCTTACCAAGATCTTGAACTTATCTATAAGATGAGCCCCATAAGTGGAACTCTGCCTTGGTAACCCTGGTTCACAAAAGTGGTGATAGGGCTCAACATGCTAACTATAGACCAATATCCATACTCCCATTACTATCCAGAGCCCTAAAGTGCATAGCTGCAGACCTGCTAGTTGAGTACCTAGAAAATACAGAATCCAATGCCCCAACAGCATGGATTCAGAAATGGTCATAGCACCACCACATCACTGTTTGGTTACAGGATTCATCCACAATTCACTGGACAAAGGCCAGTTAGTGGGAGTGGCCTTATAGATCTGACTAAGGCATTTGACCCAGTAAATCACACACTACTACTAGAGCAACTATCCAAAACAGGGCTCTCTAATGACACCACCACCTGGTTCAGAAGCTACTTAGAAAACAGCATGCAATTGGTCAAGATATCTAATGTCCTCTCTGATAGGCAGCCGGTCTGGTCAAACATCCTGCAGGGGTCCATACTGGGCCCACTCATGTTCAGCCTTTTTCTGAACAACCTCCCACGCTTGTGCCATGAGCAAATCCTACTTTATGCGGATGATGCCATTATTTACACAAGTAACCTGGATACAAAGCTCTTTGAGCTCCAGCTCAGCTTTAAGAGATTGGAAGAGTGGTTTAGTGGTCACAAGCTGATACTCAACTAAAAAAAGGCAAGAGTTATGCTACTTAACAGCCCCCATAATTGGCATAAATCAAACCCGCTGACATCAGAAACAGCTTGTGCAACCCCTTGAACAGATCCAACATTTCAAATATCTTGGGGTAACTATTGACAGCACTCTATCATACAGACACCCCACTGAAAACATTGCCAGAGCTGTCAACATTCAGATTGGACTAGTCCACAGGCACAAACACAGTCAGACTCCAGAGGCTTTAAAACTGGCAGTTTACAGCTTTATTTTATAATTTTTTTTTTTTAACATTTTTCATCTCCTCCGGGACTCCTGTGGAACTCTCTCCAGCTAACCCCCAGGAACCAGTTCTACCTCCCTGTCTGAAACCCATCCGGGCCAGGCCACTCCAGCTCAGCAGTCCCCCGCGGCTGAGCCGCCCACCCTGGTACTCTATCTGAAAGTCTGAAGCGCCGAAACTGGAGTGCTGGCCATGCCCGGTCTGATGAGTCCAACGGCGGGAGTGTGACTGGTCCCAGGAAGAGTCTTCGCCTATCTGCAGGCCGAGGGTTTTTTTCTTACTTTACTCCCTACCCCCACCAGCCTGGCAGTGCAATGCTCTCCAGTGCAGTATGTGCGCACTCCTGCACACATCCACAGGAGAGCCGCCGTGGCCAATCCCCATTTGGCTGGACCCTGATTGCTGGACAGGACTCCCAGTCTCCACTGGGGGTCACCTGAATGGCGTGGTCATGTCCCCCCTCCCTCCCAGGAAAGGAAAGCAGTCCTCTAGATGCTCATTCCTTCCCTGCCCCACAAACACCCAATGGCCCGAGTCTGCTCCCAAACCCGGGTCACCAGCGTGGCTTGAGGTCAGGCGTCCAGTGCCTCAATCCTCAGCACCACTCAGTTGGCCAGTTTATAGCTTTATCATCTCTATTATTGACTACAGACAAGTCATCTATGGTTCGGCCACAGACATCCCTCTGAAGGATATCCACTGTTCTTAAAGCATGCAGACTCCTTACAGGAGCAGCACGTCTCACCCACACATGCAACCTCTAGAAGCAATCAGGTTGGCTGCAGTGAAAAGGTCAAATCATGCATCAAACCTGTCTGCCAACAAAAAAGACAAATTTCAGACTTGTACCACCAGGTATTCAAAGACTACTAAGCCGTTCTAGTAACCTGCACTGTACATGTGGCTCGGAGAATCTGCTCTTCCTAGTCCCTCATTGCTGTACTCAAAGGCAAAGACTGTTTTCCTACTGAGTGCCTCTCGTATAACTCACTCCACAGTGATATATTCAATGAAGCAAAATTGGCCCGATTCAAACTTAAGCTCAGGCAACACCTCCAGCAGCAGTTGTGATGGTTCCCCAGTAGTCACTCCTACCGCTTACTGAATACCATTTGCAGCACTTTAGCTTTGCCATAAATGGGCAGCCTTCCCCACTATCTACTCTCCCCACTCCTGCAGCTCAAACTCCTATCCTTTGCCCCTACTCATCTTCCCTCCCACCCAACCAGTACACTCTCTCTAACCACTCCCGCCAACTACCAGCACCATCTTTTATGCTAGTCTTGACGAGGCCCACTGGGCTGATATCTCAGTCTTACTCATCTGTGTTTCCCCTGTATTGTTATAGTACAGAGTGGGTTGCTGTATACATGACATTTAATATACTAGTACTATCAAACTAATTTTGATGCTCCTGTAATGCATTGTAATGTTTGTCAAAAGCTGTGATTTTCTGTCTTCCTTCTGACCCTGTTCCTAATTCTACTGATGTGGAACCTTTGTAAAAAAAAAAAAGAGTATACTGCTCAAAGATTTGTAATCCAAGATGTCAATAAATAAATAAAATAAAAATCTACACCCATAGTAATAACAGGAAAGTGTGTGTTAAACAAGTCATCTAACGTGTGACACCCTTTGTTATATACACTGCATGGCGTCCTTGCAATAAATATTACATAGGCCACACAATACGCTCATTAAAAGTATGCACCCAAGAGCAAGTTAGTGCCATAATAAATGGCCATGACAGAAATGCTCTGGGGGCACATTCTGGTACCTGCCAGGACTCCAACTCTAGTCTGTTAAAAGTTTTCAGCACTAGAACACATACCATCCATGAAAAAGAGGTGGTGACAGAGTCAGTTGGCTACTACAAAAGGAGACAAGGTGGACAGTCACATAAAACACAACTGCTAGGTAAAGACAATACCTTTTTTAGACTACCAAAATGTTAAAGCTACAAGCATTCAAGGCCTATAGTATTGCCTCTTCTTCAGATATGTTACAATGTAGGCTGTAGTGCCATTTGTAGGAGCTTGGTTCTGATTAGTGATGCAGGAAAAAAAATAAAATGCAGAGGTTTGAGTAAACTTTGAAGTGCTAATACATTTTTTTTCTTTTTAATTCAAGAGAATTTTATTTTTTTAGGGCCTAGTTGGAGGATTTTAGTGAGTATAGCTGGCAGCCACGTTTGCCATATCAGGTCTGTTTGGAAGTGTACATTAGGAGGATTGTTTGACCAACTTTTCATTGTGGCTACTAACAATTCCTAGATCTAAAGTGTGCAATTATGATAACATAATTGTATACCTTGAAGAGCTTATTAGCCAATCAGGTGGCTTCAATTTTCTTATCCATTGTATAAAAAAGTTTGAAATATCAAGCATTGTAGTACCACCAGTGTTGGTTTTTGCTCAATTTCCCTTCATTGGCAAGTGTTCATTGTGTTTATGGATTTAAACACCATTCAAAGAGTTTTTTTTATTTCAAGAATGCCAAAACAAGTTCTGCATGTCCCAATAATGCTCAGATACTTATCTGAACTTTTAATAGTTTCAGAACCTTTGTAGTTCCTCCATTCCCAAACATATCACAAACATTAATGAGGCCCCACGTTTTATCAAAGCACATCAAAGTTCAGGATCTCAAACAAAATGCAGATATCAAAACCACAACCAGGCAAAAGGAAGCCTCGACACAAACTACATCCTGCTTTACTTTCAGTATGGACTAATCAAAGTTTCTACAGTGCTGAATGACCTCAGATGGCCCAAGTACTGAGCATAATTTGCAAGATACAATCTAAACTATTGAATGACCTCAGATAGCCCAAGTACTGAGGATGATTTGCAAGTTATGATAAACTTTGGGTTACAATGAATTTGAAAGGATTATTTTTGAGCACGTTCCAACCATTTGATCAAGTTCTACCTGCACAGCAGAAAGAACAAGATTTGCTGATGGATGGTGGGAGGGTGAGTAATCAAATAAACCTCAATTGTTTTAAGAGGAAATGAAAACAAAGCTACTGTAGGCTGCCCTCTAGCTTTAAAGGGACAGTCCCAGGGCGTACATTTTCAGAATGAGAAACAGAACTGCATTTTCCCAACAACTTTACTGTTACATAAATGCCCTCACTTAACTTTCACTTGGAGACATGAGTCTGGCTGTGTGATATTTAAATGGTTAGCAGGGCACCGACAGGTTAGTGCCATGCTAACTATGGATAACACCAGTCAGCAGTGTAGGGGCCTTACTCGTAACGCCCAGTGTGCAAGCACAAATGTGACAAGAGTGTCTGCACAGAATATACCGCTGCACCTATGCAAATAAGGGATCCCGCATGCATAATAGCTGCAGCGGTATATTTAAAGGTTTTGACAGCACTACACAGTCACTTTAGAAGCACTGTTTAATGCTGTGGAAACCCTGTGCACCAGAGTGCACCCCCTCCAGTCGACCAACAGTGTAGACACTGGCCATATAGAAGAACAGGATGAATGTTTGTAACAGTTTCGCAACAGAATATAGAAAACCTCGGAGCATTAGAAACTGCATGGCTTAGATATTCAAAGAGTTGCATCACTTGCGCAATGAGTTTACTTAACACAAGTCCGAAATGTGCCATTCTGCGATATTCAGCTGGAGGCAGTTGCGCCCCAAATCACGCTGAGCAACAGCACAATGATAATGAATGTATGCGCCAACTGAAGGGAGGAACCATGCATAAATGGCGCAGTGCGATATTCAACAATATGCGCCATGCGCAATAGGGGAGCCAGCACCATAGCGGAAATGAGCCAAAATGAAAAGGGGTAAGGGAGAGGTGCAAGAACGCTACAGGGAAGCCTCAAGTTATGGAACTATAGCCAGCCACACAGGCAACACACATACACACAGGGCAGGAGAGTGAAAGGGCACCTGGAACCCACAGGCTCAGGGGAAGGTGTGGGGAGCCACAGTGCAGAAGGGCGAAGTACTTGCCACAGAGCAGTGAGGCCAGCACAGTCAGGTGTTCCCGGTGCAGGGGAAGTAGCAGCCAGGACAGCAGGGGAAACACAGAAACAGCTGCCGGGGAGGGTGAACACAAGCCAGGGACATGGCCAGTGCCACCATCCAGATGGAGGCAATGTAGAGGGTGAGAAGGGGGCCACGGCGCGGAAGGGCCCATAGTGATATACCACCAACAGGCAGTACCGAGTCTGCACCAACTTCGAGCTGTATAGCGATACGGAGATCGTGGGCTGGTACTGCCTGAACAGGGCGATTCTGAGGCAGCTCTGTGAGCTGTGCAGTGATGTGATGCAGGCACCCACACAATGGAGCCATGCTCTGTCAGTGGAGACAAAAGTGACAGCTTGCATGTGCTTGCTCGCCATGGGTACCTTCCAGAAACCAACTGGGGACACCACAGGCATAACCCAGTCAGCTGGCCATGCCACCTCACTCAATTCCTCAGCGCACTGCTGCCACATGCGGCGGAGTACATCCATTTCCCCAGCACACTGGCGGAGCGCACAGCAAACATACAGGAGTTCCACAGGGTAGCACGTATGCCTGGCATGCTAGTGGCAATAGACTGCACCCATGTGGCCATCCGCACACCACCTGGCCCTGAGGGGGCCACATATGTAAATCGGAAGGGCTATGCTAGCATCAACTACCAGGTGGTGTGCGAGGCCAGGGGGTGCATAATCAATGTCTGTGCCACGCACCCTGGGAGAGCACATGATGCCTTCATCTGGCACCAGTCGGCACTGTGCCACAGAATCGAGAGTGGGGATATCCCCACTGGCCACCTAGTGGGTGAGTATGCAAACCACACGGACAATCATGGGGCCTGGGGGGCATGGTCAGAGGTGACATGGGTAGTGGCCTACATGGCCCGGGGCAGGGCGATGCTGATCACCAAACTAACCTCCACCCTCTACACACAGGTGACAGTGGATACCCACTTTGTCCCTGGCTGCTCACACCCTACTGGTGGCCCGTGACCCCATCGCAGCAACGCTACAATGAGGCACACGCCACCACATGTAATGTCATCGAGCGGGTGTTCGGGATGCTGAAGGCACGTTTCTGTTGCCTGGACACCTCTGGCGGTGCCCTACAGTACAGCCCCTCAAAGGCCTGTGGGCTATTCCTGGCCTGTTGCATCCTGCACATGGCCAACGCACTGGGATAGCTGCATAGCCTGAGAGAGGGGACAGCGATGGGGACGATGAGGACACCGGTGACAATGGTGATGGGCAGCCCTCTTGGGCGATGGGACCCTGACTGCTCCAGCTGGCACAGCTGCACCAGGACACCATCACGGAGGAGCACTTCAGCCAACCCAGGTAAGTCATGGGGCCATGTGCAACCACCAGTGGCTAAGGCACAACCCACAAACATGCATGGACACACACCAGGGGTGCATGCCATCAAGGGAACTGGCCAGGCATGGAACCACACACACCACCAGGGATGGGTGAGGTCTAACATGGCATGCGGACAGACAGACAGACAGACAGACACACACACACAAACTCACCAGACATGCATAAAGGGTAGGAGGCACACCGACCCAGAACGCCACTCCTAGCCACACACATGTCCACAGACCACCACGCCCACTGCCTGTCATTGTGCGTGTGTCAGATGCTGAGCACCATTGCACATTGGTGTACAGTGCAATGCAGGCATCATCATGCACACACCACTGCGGACAGCAGCCGGGAGGGTGTGCAGATGGACTGTGTGTCTGCGTGCAGGGCCGGGTACCCACCCGTGCACTGCCCGCTGAATGACAATGCACACAGGACAGCACACACAGCAGCCACGTTGGGAGACAGGCCAGTCATGCGCCACAGTGCCCCGGCCACCACAGATGCATGGGCGGCCCTGCCGAGACCCGCCAGTACTGATAGGCTGACCACTGGCCTCATGGGGTGGCACAGATGGTCCCCCAGGGGTTCCACTGTGTGAACAAAACTGTGCTCGCACAAGGATCTGCAGCACACCAAACATGCCTGTGCCAGGCATGCTCGGGATGCCCACAGCTGAACCCGGTGTCGACAAGGATGGTGTCACACGACGCCGGGAATGGGGGGTGGACAGTGCACAGCATGGTGTCTGCGATGCATGGGCAAATAACTATGTGCCCATTGTGGCCATGACAGCAGTGAATGCCTGCATCTGCCTGTCAATGGCAGCAGTCACATTCTCCCACAACTGGTCCATCCCTGCCAGGAGCAGAGCGGTGTCTCTGCTGCGACACTCCTCTGTCCACTCCAGAGCCACACGCAGTGCATCCACCAACGCCGTAAGCTGCATCTGCTGGTTGACTGATGCTTGCAGTATGCGGGTGTGCTCATCCAAAAGGTCATCTGCCTGCTCGGCATCCTGTCCCTCAGGGTGTGCAGCCCTGATGCTCAGCACCCCTTGAGGTTGGACACTGCACACCAGGATCAGGCCTGGGCATGTCCACGGGCAGTGCACTGACGCCGCCCCGACACTGTACCCCCAAGCCCATTGGCCGACTGCTGATGCTGCCCCTCTGGCTGCCGCTCCCCAGGGCTCACTGGTGCCGCCACAGTGGCTACAACAGTCCCACTGTCCTGTACACATACCAGTGCTGCCGTGCTGCCCCATCGGTGCTAACAGGCACAGGCTGGGACTGTGATGACGCGCAGGCCTCCATGGCTGCACCACCCACAGCCATGGCCATGATGTTACCTGCTGTGTGGCCATCCTGTGGCATACATGTATCACCACCCATGACGATAGTGACATCATCATTGGTGATGGACTCTGGCACCAGCCCGAGTCACAGCATGCTGGCATCCATGGACGCTGGAACACTGAGACACGGGCAGGGCCTCCTCCGCACCTGTTCCAACAACATCAGTCTGGACATCCAGGTGGGCCCACTGTCGCACTGACCAACGTGTTCCTGTGGAGGTGGATGGGCCCTCCTCCATCTCCATGTGACTGGCCTCAGTGAGAGGCCCACCACCGCTGACCCATGCGACACTCAGGATCTGTAAGGAAAACAAAGTCGCATTACTGCATGTGACCTGCCCCCCGACAGACAGACCATGACCTACCATGCAGTGATGGGCTACCACCCATCTGGAAGCCACCACCCGGAACACCCTCAATGGCACAACGCTGCATGCTGCCAGCAACCCTCTCCTCCTGTGGGGTCAGCCGTAGCACCTCCGGCTGTCCCCCACCTGTCACAGATCATGCTGCCTGGATGGCAGCCACCTTCTCCTCAATCCTCCTCCTGTCTGTGCCCATCTTCTTCTTGCACTCCTGCATAGAGCGCTGGTGGCTGCCATGCAGGTTCACAGCACATGCCACCTCCTCCCATGCAGCAGCATGGGCCTGTGGTGTTCCCTGGTGTCCGCTGAGAAGCGGCCCCTGGTCCAGGTAGGCCTCAAACAGGGCATCCGTTTTATAGCACAACCCATGCAAATGAGGCGAGGCGCAACTTTAAGTGGATGCAAATTGCAGTGCTGCGCCACTGAATGTCTGATTAGCTGATTTGCATATGACGGCTGAATATCGCGCTTTGCGCAATTGTGTTGAACATGCTGAGCCAAGGGCGCAGTTCTGTGACATGCGCAGTACACACCTAACTGCGCATGCCCGGTTGATGACACAGGCGCCTGCCATGCTGCTGATGTGCTGTGCACAGGAGGCAATGCAGGGCATGGCACCATTGTGCCAGTGGCACTACAGCGATGTTCACCTATATGGCGCTGTGGCACTAGGACATTGTAGGCGCACTGGGGCAACAGTGCGGTAGGCCGCTACTTGAGGTAGCACACAGGCACCCAATCGCGTTACATGCATTGGGTTCCAATCGTGCTGTGGCTGTCCCTGCGCCAGAGACCCTTGACCCTGTGCCCGACCTTTGCCCCCTAGGTGCCATGCATCAGGCATGGGTGCACCACTATCATGCTGTTCAGTGACAGTGCAATAGAGAATGGCAGCGCTGTACTGCGCAGCATCTGCATGTAGCGGAACCATGCTGCAGAGTGCCATTTTGACCCTACCGAGCAAGGGAGATGGCGTGGAGGAGAGCTGCCCAGTGGAGCCAGATTGAAATGGCAAACCTGGTTGCCATTGTGGAGCCACTGGTTGGCCCACTGTTTGGTGAGGCACCCCTGGACAGGTCCAGGAGTCAGATGTGGCAGGAGGTGGCCACAGGAATGGGGCGGATGGCGGAGCAGTGCCGCCACAGATATGGGGACCCAAGGGAGGGACCCAGATCTGCTTGCCCGCCTGTGGGCATGTGCCAGGAGGGGCAAGGGTGCCACGGCCAGGTAGGTGTAACATCCATACACTTTTATCTTCCACATGGGTATCACAGTTGCATGTGTCCGGAACATGGGGGGGGGGGGAGAGAGACCATCCGGTGTTGGCTGTGATGGTGTTATCAGGGTGTGGGGTGGGTCTGGCTGTGTGGGATTGCACACACATGGGGGCAGAGGGACTTTGCTACAGGATTGTACTGATGTTCCTCTCTCCATGTTTGCACCATAGGCCCAGAAGAGAGACTGCTGGTGAGGGAGAGGAGGCGCCAGCTGGAAGACCGGCACACCAGGAGGGGGAGAAGGTCCACAGAGGCAGAGAGACCAGCCTGATGATGGCGAGTGCATTACATCCATGATTACTACTGCATGCTGTGTAACAGGGCGGGCAGCAGGGCATGGCCACCATCCATTGACACCACTGCCATGCATGCAACTTGTTACAGTCAGCACTGTCCAGTGGCACTGCATGTCTGAGTGCGTCAATGGTGGTCCATGCGTGCACCGGGTACATGGCTGTGCCACTGCCTTCGCACCACATAGCCATGTCACTAAACAGCCATGGTGGTGCTGTGCAGGACTTGGTCAGTGGGTATGTGCAGCAGTCCACATGGCTGTGTGCGCCTGGGTGGACAGGTCTTGTGGACACGATCACTGTGGGTGGTAATACCATCACAGAGGCATGTCCCACAGCCATATGCCATGCACAGTGGGTGGACTGTATAGGGCTGCGCATTCACACCTATTGACTCTGCTCCCTTGTCCTAGGTGGACGGCAGCTGCACATAATCCAGGAGGCGCTGCAAGAAATCCTGACTGTTGCCAGAGCATCGCTGGACATCCTGCAGAGGATCGAGAGGCTGGGGGTCGGGTGGTATCATGGCAGGAGGACAGCCAGAGCGGGCCCCGCTGAGCATCACAATGTCCCTGATTTCCCCACCCTCGGACTCACCTTCACACCCTCCTTCCTGTACCATTTTTTTCCCCTGCCCCTTACCCACCCCCACCTTGTTTGTGTCCCTCCCCACAGATTTGTAAATTGTACATAGTTTTGTTTGATGTTTTCAATACATTTCTTTTGATATGACTACTGTGGTGGTCTCTGATTTGCAGCGGGCTATAGGTGCTCAGCTGCAGTGGTGTGCATGGCGTCAGGGGTGGTGCAGTCATGGGCATGTGTGTGTGTGTCCATGGGGAAGTAACTATGGTGTGGGAGTAGCTATCAGTCACTGTCTGTGGTGTGTGTGTTGTTCCCTGTGCACTGGATGACTGTGTGCAGTGGTCCATGGTGCATGCTCTGTGTCCATGGTGCACCTGTCAGCCTGTCCACAGCCTGTGCAGCTGACACCATTGCATGTCTGTGACCTGCACGGTCTGCTGGCATGTCAGTGGTGGCTGTCCATGTAGGACAGCCACTGTACCCGTCACAATGCTGGGTTGCTTCATGTCGCTGGTGTGGTGCATGTCTGCCTCGGGTGACACTGTGTCCTCTGCTGTTGTCCCACCTCCATGCTGTGGCTTGTGTGTGTTGCAGGGGATGTACCACTGTCTGTGATTTGTGCTCGAACCAGAATTCTGGTGGCGTACAGCTCCACAGTACTATGCAGGGTGGCTGGCACTCCTGTGCCATGGAGGACTGCTGGCTATGTGTACATGGTATAGATGGCCCCACGCTGGGGGCTTGCTTGCCCTGCTACTGCGTCCCTGTGTTGGTGTGCCCTTGGGTATGAGTGGGTGTTTGTCCATGCACTGTGTTGCATCCTGTGTGGTGCATGCTTCCATGCACCACTGTGGGTGTCTGCGCTGGCTGTTGTGGCCAGTGCTGGGTCGGGGTGTGTCCTTGGGAGGGTGTGCAGGGTGCTGTTCCACTGGTGGTGGGGTCTGGGGCATGCCCTGTCATGTATGGGGTACCTCATGTGCTGACGCATGATCAGTCTGTCAGCTGTACCTCGGGGGGCTGTGCATGGTGGCACTCTGTATGCCGTCGTTGCATCGCTGTGTGCTGCCACCCGCTGATGGGTGCTCGTGGTGGGGCTGCTTTGTATGGTTCTGTGGTGCACTGGGTTGCATTGTCACAGTGGGGGTGGTGGCATGCATGGGGTATCCTGCACTGGTGGACGCTGCTCCTGGGCAGGGTGTCTGGGGGTTCACGGTGCAGGGTGTGCTCTGCATTGGTGGGATGGTGTGGCATGGGGTGGTCAGCCCTCCCTTATGTGCCGGTTACAGCTTGCCAAGGGGGTATAATGGGGCACCATGGCCCAGCTGTGGGTTGTTTGCTTGTCTCCATGGGCCAGTGGTTATTCCAGCTCTCCCCCAGTTGTGCAGTGCATGGGGTGTGGGGGGATGATGTCTGTTCTGCTGTGTGTTCCTCTGCCCATCTGTGGCATGGGTGGTAGGCCCCTGCATCCCTGGTTGTGCTGTTGCATTGCTGCCCTGCTGCTGGGGGGTGTCCCTGGTTGAGCTATGGCACATCTGGACTGCTCAGCTGAACATCCCTTGTTGCGCTATGGTGCATCAGATATGCTCAGCTTCCCCTCCCTAGTTGCACTATGGTGCAGGTGGTGTGATATTAAGTCACCGGCTGTAGGCACACCTTGGCCAGTGCAGTTTTTGAATATCACGCCTCTTGCACATGGGCGCAATGGACTTGCGCTTGCTCCTGCTGTTGCACACTTTTTGGGCGCAGTTTGAATATCTGGGCCCACATGTTTAGCATTCATCAGTTGTACTATAATTGCAATTTCCCCATATTTCCAATTACTATATACAGTAGCCCCAGTGTTTTGGTGTCCACTGCCCATCCAGAAGGTTAGCTGTTTCTCTCCCGCCTGTTCAGGTCCCATCTCCCTGTACCCCCCTTGGCCAGTTGCCATCTGACAGGCATTTATGATTGTGCATACTGTAGAAATACCAGTACATGTAATCACAATGCCTGTCAGTCAACAGTCAGCTGAGGTGGTGAGCAGATGGCTGTGCTGGTCACAGTTTCTACTGACACTGAACGGCATCAGCAATGGGGTAAGAGGATGTGGGGAGGTGGTACCCGAGTGGTCTGGTGAGAGGGGAGCTTCTGATCTTCTGGGTGGGCAGGGACACCAGACTGCTGGGGCTACTATATAAAGCTATGGGGCATATGGATAAATTGCCATTTTAGGTACAGTTGATGAAGATGTTTATACCCAGCAATATACAGGCTCAGGACTTCTAGCCAATACGATTTTGACTAAGCAAATCAGAGTAGAAAATGGTCAGCTTCTCTTAGTTTACACAGTGAAATTTTCATTTGACTGCTACCAAGCTGGATCACAATTCACTCTGTGAAATGAATGGTGAACTGTTCTCATTCTTGACTCTGTAATACATTTTGCTTTCCACAGTGTTCTGGGCTTCTGTCTCCTTGTCTGATGATGTGACCCACATTATGAGGGCCAGTGAGAAGTGAGGGACTGACTGCACAGGAGACTGAAACATTCTGGTTATTCAAAGGCTTGGTACAATGCAGATCTCCCCACACTGTAGAGGATTCACTGCTAATGAAACATTGGGGTAGTAACACTGCAGATTAAAGGTTTCCATTTTGTTCACAAGCCACTTACAGTATAGGCAGTCACTGTGCAGGCTTAACGTTGCAATTAATTTGTTATTGAAAATTGGGACTAGATGTATTGGGGATGGAATCAGTTTGTTTTGCCAGAGGTCTGCTGCAGTATGGGTAGGGACAGTTCAGGCTTCCCTACAGTGTGATGAATTTAGTGCTGGTCAGAGACTGATAGCACTAGAGACTCAAGCCCCTCTCTGTTTATCCACAGGGCTATGTACAGTCCTCATAAATACAAGACTGCAATATGTAGAGGACTAATTATGCATGCATTGTGAGCTGCAACTGAATATTTCTTTTGTCATACAGCTTTTTGCTCCCCAGACCACCACCACTACTTGATGTTAGGCTGTCTGGCAACCTTCAAGCCACATAAGTCACCCCCAATATCAGGTTAATGGGGATCCATGCAGTACGGGGTCCAAGGGAACAGACACTAGTCATATAGGTGGTCCAGTAAACATGCAGATTTGATGTTTTTGGTCCCAACCCCTATTCCTGCCCACCCCTCATGATGCTGGGAGGAGTCCTGTCAGGCCTCACATGCACTCACCTATGTCTCTGTGAAGGAAGGAGGAGGCTAGCTCATCAGCCCACCGCTGGGGCTGCTGCAGTCAAAGAACCCAGCACTGTCCCTCCCTAGCTGGGACTGCTGCTCCACCCTTGCACCCCCCAAACCCAGGCAGCGATTCCAGCTTCACAAGTCCGCTTCTGAACCCAGGCCACCAGTGCTGGAGCATGACATGCAACCCACCGGGATAACTGTCGGCCCTCTCATTGGATTATTTGCACACAAGCAGGTATACTGTACACTGGAACCCACTACAATGCAACGCAGTGTCAGATTCCTGCACCACAGAAGGAATTAACTATCCTGAAATTGCCCAGTTTCCTTCAGCAACACTGCTAAATTCTGCATTATTCTGCATGGCATCCTGGCAGACTCACTGTATGTATCACCATCCTAGCTGGCTGGAGCCATTGCTGCTGGAGCTGGGCTGAGGCTGGCAATGCTGCCGCTCGCCACCCAAGGCCCGGACTGCTGAAGCTGGTGCCCGGCTGAAGTCGGTTAATGCTGAATTTCTCAACTGGCTGTCTTTGCAAAAGTAACTGATATGATCTTAATTTAAGGTAGCTTGCTGTGTATTTCACTGTTGCATTTAGTCAGGGATATGCAGTGCTGGTTTATTTTCTGACTGATTAAGGGATTCCAATTTAATTTCTCAAATCTGATTTTAACCTACAGTAACTTCTGCTTGCACATTATAAATCAAAACATTATGCTTAGCCAATCAAACGGTCTATAACTATTTCAGGTACTCTTATAACCATAAGAGGTTATTTCATGCATGTAATTCTAAAATTCCTGAATTTCTAAGCTAAGTTAGCACACTCCATTTCCAATAAAGGGGATATTCTGCAAAGTAAAACATTTTTATTGTAAATTCAAATTCTAGTTTCTAGAAATAGAGATCTTTAACATGATTTACAACATGCTTATATGTCAGTTCCTGTATCTCTTATGGTTTAAGAGTTTCTTCTCAAGTCATTTGTGCCAGAACTGCTCAGCTTCCCGTCACGGTTCTTTCACCTAAGGAACTCAGTCATGCTGTCATATAACCTAAGAGACACAGTAACTGAACACATAAAAACAGAACCTAACTTAGAATGCTGATGACCTGTTCAGAATTTGGCTGGGGTGCTGCTGTTGGAACTTTTGAGACTAACAGGAGAATGGTGGTACAGATGTTCAACAAACTAGCTTGCCCATTTAACCTAGGCATAAGAAAGGTCCGTTGTATAACAGAATGCAAATGTGAATATTCATTAACTATAAAGTCTGTTTCTACCTGGAGAGATTTACACACACACACACACACACACACACACACACACACACACACACACACACACACACACACTGATGTGAGGAAGATGAGTTTCCCATTCTAACCACTGTGCCGAATAAAATTCCAGATCACAGAGGTTATTAAAGGTTATGCTGCACTCTCACACTGTCCTGGTATTAATAAAATTAACTGTAAGCAACAGCATGGTAAAGGAATGTGAGCCAAAGTACATCCCTCCAGCTTCAAACAGGAAACTTTCTCACTGTGAAGTATAACTCCTAACATCTCCACGACCTTGGAGTTGCACAGTACAATATCAGGCAACTACGTGCCTCAACAGGTAGCCAAAGTGTACTTACAGCAGAGGATTTCGTAGTCGCCAGAGTTTGTGACAATGTACCGGCTGTCCACTGACCAGTCCAGATGAGTAACAAAGCTTGAATGCCCCTAAGACAGAAAGAAAGCAAATTACTACTTGGATCAAGTCTTATCCCAAAGGTCATAGAGGTCAGAGGTACTGATTTACTGTGAGTAAAGTACAGTAGTAATCAGATACTACCAAAAAGATTTAAAACTCAAGAATTGAACTTGTGGTTTTTAGTTTAATTTCTGTTTCTTACCTGGATTCCACTGTATAGTATGTGCTGTGTCTTTGAATATATAAAATCAATGAACATGTCAAACTAGAAAAAGGTTTGTGGTTCTCCTTAACAGAATACCACAAAAATATCATCCAATAAAGATAAAAAGTAAATCATGAGGAATATTTAAGGAATCATTCCAAAGAAATATGTTACAGGTAAACAGAAAATATTTGGTATTTCATTTTATGTTAAAACATTGTATGTGTATGGAGGATAGTCTTCTATTGCATTAGATGTGTGCTTTCTTATACTGTATACTCGAATTTCAATAAAAAGGTAAAGTGAAAAAAAAAACATTGTATGTGCACATTGTTTGCCGTCCTACCCAGGACCTCCTTGTAAATGAGCATGCTAAATGGAATCTTCTCCTGGTGAAATAAATGCAAAAAATAAATTAAGTTGAACCCTAACTGGTGTATTAATTTTTTGCAAGGAGTGAGTATATACATATACACACACACACCAATATAGTATTTTCATGGCAAAAAAATTCATTTAATGCATCAGTTAGGGTTGTTCCACAGTGACAGAAGTGAGATTTGGTGTTGGGGTTGAAAACCTAACTCGTGTCCCACACACACACATACATGCAAGTAAGGGAAGGACCAAGGCAACACAAATAATCACACACATCCAGCAGGAGGTGTATACCTGTGTTACTGTAGGAAGAGAAGAGATCCAACTTGAGATATCATAGATTATTTACAAAGTTGTTCTTCGAGATTAGTTCACATAAAGATGAACCAAGCTGGCAGTAGTGAAAATGGTGTACCTTGCTTTGTTTTCAACATATAGCTGGTGAAAGGAATCATGGGCGCTGCAATGTTAGTCTATGGCAAATTGTTCAATTTTGGAACAGTGTAACTTTGTAATCCTCAAGTATTTTAGCACAATAGCAGGAAAAAGCACATCTATGGGACCAGGTCTTGCTATCTTGCAAATTTTAGGCCAAATGACCCAACCATTTGCTTGCCGGATGATGGCAAAGATATGCAGTCATTGGGAGCATGCTTTCATAAAATACTTTCGCAAACACGAAAATGTCAAAACAGACTATTACTTTTCGCGATTTATGAAAGTGATTTTTTAAAGTATTTCAGGGATTGTGCAAAATCCTGTTTTGATCTGGCGAACCCCAAAATACCATACATGTAATGTGTGTTATGTGTTGGTGATAGCGTAGGCTCAAGATATCAAATTGTCTGTAGTGATGTGTGTTTAGCGTGCATGGAATGTCCGGGGATGAGGATTAGCAGTGATGACCCCATGCAACATCATCATGCTCATTCATTCACGGCGCTCAGTCGGGCTGCTGACCATGGAAGTGAGTGGAGGGCTGTGCGGTGGCCCGACTGGGGTACTGGGGGGCAGTGTGGCCACTAGTTCATGACAACAGCGTGGGGGTCCACTAGACACCAGGGAGAATAATTTGGGCCAGTGAGTGGTCGGGTGGGTGGGAGGACCACCAGACACCAGGGAGAGTTTACATAGGGAATGGCATGAGATTAAATTGCAGTGAAATTTCACCATTTGCAAAAATTTTACCCAGCAAATTGCCAATTTTGCCAGCGAAATTTAATTTCACAACATCTCTAGTAATCAGTCCCCTGACCATTTTTTCATATAACTAAAACCTGAAAAAGAAAATGCCCTAGTCGTAAGGCACTGTGGAGTCCACTCCCAGTGTCCCATTAATTAAAGGGGCACTGTCAACCTCCAGAGGCCTCAAAGTGTCTCATTTAAAAAAAAAAAAAGCTAACATTCTGTAAAGATTGCTGATGTAGCAGTTAGTTTGATTCTGATTCTTTTTTTCTCCTAAAAAGTGAAAAACAAATTGCCCTTCATACTGGTCTCACCACACAAAAACAGGTTTGTTTACATTCCTTGATCAACTCCCACTGCATCTTTCCTGTACTTAGGAATACACCCAACACAGTCTAGCCACTCATGATGCAGTGGGAGTTTACGTGGCTACTGCCTCATGAGTGACTGCACTGTTTGGGGGTGTGACTAATGTTTAGGAAGTATTCAAGAAGAATAGATTCAGGATTTGAAACAAATCCCAGTGTCCCCAAACAATTATGTCCCTGAAAAAGAGAAAAACATCCCCGACGCCTTTAAAAAAAAAAAATCCTGTAAAGAAGAAAACAGTCCCTCAATGTCTTCCCTGTCTCTCTCACCCATACAGACACTCCCTCTGCACACCCACCTCCCCACACTCTCCCTTACCTCATTCTTACCCTCAGAGGTCAGTGGCTGTGATCTTCTCTGGACCAGGACACGTCTGCAGTCTTCAAAGTCAAACTGCAAACTGAGAAATCAAGACAAGTACCGTATAATGGCCTTCAATTGGGTTTTCAGCTTATGTTGATATCTCTGCCATTTTTAGGAATTTTAACCCCAAATTTTCAACATGGAGTTCTTGGGACCCCACCTCATGAACACTGGCACTGTTAATTTGTTACTTGGCCCTGAAAGGTGATTTGCAGTTGCTGCGTGGAATCATCTTTTGGGAATGATTAATGAAATGACAGCGCCAGTATTCATGAGGGGAGGTCCCAGAAAGCCCATGTTGAAAATCTGGTGCAAAAAATCCCAAAAATGACAGTGTTCTGACGTGCATTAACGGTTCTCGTGCGCTTATAACTTTACCAATTTTAATATTTTTACTCAGATTTTCAACACTGCCATTTTTTCACACTCCTCATGAACAGTATAGCTATCATTTTTCACATCCTGCCTGAAATGTGTTTTCACACCTGTGGCACAGAATAGCACGGTCGCTGTGCGAAATCAACTTTTGGGATGGAGTAACGAAATCATTGTGGCACTGTTCATGAGGTGGGATCGCAAAAAGGCAATGTAAAAAATCTGATGCAACAATACCCCAAAATGCTCAAGTTACACACAGGCATCGAAATTTTGATATGCACATGTGCAACGTTGACAATTTATTATATTTTCACTCAATTTTCAGCATTGCTATTTTTTTCACACCATCTCATGAATAGTACAGCCGTCATTTTTCAAATTCTGGAAAAAATTGTTTTCCACACCTGTGGTGCAGAATGGCATCACAGCTGTGCAGAATTGCATTTCAACTGGGATTTGACAATTTTCTGTACTGGGTACTGTACATGCGGTGAGGTGATATGAAGGTTTTGCTGACCATTTGAGGTGAAAATTATTTAAGATGGCACAGTCACGACTATTTGTTGCAATTTTGCTATGCCTGCTCTTAACTTAATGTGTGGAAGTGCAGGGGACAGAGACCCCTGTGTTTCCACAGCTTGATACATTTGTACATCTGTGGAGGGATGGGAGCACAGGGTCTGAAGGACCCTGCACTCTCACAACAAAATAAAGATACTTTTTGAGATTGTATAATAGTAAGGAAATAAACTGCAAAAAACTTTGTTAATGCATCAGTTCAGGTTGAAGAGACAAAAGTAGGGAAATGAGACTTTAGTGTTGAGTCCCTAACATTCCCCCTCCCACTCAACCCCATCAGCCCACCCTACAGCCACCCTCCACAGACCAACACGCATCAGGGTGTGCCTTGGTCGAGTCGTCGACTCCAACTCTCACCCCATTCTCCTATACTGTACCATGTCAACTTTCTTACACATAGAATGGGGTGAGTTAGCCGACTACCCCAAGGCACACCCTAATTTGTGTTGGTTGAGTTCATGAGGGTAATAAGAAGATTATGCTGAAAATTTGATGTACAGATATGGTAAAATGCAGTGGTTATGAGTGAATGTTGCAATATTTCAATATCCACTCACTTCATTCATTTTCAATATTTGGACTGCAAACTTTCAACATAGCCATTTTTCCACACCACTTCATAAATGTGACAGGTGTAATTTTTTAAATGCTGAACGAGACGTGTTTTTGCACTTCTGGTGTGAAATGACGTTTCAGTCAATATACTATAAATGCTACAAGTTATTTATGGTGGGAGTCATAAAACAACTAACTTGAAAGTTTGGTGTCAAAATAAAAAAATATATAATTATTACTACACTTTGTGTAGTGTCACTCTTGACCCCAGTGTGTATGCTCTGGCAAGGCAAGACAATTTTTATTTAAAAAGACGCCCATCCCGGAGGCTCTGGGTGTCGAACATATTAAAAGTACATGCAGAACACAATAAATAATCAATACAAAGTAACACTATGATATACAAAATAAACAATCAGCCCTATAACTCAGTATTATTTCATAGATACTGTAATCAACACTAAATACTAACCAAGTTACAGCCAGGGGCCAGATTGGATGGAGTTCAGGGAGCAGAAGGAACTATCACACAAAGTCCAGGAAGGCCTGATTATACAAGAAAGCCTAGAAGAGGGCTTTGAACACCTCAACAGAAGGGGCCTCCATTCCGCTGGAAATAGCGAATGCCACAGGATGGGGGCAGCAACACTAAATGCTCGATCATCTGCTGTTTTTAGCCTTGTCCTGGGAATTGCAAGGAGGCCCGAGAAGGAGTGGAGGGAGCGGACAGAGACAGCAGGTATAAAAAGGTCCTTCAGGTAACCAGGTCCCAGGCTTTGTAGGGCCTTAAAGGTGAGCAAGCCCACCTTGAAGAGGAGTCTCCACCTGACCGGCAGCCAGTGCAGTTCACGCAGTACCTGGGTGATGCGACAGTACCGAGACTGTCCTGCCAACAACCTGGCTGCTGTATTCTGCACCAGCTGCAGCTGGCACAGGGTACCTCCAGAGACCCCGAGATAGAGTGCAACACAGTAGTCGAGCCTGGACATCATGAAGGCATAAACCAAGGTGGGAGGTCCAGAGGTGGAACTAGGGCTTATCCTGGCTATTTCTCAGATGATAGAAACTGGTATGGACAACAGACAACACCTGAAACTCAAGCATCAGTCCACTGTCAATATTAATGCCCAGGTCATGCACCCTAGAGGAGACCTTCAATGGTACAGACCCAAGAAAGAGCCCTGTTTCTGCGCCAGAGGCCAACCTATCATGCCTTCTGTTCAAGTCCACCACCAGTACCTCTGTCTTATCGGGATTCAGTTGCAACCAGCTGGAGGCCATCCAGTCACTGATCTCCACAAGGCAGCTGTTAATGTGCCTCTGGTGTCCAGTCCCAGTGACATGAGCTCAGGGGTGAGCTCAGTGACCCAGCTGGATGGCATGAGGGTGGGGGGATGGTGCTGTTATGCAACCCCCAGCCAGGGAATAAAAGATGCAGGGTTGCCTGCACATGTCCCAGTGCCACACAAGGAAGACAACTCTTGGCATAGACCCTATGTCTGCACCTCTGTCTGGCAGAGTGCTCTGTGCACCAGCTGATTGATGGACTCTGACCTATGCATCTGCATCTGGGCCACATGGAAGCACAGGGAGCAGAGGGCCCTTTGCAGCCCACCAGAGAGCCTATGATTTCTTGGCATCTGTCATTGAATGGATCTCCAGGACACACAAGAGCCCTGCACTTCTCTAGTCAGAAGGAGTGCTCCTTTTTTCCCTGGGGCCCTGTGCAACTGCATTTGTTCAGGCTGGTCCCAATGGAACTTGCATTAATGAGGATGCCGATTCCAATATCTCAAAACATAAGGGAATTTTTTGCAAAAAACTGTGTTCATGCACAAGTTTGGGTAACTTGACATCACAAAAGTAGGGAAATGTGGTGTTAGGGTTTCCATCCCTAACCCCCACCCGACTCAAATCAGCAAAAGGAAAATTAGGGTTTTGGGTCTTCAGTCTTGGCGAATCCATGGTGTGGTTTTCCTTGGGGTTGTGAACACTGAATCACCCCACAGCCATAGCCTCTTGTCTGAAGCACAAGGTACAGTGCCAAGCCAGTGCTTCATAGTGATACACTCTTCAAGGTGAAGTATGTCTCACATGTTGCCAACAGTCCTATTGTACCTTTATTCATACAGGGCAAAATAGGCCCTGTGTGAAAGATCATATCTGACATTATTTGCTCAGGGAACAGGGTGGGCACTAGGGTTGACAACCCCAAGAAGACCTTACCACTGATTCGCCAATATTTTTTCCTGCTGGTGGGGAGGAGTTAAGGTTAGAAACTAACACCACATTTTCCTACTTTAGTGGCATTAAGTTATCTCAAGTGGTGCATTAACACAGTTTTTTTTGCAAAGAATATATATCAAAAAGCTTTGTTCATGCATCAGTTAGGGTTGAAGCGACAAAAGTATGGAAACGAGGCATTAGGGTTGAGCCCCCCAACCCCCCACCCCTCATCATTCACACACCAACAGGTATCGGGGTGTGCCATGGGGTCATTAGGCCTATTCTCTTTTTGGGGATCCCACCTCATGAACAGCGGCACTGTTTGTTAATGGTCCTGAAAGGTGATTCTGCACAGTGATCACAAAATCACCTTCGGGACAGAGTAAGAAATGACAATGACAGTGTTCACAAGGTGGGTACCAAGAACCCCATGTTGAAAATTCAGGTCAAAATTCCTAAAATGGCGGAGATATCAACCTAAGTTGAACTCCCAGTGACTGCCATTATACGGTGCTTACCTTTGATTCTTCAGTTTGCAATTCGGCCCTGAAAAGTGCAGACGTGTCCTGGTCCAGAGAAGATCACTGCTCCTGACCTCTGGAGATAAGTATGGGGTAAGGGGAAGGTGCAGGAAGGTGGGTGCTCAGTGTGAGGGTAGGGATGTGGGAGGGACAGTTTTCTTTTTTGCAGGTTAAAAAAAAAAATTAAGATATCGGGGGACAGTTTTCTTTATTTACAGGTATTTTTCAAATAATACATTTTTGGGCACACTGGGGTGAGCTCCCCCAGTGTGCCATATTAGTGTGTAGGGGATGCATACATGCCGACACAGGGATTGGGCACCCTGTGTTGGCAATTGAAAACTACAGGCTGGGGGGGCATCATTCGACACTGGGAGCGGGCATCCCAGTGTCAGAGCTGTATTTTGCAAGGGGAAATCCACCACTATGGATACCCATTCATCACCCAATGCCAGTTCGTGAGGTGGGATGAGGACCAGATGGCCATATCTGACCATCTGGTCCTCATGTCACGAATGGGGAATTTGACACCTTACAGACAGGGATTTTGTTTGTATAATCCCTATTCGTGAAGTGTCAAAATCCCCATTCATCAGCTGAATCCCCGTTCATGAGGTGTCAAAATCCCCATTGTCAACTGATCACCATTTGCAAGATAGAGCCATCTAGTCCTGATCTCACGAACAGGGATTTTGACACCTCACGAATGGGGATCAGAAGCAAGTGATGAACGGGGATTTCCCATAGCAAAAAACTGCCTTTTTTAATACACTGATGGAAACCAAACACATGTATTTGTAGAGTGCGTCACCCTGAACAAAATCCATACTTTGGTTTCCACAGAAATCATCTGTGAGGCAAGTACCAACACTTTGTTTTGGGCAAAAAAGTGAAAACAAGATGGTGGCTCACGAACAGGGATTTTTTTCTCACGAATGGGGATTTAATGAATCCCCATTCATAGCTGTCAAAATTCCCATTCGGGTGCGAAAATCTTTTGTTTGCAGCTGTGTATCTATCCAGAAGATAGAACTAAGCATGCTTAGAACCAGACTCTTCAAAATTGAATAACTTTGCCTTGTTCCTTAGGGCAAGCTCTTTTTACCCTGAAAAATTCAGGCTAAAATCCAAAACGGTGTGGGTGCAAGGCAATGAGGAAAATTCATAACAAATTGGCGAGAAAAGCAAACAAAAACATTTTGTTTTACTATTCTGCACAAAAGCGCACATCTAATCAAAACAAAACTTGGCACATCAGGGAATCTGCCCATAGGACAGTGCATACCAAATTTCATGCAAATCTGTTGAATGGTTGCAAAGTTATTAAGGTACAAAATTTGGGGTTTAACATTAAACTGCCTACCCGACCAACTATATGTGCAACTGGCAAAATAACTAAAGATATAGATATAGATATATAGATATATATATATATATATATATATATACACACACACATACACACACATATAGTATATAGACAGATATAGAGATAGATAAACAGAGAGATATAGAGGTAGGTGTATGTATGTGTGTATATATAGATACATACATGGAAATATATCACGCTATATATAGATATTTATAAGATGGGTTAGGTTCAGTAGCTGATGTGATTGGTACAGACCAGTCAGGTGTCCACGGATTAAATTTCCTATTTAAAGCAGAAGTGATGACAAAGGTCTTCCAGTTTATTTTGGTGGAAAATTTTCAGTTTTCATTATTGGATAACAATTTTTTATGAAAGTTTTAAAGTAATTATTTCTCAAAAAAAAAAAGATGGCCACATCATTTTTGCATAGAAATTATAATATGGACCTAAGGGGGGTAACAGCCCAGACAAAAATACAAATGTACAGTACACAGCGTAGGAAGCATCCAGAAAACCCCAAATCAACAGTTTTGTCAATATTTTTCATAACCATAGCAGAAAATTAGCTTTTTGGAATCATTGTTTTCATTGTACTGCTGCTTTAATCCATGGTTTCTGTGCCTGATCTTGTGGCCATCAGTGGAGTAGACTTTATCACACCATGGAGGGATCTACAGATTCAACTCTGCTTGCTTTGGCCAGCAGCCATTGTTTTTTATTACCTTAGCAAGCAGAGTACACTGTACCCTCTGCAGTGTAATGGACACAAATTTCTGCTCGTTTGGTAGCCTAAGTCTTCATAGGTGCCTGGATGAGAGGTTCCCCAGTGGAGAAGCCATGGTCCCAGATGTTAAAAAAATAAAAATCTCACACATGGCTTCCATCACAGAAGTGGCTGACAGCAAAAAGTGATTCCTCTTCGGCACTTAACAGTGACAGCCGGTAGCAATCTTAGTGTGGATGGAAGATTGTGGCCATCAGCGCTGCAAGTCAGATCCCCAAAGTTGCAGAGTGTGTCATGGACAAGCCACATCCCTCAGTAACCGATGCAGCTGACGGTGATTCTCAGTATTGTAACAGGCACAGTAAGTACAACAGGCATCCCCCCCCCCCCCCGCTTCTGTACAGACATGCAGTGAGTGAGCTGATGTCGATCTCTCCGTCCCTTGCAATATACAGCAAGTTCTGTGTGACAGCAAGAGAGAGAGAGACAGATGGCAACATTAAGGAGCATGTGTCTCTGACTGGTCAGTGGTGTGCAACATGATGGCATGATGGACAGAGGTATGAACTGGCAAAAGAGAGGTACATACACTGCACTATCCACTGAATAAAAGCTATGATTTTTGTAGAAAGAAGGGATTTGTGCAGCCTGAAAAATCAGTTTTCGGAAAGTTTCTTGTTGGTCCAATAGAAGGTATGAGATCACCTATTCTGTTCACCTGTTAGTAGTGCATAGAAAAGCAGCTATGACTGAAATGCTGTTCTCTGCACATACAGTAGTTTTGATAACTGTCAAAACAAAAAAACGTTTTTGAGAGAAGACTGACGAGGAATTTTAGGCCGAGTAAACTCTGCTTCTGGAGTTGCCTGCATACAGCACTGACCTTAACTGTCTGTTTCTATTTGACGCCATGTGAATAACTATAGGAATTCTTTAACTATTAAGAACATGCCGTGGTTCAGTCCCCAGTTAGATCACATTGCATTATTTTGTGCTATTTACATTTCCTGTGACTGGCAGCGGCTTTATCAACTTCCATCCATCCATGTGTTTCTCCTTAATAGACCTTCTAATGCTCCAGCTAGTATAAACTATGGCATGCAATCTTTTTGCCTAAAACAGTAATGTCCATGCAGTTACTATGGAATTGGATAAACTGCTTAAAGCAGCAGTATACAGTATGTTTCCTATTGAAGACTTCCTTTTTCTGTCTTGTATGGAGTCTTCCCTCCCAGTTTAAGCCTGCTTTAACATTTTTTAAAGATTCAAAATAATTAAAAAGCACTCCTGTTAATATGAGCACCCCATCAGCATTGTCATCTGTTACTGAACATCACATTTCTTGCGACTGAGGTAAACAAGAATGCAACAGACACTTTTCTCTGACCTTATGAGACAACAGGTGCTCACAAACAACTATTTTTCCCCCAGTTTTTTAACCAGGAGTGGCACACTAAGCTAAAAGCATGTTTACAGGTGTGTTCTGGGAGCACAGGGAAGTTATGTGACTTGCTTAGGGTCATGTTCTGGGAGAACAGGGAAGTTAAGTGACTTGCTTAGGGTCACAGTATGCAAGTGGAGGCTGTGGGATTCAAACCCAGGTTTCCAACTCAGAGCCTTAAACCACTGTGCTATACTGCCTCCCCAGTTTAATACAGATGAATACCTGGGTATAGCCACATTAAAGACAGCAAGCTTTAAATCATTTTGAATCTAAAAAATACAAAGCAAAATTTGAAATAGGGAAAAGGGTAGCTTGGAAGACAGGATAAAAGCTAAACTAAAAAGGAATAAGATACAGTAAAGTACTAAATTTTCTTTGTAACATGCACTGCTGTTTTACTTTATTACCCCTCCCAAACAAATATATACACGTAGTACTGTATTAAATTATATAAAACATATTTAGGCAATAATGACCACCATTATGGACTTTCAATGGAATTTTATCTTTCTATTTTAGTTTACAACTTATTTTACCCAGGACAGCCCTGCTGAGATGCAATATCTCATTTTCAATGGTGTCCTGCTTTCTCATCTCCAGAACTGGGGGACTGGAGCAAAATGAGGTTTGATCTTATATCTGCGTACAACAGCAATGTGTGTTAGAGGGCGAAGGAAATAATGACACTAGAAATAAGAGCATTGTGTACGCAAAATGACTACAGAGGTTAAATAAGCTGTCTACACCAAGCTATATTGCATGCAGCACTGTCCTAGAGACATTATGGCCAATCTTGTGAAGTAATTTAACAAGCACATTACTTTGCCTTTAAATGTATACATTGGGAAGGACTGTTCACGTAGCTCATGAATGTGAATGTCATCTCATTAATTAGCAGTCTCTCTTCAAACTGTTGAGCAGCAATATATGTGTGTGGTGGGGGAGTGAGATTTATGCATCTGAAGTACAGCTTGTACAGCTCATGAATGTTAATGTTATCTGAAGAATGTAGCAACCTCCCCTATTACTATGAAAGTGGGCATGTGTAGGGAAGTATAAGATCTGCAAAAAAATTATTTGAATGCAGAAATCCTTCTGAGGTCTAGGTTCCAACAAGGAGTGAAATGACAGCCCACCAACTGTCTCGTGTCAGTTCATTTTTGCCATGCTGTAAGTCACATGCAAAACAAAGTGGAAGATCAAAGTTTTGTGTAGAAACCATTCTCTGCAATCAAAAGTCATGGCAAACCTGACAAGGTAACCACAACTGAAAGCAGGTTTAGAGTTTGCCTTGAGAGCTGGAAGAGCAGTGCCCCCCCCCCAAAAAAAAGCAGGGAAACTTTGTATCACCATCTAGTGCATATACTGTACATACATTTTCCTTAAAGAGCACCATTCATGCCCAGTTACAAGATTCCCCCCACCCCAATATGCAATGGACCCTTACCTGCCCTCGGGTCCAGAGATGCAGAAAAATATTTTTTTTACTGCTGGATTTTAGGGAGGGGAGGGAAGGGATTGTATTTGGGCTCTGTAGCAGACGGCCTAATCCCTTCCATTTCCCTATACTGAGCCACTCCCCTGCACTCACATGGTTTGTGATATAAGAGTCTGGAAAGCAGAGTGCGTGCCATTGGTTTCTATGGGGCCATTTTTTCCAGCTGTGATTATTAGCACTTTAGAGGCAATTCAACAATTAAAACCACTGATCAACTAACACTATCCTTATTAGTTGAACAGTGACACTAATTATTTGAATTTGGCCCTCTAAAGCAATAAAAGTAATAGTTAAGAAAATGCCCCAAAGAACCCAATGGAACAAGCCCCCCACCCCACCCCACCCCCATCTCCAGATTCTTCGTCGCAAGCTTATACAAGCCTGGGGTGTAACTCCCAGTATAGAGAGTGCTCACTGATCTCTTGGCTCCACAGAGCTAAATACCATCCTTTCCCTCCCTAGAACCTGGCAATAAAAATGTTTTCTCTCCGCATCCTTGGACTCTGGGCAGGTAAGGGCCCATGACAAATTATGTTTTTGCAACCAGGACTGTATTCTACTCTAGGTAATTAAAACGTAATTTCACCACTTCTTAATATGTGGCATGACTTTTCTAGTTATAGAAAAGTAAGTTTACTTAATTTGTTAGTAAATTTAGTGACCTGCCAGTAACAGTAAATCTTGGTGAATCTCCTCCATGAAGCCACACATTTGTAACAGTAAGCCGTTTGCAGCAGGACCATCTAGAAACACATAGCTACTCAGTTTTCCCATCTAAAGCAAGTATAGCGTTGTGCTATACTAAAATAGGTGACCAGTTCCCCACCGAGGCGGACAGAACAGGTATTGGCCCCAGAAGGAGAAAAGGTCCATGGGAAGGGTGCAGGAAAGAAGCCAAAGGTGCAACAATGGGCATGTTTTCTAAAGAATACCACCTGAAGTACAGAAGGGGAAGGCAGGAGGTGAATTGTTGCTCTATGGAGCAGACTATTGAAAATGTAATGTTTACTGATAAAAATTATCTTCGGGATTTGCCCCATATAGATATGACTTTGAATGATTTTCAAGCAGCACAAAACTAGAAAGAGGAGGAAGGCCAGACAGGAGAGATCCAGAGAATCAAAAGGAATACAGACCTCAACAGGTGGCAAGTCTGAAACCAGCCTACACAAGGGACACCAAATCCAAATCTTAATATTTAGTGAAAGAGTGGAGCAGAGTCCAGGTGGCAGAAGAGCCAATAGCAGCTGCCAAAACAGAGTATGAAAAGAAGCCAAAGAAGAGGTCAAGACTTCCCTGGCAAACCCGCAGACAAGATCAGGAAGCACCTTACCAAGCATCTGGAAACAAAATAATATGCAAGATGCCAACCAGTCCCATAGGTCAGAAAAGCAGGGGGGAGGCCACCCACCATGTAGAGAATGAGAATAAAAATGGATTGTAGACTGTCCAACGTGGGAGCAATATAGAAGAGCAAGGCTCCAGGGATATGTAGATAATGTAGAATAATCATGCCAGACAATGTGGCGATCAGGCAAAGAATGTGTATCACAGGTGGCTGCTAGACCTGACTGATCCCATAAAAAGGGACGTCAGAACCATGTAGGAACCAGTGGGACAGACCAACTGAGACAAAGTCATGCCTGTGGGAAGAATAAGAAAGGCAAATCAGGCACAGAACCCAGTCCCAATCAAGAACAATAGAAGGTAGGGTCCCACAGGGTCAAGGGAGACCAAAGCACACTTGGCCGACAGTGGAAGAGTCCAGGGAATGAGGCACACCAAACATCGAAATGTGAATATATAAAAATACAGGTGCCTAGGAGATGGACTATCCTAGAGTGGGACAGAGACATGATTGGCAGGAGCCAGTCATGACATGAGGTCCCATAGGCCCCAGGCATAAAGTGGCAGAGAAAAGCCCCACCCATAGGGGAGGTGGATGCCCAACTGGAAGGGATCATACCCTTAACAAGCCAGAACAGGGTCATCAAAGCAAAGTGGGTCTACACAAAAACCCAAAACTGATTTCCCTGACCCTGTTACCGAGCCCAGAATCCCAAACACAAAATCCTGACAGTGGATTTTGCACGTTTTCATATTCTGGGCTTTGCCCCCACACCACCTGGAATTAATATAACAAATGCTGGGAGCAAAATCCCACTTTTGGGATTCTGTGGTTTGGGATTCTGGGCTCGGACAACAGTGGGTCGGGGAAATGAGTTTCAGGTTTTTGTAGTGATCCCCATTAAAGCAAGGAAGCTGTTGACCTGTGGAGCAAAACACCCTTGCAACAGAGGTCAGAAGACCTAGTCAGTAGAGAGACAAGATGTCCCTGAGCCCAGCAAAGCTGAGGCCTTGGAACAAGCCATGAAACCAAGAAAGCATGGACCAGGACAGACAAACAGGGACACTGGAACAGGGACCATAATGACCCACATGGCAAACAGCAGGTGGTACCAGCAGTCAATACCCAGTGTAAAGGAAGGTTCAATAAGGAATGAAGTCCATACAAGGAGCAGCCCATGCCTCTGAAGAAAGCATAGCGCAGAGCCAGCAGTAGTAGTGGAATACATGAGACCCATCAAGACCAGGGTGCACTGGAAACCCCACGTCACAACAGGAGAAGGAGTAACACCCACAAAATGGTAAAGGAGACATAACAGCCATGTACAAAGTCCAAAAGGAAATGTACAGCCCTGAGACCGCCTAGCCACAGGAGGACCAGGAAGTACCTGGAGTACACTACTCAGGCCACATCCAAGAAACTGGCATAGTGTGGAGAAAGCATGCTGGTGCAAAGTTCTGTTAGCAATTGCATCAGGGACTCACTGGGTAATATAATGAAACAAATATGGTGCAGCCGGGGAAGGCATAGGATAGCCTGCTCCCAAGGAAAACCAACCTCAGACTAAATAGTACATGTCCAGAAACTGCAATGTAGCATAAAAGCTGGACCATGCCTGCAAAGCCAGGGATGACCAACCTGGAGCATGACCTAGCAAACCCAGAAATCACAGGGAGAGAAAAGCATCCAATGTGGAAGGAGGCATGGGCTTAAATGTGTCAAATGCCAAGCCATAGGTAAGCACAGTAAAGGCAAGATAAGAGGCATGACACAGAAACATAGAAACAGACTGATGGCAGATAAGGACCACTTGGCCCACCCAGTCTTCCCATTTCCCTTCCTATTGGATAAGCTGCAGATTCTAGTTAACCAACAGCCTATTTCCTGCAACCCCCCACTGCAATTGCCTTATGTCTGTCCCATGCATGTTTGAATTCCCCCACTGTTTTACACCCAACAACCTCCCCAGGAAGGTGGTTCCATGCACCCACCACTCTCTCTCCATGAAAACAATTTTCTCACATTACCCCTGAGCCGTCCCCCCTCTATCTCTAAATTGTGCCCCCTTGTTCTTACACATCTTTTTCTGAAAGATGCTACCCTCCTGGACATTGTTGATTCCCTTGAGGTACTTAAAAGTTTCCATCATGTGCCCCCTGTCCCTCCTTTCATCAAGGGTATACATATTAAGCTCTCTCAGTCTCTCTTCATATGGTTTCTGATGCAGAACCTGCACCATTTTAGTTGCCCTCCTCTGGACTGCTTCCATCCTGTCTATGTCCTTGCGTAGATGGGGTATCCAAAAACTGCACACAGTATTCCAGATGGGTTCTCACCAACTGTCCATACAGAGGGATAACCACTTCCCTTTTTCTACTTGTGATGTCCTGTCCTATGCATCCCAGTATCCCCCGGCTCTCCTTACTGACTTCTCACATTGCTTACCCACCTTTGGGTCATCTGATATGACTACCCCAAAGTCCCTTTCCATTTTTGTTGTTGTTAGTACCTCCCCTGCTATTCTGTACTCTTCTGCTGGGTATTTGTTTCCCAGGTGCATTACTTTGCACTTCTTTGCATTGAATCTAAGTTGTCATATGTCTGACCATTCCTCCAACCTTGCCAAGTCCCTTCTCATCCTTTCCCCCTTGTGTATCAACTCTGTTACAGATCTTTGTGTCATCTGCAAAGAGGCATACCTTTCCCTTCAGACCCTCCGCAATGTCACCTATAAAGATGTTAAAGAGGACTGGACCCCGTACTGAGCCCTGAGGTACTCCACTAGTAACCCCCCTTTCTTCAGAATGTGTTCCATTCACTATTACCTTCTGTGTCCTGTTGTGCAGCAAGTTTGCTACCCAGGCTACCACCCTGGAACCCACTCCCAGGCTGGCTAACTTGATTATTAGTCTTTTGTGCAGGACTGTGTCAAATGCCTTGCTAAAGTCTAGGTAGGCCATATCCAGAGCCCCTCCCTGGTCTATTACTTTGGTCACCCAGTCAAAGAAATCAATTAGATTCGTCTGACATGACCTTCCTGTTGTAAATCCATGCTGCTTTGGGTCCTGTGCCCCTATCAGGCAAGCCAATTACAAAAGTGACTGAAGACCAAAACCACCAGAGGTGACCAACATAAACTTGATCAGAAGTCTGGAATAAAAGGGCCACCAGAAGCCTATGGCAGCAAAATAAGACTATGAAAAGGAAAGCACCTAATGGCAGCAAGGCACCAGAGGCCAGAATAGGCCTGGAGGCACAAATGAAGTAGCATAGATCGAATAAGAGCAGCCACAAGAGAGCCACCAAGGCAGTATCAATAAAGACTGTGCAAGAAGGCAGGAAAGTCTAACCACCCAGTTCAGGGACCACTGGCAAGAAAGCCACGCCAAGTGGTCCAGCAACCAACACCACCTACAGATATATCTGCAAGATGGGAGTGGGGTGTAGAAATTACCAGGATGCAGATCTCCAGAGACAACGGTGCAACAAGCATCACACCCATGAAGAAGAGGCGAGGAGAGATGACCCACAGGAGAACAGGAGTTATAGTACCACCTCAGGGTCAGAAAAGGAAAGGGACAAAGATCTCCTAGCAAAGGAGGACTGAATATACAAAACCCCAAACAATGATGAGATGGTTTCAGGAAGGGGGTCTAGCTGACCACAAATGTAAGAAAATCAAGTCACAGCACTCACCATGCACATAATAAAGACCGAGTCTTGCAAGAGTTCTCCAAAACGTCTAGTCTTTATTGATTCACAGCTGAATAAGCACCCATATGGGTACAGGAATGTGCAGGGTACAGATACTTGTACTTTTACTTGTAAAAGCCCATGACTGGGTGAAACGTAGGAAGTGTCTGTATCGTGCATGTTCCTGTACCCATATGGGTGCTTATTCAGCTGTGAACCACTAAAGATGAGAAGTTTTGGAGAACACTTACAAGACACTATTTATTAGGTGCATGTGAGTGTCGTGGACTTGGTTTTCTTACGATACAACTGTGTCATTGAGCACCACTGCACTTCGTAACTCTGTCTTTACCCATTGAACATAAATGTATCGTATGGCAAGGAAGGCATGAGTTTCCTGATGGAGAAGAGAATGGAAACAAACAAAACAGAACAGAAAGGTGTGGAGGTGACATCAGCAGCACTAGAAGTCTTGCTTAAAAAGACATTGATGACATGTATGACAACTATGGGCAATGGATTGACACATTGTAGGAACAGAACAGGCAACCACTGAACGCGTGACAGTGGGTTCTGAATGAGCTGCCAAAATGAATGGGGTAATGCAAAGCCGGTGCATCCTAATGGAAACGAATGCTCAGGAAGCCCTCTGAAACAGTGGCAATAGAGATGATGGGGACAAAATCAGCAGGGATAACAGACAACAAGCACTGTGAGCTGGTCAGTGAAGAAGAAATCCCAGAGATTCGGGAGCCAAAAAACAGCAGTAAGAGTGGCAAGCAGTGGGATGTAAGTCATGACAAGCACTAGGAGACAGCACAGGTGCAAAGCAAAGAGGACAAACTGCAGAAAAGCAAAGCCAGCCACAGTCCCTGGAGTAACACTGAAAATGGCCAAAAGATAACCAGAAAGCAGAATGTCACTGGAAAGAAAAGTAGAGACTGCTAAAGAATGATGCATCAACAGAATGGGTGGCAACATGAAAGAGGTTTGACCATATGATTTGCTAAAGTAGCCTGAGTGAAGTGAACAACCAATGGTGTCATCAAAGATGGGTGGAGAGCAGATGACAAGTTTGATGACAGTAAAGCAGGCAGCAATCTCTTGAGCAATACAGAAGAGAGCCAAAACAGCAGCACCTGGAACACCTATGCATCAGAGCTAAGCAACATCATTAGAAAGCAGACAGTGAGGGGACCACATCAGGACCTGAGCACAGAGCCATAAAATGACCAAGTTGTATAGAGAGCAGATAAGAATGTCAGCTGCCATATAACAGCAACAGGTTTGTTGAAGCAAACTGGACAACAAAGTCCAAACATATGCAAGAACGGTGACAAAGACAGCCTGTCAGTAACCAGCAGGCAAAGGCCATGGGCAAATGTCATGTTTATCAGAATGCATATTTAATTGGCGTGACCAAAACTGATGATGAACATGTCAATGACAAAGAAGACATCAATTCCTGATGAAAATGCAGAAAACTGAGCCAAAACAGGCTGAAGTTTTGACAAGGCAGAGCCCAGTGATGACCGCTCAATGCAGCAGAATGTCAAGGATGACTATTAGGATGCAGGTACAAAACAATGACTGACGGTAAAAAAAAAAATGCAGGTGAAGCATCTGGAGCAGAAGATGAGGATGTCAACTGTTAGTACAACAGCAATCCCTGAATTAAAATGAACAGGGACAAGATAGCAGCAAGAACACTGACAACTCAAAGTCACAAGATGACCAGTAAGCAGAGCCATGGGCCAGCATCCGAACCCAGACAGAGAGCCAATAAGCAACCATGGGGCCAGAATGGCAGGTGGAGTGGCTGAAGCCAACTATGTGAATATTGACCACAGCTAAAAAAAAGCAACATCTCTAGGGTGCAACAGAGAACAGAGCCAGAAAGCAGAAGGAACATCAATGAGGCAAGCCAGGTGTTGACCTACTAAGCAAAGAGCTATGCCCAACATAAGGACCCAAGCCCAGTGCTAACATCTAATCTTAAGTGTCACAAAGCAGGTCAGAATGGCAACAGTGGTTGAGAATTGCAGTCAGAACTTACACCACGGAGAACTGGAACATTGGGGCCTCAGAAGAAAAGACCATGTAGCAGGAGTGGAGAGACAGCAAAGCTGTCCCTTTTGGAGAAAGGGCATATCCAGAAAAGCAGAATCACACCAAATAGACAGGAAGCAGGGGAGTCTGTAGAACAGAAGTGGCTCCAGGTGCAGATCAAAGAGAACAATATACAAATGCAAACATCACCAGAGTAGACTTACAACTGCAGAGCATCTTATTAACTTTTGAATGTTAGAAAAACCATAAATGGCAGAAAACAAATGAAAATACCACTGAAGTCCTGGAATCTGATGAGTATGTTTATTCAGTCCAAAGAGAAGTCAATGGCAGGAGAAATGAAAACTGAGGAGGCATGAGGCAACCCACGATCTTAAGGCACCAATGATGGATATCTCTGACTGCCCCAGCTAGGCAAAAAGTGTCTGAGTGGTCTGACACCAACAGCTCACAGTTCCAAAGGTCTGGCTCAATGGAGGCGATATCCTCTGATCAATCATTGGCAGCAGTGCAAAATCAATGATCTCTGACTGGCACTCAGAAAGGTTGTAAAATGTGTTGCTGGTTACATGTTGTGCTTTCTGGTGCTGCACACAGATATTTAGTTCAAGGTGCTTTGTAATGCTTTGCTTGTACTCCATAGCTGATAAACCACGTGGAATCATGAGAAGTTGCCATCCTGATTACCCTGTCTCAAACTCTTATCTTGTAAATAAGCCGCCCATTTCAAATGATTACCAACTTACTGAACTGGCTTCAGTGCTGGCATTGAACGTCCTGCTCAATTGCTGCTCTTGTAGTGGTCCCTGAAGACACTGTTATAATTAAAGCAGTTTTAAAAAATCTATAGAACCGACTTTATTACCGGGGTTTTTGGTTCAGTCTACAAAGTTTATCAAAGCCACAAAGACACATTGTTCAATCTTTGTTATAAAAGGTACCTACCGAACACTTTCCATTCGACTGTACTTTTGCCATTCTCCGTACAGTGTAAAGGTAAATAAAATTGTCATGTGACCCAACAAAGGTAATTTCATCTGAAATTGAAATTGTTAGAATTGAAGATGTTTTAATGTGTCCATAATTACAATAAAAGAGCAGCTGTGTACTAATAGAAAATGTACAACTGTACAGATCTTTAACGTTGCATAGATTTTCATTTGCACCATTAATCACAGAATCATAAGAATCTGCCAGCAGAAAAGGACCCTTGGCCCATCCAGTCTACCTGTTCCCCTCCCTAGGAAGATCCCTCCATCCTCTCCAGCCTCCCTCTGCTAGCCAGTCCCATATGGTGTCCCATGCCCTCTTAAAACTCTCCACAGTAGCCACTCCCACACCCATTCTGGTAGCCTGTTCCATGGCTGTACTACCCTCTCAGTAAAGAACCTTCCCTGATGTCCCCTCCAGTTTAAGGGTATGCATCCTAGTATTACTGTTCTTGCTCAACTTGAAAATGTTGCTAACTCACTCTCACCCTGTGTTTGCCCTTCAAGTTATTTGAATGCCTCTACCATTTCCCCTCTATCCCTCCTCTCTTCCAGTGAGTACAGGCCCAGCTCCCCCAGCCTCTCCTCATATGACCTCCCCTGCAGCCCCCACCACAATTTTTTGTTGCTCTTCTCTGGACTCTTTCCAGCCTGTCCTTATCCCCTTGCCAGTATGGCCTCCAGAATTGGACCCCATATTCAAGGTGTGGTCTGACCATGGTTTTGTACAGCGGCAAGATCACCTCCCTTCCCTCCCCTCCTCCTCGTGAAACCCCTTCCTATAAATGCCAAAATGTTTAGGGACCCTCCTGCTGCTCTGTTGCATTGATTCCAAACTTTCAGATTGTCTGAGATGGTTATCCGCAGGTCTCTTTCCTGCTTTGTCTCCTCCAGCCCCCCAAAGTCAGTATTTTACCTTTAGGCTGTTTCATCCCAAGTGCATAAATCTTCACTTTTTTATGTTGAACTGTAATTGCCACCTGTCTGACCACTCTTCCAGTCTGGCCAAATCCTCCCTCATAACCTCCACCCCAACCCCCCTACTGCTGTATCAACCCTGTTACTACAAATTTTCATGTCGTCTGCAGACAGACACTATCCCCCTTAGGCCCTCTGATGTCCCCAATGTATACGTTGCAAAGTATGGGTTCCAACACAGACCCCTAGGGAACCCCACTTGTCACTCTTTCTTCCTTCCTTCAAGTGCAGCCCATTTACTATGGCCCTCTAAATCCTCCCCTCCAACCAATGTCCCATACATCTCATGAGCTTGCTCCCCACCCCGCCAACCAGTCTCCTGTGGGGGACACTGCCGAATGCCTTCCTGAAGTCAAGGTAAGCCGGCCCACTGCCCCACCCTGGTCCCATATCTCCGCCACTCTGTTGAAGAATTCTATCAGGTTGGTCTGACAAGATCTGCCACCTGTAAATCCATGCTAATTGTCATTTAGGAGGCCCTCCCCCTCTAGATATGTATTCAGCCTTTCCTTAACCAGTGCCTCCATCAGTTATCTACTACAGAAGTCAGGCTGAGTGCACAATAGTTTCCTGGCCCCTCCCTCTCTCCCCCTTGCCACTACCTCTGCCTTTTTCCAGTCCCCAGGAAACCTTCCTTGTGCAGAGAGAGGTTGAACAGTCTCATGAGCGGTGCACCAATTCTTGTTTCAACTCTTTGAGCACTCTTGAGTGAACCCCATCCGCCCCATTGCCTTGTCCATCTGCAACTTGCCCATTTCTTCTAGTACCCTAGCTACTGTGAAGGGACCAGAGTCCACCTCCCTACCAGTTCACCCCTATTTTCCAGTGTCAGCCCCTCCTCCTTCACCATAAAGAATGATGTAAAATATCTAACACATTAGCTTATTAGCTAGACATTTTTCAGTAGAGTGGCTTGCATAGGAGCAGTGGTCTAGTAAATTGTGGTGTTGGTTGATCTACTATAAAGGGCAGTACTCACCAGGGTGGTGGAGCAGTGGTGCATTTGATTGTTTCTAACAGTCACCAGTGATTGTGGCCTACCCACCTACCCTTCCCCTCACCTTGCCCACCCCAGGCGTGGCATTTCCTTTATAGCCAAGGTTCTGACATCACTTTCTCAGCAGGTCTTGGGGCAGAACTGTCATATTCTTAATTACCCAGCACAGTGCATAAAAAGTAAGTACACACAAAAATATATATATATTACTCATTGTATATTATAAGGAAGAGGGACATGTGGGGAGTGGTGCAATGGGGCTGTGGGGCAGCAATTTTCCGGGAGACATTCTGGAACCTGTGTTGCTGCCCTATTTGCAGGCAACTGTCAGCTTTGAGGGAGGAGGTTGCCCACATCCAGGCTGAACTGGCAAGGACTAAGGAGGCCTCCCCCACCCAAAGAGCACCAGTTCCACAATAACTGCCTCAGAGGTTGCCACTGAAGTTTAATAAATGAGGGAGGTGGGCAAAGCGAGACAGTGAAAATGCAGAGATACTGAATGAATACTTTTGCTCAGTATTCACAAAGAGGAGGAGGAGTTACCTAAACCAAACAGTAGAAGCACTTTGGTAGTGGGTTGATGCCAGTCCATTTACAGAAGAAAAGTCCTGAAAGAACTCCTAAAACTCAAGGTGGACAAAGCAACGGGCCCATGGGATTCACCCTAGAATCCTAAAAGAGCTAAGGGAGGACCTAGTGACACCACTAACCACACTTTTTAACAAATCATGGGAAGATGGGGTGGTACCCAAGGACTGGAGGAAGGCAGATGTGATTCCCTTCACAAAAGTGGGAACAAGACAGAAGCAGGAAACTACAGACCTGTTAGTTTGACCTCAGTGGTGGGAAAATGATGGAATCACTCTGAAAGAAATAATTGTTCAGTACCTAGAGGCACAGGACCCAAAGCAGCATGGATTCACAGCAGGAAGGTCATGTCAGATGAATCTAATCGATTTCTTTGACTGGGTGACCAAAGTAATAGACCAGGGAGGGTTGTGGATATGGCCTACCTAGACTTTAGCAAGGTATTTGACACAGTTCCGCACAAGATTAATAATCAAGTTAGCCAGCCTGGGATTGGGTCCCAGGTGGTAGCCTGGGTAACAAACTTGCTGCACAACAGGACACAGAAGGTCATAGTGAATGGAACACATTCTGAAGAAAGGGGGTTACTAGTGAAGAACCTCAGGGCTCAGTACTGGGTCAGTCCTCTTCAACATCTTTATAGTTGACATTGCAGAGGGTCTAGAAGGAAAGTATGCCTCTTTGCAGATGACACAAGATCTATAACAGAGTTGATACACAAGGGGGTAGAAAGGATGAGAAGGGACTTGGCAAGGTTGGAGGAATGGTCAGACATATGGCAACTTAGATTCAATGCAAAGAAGTGCAAAGTAATGCACCTGGGAAATAAAATCCAGGAGAAGAGTACACAATAGCAGGGAGGTACTAACGACAACAATAATGGAAAGGGATCTGGATGTAGTCATATCAGATGACCTAAAGGTGGGTAAGCAATGTGAAGTCAGTAAGGAGAGTGAGGGGATACTGGGATGCATGGGGGCATCACAAGTAGAAAAGGGAAGTGGTTATCCCTCTGTTCAGACAGTTGGCGAGACCCATCTGGTGTACTGAGTGCAGTTTTGAGACCTCATCTATGCGAGGACATAGACAGGATGGAAGCAGTCCAGAGGAGGATGACAACTCAAATGGTACAGGGTCTACATCAGAAACCATATGAAGAGAGACTGAGAGAACTTAATATGTATACCCTTGATGAAAGGAGGGACATGATAGAAACTTTTAAGTACCTCAAGGGAATCAACAAAGTCCAGGAGGGTAGCATCTTTCAGAAAAAAAGATGCAAGAACAAGGGGGCACAATTTAAAGTTAGAGGGGGGACGGCTCAGGGGTAATGTGAAGAAATTCTTTTTCACGGAGAGAGTGGTGGACACGTGGAATCACCTTCCTGGAGAGGTTGTGGGGTCTAAAACAGTGAAGGAATTCAAACATGCATGGGACAGACATAAGGCAATTATAGTGGGGAGTTGCAGGAAGTAGGCTGTTGGTTAACTAGAATCTGCAGCTTATCCAATAGGTAGGGACATGGGCAGACTGGGTGGCCAAGTGGTCCTTATCTGCCATCAAAGTCTACGTTTCTATGTCACCCTCCACCAGTGCCCTCTTTCCCCTTTGCAATCCTGCTGTTCCCCTTTCTCCTGTCACTCACATTATCTAGAAAACCTCTTGCCCCCTCTTTTCACCCTCCTTGCTATACGTTCTTCTGTTTCAGCCTTGGCTCTTTTGATTACCTTCCCCGTTTCTCTCAGTTTATCCTTATACACCCCCTTGTCTACTTCCCTTTGCAATGCCTTATACACCCTGAATGCCCTCCTCTTCTCCCTAACTGCATACCTCACTTTGGTGGTAAATCAAAGCTGTGACTTCCCCTTTTTTCTTGCTCACCATCCTAATGCAAAGCTCTGTCACCTTCAGTAGTCCTCTTTTAATTTCTCCTCATAGTTCCTACAGGTCTTCCATCCCTACCATATCCTCCTGGACCAATGCCCTCATCCTCCTAAAATCTACCTTCCTAAAGCTGAGCACCCTAGTGCTCAAGTTATCCATGACCTGACCCTTACTGATCCTAAATTTTACCACCCTATGGTCACTGTCACCCAAATTTTCCCCAACTCCCACCTCCTCGACATTGTCCTCATTTGTCAAGACCAGGTCTAGTATGGCCCTCCCTCTAGTAGGTTCAGTTATCAGCTGGTTGATGAATACTTCCTGCAAGGCTTCCAGCACCCTTCTACTCTTGTCCATGGCTGCTGCCTGGATGACCCAATCTACGTCAGATAGATTTAGGTTGCCCACAACCACGATTTACCCCTTGCTAGCCATGTCCTGCATCTCTTTACCCATCTGCCTATTGTTATCCATGGACCAGTACCTCCGATTGGCCCCCTACCTCATAGACATTAATACTTAGGGCACAGGCACTTATCGTATTAGCATAAGTGTCAGGATCTGAGTTCTACTGTATTTTCTACCAAAGAATCATATTGCATCTGCTATTATAATTGTACCACTTGGGAGATACCACTGTATACACCATTGTGTAATCATTAGTTAGACAATATTGCAGTCTTTAGTTCCAATGCAGAACAGCAATTATTTACGTAATTATGTGTGTAACCACAAATGGCCTTCACGAATACAGGCCGTTTCATTTTCTTGTCTTTCTGCTAGCTCAGCATGCTTTCCCAGGCTAGCTTAGATTAGGTTATTTGCCATTATCCAATGATGAGAGTTTTATGTATCTTTTTAGTAGTTACTATGGTAGCAGTAGTAAGGTTTATTGAGTGGCACAATGCCATTACAATTTTTACACACAAATACATAAAACATAATACAGAAAAGACACTTCATGTTATACAGCCATATAATATGAAGCAAAATGCCAGCAGTGTAATTTGAGACTTAAAAACATCTATCCCAGTATCAGGTTATCCAGAGGAGTTTCACATCAGCACAAATGTAAAAAATGTGAACTTTATCTAGGACCAACAATTCTGCTTAACTGCACTGTAACAAAGGACATCAGGCATTTCACTGATTAAGATAACACAACCATTATTTGCAAAAATCAATAACGTTTGATCTAAACCAGAAGGGCCCTTAAATCTTTTAGTTTTAAACTGCAATTCTCTATGAATAGCTATGGGCTAAAAACTTCTGAAGAGTTCACATGATTCAGTTTTTTTTTTATCCCTAAAAGGGTCCACATGTTATCTTACCCATGTACATAAAACTTAAGGGCCCCAACTAATCAGGACAATCCTAAGAAAGTAGATGCAAGTCCCCTGCAAGCAAGCCTTGGGCAGAAGGGAGGTCTTATTTTACACTGGAGTCCATTTTTATATAATATTGATTTCTTAACTCTAAGAAGGCCCATAGAAAAGCAACACAAATATCCCAAATTTCACTCTCAAGATGTGCCTTTAAAATGTCAACAACATACTCAGATGACAATAAAATCAGTCTACTAAACACTAAAAGTGCTAGCAGCTATTGCACCACAAGTTCCTTTATGCTAATTGCAACAACTTCTACAATATAAAATTAGGTTCCATAAGAATACTGGAGTCCATGCTCCTAGCAATAGTGCTCATGTGAGCTTCATATAATCTAGAAAGTTTTAGATCAAAGGCTCATAAGGTGTCCCATTGTGAAAAGTTCGCCAAAGAACAACGTTATCACTTGAGCACATTTCAGATGTAAACATAAGTTGACATTTACACAAGTTCAAAAATCAGGCCATCCAAACATTTTGCCATTTGGCTCCTTTAACTAGGGGTCTAATCAAGGCGGTAGTGATCTTTCTTCATCAGGTTTAGTTCATTACCCAAATGAAAGAGTTATGAGAAACATCATAGGCAGTGGGATTTTCAGTATTTCTGCCTGCTATTTTCAGACATTTATAAACATTAGAAGGCAAACCGTCTGACTATTGATTTCCCAACCAGACAAATAGGCTTTTTCCTTCATCCGTAAGCATAAACATTCCATGCTTACCATTCCTCTGGATTACGTTCACCCATACACATAAGAGTTCCATGCTTACCATCCATCTAGACATCGAGCAAAGTTTTCTCTTGATGTACATATGATAAAATGCTCTTTAACCCCTTAAGAGCTTTCAACTGCACATTGACTCCCTTTTTCAGATATCTATAAACTTAAGTAATTCTGCTCAGAACTCAGACTTGGAGTGAAGCTTCCTTCCATCCCCCTTGTCCATATTCTGTGTTCATACCTTTAATAAACCAGCTTCAATATGTCAGCATAAAAAATGCTATTTAAACTCCTCTTGTTCTCCTCCACAGGATCGTTCAAGTATTGTCACCAAAGAGGGACTCTAAAATATCCATTCATACATTTTTCATTTCTATGCTCTGTCAACTGCCACATGAACTGCCAGTTAAAATGACTCCAGTTTCATTCATAAAATTTCAGCCCCATCTTAATTAAACCCTGGTGGTCTCTGAATGACCGCAATTGATTTTCAGCTTTGATCCTCTTAAATGCTCTCCAGCTTTTCAAAATCACCTTGTTTAAGTAGATAAAAGCTTATAGACAGAGGGTAAACCTCTAACAAACTGCTTCCAGTCCATAATCATCTTCTTCAAAGACCATGGCATTCTTCCTCACTCCACACCAGGATTATTTAGCAAAATGCCAGTAACCAGCAGTGGGCCTGATGGCCATTTAAAAGTCAGCACCCAATTCATGGTATTTTAGGCTAGGGATGAACTCTTATCATAGAACTATAAGTAAAAATATTATAAGGTTCATTCATAAAGATTTTAATCTTTTGCCGACTATTTAGAAGAATAAACAAATAATACAATGCTGTGGGACATCACTCCAAACAGCTCCAGCTCTTCCATCTGTAGGGTTCCTACCGACTGAGTAACTCACAGTACCCCACTCACTCCAGAAGTCCTGGTGAGTCTTTTACACTTAAAACTGAACCAGGAATACAACAAAATAAACTAAAAAAACGCTGGTTCAAAGTACAAATTATTTGCTCATTGTAGAGCAAAACAGTGCAAATGAACCCAGGGCAGCTCTGTGGAGTGGAGCAGCAGTGTGGCCATCTTGCTGCTCCACCCCTCCTCCTTTGCCAACAGTGTAGCCCAATCCCTAGTTATCATCAGGGTATAAGACCCTTTACATTGCACCTTTTTCTAAGAAGAAGAGAGACTTGCTGCTGCCTATAGATAAGAAAGATTGGAGGTGTTCTCCCGGTGTTTATCACTGTGATTTGGTTGTAAGCCGTTTATATACAGAAATAAAATCACTTTATGTGCTAGATATCACTTCTCTGTTGTTTCTTCACTTTTGTGCAGTTCCAACAAGAACCTGAGAAAGGTAATTTTATTACCCAGTTACACTATCAATTTCCTCCTCTTGATTCAGTGGTCCGTAGACCACCCCTGCCTTCTTTGCTCTACTTAAGGACACCCATAGAGTCTCCGCAGTTTCATCCCCTTCCCCGCACACCATTACCCTTATCCCCTCCTTTACATATAGGGCTACCCCCTTGTCTTCCTATCTCGTCTGTCCTGTACAGTACCTACTCAGGCATTTCCACTTCCCAGTCATGGTTTTCAGTGCACCAGGTCTCCGTGACTGCCACCAGGTTGAGGTCTCCTTCTGTCACCATCGCCTCCAGTTCTCCTCCATTTTATTACCCAAACTCCTGGCATTGTTAGTAAACCCCTCCAGCACCTCCCTCCCCTGTCCCCCTTGTCTTCTTCTCTTGCTTGCCCTGCCTGTGGGGGAGAGCTAGTTAGACTTGATCCTCTCCCACTCCTACTGGGTGAACCTAGCTTTGCCTTCCCTCACTCCTAGTTTAAAGCACTCCCTAGTGTTTTATCTATATATCCTTGGAGCTTCCCCCTCATCATTTATATGTAACCTAACCCTCGTGTGCAGATGTTGGTCCATCCATGAGTCTCCCCAAACCCCTATACATTCGTAGCACTCTGTCCTGCAACACTGCCTCAGACAGTGATTAAAGTCTTTGATTCTCAATTGTTTCACTGTACTGGCAGAGTGTACTGGCAGGACTTCTGAGAAGGCTATGGTATCTACAATTCCCTTGCACCCTCTAGCCAATTTCATAAATCTCCTCTGTACCTCTTGTACTTCCTTCTCAGGCCAGATCATTCATGTCAAGGTGTACAACCAGGTTAGGGCTCCCCCCAATCAGCCTGATGCACTACTTAATTCTTGGGAGTGCCCTGCTTGCTTCCATTCCTGGTTCACAGAAAACAGACCTCCCCTTGAAGGCTACACCTTTCTTAGCCAATGGATGCCTTTGAGAATGGAATCCCCAAACACTACCACTGATTTTTCCATGTGCTGCCCTCAAGGGTGCCACTGCCTCCCCTATCTAGCTGTTTCTGCCTTTTCTCCTGGCTCTCCCCTGTTCACCATCCACCCCCCTTCCCTTCCAGCCCCATCTCTGGTCCACCTGCCTCCTGGTAGGCCCCAGACCCAAACCCCCAGCCCCTCCCACCTTCACCTATTTCATTCCTGCCCTAACACATCTTCCATAGGTGCCTGTCCTTCTCTGGCCTCCTTGTGATACTCCCCCTGCTTTCTTCCTTTCTCACCCTTGTCTGCTACCCCCATCCTCCCATTCAATCCTCCCTTTCCCCTGGTATCCCCTTACCCTTCCTCTTCCTGGGCCACCATAGCCTGATCTTCCCTGCCTTCTCCTGTCTTACCTGGTCTGTCTGTTTATTCCCTCTGCCTCAACCCCATATCCATCCTCTTGCTCATTGATCCCTGTTGAGGCCAGTATCTGTTGGACCTGCTGTGTACCTATGCTCAAGAATGCTGGTATTCCTCCCCATCAAGTCTCTGTCCCCCGACCTAGTCATTCCTGCCATGACCTCCTGTGTGACCTGCCTCTCCCCCCACATCCACCTGATCTGTCTGCCTCCTGCCTCCCATTTGGTTGCCTTCTGCAATTTTTATGGTGATGTCCCTCTTTGTCCAGGATAACTTTTTATTCATGCCAGCTCGGCCTCCAACTACTCCAGCCTTTGACAAACTGGGCACATCCCCAGTCTCCATATAGTGCTCATAAACATTGCCACACCACAGTTGTTACATCCTATGACCCTCCCTCCTCCATGTCTCCCTGTCCTCTCCTTCCACTGGGGGTATCCTCCCTTCTGTCTTCAGTGATCCCTCACCTGTTGTGTCCCTCCACCTTGCTCCATCCCAAGATGCTGTCCCTGACCCTTCCCCAGGCTAGCATTCCCACACACCTCAGTCCTCCACCTCCCCCCCCGCAAGGCCAATTCCTCCTCTCCCCCATTCTCCCTCCCGGTTTCATGATCCCAGTAATTTTTTGCCTCCTTTACCAGATCCTGCCAACCTCTAGTCACAGAAGAGCAAAATGTCAAACTAATGCTAACCCAGACCCTTCTGCAAGTTTATTCCAGAACTAGTGTCAATTTTCCCCAACCCACCAGCCATTGGCTAAGTCTTCTTGACTGTCTGCCAGCTCAAGCCCGGAAAACTCTAATACGATAAGATAAAACCAGTGTACCATACAAGACTTATGCCTTCAGACTCCTCCTTCAGAGCATCTTATCCCCAAGCTCCTCCCTACCCTCTGCCCTTTCACCAATCAGTTGCAGCTGAAGCCCTTCCCTTCCAGCCCTGCCCCTGTGTATTTAATTACGGTCGGGGAAGGGATGGGCGAAGAAACATTTTCTCTATCTGTAAAGACAGCTCTCTTGGCAGAGTTCCTGTTTTTGACTTGGCACAAGAGCTAAAGCCCAGCTGCAGCAGTACCAGCAGTCTCCAGATTCTCTTCCCTGTCCACTGATGTTTCCTCACCACCAATGCAGCCGACTCCCTTGGTGCAGCCCACTGCCGATGCAGCTGTCCCTCTCCCTGTCTCAAGTCCTGATTCAGAGGAGTGGCAGACTTCCCTGTATTTAAGCCTGGACTGATGATCAAATTTTGTGCCCTTGAAATAGATTGGCCAGTGGCCTCCTTCGTTAGCCCTCCAGTCTCCCGGTGTTCTTCCCTTTGTGAAAACAGTTCTCTTGGCAGAGTTCTTGTTTCGTGGCTTGGCACAAGAGCTAAGGGTCAGCCACAGCAGTACTGGCAGTCTCCCAATGCGCCTCCCTGTCTGCTGATGCTTCCTCGCCACCGATGCAGCAGACTCCCTTGGCACAGCCCACTGCAAATGCAGCTGTCCCTCTCCCTGTCACAAGTCCGAATTCCAAAAAGAAAATAAGCTGGCAGATATATGTTCTCCTGGGAATCAAACCTCTGACCCTTTGCTTATAAGGCAAGGACATATCCAGTGTACCACCTGTGAATTTTACTGACTGGCATGTCTCATCAGATACATACACAATGGTTTCTCATCCACTAACATTTCAATTACTGTACACTACACAAATTATATGCCCAGTGTGGTAGATTACATCTTATTTTAAAGGAAGCAGATTTAAAAGGTTTACATTGAAGTCATTTCATCTTTCTTCTTGTCATTGTCAAATTATTTCTGTTGACCCAAGAAATCATTTTTCATTATTTTTTCAAGTCTTAATAGTATTAACTCTGCCTTGTATTTTTTTAATTGACTGTCATTGTTCAATTTTCTAGGCATTCTGTTGCTGGGTTCACTGGTCTGGCACGAGCCAGAACAGTGGTATTGACCTCATGGCAGCCTCTGAAATGGTCAGTGCAAAAAAGAAAGTAATATGGTTTCTAAACAACCCACACATATCCAAAGAGAGAGAATACATGGAACTGGACTGTTGGACAGAATCGGGCTCTGCAGCTAATTGAGGTGGTCATTACCTTCAAGGTTTGGTAACTGGTACTGCATTATTTACCTCCCTCATATATTTAAGGAACAATCCACGATGGGGTGTGGGTTGGACTGGGATTTACCCACACCTGTATGGTGCGGTCATGAGGCCAGGGGTGGGGGATGAGACGGCATACAAAGAAATACATAAAATATCTTAATTAGCATGCTAGAACATAATCAAGTCTGTACAAAACATAAAAGGTCTATAGGTCATGCAGTACCAAATACTGTATATAGAGTTCATACATACCGTAGGTCAAATAGGCAGGAAACATTATGCCACGTATCCCCCCCATATCAATTAAAGTATTACCTTTCTTTACTCCTGAAATTGCTGCACTTTACATGTCTGTGGTGGCTCAGAGTTCCTATCTTTTGCCTGTGTCTTGTTTCTAAAGACTTTCAGCAACTTAATAGCCCTCATGACTGTACATGCATTACATCCCTCGTATTTTTCTACTTTTCAGATGAACTAGAGCTTGCCCAGTCTTTCTTTATAACTCATCTCTCAACCCCCAGACCAATTTGTTTCCCACTTCAGTTCTCGCCTCATGTTTTAATGTCCTTTTATAGTACAGTATGGTGCTCTAATGTGTAAGCTATACTGTAGGCATGGTACAACCAGTGACCTGCAGTAGCATAATAGTTCCTTAGATTACATACACAAGTATCAGTCCAAGCATTTCACTGCTCAGCCTTAATTCAAAATGGCCACCTCAGAGCAGAAGAGTTGAGGCTCAACAAGTAGGGTGCCATCTGTTAATATAACCCTAGGGCAGTCATGAAGAATGAGGCACAGCTGATTAACAAAGGTAACAACACCTCCCATGTCTTAATGCTACTGTACTATCAAACTAAAATATTTTAATTTTTTTAATTAATCAATGTTTTGATAGTTATTCTAAATTCTGTATTTCACATTAGGGTTTTTATTCAGTAATACAAATCTTTTAGAATGCTTTCAGCCAATCAAGAATTTCCATTTCCATGCACAGATTTTTTTTTTTCTCTGTACGCAGAAATGGTTTCCTTTTACTACTTACTCACATTTAGTTCAAGGTTATTTGTCATCGAGACTCAAATGTGCATTACTCACCAGTAAAGGCAAACTTTACGTTAATCATTGCACTGTGAATTTCTGGCACTTTGCCAAAAATTACATTTCATGCTAGTGCAGATACTGTTAATCAAAATGACTATACATTTCCTTTCCCCCATGCTTGTAGCACATATCCTACCCTTTTCACCTCAGACACAATAAATGCTCCTTTTTATCCCAGAACACATAGCGCCCACCTCCTTCCTTCCTCCCATGGCACCCACTTTCATTTAAACATCCTAAAATCAAGATCAACCAGCATAGCCCTCCTCTTACCACCTCCCCCAGCCTCTATAGGAAATGTCCAAGAACCTGTCCTTAAATCATTCCTTTCACTCTCCCTCATAGCACACATCCCAGCCTCCTCCTCAGCCAGGATACACAAGTACCCCCTTCTGCATGCCACACCCCATCACACCCTACTCATCCCCATGGCACCTACTTTCTTTACAAAATCATGAAATCAGTGGTAATGGACTCAGTCCTCCTCTCACATCAGTTGTCCACTGTCTAAATGAATGAATGGAGAAAGGATGCTGAAATAGTATTTTTGCATGCTCATTTAATTATTCATTCACTCATTGAGATAGCTAATGACCAAAGTGGTGAGAGGAAGTAAGTGTCAGTTGCTGCTGATTTGGGGATTTTTAAATAAATGCAAGTGCCACAGCTGGATGTGGGTGGGGAGATTATGGATACTGATGGCCCGGCATGTGATATCGCTTATCATAAATAGTTAACAGTGACCGACTCCATGAGTGGTGGAGAGCGAGCCAAGAGTGAGGTTTCAAGGTCACTGTCAACTAGTTGCGATACATAGGTATCACACAATGGGACATCATGTATCTGTTTTATACAAACAGAGCTCTGGTGTTTGTTTATATTCTTTTCTTTTTTTGTTTTAGCAGCGTGAGGAGGGGGGAAGTGATGCATACACTGCTGATAACTGGCGAGACGTGTACACTGTTCTTGATATCTTCACAGTGCACACATCATGATCTAGTTATCACACTGTGCTTTAGATAAGGTGTTTTATTTGATGCCATATCACTTCACCCCTATTGTATAAGATGTGCTACGTGGGCTGGCAGAAAGGGAGGCAGTTTTATACAGTGGCTGGGGGATAGTGGTAAAGGAATAATTAAGGACAGGTTTTGAACTTTTTCACAGTGGCAGGAAGGAAGAAAGGGTATTTGATGCCACATGAGCTGGGGTATGGGAATACTTGTGTAATGTGGTGGGGAGGAGTGGTATTGGTACTATGAGGCTAGGGGAATCATAGAATGGCTTTTTAAACTATGCAAAGTGAAACCTCACAGTTCTTCCTGCAAAGAGCACACTTCCATCAGCATAGTAACCTGCTGTGAATACTTCACAAATTCATGGCGCAAAACTACTATATGCAAAGTGCATGAACATATCATGGTTTTCAGCAAAGCAAGTTTTACATCACCCACATTTAATTAAGACTCCCTGACAAAGGTTGATGGTTTTTCTCATAGGTACTTCTACTGATTTTCTGCAGGGAAGTACCCACCTCCCTGCCCCATTCCCTTCCACTCTGCGCCCTCATATCCTTCCTGTGGAAGTAAGGAAGGGGCGGGCTTACTGCACATCTCAGAAAAAATTTGATCTTTTCTCTTCATTTACTTATCTGCACATTGCTCATCTGGGAGTCTCTACATAATTAAGGAAAATGAAAATCTGTTTCATCCAACCTGTTCTAACCTTTGCTTCCATATTTTCCTTAAACCAGCTGCTCTAAAACAATGATAGGAGGATAGTCTTTTTACTCTCTAAAAGTCACTCAAGTGGATTGGCTCCAACCTCTCCACCCAAAATATTCTAGTAACAATGGAGATCGTCACTTGTGGACAATATGGGGGCACTATTTGTCAGGGTTCACTTCTGTGGCCCGAGTCAGTGTCCAGTTTGCTGGGCTATAGCTGACCTTAGAGGGCCAGCTGAGGGAAGCATGGACTACAATACATACGCTCCAGGTTGAATTGCAAAGCTATAGGCACCCACTCATCCCACCTCAGACCCAGTGGCACACAAATGTCAGCACCGGTCCTAGACAGGATCCAGAATCAGAGGGCTGGTAGGTGGTCAGGAGGGAGGCAAAGTCACGTGCAAGAACTAAAACATGAACATCTGAAAACAACATGCTTCTAAATAACAGATACGCTTCACTGGTAACAGAACCAGTCACTGGGCATTAAGGTGCTTCTAGGAAACGGCTCATGGAGCCAAGCATGATAAAAAGGATAAAGAAAACAATGGCAACAAGAACAAAGGAAACTTATAGTGGAGATCCCATGATCAACAGAGTGGAATCCCACATAAATTCAAACAGAGGTACCAGGGTCATTGTCAAGTGTCTCCCAAGTGCATCTGCAAAAGGCACAAAATGCTTCAAGCAGATTGTGCAAAGGGAGGATGGAACAAAACAGTCATTCACCTAGCAACAAATGACTTGTCCAATCAATCAGTTGCAGAGACAAAGAAACACATTGTACAACTTGCTCACAGAATATCCTCTATTTTGTCCACACTGGCATTCTCTGAGGTGCTTCCAGTCTGAGGGTGGGGGTAGAAGCACCAAGATGGTCAGAGAGAAGAACATACACAAGTTTAATTTAGGGTGGAGGGAATGGTGCCAGGAAAATGGCTATCACCTCATCGGGAACTGGTAGTCCTTCTGGGAGAGGGACTTCTTTCAGTATGATGGTCTCTCCTGACAAAGGAAGGGTGAGGGCACTTGGTCAACAATTTGATGTGTACGAGTCCATTTAAACTGAAGGCTAGGAGGTGCTGACTACACTACCAAGGTGATGGGTAAGAAGATCAACAAACCCCTGACAGCAGTAAGCAATAGGGTAACCACTCAAAGCACGATAATACCATACAAATTAGGAAAAACTCTCTTGTCAATACCTGTGGCAAAACGCAACAACATTTTTTGTCTGAAACCACAGGTACAGATCAAAGGAGTTCCAGCAAGGGTACAAATGAAGGGTGGAACATTTCCAACAAAATGTTTTGCCCAAAACCACAGGGGCAGACTGAATGAGTCCCATAAATCTTTTGTCTGAAATCACAAGTGCAGATAAAAGGAGATCCATTCAAGGTACTACAGAGGTTTGGCAAAACAAAAGGAAACTCACTTGTGCTAAGAGTGGGGGTAGAACAGGGAGGTGATGGCAATAAATGCTAGAAGCCTGGCGAACAAAATCCCTAACCTCATGGCCATCATTGCAGAAGCCGAACTCGACTTTGTGGCCGTGACAGAAACCTAGTTCACAGAGAACTATGGTTGGGACATGGCTATCCAAGGCTACCACCCGCACAGAAGGGACAGGAAGGGTAGGAAAGGGGGTGGGGTAGCATTATATATCCAGGAAGAAATCAAGTCTACAGAGATTCAGGGGATTCAGGATGAGTCAGAAGCACTATGAGTAACAGCTGAGACAGGATCAGGGGCAGCCATTAGGAAAGAAGTCATCTACAGGCTCCCATCACAAGGGGATATTCAGGACAAGGAAATGATTAAGACATTCCACAAAATGGCAGACAAGGATGAGACAAAAATAGTAGGGATTTAACTTGCTAGACATAAACTGGAAATCATGTAAGTATCTTCATCAAGAGGAAGGGACTTTGTAATAACCCTGCAGGGTGCAGGGCAAAGGCAGCTTGTGAGAACTCCTACCAGAGGTAAAGCTGCCCTGGATTTGGTTTTAACTAACAGTCACAGGGTAAAGGAGGTAGAAGTGGATGCCACTTAGGAAATTGAGACTACCACATGGTGGGATTTAAGTAAACACTACTGAAGACATTAGTCATTCCAAGATCAAGGTTTTAGATTTCATAAAAGCAGACATTCGTAAGATGAGAGATAGCCTGGCAGAGTGCCTTATATACAGGGAAGAGAAAGGAGTAGATGAAATGTCGAGTACTGTATCTCAAAGGAGCTATCACAGAGGTAACGAACAGTGTGTCAGAAGGGTGAGCAAGGCAAGTAAGAAAAGGAAGCCCTCTGGTTCTCCAGGGAGGTGGCTGGAATAGTAAGGGAGAAAAGAAGGTGTACACAAAGTTTAGGGTGCCAATGAAAGATGAGTATAAGGAAACCTATAAGGTAGCACAGAGGGAAACTGGTAAGGCAATAAGGAAGGCTAAAATCCTGACTGAACTGAGGACTGCTTGAGGGGAAAGGAAGGAGATAAAGCCTTTCTTTAGTTACATAAGGGAAAGAGGAAAATCGAGGTGGGGAGATAGTTAAACAAGCAGATACTGGAGGGGAAACTGGTAAAAAAGATTAGTAGAAAGTAGCCATCTTAAACCAGTATTTCTGTTCTGTGTTCACCAGAGAGAACACAGGATGGGCAAGGCTTGCATAGCAGCAATACCCAGGGACTGGTTGACACAAGCCCTTCACAGAGGCTCAAGTCTTGGAAGCTTTAAATAAACTAAAGATGGATAAGGCCACTGGACCAGATGGGATTCACCTACAGTTCTCAGGGAGCTGGGAGGTACTAGCAGCACCCCTAGCAGAATTATTCACAAAATCACTAGAGAGTGGACCACAGGAGGACTGGAAAAGGGTAACAGTGGCCCTGCTCCACAAAGCAGGGAGGAGATTGGCAATTACTGTCCAGTAAGCCTCACGCCGGTGGTAGGAAAGTTGATGGAGACACTACTCAAACAGAGAATCGTACGATCTGTAATCCAATAGGCAGCAAGACCCAAAACAGCATGGGTTCATGTCAAGTAGGTCTTGCCAAACCTAACCTGACTGACTCTTCAACTGGGTTACAAGGAACATAGATCAGGGATCAGCAGTTGATGTCGCTATCTGGACTTTAGCAAAGCCTTCGACTCTGTTCCACACAGAAAGCCGGTGAGTAAGCTGGACCACATGGGGGTGGGCAGGAGGTGGTTGAGATGGTGAGTAGCTGGCTGAGTGGAAGAACACAGGGTTCAAGTAAACAAGGTATTTTCAGCTGAGAGGGAGGTGTCCAGCAGGGTACCACAGGGTTCAGTACTCGGTCCACTACTCTTCAATGAGTTTATAGCAGACATTGCAAATGAGCTGGAAGTAAGTGTGTCTATTTGCTGAGGGCACCAAGATTTGCAACAGAGTGGACTCCTGAGGGTGAGGAGTATGGACTTCAGACTTGAAGAAACTGGAGGAGTGGTCAGAAACTTGGCAGCTGAAATTCAACACCAAAAGTGCAAAGTCATACACTTAGGCAGAAACAATCCCAAAGAGGATTACTACCTGGGAGGAGAGAAGCTAGCCTCCACCAACCAGGAAAGGGACCTAGGGGTCATTATAATCAGAATATTTGAAAGTGGGTAAACAGTGTGAAAAGGTGGCACTAAAGGCAGGTGGCATTCTGGGCTGCATCAGGAGGAATCATGAGTCGAGAAGTGAGGTGATGTTACCACACTACAGGGCACTGCTGTGCCCCACTTGGAGTACAGCGTGACAGTACTGGAGACCGCACCTCAAAAGGGACACAGACAGTGCTGAGGAGGGCCACAGAAATGATTTGGGACTGCACTATATGGCATACCAGGACAGGCTGAGGGAACTCAACATGTACCCTGGAACAGAGGAGGGAGAGGGTGACATGATTGAGACTTTAAATATATGAGGTGTATAAATAAGGTTAACATTCAGGAGCTTTTCCTATTGAAAGAGAGTGGAGAATGAGAGGCCATGACATGACGCTGAAGGGAGGGAGGTTCAGTAGTAATACAAGGAAGTTCTTTACAGAGAGGGCGGTGGACCCATGGAATAGCCTACCCAAGGAGGTAGTGGGGGTCAAAACAGTAAGCGAGTTCAAGAATGCATGAGACAGACAAAGGTAGCATACAGAAAGGCAAAGGAGTGGAGGGGAAATAGCAACAGGTAGGTTCTTGGGCAGACTAGATGGACTTGGCAGTTCCCTTCTACTGTCACTTTTATGTTTCTATGTTTCAAGTCCCTTTCCTGATCAGTCACCCTGATCTTCCTTTTATTTGGATAATAATCAGTCATTGGGTTTCTTACCCAGTCACGTTGTTATGCCTTTTCAGCATTAAATCTCATCTTCCATCTCTCAACCCATCCTGCTAGTCCATCCATGTCACTTTGTAACATTTCAGTCCTCTAATTCGGTTCAATTCAATTTATTATAGAATAACAATTGAGACAAGTCTCACACAATGGTGTCCTTACAGTAGTATAGACATAAAAATGCAATACTGCAGTATAATACAGAAGACAAAAACAAGAATCAATACATCTCTAGGAACAATTTTAAAAATAATTCACAAAGTAAAAAAATTAAAAGAAAAAGAAATAAAAAGCCAGGTAGTGCACAACCCGACTTATGTAGCAATAACAGGGAGTATGAACAACTCCTGTACAATGCAGGAAGGTGACAGCAAAAGTCAACAAGATGCTGGGGTGTAGCAGGGCCATCTCCTCCAGGAATAGGAGGTGATCCTTCCTGTACAGGTCACTGGTCAGGCCACACCTGGAATACTGTGTGCAGTACTGGCACCCATTCCTGAAGAGGGACATCAGGTTGTTGGAGGGGGGTGCAGCACAGGGCGACAAAGATGATCCAGGGATTGTTGGGAAAAATCCTGTGGGGATAGGCTGGGTGAACTGAACTGAACATGTTTTCCCTGGAAGAAAGGAAGGATGGGGGGATATGACTGAAACCTCAAAATATCTAAAGGGGATAAACAAGACTAATATGGAAGGAATTTTCAAGATTTGGAGGGGGAGGGACACAAGAGGGCATCAGCCAAGATTGGAGAGGGGAAGATTCAGGAGAGAGATCAGGAGATATTTTTTTCACAGAACGGGTGGTGGACAAGTGGAATGCTCTGCCTGAGGAGGTGGTGTCCAGTAGAATGGGTGGGTGGTTTCAAGAGGGGATGGTCCAGAGTGGGGGATAAATATGAGTAGAGAAGGGTGGGGCAGCTACAAGACGAAGGTCTAGCTGCACAATTGAGCAGACTCTACAGACCGTAAGGCAGGTTTCTGCTGGCACTTTCATATGTTCGTATCCTGCTCCTATGTTCATATCCTGCTCCTCTGCATTGAAGCCCATTGCAGATTGCAGTTCTTGCATCATTGTTATAAAGCAGGGTCTTCAGGGGAGACCTAGTATACTGAGAACTTGTTCCATCATAGGATTCCACAAATTCCTCTTTCTTCCTCCTCCTCCTCTTCCAGAATAAGCTCTGGATTATTCTTTGGTCCCCATCAACGTGGTTCATAGGTCACAGTGATGGAGTTGAGGAAGCCATCGATGGCCTGGAACATACCGTGCATGATCTTGCAGGTGTCATCACTGGGGTTTGTTGTAGACCCTGTCAACAGAAAGTTTGTCAGTGTAGGAGGAGGTAACAGGCATTTGAGAATGTCCACAATGGCAGAGAAAACCACCTGAACATTGGCGCCCATGTGATTGATGGGAACGCCGACAGATTGACAGGGAGGCAAGGGCCCAGACGTCGACAGCAACACACCAATCATAATGACAGTCTGGGCGATGGGCTATATCACCGCCAGAGTGGTCGACATTCCAAAGGAGGTCATACCTGAATGAATGTGCAACCTGAATGCAGTGGGAGGTCCTTCCATTTCCTTCCGCCTCTTCCTGTGCTTGTGGTAGAGAGAGATCCAGATGTTTTCTCCCAGAACTTGGAGACATTCAATTTGAGAAGTGGTCCGTGACCGGGGTTCTGATGAGCCTTCTCTAGTCAGGCCAAGTGCTGTTTTAAAAAGCACCTTTTCTGCACTGCCAGGTGACCATAGTAAAGCCCTTGCAAATTGAGCATGCCCTTAATGGCATAGTCTGGGCCAAGACAACACATGCAGACACTGCGCGAGTCAACTGAATTACATTTTCTTGTCGCAGTCACAGTATCTAAAGAGTTTCAATGGTGACAGCTCTGGAGAGGACATAGTATGTCGAAATCACTTTCAAAAGTGACTACTTTCAGAGTAAAGAAAAATTACGATTCCAGCAATGGCAGAGTCCAAAGAGTATGGTCAATGAAAGGAAAAGAACTGAGGAAGGACAGGGCCACCCATATTTATATAGAGAGAGCCAACACAGGACATCATCGTGGCAGCCCCTAGTGGATTGCTTGCAAAAGTTTGTGTTGTCCTAGTGCCCAGTGATTATAGTTTCATTGTGTGGACTGATAAAAGATATCCTCGAAGATCAATTATGATATTTGGTATAGCATCTAAGCATCGACGGGCTCTGAAGGGGGATATGATGGTCAAGCCAAAGATGGGACAGTGCCTGATGGTAGACAAGACTGCATTTCCCCCAGTGGGGGAGATGAACCAACACTGGAACCCAGCCTTGGCACCTCAGAAATCCCAGGGGGAGGTGGCAGGACCCACAATCAGAGCTGGAGACCTGTCTTTATTGGCAGACTTGCCCCATCTAATAGGTGAATGGGAATGGTCTGGAGAAGTAGCCTCATCTTTCTGGCGCTGGTCCTTTTCAGAGTGGTAATGTTTCTCCACCAATTTCAAAGACTTGTCCTTTTTCTCTGAGAAATCAGTGATGGCTACTGTCAACCACAGGCCAATGGTGAATTGGGAACAGAAGCAGTTGATGGAGAAGCTGCCTTCACCGCAACCGGTTTCTCCATCTCTTTAAGCTTCAGAAAACCCTCTAAAGCTTTCTTGCAATGTCTCCAGGTTGCTTGGTTAAAGGTCCAGCAAATTGAGCAGGCTTTGATATTGTGGCTTGTACCAGGACAATGGATGCAAGCAGAGTTGTCTTTATAAATTGTAGCATTGCCACAATGGCAATAACGTGAACAGAGGTTCTTTGTTTTTCAGCAGCAGCATAAAAGATAAAATAACAGACAAAGAAGTAGCAGCATTAGTGAATACTTGCAAAAGTGCAATGGTGTTCATCAGCATTGGTGGAACGACAAGCAGTTGACAGCAGGAGAAAGAACTGAGGCATGCTGGGAACACCCACATTATAAAAAAACACTGAGGAAGAGCTTTGACATGCACAGCCCCAGCCTGCACAAAATTTCCGAGTGATCCTGACACCAACAGCTTACAGTTCCATGATGTAGCTCAATGGAGGGAGATATCCCCAAAGAAGGTCCTAGGGTCACAAGCGTACCAGAATAGTCCCCAGTCATTTACATGACAGAGACTGACATTTTCTGATTTTTTTTAAATACACTAAATGCATGGTTTGTTTGCATTTTGCACCCCGGAAATAATTCCCTTGACAAGCGCAGCATTTTGTCACTCCAACTGGAACTGATCATACTCTTAGTCCAGCAAGCTAGAGAGCATTGGTTACCACTTACTGCAGTACTATGCACAGTAACATGAGTTTGATTCCAGAGCCATCTACATGCCAGTTAATTTGATTTCAAAGCACAACTGATCATGGTTGGCACCAACAATATTCGATTGTAGGAAAACCCACAATGGCATCTTGTCGAGTAAAGATTAAACTGAAAAAACCTAATGCTTATACTCATTTAAACAGAATTTTATAGACAAGCAGATTAGCCAAAAAAGAAAGCCAATATGATCAACAGATTCATGTTATTACTACAAAAGTGCTTTATGAATGTATAAGAGTCCAGAAATCGCATGGAAAGGATACACCCACTCGAGCTTCAGCTTCTGCACTGGTAACTCCATCTTTGTCTCCAGGGAATAAGTCTCCTTCTGTGCACTGGGAATATACATGGTGACTGGTCGGCCACGGAGAAACATCTTGACATAGCCATCATCTGTAAAGCAGAGAAGCAGGCCAGAATTACTGACACATGAAAGAATTACCCTTGACTCCAGTTGTGCAGTGGGTACCCCCATACAAACTTTTGCCTGCGTTTTTGCTGTTAAATTTTATTGCAGGTGAAAAGCAGGAAACCAAACAGCCTTGCAAGAGATGTTCAGTTCAGAGCAATATGCTTTAATCTACAATGGGTTTAGGAAAACAAAATCAAGTCATGTCCCTCTGACCTACAGTACACTAGATGAGTTTACGAGGGTGGGTGTGGAGATGCACAGGAGACACTGAGGCTTAAAATCTGCAACTGAAAAGGAAAAATAAATGTTTTATTAAGTGCCAAACAGAGAAACATAGAAACATAGACTTTGACGGCAGATAAGGACTGCTTGGCCCACCTAGTCTGCTCATTTCCCTACCTACAGGATAAGCTGCATATCCTAGTTAACCAACAGCCTACTTCCTCCTACCCTTCCCCCCCACACTAGTATTGCCTTAGGTCTGTCCCATGCATTCTTGAATTCTCCCACAGTTTTAGACCCCACAACCTCCTCAGGAAGGCTGTTTCATGCGCCCACCACCCTCTGAAAAAAAAAAACACTTCCTCACATTGCCCCTGAGCCATCCCCTCCATCTTCAAATTAATTGTGTCCCCTTGTTCTTGCACATCTCTTTTTCTGAAAGATGCTACCCTCTTGGACTTTGTTGATTCTGCTGAGGTACTTAAAAGTTTCCATCATGTCCCCCCTCTCCCTCCTTTCCTCAAGGGTATACATATTAAGCTCCTTTAGTCTCTCCTCATATGGCTTCTCTTGCAGACCCTGCACCATTTTAGTTGCCCTCCTCTGGACTGCCTCCATCCTGTCTAGGTCCTTACGGAGATGGGGTCTCCAGAACTGGATGCAATGCTCCGGATGGGGTCTTGCCAACTGTCTGTACAGAGGGATAACTTCCTGTTTTCTGCTGGTGATGCCTCTCCCTATACATCCCAGTATCCCCCAGCCCTCCCTACTGCCTTCTCACATTGCTTGCTAACCTTAAGGTCATCTGATACGATTACCCCCCAGGTCCCTTTCCATTTTTTTTGTTGTTACTACCTCCCCCCATTGTGTAATCTTCCCCTGGGTTTTTGTTTCCCCAGGTGCATTATTTTGCACTTCTTTGCATTGAATCCAAGCTGCCATACCAACGGCTTCTGATCAGGAATCGCTGGTACAGTGTCAACATTTAATAATGAAAGCACTCCTTTATGGGTGACCCACATACTGTAGGCCACCACTATACCCTTTTATAAAGGGTTCTATTGTAAGCTAAACTTACAGCAATTAAATAGTCAAAGTTAAAGTCAAATCAACCTTGTCTATTCAAATGCTACTCAAATAGTCCTAGTTACACATCCTCGTAATCGCACACATTTAACTCTAGAAGTACTGAATGCTTTTATTTGGTGCACAATGGGTTCTTTAAAGGAGGTTACAATACATGGATAGAGCTACCCCCACCCCTGCCCTCTTTGCCTGTAGGTGTACTGTGAGACATGCAGTGGAGATCTAAAGCTTGTATTTGTCTCTCTGGACCTCTGGATCTAAAGTATGCACACACAGACACCACAGTCAGTATCCAGAACCCTGGAGCAGAACACTTCAACATCAAGACATGACAAATCAAGGAGCTCCGATAGGACTGAAGGCCAGCTGGCAAGATTGGTTTTAGACCTAATGGCATACCAGGGAAAAATATCTGGGTGCCCCTGCCTTTACTGCTCCCACTGCCCCTCTTCTCCACACTGCCTCACCCTTATTCAAAAAAAGTGGAACACATTTTCTGAAAACAAGGGTGGTGACAACATTTTGGAGTTTTATATTACCACTTTCTGCACTTCAAACTGATCCGTTTATACTTTTTAATTTAATGCACCTCTTCTGTGCTAGCACCCGAAGCAGCCGCTTGATTCACTTCAGCTCAACACTGCTTATGCCAGCTGGGACCTGGAGGACCTGTATGATGCCATAGTGCTATAGGTGCAGTTGCCATGGCTAGGCAGTCCCCTTTTTTCCTCAACATCTTTGAATAACAGGGGCTTTTATCCACGGGCAGTCAAGGTACAGTATTACATGTGGGACCTTATCAGTGTTCTTGGTGAATCAGCGGTGTGGTGTTCCTTGGGGTGGTCAACCCTAATGCCCACCCACTCCTCACCCCCCAGCCCATGGCCTCCTGTCCAAAGCACAAGTTACAGGTCCACGCCAGTACCTCATAGTGATATACTCTTCAGAGGTAGAGAAGTATGGCTCACCACAAGTTGCCAACAGGATCAATCCTTGATTTCTTCATGCAGGGTCAAGAAAATGGATCACATCTGATCTTGTTTGCACAGGGAAGGGAGTAGGCATTAGGGTTGACGTCCCCAAAGATGAATGCACCAAAGACTCACCAAGACAGCGCATACTCAAAATCTTAATACTTTTTCATTTCACTACTTTGTGCTCTTATCCATCTTAAACCCTAATTTCTGCATTAGCAATGAGCTTCTCTTCTTTTTGTGAAAGTGGAATTGTATCCTCATTCATGCAGGTCCCTTCAGGACCTATATGAACAGATGGAGATATGCAGGGCCCCCTGTGCCAAGTGAAGAGTTCATCTGGCTGGCTGTGTGCACTGCACTTCCATATGACTACAGATGCAAAGAATCCTTGGGGCTGCAGATGTGGATGTGCAAGGCCAAGAGCCCATCTGGTTGTGAAAGCACAAGGACCTCTAGGCCCTGCACTTGCACAAGGCTATGGATGCAGAGGCTGGTTATTTGTTGTCCGTGCAGCACAACACTGCACCATCTGTTCCCAGGCTGGGTGTGATGCCACCATCCCCCAACTTTGGATCACCCAGCTGGTTCACTGAGCTTGTGCCCAGTCTCAGCGCAGTGGCACAGGATCCTAATGAGCTACCCACCGGGCCACTGACCAGCCCTGCACACATTTCTTTACTCGTTCTTTTTTTGACAGTTTGACCCCCAGTAGTAGTAGTAGTAGTTGGTTGTGGTGGTGGTGGTGGTGGTGGTTGTGGTTGTGGTTGTTACATGGGCATTTGATGATCTCATTTTCTGAACATTACAGATGTCATTTATAAAATACTGGCCGAAACATCATTTCATGCCACAAGTGTGATAACGCATTTCAGGCAGTATTTCAAATACAATATCTGTCAGGTGGATCAAAAGAAGGCTATGTTGGAGTCTGAAACATAGAAGTTGATGGCATATGAGGACCGCAAGGCCCATCCAGTCTGCCCATTTCTTTTTCTACCTTATGAATGTGCCTAGGCTTTGCTCTGTCAATGGCCTATCTATTCATACTCATCTGTATTGCTCCTTTATGCCTATCCATGACTGTTTGAAGCCCTGCACTGTATTCATATCCACCACTTCCTGAGGTAGGCCACCCATGCATCCACCACCTTTTCTGTGAAAAAGAACTTCCTCACATTACCCCTTAATCAGCCTCCTTCTAATCTCATGCTATGTCCTCTTGTCCTGCTATTTTTCTTATATTGAAACATGTTAGACTCTTTCACCTTGTTAATGCCCTTAAAATGTTTGAATGTTTCAATCATATCACCTCTTACCCTTCTTTGCTCTAGAGTATACATATTGAGTTCAGTTAATCTGTCCTCATACGTTTTCTGATGCAGTCCCTGCACCATTTTGGTTGCCCTTCTGTGGACTGCCTCAATTTGGTTAATGTCCTTGTGAAGGTGTGGCCTCCAGTACTGCACGCAGTACTCCAGATGGGGCCTAACCAGTGTCTTGTAAAGAGGGATTATTACTTCCCTCTTCCGACTTGTGATACCTCTACTAATACACCCCAACATCCCCCTAGCCTTACCTACTGCTTTAGAGGTCTGCTTGGATGATTTCAGGTCATCGATGATGACACCCAAGTCTCTTTCTTCCCTTGTGACTGCCAGCAACTCCCCTCCCAGCCTATAGGTGGCTTCAGGGTTTCTCTTCCCTAGGGGCATGATCTTGTACTTCTTTGCATTAAACCCCAGTTGCCACTCTTCTGAACATTTTGCTAGTTTATCCAGATATCTTCTCATTCTGCCCACCCCATCTGGATCTACTCTGTTGCAGATCTTGGTGTCATTTGCAAACAGACAAACCTTAACCTCAAGTCCATTTGCAATGTCACTGATGAAGATATTGAAGAGGACTGGCCCCAGGACTGATCCCTGAGGTACCCCATTTGTGACTTGCAGCTCTTCTGACTGTATACCGTTTACCACCACACTCTGTTTCTGCCCGTCAACCAGTTTGCCACCCAGATTACCAATGTCTGACCCATCCCGAGCCTACCCAGCTTATTAATCAATCTTCTATGTGGAACAGAATCGAAAGCTTTGCTGAAGTCAAGGTAGGCAACATCAACTGCTCCCCCTTGGTCCACCACTCTGGTTACCCAGTCAAAGAAATCTATGAGATTAGTTTGACAGGCCCTTCTATCTGTAAACCCATGCTATCTTGGATACTGTGCTCCTATGGATTGCATGTGTTGCACTATCCTTTCCTTAAGGAGTGTCTCCATAATCTTGCCCACTACTGAGGTAAGACTGACTGGTCTGTAGTTCCCTGCCTCCTCCCTGCTACCACTCTTGTGGAGCGGGATCACATGAGCCTTTCTCCAGTCTTCTGGGACCTCTCCTGTGCTCAGAGACTCACTAAACAGTTCTGCTAATGGCTCTGCTTGTTCCACCCTTAGCTCCTTTAGTACCCTGGGATATATGCCATCAGGTCCCATTGCCTTGTCCACCCTGAGCTTATTGAGCTCTTGTAGGACCCTTTCTTTTGTGAAGGGACTAGTGCACACCTCCCTTCCTCATGTCCATGGTACAGAGTTGTGGGCCCTGCCCTACCTTCTCTTCAGTAAATACTGAACAGAAGTATCTATTTAGGATAAATGCTTTTACATGGTCCTTCTGCTCACACGTGCCCTTATCCCCTTTGATCATAGCAATACCCCCTCTGGACTTTCTCCTTTCACTAATCCACTATCCTCATTGCCAAGTCAAAGAATACTATCAGGTTGGTCTAGCAAGACCTCTCCACCACCACCCCTTTCTGTTTACTATCCTGGAGTCCACTGCTCAACAGGTAGTCCACAAGGTCCTCCTTGACCAGTGTCTGTCAGTTTACCTATAACAGAGGTAAGAATGAGAAGTCTGTAGTGATCTGGTTGTTCCTTGTTTCCCCCTTTATGGAGATTAACAATGTTCACTACCCTCCAGTCTTTTGGAACTACCCCCATCTCAAATGAGCTATTAAATAGCCTTACTGGAAGTTCAGTTAGTTGTGCTGCTAAATTTCTTGAGCACCCGTAGATGCATCTCATCTGGCCTGGGGGCCTTATCTATCTATAGTGCTGATGGCTTTTTCTGAAACATTTCACTGGTAAATGCTTTCGACCTCATCTTGGGGAGCACCCTTACAGTTACCTTAATGCCACTGTCTGTCAGAAGTACTTTGTTTTCCCTTGTGAACAGAGAACAGAAGTAGTCATTTAGAAGGTCTACTTTCTGCTCGTCCTTCTCAATTACCCTACCTCCCTCTGTTAACATAAGAATTCCTCTTCCCTCATTTCTTTTCCCCAATATATCTAAAGAACTGTTTTTGCCCTCCCTTGAACCTCTTGATAATCTGCAGCTGTGTGTCTGCCTTAGCTTCTCTGATTGCCTTCTGGCTTTGTTCTCACTTGGTGTTCTCCCCCTTCTAAACATGCCTGAGATTGTCAGGTCCCAATTATTATTCTCTGTGGTCCAAGTTTCTGTGATGGCTACTAGGTCCATTGCAGTGTCTGCCACCATTGTCTGGAGCACACTAAATTTTATTTCCTAGACTCCTGGCATTAAGGCAGACCCCTATCTATCTTTCTCCTGATCCCCTCTTGCTTTTTCTTATTCAGTCTTCCTTATTTGTCTCCAAGCTCCTTAATTTTTTTTTTTTTTTTATTTTTCATGCTGAATGCAGGCTTTTCAGCTCTCCTTTACTGTTGTCTTTTTGTAACCTAATCTGAACTTTGACCCTACTGCTTTTAGTCCCCTGTTCGGGGGGGGGGGTCCTAACTAGGTTCTCCACCTGCTCTCCCTTCTCAATGGCTCTCCTTGCCTATTTTTCATCTGCAGTCAGTTTAACTGTCCAGTGTGAGACTTCTGCCCCAGAGCACTGCCTCACTCGCTCGTCAAGTGAAGGCCATTACCCTTGAAGAGACTCCTGTCCAAGATGCCTCCCCATCTGCTACATAGTGGCAGCCTTCCTCCTGACACCATCCTTCAACCACCCATTAAACTGCTCAGTCTTCCTTCCTTTCTCTGTCATTCCCATTCCTCCTGTTCCACATAGGAAGGACCTTAGAAAAAGCCAGGGATGCAGAGTATGCCTTCAGTCTGTCCCCCAGCCTCAAAGTTTTGCTTCACTGACCAAGATGAAAAATCATGTTTGACTTTTTTTTTTTTAAAGTGCAGCTGAAAAATAGTTAGCTATACCACCACGTTTGATGACAAAGAAACACCTAGGTCACTGTCATCTGCTTCATCCTCCATCTCAGACACTGATGTCTATCTAATCTTTTCTGCTGCATGCAATTGGATGCATTTTCTTAAGTGTCTTATTAAAGTGGATGTTCCGAGGGGCATGGACAGTGGAGCATCATGGCAGACATGCTCCAACGAAGCTCCCTTGGGTACAGTCTTTAAATCAGCTAAAAATAATATAAATGGTAAGAACTGCAAGCAAAGCCCATCTTCCTCTGCCTAATGTCCCATCACAGTGGGTAAGCAGCAGAAATGGCCACTCAAGCTTCCCTTCGAGCCAGAAGAATCAAGTCAAGATCCGAGTTCTGCACATGAGGTCCACACCAGCTACCAGTCCTCCACAGAAACTTAAGCCTGCATGATGTCCTATCTTGAATGCTCCTTAGCAGGGGTACTGATCACACTTGCCAACATGCAGGCAGAGATGAAAACCCAGTTCAAACTTAGCAGCTCAAATCAGCCACATACAAGGCATAGTCTTGGGTTTGTCAGAGATTTCAGTGGCTCACACCTCCTGCATAGGTGAACTGGAAAAGTGGGACGGTGAGCTGGAGGATACTGTGAATGACATGAGCTGCGAGAGGAACAGCTTTAAGGCTGCACTGGAGAAGTTGTATGTCTGCTTGGATGACCAAGAGAACCAGGCTTGGAGGTTTACCCTCCACATTATAGGGTTCCATCCATGAAGGTTTCGCTCACACCATTGCCTCCAGCTGAATCCGTCTAGGATCACCATGAATTATCTGTATCTGGGTTCTAAGGACAAGTGAACTGGTTATTAAAGCTAGATGTTCCCAGTGGGTGCCAGGGGTGTCGACAGTCTGTTTTAAAGCAGACATACTAACTGCTACCTGGACCACTACAACTGTCTTGTCTCTGAGATGCACATGTGTCCCTGATGTGCTTGGTTTCTCAACAGTCTGGACGCTTTATCTAATAGGTTATGTTCTCTGCTGTTGTCATCAGGTTTCCATGTTATGCAGTTGGCACACTATAACTAAGGGATTACTGCGGGGCGGGACAGTCTTTGCTACTCTGGGACACCTCTGCCTCCAGTCAGCCTGAATTAGCTGTATTAATTGCATTATCAACAGTTTGCTTTAATGACAGATGTGCCTTTATTCCAAGACTAATACCAGTATTTACTTGCAGGGGAATCTCTGTTGTTTTGCTCATTTGCTTGGCAAGTGGGGGAAGTGGAGGGTACGGGTTTCATTGTTCTTTTTCTCTTCAAATTACATTTTTATCAAATGTTTAACAATGTACAAAGACTAAAGAATAAACATGTAAGAGAGGGTGACTGGGTTGTACAGAACCTGCTGTCAAACTAATTAATAGATTTCTTTGACTGGGTGACAAAGTCAGTAGACCGGGGGCTGTTGACATTGCCTACCTAGATTTCTGCAAAGCCTTTGATACCGTCCCACATAGGAGACTGGCCAACAAGGTAGGAAGCCTGGAATGGGACACAAGGTGGTAAACTGGATTGAAAATTGGTTAAAGGACCAAAAACAGAGGGTAGTGTTACACTGAACCCAATCAGAGGACAGGGAAGTGACCAGTGGAATACCTCAGGGATCAGTTCTGGGGCCAGTCCTCTTCAATGTCTTAATCAGTGACATTGCAGATGGGCTGTAGGAAAAGGTTTGCCTGTTTGAAGATGACACCAAGATCTGCAACAGGATGGATACCCCAGAGCAGGTGGAAAGGATGAGAAAGGACCTGGAGTGGTTGGAGAGGTGGTCAGATGCATAGCAACTAAGGTTTAATGCAAAGAAATGCAAAATCATGCACGTGGGAGTAGAAACCCTGGAGCAAGCTACAGGTTGGGAGGAGAGCTGTTGGCAGTTACTAAAGAACAGAGGGACTTTGGGGGGTCATAATCACAGATGACCTGAAGGCCATAAGGCAGACGGCCAAGGCAGTGGGGAAGGCCACTTGAATGTTTGGGTGTACTGAAAGGGGAATCACAAGCCAAAGGAGGGAGGTGACAGTTCCATTGTACAGGACCCTGGTGGGGCCTCAGCTTGAGTACTGTGTCCAGTTCTGGAGGCCACACCTTTGTAAGTACATTGACGAAATAGAGACAGTGCAGAGGAGGGTGACCAAAATAGTGAGGGGCCTACATCACAAGCCATATGAGGAAAGAGTCAGACCTCAATTTGTACATGCTGGAGCAAAGGAGGGAGAGAGGTGACATGATAGAAATGTTCAAATACCTCAAGGGCATGAACAAAGGTGGAAGGGGACAACATATTCCAACTTAAATGTTGTGCCAGAACAAGAGGGCATGATACAAGACTGATGGGTGGCCTCATAAGGGGTAATGTCAAGAAGTTATTTTTTTATGGAGACGGTGGTGGATGCATGGACTAACCTGCCCCAGGAAGTGGTGGCCACTCATATTGTGGCAGGCTTCAAACAAGCATGGGACAGGAATAAAGGAATACTAGAGATGGGAAGAAAAAGCTAAAGCCAGTGACCAGATAGGGCCACTGGCCACTGCGTCAAGAGCATAAACGAGCAGACTGGATGGGCCTGGCAGCCCTTATCTGCAGACAATATCTACAAGTACAATAAATCCTCAGCTCCACTCATGTGTGCCAACTTGTAAACATTAGAATGAGAAAAAAAGACATTGTTATAATTATAAAATAAAAATATTTAATCAGTACATTACATATATGTAGTCCCAGCAGTACAGATAATCCTAACTAGCTGAAACCAATTGTGCGCACATCAGGAGGACGACAATTGGTATGAAACTAGTTGAGGTTACAAGCCTGTACTGCTGGGTGGCTGTGCATATGTAATGCACCGATTAAAATATTTTTTATTTTTATAATACCTGCGGTGCCATTGTTCTCTTTTTTCCTCAGACAATATCTATGTAGTTATGTAACCCTTTCCAATTTGTTATGCAGAAAGAGTTAAAAGCAAAGATATATTCTATCTATCTCTTGTCTGTCTGATTGTGCAATCAAATTTTCTTGTAAGGCCTAGGAGCTGATCACGGACAGTCTCACGATTCTCCACCTCTGGCTATCTCTTTGCCTTCACTTGCTGTTTTTATCATTTCTTCCCCCTCATTTATGTGTGGTTCTAAAAATATACGTGAATCTTTGTGCAAAATTGTTTGTGAAACTGGAATCCCTTGGTTTGAAAATGTATATAGTTATACTGTTGAAATGATTGCAAAAAGCTATTTGGAACTCAGAGGGTTAACCTCGAGATGAAGCAAAAGCTCATTTGCAGAGCTGTCAACAGGAGGTTAGTTCTGGGATACCATGATCTTCTTCGGGGTTCTCTTTCATCAGGTCACTCCTCTGAAACTACCACCATCAGGTGCCAGGATCACACGGAAGCTTTTTCTGCAGCAGTCTACTAGGGGCTGCCCACTCAGACATCATATGTCAATGTCACCTGGATATATAAATGTGGGCAGCCCAGCTCCCTCCACAGTTCTTTCCTGCTGTTGACCTTACACATATGGACTCCGCAGAAGCTTCATTGTTCAGTCGGCCACTATGATTTACTCACCTTTTATTTTTCTTTTGCCTTCAAATCACTATTTCAAAGTGATTTCTTTACTTTCTGTATGTCGAGAACTACAGTTTAGTCTACCCTCTTCTGTCACTGCTGCTGTGGAGAGAAGACTGCTTTGACAGATTACCACAATGTCTGTCTTCTGCCTCGGGCCTAGCCACAATGCCCTTGCCTGTGAGCTGTACCTGAAGTTTAACTTCGCCACCTGGCAACGACATACAAAAGCCCTGCAGAACTTTCTAATGGAGCAACAAGCAGCCAGATTGAAGCAGGGGTCATCAGGGGGTCCCTTCTCCATCGCCAGCTGCTCCTTCGGGCTCTCAGGCCACCAAGGTCTGGGACAAGTCTTCAGGAAAACACACTCACTGGCACAAGGAATGTTCCAAAGACAGTTTCCCCTAGAGGTGTTCCCAATCCTCGTTGGCTTCCTCTACTTTGTCCAGGTCTGTGCCGTCGCCAAGTTCAGTGACCTCCTGTCCTGCTGCACTGGCTTTAGCTTCCTCCAGACCTTCCCTGGCAGAGAGTTCTCTCAGCCTTCTGCAGGCCGGTGAAGGCCTGTCAACCCCGGGTCATATGTGGCAGCCCCACCACTGTGACCTGCACAGCAAGGTCCACAGATGTTGGGTCCCTCTGTCTCTGTTTTAACATACACTGATTTGATGGTTCTGGGTTCTTTGCCCCCACCTTTGCAGCCGGTGATAATGGTGCTCCCTATGCCTGCTGTCAACCTCAGTACAATACTTACCTCCTTTATTACTACTCTAATTCAGCAGCTTGTTCCACAGCCAGGGCCCTCATCACCACTGCCGTTAGGTGCTGCATCAGTGTCAATGCCAGTTTGACTTTCTTGCTCAAACTCTCCTGGGTGCCATCGGCATCTTTGCCATCGGTCCCTGTCCCACAACAGGTAGACACTGAGAAGGAGTACCACCCTGACCTTATCCTCCCTGATGAAGAGGATGAAGTGCCAGATGTTGAGACCGTTTCTTTAGACAGGTTCACTGTCTCTTCTGGGAGTAAAGGGCTCTATGAAACACACCCCAAGATTCCCCCGACCTCTCCTTCAATGTTAGGAAGCAACTCCAGGCCACCATGGAGTTTCCGACTGAAAACAGGACCTCACCAGGAGGAACCTGGTGGATTTCCTAGATTTCCAAGTCTCCACCTAAAGTCATCCTTCTGCTGCTGCCAGTCTTACAGGATGCTGCCAACACTTCCTGGCACAGGCCCAACATGATCCCTGCCATGCCTAGGAGGGCTGAAAACCCTTGTCAGGACCCTCTGGGGCACCCTTTCTATGCCACCCAAACAGACACTGACTCAGTGGTGATCAAGGCAGCTCATGACAGAGCCAAGGTGCCCAAGCACCTCAGTTCCCTCCCCCTTGACAGAGAATCCTGGAGGATTGACCTTTGGGGCAAGAGGACCTTTGTTTCAGCCACTTTTGGCCTTAGGATAGTAAATTACCTATCCCATATTGTCAAGTACCAGAATACCTTCTAGAAGAAGGGCAAAGCTGCAGCATAAGCCCTTCCAGAGGCTCCCCAGAGAAAGGAGCTCCTCAAGTCTCTCCAGGCCATGAAAGATGTCAGTAAACACCTCCCCAAAGCCATTTACGCTTGACAGATTCCACTGCCCCTGGATTCGCCACTGATGTCTAGCAGAAAGCTCTGAATGCCCCTTTTGTGGGCTTCAAGCTTTTTGGCCCTGATGTGCAGAATGTTACAAATGACCTGCAGGCCTCTGGAAGGGCTATTCAGTCTGTCTACTCCATCTATCATACCCAGCTCAGGAATAGGCCAAGATCCTCCTCTCGTAAGGTCTCACAAGTCTGAGTCTGGACCAGACCGCAAGGTAAGCGCAAGCCCAGCTCCTCATTGCCTACCCTCTGCTCACCACCGGTGTCCCTAGTAAAAGCCCCAGAGGTGGGGATGCAGCCCTGGCTGCTGGTTCCACTTCAGCATGACTCCTGGATGGACCCCCCTCCTCCTGTCCTAAGCCAGGAGGTGGTGGTCAGGGAATCATTTCTTCCTCCATCTGAATCAGTGGAGGACCTTTACTACAGATGTTTGGATCCTGCAGCAAATCAAACAGGGCCACACTCTAGAACTTCAGGAATAGCCTCCGGAAGTTCCTCCTGTACCTTCCACTCCTCCCCTAGACCACATTCCAGTGCTCTGGGAGCAGGTGTTCACATTGTTGTGAAAAAGGGCCATAAAACCAGTACTCAAGCAGCAAAGGAACCAGGGGTTCTACTCACAATTCTTCCTGGTCCCCAAGCGCATTGGGAATTTGAAGCCTGTTCTAGACCTCAAAGAGCTAAATCTTTACATCCAGTACAAAATGTTCCAGATGGTCACTTTGCCGGGCCTCCTCCCTCTACTGAAACAGGAAGATTTGTTATGCTCCCTTGACATGCAGGATGCCTATCTGCATATCAAGGTTTGCCCCCACACAGGTAGTTCCTCAGGTTCCTGTTCTGGGGGAACACTACCAGTTCAGGTTTTTGCCCTTTGGCTCATCATTTGCACCACATGTCTTCACTAAATGCTTAGCGACACTAGCAGTGGCCCTCGGATGTGATGGCCTGTAAGTTTTTCCATACCTGGATGACTGGCTGCTGAAGGCACAGTCCAGGGACATGCTCCTGCTGATCTTAGAAATATATCCTGTAGTTATTTCATTCTATGGGAATAACTGTCAGTTTGTTCAAGTCTGTCCTAACGAAGTCCCACCAGCTGCAGTACACAAGGGTGGTCCTTGTTTCTGCTCAGGGAAAGGATTTTCTTCCTCAGGACAGAGTGGACCGTCTAATGACTCAGGCCTACTTCATGGACCAGAGCTGGTATGTCACAACCATAGCGTTTAAGACTGCTGGGCAGGATAGCCGTAGCCATTGTGACTGTACCTTTGGTCAGGCTGCACATGCAGATCCCCCAGTGGACATTGAGGTTCCTGTTGGATCAACACATCAATGATCTGGATCAGCAAGTTCTTGTTTCTCAACAGTGCACAAGGTGCTTCAGTAGTGGATAGATCCCAGCAAATTTCTAGAAGGGGTCCCCTTCCTCATCCTGTCCCCACCAGCAGATCCTCATCAGACACGCCTCAGGTCTAGGTTGGGCAGCGAACCTGGGTCCTTTCTGGACCCAGGGGACCTGGTCTCTGATGGAGGCCCACCTCCACATGTCATACGTTGGTAGTGTTGTATGCCCTACAGACCTTCCAGAACCATCTCTCTCTCCGGGTTACCTGCTGGTGCAGTCTGACAACCTCAGTGTGGTCTTTTACATCTACAAGCAAGGGAGGACATAGTCTTACCCCCATGCTGGGAGGCAATGAGAGTCTGGTACTGAGCTTTTGAACATGGTCTAGAATTGTCAACCGTTCTATGTGACCAAAATGACTGACAGCCTCAGCCGGACGCAGTCTGGAATGCATGAGTGGGAGCTGCTGACCTCAGTCGTGGAAGACCTGTTCGACAGATGGGGTCATCCAGAGTTGGACCTTTTTGTGTCTCTGCTCAATGCAAGACTGCTGCGTTTCTACTCGCTAGATTCAGAGCCTGGAGTTTTCTGGCAAAATACCTTGTCCCTCTCCTGGAAAGGGAGGTTTCTCTACACCTCCCCCCTCCTCAGTTTCCTCCGATTCAGAGGGTGCTCATCACACTTCAAATGGAAGGGGCCACTCCGATACCAGTGGTGCCTTTCTGGCCATGTCAGATATGGTTTCCATTACTGCAACAATTGGCTGTGGCACCTCCAGTTCTTGCAGGGACCTGTTGACACAGGAGCAGGGAACCCTGATCCATCCAGACCTCAAACCCCACTGGCTGCATGCATGGCTCCTGAAGATGTAGCCATTGATCAGTTTGGGGTATCTCAGAAGGTGGCTGATGTCCTGGTGGCCACTAGGAAGCCCTCCACCATGGCCACTTAAAATCAATGAAATACAAGAGATTTGCCATCTGCCCACTTCCAGTCACCTGGACCCTTTCACCTGTCCAGTGAACCAGGTCCTGAAGTACCTACTGTCCCTGTCTGATGTAGGCCTTCAATACTCCTCTATTAAAATGCACCTGTCTGCTACCTTGGCCTTCCAAGTGCCCACTGAAGGCTGCACTGCGGCCCAGTTAGACATGACCCATATTTTTCTGTGAGGCATTCTCTATCTGAACCCTCCTATCCATAATCCAATCCTGGCTTGGGATCTGAATTTTGTCCTAGAAAAAATAACACTGCCTCCTTTTGAGCCAGTCACGTCTTGCAAGCTATGCTTTCTGACATGGAAAATATTTTTGGTTGCTATTACTTCTGCTCAAAGGATTTCAGAGCTACAGACTATCATGGGTGAGCAGCTTTATTTGATTTTCCACAGAGATAGAGTGTCTTTGCATACTAACCCCAAATTTCTCCCTAAGGTGGTGTCAGAGTTTACTTTAAATCAATGAATCCACTTACCTGTTTATTTCTCAGAGCATGCCAATCCAAGGGAAGCATTGCTCCATACTTTAGATCTGTATAGAATCCTCAGGTACTATACACACCGTATCAAGGACTGCAGAAAGTCCTCTCAAATGTTTGTTTCTTTCATCCCTGGGAAAGAGGGTGCTCCAGTTTCTAAACAGTGTTTTTCTAAATGGCTGGCCAACTGTATTACATTTTGTTATAGGAAGTGTGGTAAGGAACTTCCTGGTGTGGTTCATTGCCATTACACCAGAGACATGGCCACTTCGGTTGCATGTTTCAGGAATACGTCATCATCCGAGATCTGCGCTGCTGCCATGTGGAGTACTGTCCATGCTTTCATAAAGCACTACAGTCTGGATATTGCCTCTAGAAGGAGGGAAGGCTTTGACCTACAGTAGTTGTGTTTCAGGGCCATCTTTCTTAGGCCTTTGGCCTCCTGCCACCCGGACTGCTTTTGCTTGCTGGCACTGCTTGGAACTCGTTTCAGAGGTGTGACCTGATGAAAGTGATATCCCTGAAGAAGAGAACACAGTTATGCAAGAACTTACTGTAATAGTAGACCTTTGAGGGAATCTCTCATTAGGTCATGCTGCCTCACCCTCTATCTCTTCCTTACGGTGCTCAGAGCTCTAGCATTATGGCGTTGGGCAATCAGGGTGCCAAATGTGAGATTTACCACCCCTCCCTGAGGTCCACCCCCCCCCAGGAGTAGGAATCTGTAGGTGGAGGGGTTTGGGGGGCACATTGCTGTTTGGCACCCTAATTGCCTAGCACTGGCATGCTAGCACATTCCGAGGGTGAACCCTCTATCTTTGTCTCTAGACTGGCTTTTCTGTTCCTTTAGCCTTTTCATAGCTGGGCACCTCCTTTCTTTCCTCGGTTCCCTAGTGGGAGGTCTAGCTTGTATGGCTCCCAGCGGGGAAAGAACTGAGGCAAAAGTGGGGCCGCCAGTGTTTATATATATCCAGGCAACACTGGCGTATGACATCAGATTGGGTGGCCTCTAGTAGACCGCTGCAGAAAACACTTTTGTGTGAGCCTGGCGCCTGATGGCAGTAGTTCCAGAAGTGTGACCTGATGAAGGAGATTCCCTCGAAAATCTACTGTTATGGTAAGTCCTTACATAACTTTTCTTTCTATTTTGTTGCACCTGAAAGGAAACAAAGTTTTCATACATTTTGTGAGAATTTTGAAGCCTCTTAATGAGATGAGGTTCCAGAAGTCAATTGCCAGGCAAAGACTTCAGCAATCTTTTGTTAGAGGGGGAAACAAACCTCAGACAAAGAACTTTGTTTTTTCAGTCTGTATTGCCTTTTGCAAAATTGTAATACTGAACAATTTTCTTGTTTTTATTTTACTGTTATTGATAATAAAAAACGCTACTTGCAAAATCTATAACTGCTCCTGGTTTCCCTATGCTTCCTGACCAGGTGCGTCAACGACAGATGGTGTCAGACTAACTAGGATTTACACTGTGCTAAGTAAGCTAGGAGTTTTGTTTGTGGGCACAAGACCTGGAAAAAGGGAAGCACAGAATAAAGGAATAGATCCTGCAACAGCAAGAAACAGCAAGTGAAGGCAGAGAAATAGAGGGAGGTGGAGCATTATGAGACCATTGGATTAATCAGATCCCAGGTCTCACAAGAAAATGTGTGTAATCACCCAGTCCCCTGAGGTCACTTGAATCCCATCAGTGTTAGCCAAGGAAGGTAATGGGCAGCTGGTAGAGAGTTTATTAGAAGCTCTCTACAGACCCCTCATTATTTACCTAGCTAGGCTGAGTGAGAAATGACTGAGGTCATTTAGAACTCTCACAGCAGCATGAGCCACAGTGGAATCAGCTGCTAGGGGAACAGTTTAGAAAGTTGGATTCAGTCAGTGCAGTCTTGAGTGTGGCAGCAGTGGAGAGATGAGCTCCCAGTGTGGCGGTGCCTGCCAGTCTGCCCTGAGGCTGGGTGAAGGACCTCTGCTTGTTTTTCTCACACCAGTGTGTGAGACAACAGCAGTACCACGGGAAGTGGTGGACACCTGTAATTCGGAGATCACAGTGGGTCACTTCTGTGAGAATTGATGGGACTGAGATATCCAATGGGTCCAAGGGGCATACCCATGAGGACTGGAAGATTGTCCAGCTGTCCAGATCAGAGACAGAGAGATGTCCTCAGTAAAAGCTACCAGAAAAGGGAAGAAGTGTGTTTCTTCTGTGGTCCATGTCCATGTACTAAAAGGGACAAACAAATCATGAGTACAGCAACATGGAAATGTTTAAGAGGGAGTTATTTGGTGGTGTATGTGCCCAGAGATAAGGCTAGAGTACTCCACTCAGGGCCCCTGTATCACTACAAATATGGGCTGAATGTAGATTTAAAATGTGTGGATGCCTTTAGCAATCCGAGGGAGTTGAAGGATCCGGTTTGTGCAACCCAGATGGAATTGCAGAGGCTGGCTGGGGCCAGGGTGGGCAGACACTCATCTAAAACTCCAGTCAGGGATAACTTATTACCAGAAGGGCACATGGTTACCCTGCAGATGTTAACTAAGCTCATCGTGTCAGAAGGAATGTAATGTTTTAAGTGTGTGGAAACCCCCACGTAATAGACACTTGTAGGAAATGTAAGTCCACGAGGTCCCTAGAAAAAAGGGATGGACTGTTCGTAATTCTGTGAAAGAGAAAATGTGAGAAAGCCCTAACTGTTTGTTCTAGAGAAGAAAAAGTTCTTGTGCCATGTGTGTTCTGTAAAGTACAGTACCAACCTGGGGGGACCAACCCTTTCTATTTTCATCTGTGTCAGAATAAAGCCATACTATACAATCCCATTTCTAGTACTGGACATTCCATCTGTGCTTCCCAGTGTGAAATTGTTTATGGGCTCCCTCAGATAGGAGACATAGCATAGCCCTAGCACCTCTCTCCCAGAACTCAACGTAAATATAAATGTTATTTTGTACTCTAACCCCCTGATCTCTTATATACTGGGCCAGGTATTTACCCTAATGCCAGGAGTGATGCCTATTGTTATGCCAACTTGTGGTTTATTGCCTTGTTGGTGTACAAGTTATGGGGTCTTGGTTGCAAGATGCCGCTCTTGGCCAAGGTAAGGGTTGCATGTGACTGCACAATCAGACAGACAAGAGACAGAAAAGAAAAGGATAGAACAGATCCTTGCTTTTAACTCATTGTACATGACAAATGGGACAGGGTCCTATTCAACCTTGTCACATAACCCCCTCTTTAATGGGGAACCTGTTTAAATAAATTAAAAAAAAAAAGTTTCCAAAACTTTCTTTTAATTCTCTTCCAACTTTACCTTACAACCTTTACAGTACTGTGCATATGCTATATCCCTTTTCCACAGCAGCCAGTACAGCAAGCTGTGAAGTTTAAACTCAGATTGTTTTTCAACCTTCAGAATACTCAATTCCTGATCCATATCTTGATAGAAAATTAGTACGGACATACTCTCTTCCAGATGTGTGCATCACTTTGAATTTAAATGGCCATAGTGCCAGGTACCACCTTGTGATTCTGGAATTTGTATCCTTCATTTGATTAAGCCAACAAAGAGGATTATGATCGGATACAAGTACAAAGTCAGCTACTAAGAAATAAAGTTTAAGGGACTCCATGGCCACTCTGCTGCAAGACATTCCTTTTCAATGCTGGAGTACCTTTTCTCTCTGTCATGCAATTTCCTCCCGATATATAGAATGGGATGTTCCTTACCATCTATATTCTGACTCAAGACTGCACCTAGGCCTACCTTTGATGCATCTATCTGTAACAAAAATGGTTTCTCGGAGTCTGGGCTTCTTAAAAACAGGGGCTGAACATAATGCAGCTTTGATGGCCCAAAAGGCCTCATCACACTCTGGCGTCCATTTCATATTATTCGGTGTTGTTTCTTCACAAGTTCGGTGTGGGGCGTAGCTAACTGGGCAAAGTTGGGAATGAATCTCTGATAGTAACCAGCCAACACTAAAAATGACCTGACATTTCTTTGTTTTAGCAACAGGACTGTTAGCTACAGCTTCCATCTTAAAAATCTCCGGCTTTACTTCTCCATGTCCTAAAACATATCCCAAATATCTGGTTTCCTGCATGCCCAATACACATTTAGTAGGATTAATGGTCAGACCTGCCTTGTTGATATACTAAATAACTGCTCGTAGGTGTTTCAGGTAGATTTTCCAGTCTGGACCGTACACCAAGACATAATCCAGGTAAGCAGCACCAGTGTGAATAACTAAAATTACATCCATGTACCACTAGAATGTAGCAGGTGTGCCATGTAAACCAAGTGGCATGGTGGTGAACTGACAGAATCCAACAGGAGTGGCAAATGCAGTTTTGTCTCTGGATTCTTTAGCTAGGGGGATTTGCCAGTAACCCTTGGTGAGATAAGAGGGTTCTGATGTACTTGGCACTTCCCAATCTGTCCACCAAATCATCTATCTGGGGTATAGGATAACTGTAAAATTCAGACACTTGACTGAGAGTCCTAAAATCAAGGCAGATTCTTACACCCCCTTCTTTTGTTTATTTACTGTCACCATTGGTGATGACCAACCACTTATCGACTCTTCTATGATAACCAACTGTTTCATTCTCTATTTCCTTAACCATGTCTGCTCTTAACCGTCCTGGTAATCTGCATGTCTTTTGTCTAATAGGGTAAGCATTTCCCTGCGACTGTTACATGCTCAACCCCTTTTGCTCGGCCTAGCACTGTGGTAAAAGTAATGCTATATGTCTTTACAAAGTTACAAAATTCTGCGGTTTGTTCAGAGGTTAAGGAAACATTTACCTTTACAGCATCAGCAGTTACAGTTTATTCCAGACCGTTATAAACTATTTCAATATCTTCTGTGGAAGTTTCTGGTAAAATTAACAAAGCAGCCTTTGGTATTTTTTCAACCTATTTTTTCAGGAGGTTAGCATGGTATGTCTTAGTAGGATTTTTCTTATTGGGGTCTCAGTCTCACAGCGGACTGTTCCAGTACATCTGAGCACTTTACAATGCCCTTGCCACTTCATTAACAGTTTATTTTCTGTAGTGAGAAACAGTAGCAAGAAGTTTTCACCAGGCTCAAAACTTTTTCTTTTACTCCATGGTCAAAACACACCTTCTGCTAGTTTTGGGCCTCCTCCTGACTACTATGAGCAATTTCAATATATTTTGCCAGCTTCTTTGAGGGAACACATAAGATGTAATGGATTTTTTTCTGAGCGGGTTATCTTCCCATATTTTTAATTTTTTATTTTATTACATCTAGTGGCCCTCTAGGTTGCCTACATAAAGCACTTCAAATGGTGAAAAACCTGTGAGGCTTGTGGCACTTCTCTGTAAGCAAAAGCAGGTAAGGCAAGTATTAGTCCCAATCTTTCCCTTCCCCTTTTGCAAATCTTTTTAACATGCATTTTAGGTTCGATTAAAATGCTCAACAAGACTGTCTGAGGATGGGGGGGTTCTTATGGCAGTGATACCTAGTAGTCGGTACATCTCCTTCAGTAATGCAGCACCAAAATTATTACCCTGATCAGTAATAATCTCTTTAGGTATGCCCATCCTGCTGAAAATTTTGGCAAGCTCTGCTGCCACGTTTGGGGCTCGACAGTTTGTAATGGAATGGTTCCATGTGATAACGGTGAAGACATAACAGTGCCGTACACATGGGAGAGTGTACAACACCAAAAACACAAACGGCGACCGTGCACTATGACGAGCACAATATCACCACTCATACCACCACACAGTACCTTATATTCTATGCAGGTGGCTATGCCCCCCCACGCCCCCTTCTCAATATAAATCAGATCCGAGGGCGGGGCCTTGACACTGGAGTAAGGAGCCAACTCAGGAGGGGGCTATTTTGAGGGAGCACAAATGAAGGACCAACCAGGACAGCAGGATGGTGGAGGAGTGGGAACACAACAGTGCAAAAGACGCAATGTAAAAAAAAAATACAACTCCCAAACCATACACCAACCAAAAACACTAGCGCACCAACCCAGGTCCCTCCACACTGGAGGCATACACTGCCTCTACAAGCCCACATGGCCAGCTCAACACTGCCTCCCCAGACTACCTCCTGTATCCTGGGCATCCCTCCTACTGGTGCTGTATCCTGTGGTTGCTGTTGCAGCCCTTCTACCCTCGCCATTTCCACAGTCACCCTTGTTTCACACTTGTTCTAGTTACAGGCCCTCAAATCGAGTCACTCAATTTCAGTCCCCCATATCACTGGATACTCACTGGAACTGCCTCTGGGTATCCAATAGCATAGTCAACTACTGGAATAAATCAATCACCCTTTTTATGTTGGTCTAAGGGGCCAACCAGATCCACTGCAATTCTTTCAAAAAGTACATTTAACAAGGGTAGGGGGCAACAGGGGAATCTTGTCTTTTTTAGTCACTGGGGTTACTTTGACATTCAGCACAAGAACTGCAATAAGTAGCAACATCTTCATGCATTCCAGGTCAGTAAAATCAATACAGCAATCTAGTAAGGGTGCGATCTCTCCGAGTGACCAACCATAGGACTGTCATGTGTTATCTGTAACACAACTGGATGGCTCAAAATTGGCTACGACTCAACCCGAACAAAACGGAGGTACTGGTAGTGGATCCTTGTCATAGAAAAGATGGAGAGGGTTGGAGAATGATCCTGGTTCAATACTGGGATCCGTTCCCTTGACTCTCTCCTTGGGTCAGGGATTTGGTCATGATCCTTGACTGACACTTGATGCTCAGGTGTTGGCTGCAGTCCAAAGTGCTTTTTACCATCTTGGGAACATTGCCCTGATCTGGGCCCCAATACCAGCTGATGACCTTGCCACTCTAGTGCATGCCTTTGTCACATCTAGGTTGGATTACTGCAATGCTCTGTACCTTGGGCTATCTGGAGACAATCTCTGCTGTCTGCAGCTGGTGCAGAATGTGTTGGCCAGGCTACTGACTGGGGTTTTGAGATTTAACCAGGTCATGCCAGTTCTCCATGGACTGCACTGGCTGCCAATAAGGTGGAGGATTGCCTTCAAAGTCGGATTACTGACCTATAAAGCCTTGCATGGCTGGAACCAGACTATCTGCAAGACCTCCTGGTTCCTCACTGCCCAACTCGTGCTCTCCATTCCTCAGACAGCTGCCTCCTGGTGCTAGGTTGTGGCAATGTGGAGGTTGTGCTTTCTCCATTGCCGCACCAGTCTTGTGGAATTCACTGCCCTTGGTGGAAACCTTTAAAAAAGGGTTAAAAACATTCTTATTTAATAAAGTCTATGATTTGGATAGTGTATAATGGCTGAAGGTTTTGTATCATACTGACTGTTGTGTTTTATGTGAGACCGATTTTAAATATTGGTGTTGTAAATTTTGGTTTGTAATTTTATTGAGGATGTTGAAGATGTTGTACAGCACTCCAAGCCCCAGGAAGGGGCACTCTAGAAATAAAGTTTCTATCTTCTATCTAACTCAGTCCCATACTTTTGTGGTATAACCAACTGTTCTACCTGTTCCTGCATCTGAGGAATAACACAAACTCTGTACAGTAGCCCATTACATTTTTTTAAACATTGGTTCATCCTTTTTTTGTTTCACCCCCAGCTGCTATTTTTTAAAATAACCTTGGAGAGAATCATTGTTAATTTGCTCTGAAACTGAATCACTATCAGTTTAGTTAAAGCATTTTCACATATTAACCCCATATGCCCATCAGTCTTTTTTGCTACTGTTTTTTCAGGCATATTCTTTCTTTCTTTCCTGGATTTCAGGATCTTGGAGCTGGGCTCCAACAAAACCGCATCAAAGTCACTGAAAGGAAAAATGCCCCCCAATCTGAGATTTTCTTTGCCTGTGTTCTTGTTAACACAGCTGCTGAAATTGCAGGTTTCAGTTCCTCAGAGATTAACTCACTAAATCCTGGAAAGTCATTTCCAATAATCACAGCTATAGGAGATTTAGGTACTACCCCCACTTTCATTTGGTGCGACACCCCATTAATATTCAAAGTCATTTGGGTGGTGGACTAGATTGTCCCCATGGATGCAGATGACACCAGTACCTGGTCCTTTTGCACAGTGCTTTCCCAGCACTTCACCATGTTTAACAAAAGCTAAATAAAATAAATACTAGAGTCTGTCTGCTTCCTGAATCAATAAGTCCCTTCACAGTCATCTCCTATCTTGACATCTGTTAAATACTTGTCCCAATTTGCTAAGGTCAAGTCTACTCCAGTGTAATCCTCCTCATCTTTATGGCAGTTTATTGTAATATGACCTGGCTTGTGACAGTTATAGCAAATAAAGTATTTGGGTGCAGATTTGTTACCTTCACCAGAGTCCTCATTTGAGCTGCAATTAAAATCAGGGGGAAAAGAAAAAAAAAGAAGGAGTTAATGGTCCTTGGCTGTTACTTCACTGCTGTTGTGTGTCTGGCCATCTGGTAGTCCTCAGCCAGAGAAACGTGCTTTTCCCCACTTTCTGGTCAGTGTTCTTTTACCCAAAGCTGCATGTCTAGGCAGGATGTGGATGAATTGCTCCATTGCAAGTATGCTGATCAGTGGGACTGTTTTGCCCTCTGGTTGGAGGAATTTAATAAGAAGTTCTTAGAGTTGGGTGAAGGCTTCCCAGGGATTTTCGATGGAGTGGTACTTCAGGGATCAGAATCTTTGCCTATAGGTCTCTCCTGAGAGGTCATCTCCCTCCCCATTTGTAATTTCTACTCCTCCGTGGAGCTGACAGTTGGCTCCAGCCCTTCCCTCGGAGGGCTCTTCCTCAGGTTCCAGTCATCCCCACTCTACGGACCCCCACGATTCCCCCGTGGTTTGCCTCCCCAGTGGTGGGGCCAGGGTGAGGAGCGCAGATGTACTCCCTTCCCCGGAGCACAAATCTGGAATTGGGGAGGCCTCATGGGGGAATAACCAGGCCACTATGGGTCCTGTCAGCTCCAGACTTTTTTTCCTCCTCCATTTTCTCTGAGCCCACATCCACGCAATGGGTGGGGTGGCTGTCCCCCCCCCATGGAGGCAGTCTAGCATCCTGGATGTGGGCCCCTCCCCATACAAGACTGTGCACCTGGGCTGACACCCAGCCACCGCTCAGTGTCCATCTACAGCACACAGCACTAGTCCTCCCTCCCTGTGGAAGGAGTACTGTCCAAGGATGCTCACTCCTTCCTCCCCTGGCTGACCACCAAGTAACCCAAGTCCATTCACAAACCCATGGCGCAAGGTGTGGCGCTCAGTGCCTCAACCCTCAATGCCACCAGACCAGCAGATGTCATATCTTTTCAGAATTTCTCTTTTCACAAGGTCATAGTTTTCTGACTGTGCAGTGTCCATATTGCTGTAGGCAAGTTGGGCTTTACCTGTCAGGTAAGGTACCGACTGCCCATTGCTGCTTTGGCCACTGGCAGGCTCCGGCAAGCCTTTCTAAAGTTGCCAGGTATGCTTTAATATCATCTGATAGGCACAACATTGTAAGTTTAATATGTTTTAAGTGTTTGTGTGTTTTGTTGCTATGCTGGACCTTGCTCTGCTGGACTTGTGCCAGATCCTCCCGCTTTGATAGCTTGCAAAGCATCCAGTCATGGCTGCATCTCTTCTTTGCTTCTTAGTCTCCCTTTGTTGTATAGACCACCATTTGAAGAAGGCAGACAGACTTTCAGGTTCTGTCCCTACCTGTTCTTCCATCACTGGTTCTGGACAGTCTCAGTTAGGACTTTTGTTTCTGCTTTTAGTATGACTGCCATTCTTCTAGTGATCACTCCTGGGCTTGCTGTTGCAGGATCCATACCTTTCTTCTATGCTTCCCTGGTACCAGGTCTAGTACCCACACACAAAACTTCTGGCGTTCGAGTTTGCATGATATAAATCCCCCTTAGTCTGACATCTGTCATTGAGGCACAGGTCAGGAAGCATAGAAAAACCAAAAGCAGTTATAAATTTTGCAAGTAGCGTTTTATTATCATCAATAATAGTTAAAAAAAAAAATGTTCAGTATAGCTATTTACAAAGACAATCCAGAGAAAACAAAGTCTTTCACCTGAGGGTATCTCTAATTCTAAGTTTCAGTCTCTCCCTCTAATAAAAGATTGCTGTTCTTATAATAAGTCTTTGCCTGACAATTAACTTCTGCAACCTCATGTCATTAAGAGGCATCCCATTTTTCACAAAATGTATCAGAACTTTGTAAATTTCCTTGCAGGTGCAGCAAAATAGAATATGGTGTCCCAGAACTCACCTCTTGCTGACAGCTCTGCAAAAGATCTTGTGCTGAATCTCAAGGTTAACCCTCCGAGTTTCAAATAGCTGCTTGCAAACATTTCGACAGTATAACTATATACATTTTCAAACCAAGGGATCACAGTTTCACATGAACAGTTTCACACAAAGATTCACTTATTTTATTTATTTAGAAAAGTTTCACCAGGAAAGACAACATGAGCTGTAACAGCTCATTACCAGAAGTGTCTGGGGGTAGTTAAATGGAGGGGAAGAGCAAAAAACAATAAAGAACATGGCATACAAATCAAATACAGTGCAATTCAGTCTAAGACAAATAACCATACTGAGATGAATAGTGACAGTAAATGGATAATAATAATAATAATGACAGAACATAACTTTAGAATATAGCATATGAATTTACACATACTTGAGAAATACCAAACATACAAAAGTGTATTATTTTGACAGGTGAACAGTGTTAGTAACACTAGAATGGAAACAGGTTAGCCAGATAAATGGCATATGCAGCACAAGTGGTTAACGAGAGTACCAAAAGAGGGACATTGAGTGCTGTATAGTAACGTATTAAGATGGTTAAAACCAGCAGGGAGGTGAGTGGGGGGTGGAAGTAGTGGTGAGAAAAGACAGCCAAAACCTACTCCCCTTCAGGATGCTGAGAACCCTGCAAGGGGACAGGAAGTTGGCAAGATAGTGAAGAGTGAGAAAGAGGGGTAGAAGTAGCAGGGGTGAAACACAAGAAGAGGGAAATAGAGTAGGGAGGTAGACAGGGAGATCAATAGGCAAGGTGAGCAGAGGGATGGTGGGGGCAAATTAGAGGTAATGGGACAGGACAGGGGAATAAGTTGGCAAGAGGGGGCTATTATGTAGGTGGCATGAGGCAGAGGGAGGGGGAAGGGAAGTAAAAAAGGGGAAGGAAATTGTGAGGGGTTAGTTACAGTTACAGCAGTGAACAGTGTGTTTGCAAAGGAGGAGAGCAAAGGAATGGCGAGATTGGGCAGAGCAAATCTCAAGGGGGAAGGAGTTCCAGATGTTAGGGAATTTGTACAAGAAGGCGGCGCAACCAGATGATGTAAGCTGGGGTGGGAGGACAAGTGTGTGTGTGTGTGTGGAGGAAAGGAAGGAATAGCAGAAGGGATTGTAAAGAGGGAGGACAAGTAGGGTGGCAGACAACCACATATATTTTCATAACCACAGATAAGCGAAGGGGAAGAAAATATAGAAACAGCAAAAAACAGCAAGTGAAGGCAGAGAGATGGTGAGAGGTGAAGAATCGCAAGACTGCCGGTGTGATCAGTTCCTAGGTCTCAAGAAAATTTGACTGCACAGTCAGACAGACAAGAGACACAAAACAAGAGGATAGAACAGATTCTTGTATTTAACTCTTTCTACATGACAAATGGGACAGGGTCCTAGTCAACCATCACAGAGAGGAATAGTAATTGATACAATTTGCACATCATCCTACACAAAACTGAAGTTAATGGCTGACGTAATAAACTGTAACAAATAAGTTGCCTTGGATCCATTTCTTTGCCTGTATGACAACAATTCCCAATGCATTGGCTACTCAAAAGGATTAATGGTTCTTGTACTTAGACAGCTTTTTACTTTTGTTACAGCCAGTTGGGGCTGGGATGGTTATTGTGGGGGAAGGGAGTTGGAGGGAGGAGGGTAAACCGGAAAAAAATGTTGTATTGTTAAGGAACCTGGAAAATGTATTGTTCTATTGCTATGATTGGGTAGTTTGTTTGCAATCTAACCTGCTCTAGATTGGTTGTTGGGCTGCAATAGTCCATCAGTGTGTCCCCTTGCTGCAGCCCAACGGCTAATGATGTAGTAGGTAGGTAAAACTTTATCATTCAGTCTTTAAAATATCAATCAATCATTATCATGCAAAATTTTACAGAATATGAGCCAAGTAAAAAGTAAAATATACAGGGTGCTCTTCCATTAACACTATCTGTGTACAATCAAGAAATAAATTAATAAATAAAACTAATATAATATTGTATTTAGGTGTAAGAGATACAGCTTTCCTACTCATCCTATTTCTGACTTTCTGTATAGTCTGTAGATACCGTGCTGCTCTTGTGACCATGTAATCATCTGTCATAAACAGAATTGTATTTTGATCTACGTGTGCTACAGAGCCTAGTATGGGAGCAATGCAGAAGTTTGGGCAGACTGGATGGGCCTTGCGGTCCTTAGCTGCCGTCAAACTCTGTTTCTTGCTTTATCATACCATACACAATGCATCACCACATGCAGCAGATGATCTTTACACTTATTGTTGCAATTACAGAGTGCATCATCTGGTACAGAGGACTAGATGAACCTAACAGACATGACATTAGAATCAAAAGTCCCCAATTTAAATCTTGCATAAGTTCTTCTAATATTAGGGCCTTCAAGAATGTCCAGATAGTATCTAAATTTGTGAATATAATCATTCACTATACCATCTGGCAAACCTTAATTGTGAAAGCACTCTCAGATCTCTAACTTCACAATATTCTGAGATTTTCTTAGAAATAAGATTTGTATTTGAGGCTTATAGTAACATTTTAGTCTACTTGGCAAGGCCTCCAGATCATAAGTAAGCAGAAGTTTCATTACGTGTTCCAGCCAAGGGAAGGGTTTGCATCCCATGTTTTTCCAACACTTTTTTTCCTACAGATATTGTTTAGCAAGTCACCTCAGGCAATCTAATTTTATCCAGTAATTAAAAGTCTTACTGTCTGTAAGAGCTTGTAGACAGTCTAATCCCAGCTCTGCTCCTACAAAGTAGCTGGGTGTGGATTTATTAAAGACCAAATCTGCATGTAGAACTTGAATGGCTGTTTTTTTCCACAGGGGAGATTGCTCAGATTGTGGCACTATATAGTAACAGAGTATTATAGTTTGTCCATATTGATTTTACTAAAGGCCTTATTAAATGCCCCCCATGAGTCATTAAATCTTTTTAAACCCAGGAAAGAGGACTTTGCTTTTACCAAAAGGTCATCAAGGTGACCCGTCCAAGAGAGGTTCCACGGGAATGTCAACCCCAGACACCAATATTTCTTAACTACCTTTATTGAGAGAAAGTCTATTGCCTGATGGATGTGTGAAGGCATTGTCACCCTAGTAGTAGAGAACAGTTTGTTCTCCCAAGCCAGCTGGCCATGTGCCCACATCAATAGGATTCTGGCGAATGCTACCAAGCTCCCTGGTCACCACCATTCAATAGGCTCCAGTCTTGGTGTCTGTCCGTGCTATCTTATGCATGTCACTCATTGGTACTGTGCCTGCTGCAAGGCATCCATGAAGGCTGAACCTTACCCTCTTAAAAGATAATGACTTCCAGCAGTACACAGTTCCAAGCCCTAGGTGATTTCCTGACTCACAATAAAAAAAGGTGACACCTGTCAAATGAGAGGCCTTTAAGGTGTTTTTGAGGGGGCCAAATTATTGCCTTTGCTGCCCTCAAGAAAAAAAAAAAAGTTGGAGAATTTGAACTCCATAAGCTAGAGACAAAAACTGAAGGCTGCAAAAGGGCATATATGCTTAGGTCCGGCGCCCACTCCCTTCCCCAAGTCCTCCCTCATCCTCTATGTTCCTCCTCTGCAGCGAGTGAAATAGTACTGAACTGTGGTACAGTCCCGCATTTATACCCCAGTTTGTACTTGTCAAACCACGGTATAGAACTAGATGCAGAGGTGCCCTTTCACCTCTCCCCTTAACCTCAAAAGCACTCAGAAGACTGGCAGTGACAGTGAAAGCCTACAGAACAGGCTGGAAGGAGGGAGTTAAAAGCAAAAAGGAAAGAAAAAAAGTTATAAAAATGTAAAGCCAAGCCAAACAGACAGTGTTTGGTTCAGGGTTTGCTGAAACCATGCCACTAGAGATCAGAGTGGCTCACTTTCAGTTTAGGGTGTTTGCCTACAGATGCCTATCCTTCCAGAAGAGGGACAGTGCATCTCCTCAAGGTCCTGGAGTGAAGTAGCAGAAACACTACATTGTATAGGGATGCAAACAGACAACTCGGAATAACACAAATGGGCGAAGGGGTAACTGGCAGTGTCATCCATGAGTTCCCACTCATGGGACTGAACAACTGACTAGCTTGGAGTCTTCCAGAATGCTCAGATAACCTGTCTTGTAGCCATATTTCTGCCAGGCTATGTGTCAGGGCCCAATCCCACACCTGCTTGGCTACTTGGCAGAGGGATACGAGTGTATATGGTCCTGTTTGTTGAGGCAGCATATGACACAAACCCAATTCTTCCAAACCAATAGGGGATGGCCCTGAATGTGAAGAGCAAAGCCCAACAGGCCAAGAACAACAGACCCCATCCTTACATGATTTGGTTAGAGTGTTCAAGGGATACCACACAACAAGGCTCGAGTGCACCCAGAGGTGCCTCCCAACCCATCCCAGAGGCATTCGTGGTGAAGACCTCCTGAGTGGAGACACTGAAAAATGGGGACACCAGAAGCAGGTGGTAGCAGACTTTCTACCTGTGTAAGGGGTCCATTACCAGAATAGCGTGATCCAGGAATTGTTAATTCCTTTGTTGTTAACAAACTGAGTATGAAGCATTCATTGGGATATGTACAAGTGGAAGTGGGACATGGAAAAGTCAAAATGGCAACAACCATGAGGCCCAACAGCTGAAGCATGGACTTTGCAGGGACCTGGGTGCTGGAAGCAACCAGTGTCACCTAGGCTATCAGAATGTTAGCATAGGAGCCAAGAACAAATTTTTTTAGTTAGAGAGAGAGAGAGAGAGAGAGAGATAGATAGATAGATAGATAGGAGTGGTCCAAATCCAAACTTCTAATTGTATAAAACACATCACATGACCATGACTGCACACCTGTACTTTTACCCCCCAAAAAAACAATTTAGACATTTTATAAGCTGGAGAAACCACTCTGAGGTGTTCGGTCGTGCTCTGATATATGTACGCCTTGGGCGGTTGACGCACACCAAGGTATGCATATATCAGAGCGCAACCACACACCTTAGAGTGGTTTATCCATTATATACATATATATTTTCATTCATGGCAAAAAACTGTTTCATGCATCAGTTAGGGTTGTTCCACAGTGATAAAAGCAAGGAAATTTGGTGTTAGGGTTGCCACCCCTTGCACCCCACCAACACAACAGCCTGTCTCAGTTCAAAGCAGACCTCAAATAACACCTAATGTCTAGCTCAAAATGCACCTGGTTCTCAGCCCCACTTGCTAGACAGGCCTACCCCCAAGGTAGCACCCAGCAAGGCTACCTAGAGAACCCTGCCTCCATTCCAGCCTAGCCAAGGGCTTAAGTAAGCTATCAGTCCTCTATAAATGCTCTTGGTACTGCCCCTCCCTAACCCCCCACACCGACCCCTACTTGACAAAGCCCTCTGGAGCTGCTCCCCCCATCACAGCCTCCCCTTGTTTCAATATCCCCCCCACCTCTCGCTCTCTGCATTAGGTTCAAACCCAGTGCTCCCCCTTGTTTCACTGTCACCCAGCCTCTCACCCTCTGGGATGGAGTCAAACCCTATGCAACTATTCTGCATTGTGGGGGCATGTGTGACTTTGTATATTCTGCCACAGTCCATCAACAGACTTGGATGTTTCCAGGGGTGTGCTACCCAGGGCAGTCAATTAGAAATAGCTTAGTATTCTATTATAACTGCTCAGTTTTTTTCCCTATTTGTCTAATTCTCATGTAATCGCTCTTTAATGCCTAATGACCAGGCCTCTGTAACCACTGAATCTGTGTGTTGTCTTATTGTCCACCCTGACATGGAACCTTTGTAAAATGAGCTCATGCTCAAAGGTCTTTTCGATATACTAAATAAAATCAACAGGCATCGGGGTGTGTGTTGGGGTCATCTTCCCCAACTCTCACCCCATTCCATGTGTAAATAAGCTGAGGTGGTGCAGTACAGGAGAATGGGGTGAGAGTTAGGACCAACGACCCCAACGCACACCCAGATGTCTGTTGGTGGAGGCAGGGTGGGCGTGGGGTGCTAGGGGTGGCAACCCTAACACCGAATTTCCTTGCTTTTGTCACTGTGGAACAACCCTAACTGATGCATTAAACAGTTTTTTTTGCCATAAATTTCCCTTCTTTTTTGAGAATGTGCACTATAAATAGTGAATGGAATGTGTGTCCAGAATTGTGTGTACATCCATTCAATGGTCACACAGCACCACGAGCAAACAACGTAACATGCACAATTCAGCATCCATAAGTCCCAGTGACCCAAAAATTGTCAGTGTCAAAGATGTATTAGTAATCTTTGAACATTCCAAATGCCAGGCAAATTGGACACATGTTTCAGAAGTTATTGAAGCATAATGAACCACATTTTCATTCGTTGGAGTGGCATAATTCCACACCCATTAATGTTTTACACACCAAACCACTTTAAGGCACCTCCATAGCACTGGAGCTACCTACGCTATAAATTTTAAACCAGTAGCACCCTGCAGAACGCTATGCGCAAAATGTTAACTGCATCACACAGTATCTCTGCAGCAAATTATTTTTCAAACATGTAAACAATACAAGTCACATCTCCAGGACATCCACTTAACACCCTTCAAATTTCATGTACAAAGAACAAATCATTCCAGAGATATTCAATTTTCACGTTTCTGCACCTTTAAGTAGTCTTCCACCACAAAATGGCAGAAATCGCAGCTGAAAATGCACTAAAATTGCAGACCTGGCAGCTGAAAAATCAGTAACTGCAAAGCGGGCCAACTTCAAATGGCAATAACTCTGGAACGGAACGTTTGTTCATGCAACAAAAACTGGCATGTTCCTCAAACAAAAGTCTTTCTATGTGCCAAGGTTCAGACCAATCAACCACACACTGGCTGCGCTATGTATCACGTAAGACAGTGCAGAAAAATAGCAAAAACAATGTTATGCGCTGCGCTACGCAAACGCAAAAACACAAAGGGTAACGTTAATGCAAACAGTGATGGAAACAGTGAGGTAAAAGAAAATAAGCACAAACAGTAACACATGGTGACGGAAACGATAACGCAAACTGTAAGAGAAATGCAAGCTCAAATGTAAATGAAAACAGAAATGGTAATGCAAATGGTAACGCTAACGACAACAGAAATGCAAACGGTAACACAAACGCAAACATAAACGCAAACTGTAATGGCAACGGCGACGCAGAAGGAAACAGTAACGCACTCAACAATGGATACGCTACCGAAAATGCAAATACTAAGGAAAATGGAAACACAAAATGCAAATGGTAACGAACATGCAAACAGTAATGGTAATGCAATTAGAAACGCAAACGCTTACGGTAACACCAACAATGATGCCAAAGGAAATGCAAATGTAAAGACAAACGCAAGTGCATATGCAGACGCAAATGGTAACACACATGGTGACGCAAAAGTAAACGCAAACAAAAACAGTAATGGAAATGCAAATGGTAACAGTAACGTAAGCACAAGCGCAAACACAAACGCAAAGGGTAACGCACATGGTGATGTAAACAGAAACGCTAACGCAAATGGTTACGTAAATACAAATAGTAACAGTAACGCAAACACAAAGGGTAACGTACATGGTGACGCAAAGATAAACGCAAACAAAAACGGAAATGGAAACTGTAACAGTAGCACAAACGCAAAGGGTAACACACACGGTGACGTAAACGGAAATGGTAATGGAAATGCGAGCGGAAACGCTAACGATAACAGTAACGCAAACCCTTTTTTTACCCAAAAAAGGTGCATTCAAAAGCACAGTGAATACAAAGAGTGTATACATAATAATGGCCCTCTGAGCAGAAAAATCAGCACTTGGAATACTAAATTCCTTGTATCTCAGGAACCGTACGACATAGAAAAAAAAGTAAAATCTCATATTATTTATGACTTTCCAAGCTAGTTTTGCATTTAGCCCCCTATTGGGGGACTAAGCATTCTTCCAACGAAAAGTCTGTATCTCAAACTGTTTGAGATATGGGCCCCAAAAGGTGCGGCGGACGCCGTAATGTTAGCCTATGGGAAAAACTGTCAACTTCGGAGTACCGTAACTTTGCAGCCCTCTAATATTTTGTCACCAAACCATGAACAGGCACATCTGTCAGATCTTTACTTTCTTCCTTCCAAATATGAGGCCAAAAGACCAAACCGTTCTTGTGCAGCAGGGTGGCAAAAATTCCCTATTGTTTTTGCCATAGTGTCGCAAAGTACTTTTGTAAATCATGACACTTTCGCAAATTAAATCACGGAAGTGTCGCATATGCGACACTACTTTTTACAAAAGTTTAAAAAACATTTCTGGGGTGTTTTATCCCCAAAAAAAGACATGGCTAGCATCCCCAACAAGAATTGTGTCCCTAGAGGGTCCCAAATTCAAATGGCAAGCATTTCTGAGGATCACATGATGGCCCTGTAGCAGAGACAGCACTGCTGATTGGCTCCCTCCCTGAATGCCGAATTCTCTTTAAAAACCAGTGATAATTGCCCAACTAAAACTAAAGTTAGGTGTATGGGCATTCTAGTATATCTGAATTCAGAGGAAATTCCTTGTAAACGGTTGTGTTTTTGTTGGTCTCGAGAGAACGGAATCAGGGCTTCACCGCGGCATGGAGGCTGAAATGCGGCAGGCTCCCCCAACCCATACTCCACCACTAATGCTGGAAAAAGGGCCGAAAAGATCGAAAGGCCAATCCAGAGCTCTAGCAAAGCCCTCAGCTGCAATAGCCACAGCGCAAATAAATATTCCTCTCTCTGAAGAAAAAAAAAAAAAAAAAAATTTATGGAGGAACCTCTGCCGTTTAAAACTGCTCTACAGGAACCGACCGAGTTAAAATCCCTACGTGGGGACCTTGCTGAAATGAACAGAGCCATTTCCGACACTTCTGCAAGGGTCACATCATTAGAAGGCTGGAAACAATCTACAGACCCCGAAATGACAACTCTAAGGCACAGGCTGCACAAGACAGAGTCTAAGTTGGAAGACTTGGAAGGTCGAAGCAGAAGAAATAATATACTTATATTTGGCCTTCCCGAAGAAGCTGAGGATTCGATGCCAATTGTCTTTCTGCAAAAGCTACTTACCAAAATAGCGGTGCCATCTCCCAATAACACCACCTGTATTATTGAAAGAGCGCATCACTCATTACGACCAAAGCCTGGAGCTGGGAAACCACCTCACCCTCTGATTTTGAAATTTTTGAATTACCTGGATAAATCCCATGTGCTAGGTCAAGTGAGAGATTTGCACCAGGTTTTATGGGAGGGCCAACAACTCCGGTTTACCCAGGACCTTCCTGCTTCTATTAGGCAGCGGCGTCCCGAATATCACCCCATGGTGACAAAGTTGATGGCAGCAGAGATAAAATACAGGGTCCAGTATCCTTCACACATCGCAGTTTTTAAAGTCGCTGGATTCTGGCACAGTTTTGAATCGGCTCAGCAAGCGCTCCCAGCTCTGCAATCCTTACTCCCAGATTTATTTGCAACTTGCTGAAGGCTTACCTCTGTTAAGACTGTCTGGTCGATTCAACTTTGAAAGCACATCACGAACATGCGCAAGATGGTCTGAAGCGTTTTGGCCAATATGCTGAAGGGACACAAGAGGGCGGCAAAGCTCTATGAATATATGCTTCTTTTAGTTGAATAAATTCAGCCAACCGATTGTTGTTTGAGCTCTCTTATGGTTAAGATCATAAAGGTAACTGTTGGATTTTCAGTCACGAAGACCTGAAATGTTATGTTGGTTTAAATATATTTTAAGTATTAGGAGAGCCACTCCCTCGGTCTCAGGAGGTGTTCAGCTGAATTAGTTGAGATATGTTTTAACGCTCCCTTGGAGAATTTCTTCTGGTTTTTGTGACTCTTTAATATATACTTTTCCAATACAAAGGAGTTGGTTGTTTGGAGAGGGGGAATTCAGCAGGGAAAAAAATGGACTAACAGGGCGTTATGTGCCGTAGAAGAGGATGGGGGGGTAACCACAGCTGCACATAGTTGCTATCTGTTGACAGCTTTGATATTAAAGAATGCTGTCACATGTTGGCGCTCTGTACTTCATATATTCAAGTTGTTTCTTTCTGCAAGCACTGTGGTAGATGGGGTTAGAGATTTATTTAGAGACAAAGTTATTTACAACTTTAATGGATACAAAGTTCTTGATAGGGTTATTTCGAATAGGGTTGGGGTATTATGGTTATGGGGAATTTGCGGGTAATAGGGAAGGGGGGTACGGGATTAGGACAACAGGGTTGTCCGCCACCAAGAAATCAAGGGTTAAAATTTATTTGGGTAGTTGCTCTTGTTTGCATATCTATAGAGCTTGTCTTCCTATTATATTACATCAGTGTATATGACGGGGCTTAAATATTGTTCCTGGAATATAAAAGTGGCGCAAATCCTGGCTAAACGGACTAAAATCCTACTTCATCTTAAAACTCTGCAAATTGACGTAGCCTTTTTGCAAGAGACACATCTTAAGCCTGCATGCATTCACTATTTCCGTAGAAACTGGGTGGGTCAGGTATATGGGACCGGCAAAGACTCCAAGAGAAGAGAAGTCGTTATCCTAATTGCTCGTAGAGTTCCCTTCTGGCTTCTACAAGAAGTTGCAGACCCTGAAGGCAGATTTATCACTGTGAGGGGCCTGTTGGTTCATACGGAGGTTATATTGGGTTCAGTCTACGGACCCAATTCAGATGATCCCGAATTCTTTGCTTCTCTAATGATCACACTCGCTCCCTGGTCCAAGTTCCCAATGCTTCTCAGTAGAGACTGGAACCTGGTGCTTTCAAATACACTGGATAGGTCTGGTCGAACTAGGCAAAGGCTTTCTTCTGGCCAAAAAGCTATACACGAGTTAATGCTTTCTCTGGGCCTTGCTGACCCTTGGAGGCTTATGCATCCCGAAGACATGGAATACTCATTTCACTCCCTTCCGCACAACACCTTTTCCCGCATATATTTTTTTCTTTTGATAGTAGACCATATTCCAGGGGTCTCCATAGTATATTATTCATCTAAGGCTATCTCAGATCACCGGGTGGTCAATCTCCAATTAAATCTTTTACCAAATGTACACAGAGATAGAATCTGGAAGCTTAATAACCAGCTTTTAAAGATGGATGAGTATGTTCATACAATTCAAAATTTCATTAATATTTATGTGGAGCTTAATGCCTCATCCATGCCCAAGAAAGACTTTCTATGGGGATCCCTGAAATGTGCATTGAGGGGAGAACTAATCCGCTTGCCGACCAAACGTAAGATGCAAAAGACCACTGCTCTCTCCTCAAAATTGGGCCAGATAGAGTTAGAGAAATCCTTCTCCCCTCCTCTTCAGAGGAAGACTGGACCAAACTTGAATCTCTCCGTGTCCAATATAATAAGTTATTAGCGGAAAAAACAGAGTTCCTGCTGCTTCATTCCAAAATTTCCTATTTTGACCAAAGCGAGAGAGCAGGGGAAGCTGTTAGCTTTACAATTGCGCACCCAATTAGCTGACAGAATAATTCCCTCTATCTATTCTTCCTCAGGCGAGCTTCTCAACTCTCCCCTAGATATTGTTAATGCCTTTCATGAGTACTATCAGCAACTATATTCTGCCCCGACAATCTACCACCTCTCCCAAAAACTAGAGTGGTTTCTCCAAGACATAAATCTTGGAGTGTTAACGGAATCCCAGATTGAAAAATTAAAAAGCTCTATTACCTTATCAGAGATCTGTGAAGCTATTGACTCCTTCCCCGCAGATAAGTCCCCTGGGCCTGACGGTTTTACAACCAACTTTTATAAGGTGCTAAAAGAAACTATAGCCCCTATACTATTGGAGACATTCTACTACATATTTGAGAACGGGCTAGCAGATACTTCCCCGTCTCTCGCCACCACTGTGGTACTCCCGAAACCTAATAAAGACCCCTTATGAATAAGTAACTATAGGCCTATTTCTCTCATTAATGTAGATCTTAAAATCCTTGCTAAAATTCTTTCCTCCAGACTTAGCCAAGTATGGGAACAACTTATTAGTACAGAACAAGTTAGGTTTTTTAAAAACAGATTTTCCTCAGATCATCTCAGGAAACTAGCCTATCTTTTTTCTGCATCCAGGGACTCGGATACACCGGCAGCTCTTGTATCCCTGGATGCAGAAAAAGCTTTTGATAGGGTGTCATGGGAATATCTTTTCCTGTTACTTTCCAAATATCATATACCCCAGGAATTTATTCAATGGATCAAAACACTATACACAGCACCCACTGCTCAAATCCAATGTAATGGCATTTTGACTACCCCTTCACCTTGTCACAAGGTACTCGTCAGGGATGCCCCCTCTCTCCTCATCTTGTTAACCTTTATTTAGAACCTCTTATTAGAAAAATCAACCCCTCTCTGCTTGTAATGGGTATACAAATAGGGCGTCCGGAATATAAAATATCAGCATACGCAAATGACTTACTGCTACATATTTCTAACCCTGCTCAATCTCTCCCTGCGGTATTCCAAATTATAGCACAATTTGAGTCTTTCTCAAATTATAAATTAAATCTGATGAAAACAGAATGTCTTCCCCTTAACAAATACACTATGAAGGCTGATGTTGCTCATATGGGTTTACAATGGAATCCCACTAAACTGAAATATCTTGGGATTCACCTCCATCCTTCTTCAAAAGTCATGAAGCAACTTAATTTAGAAGAAGACCTCATTAACACTTTAACAGAAGACTTCAAGCGTTGGTCAAAATTGCCATTAACCTTGTGGGGGCATATGAGTGTCATCAAAATGAATGTGCTACCACGTCTACTACACCCATTACAAAAGCTTAACCATGCCCTTCCATATTCATGATTTTCTTGGGTCCATGGCATTCTTAGTAAATTTATATGGCAGGGCAAAAAAGCCAGAAGAAGCTATCTTAAATTAACTAGACGAAAACTAGATGGTGGCCTCCAAGCCCCAAATTTTTACATATACTATTTAGCAATTCACCTGGCTAGAATTTGTCACTGGTTACAGTCTACATAATGTGCTGGTTATCTGCCTCTTTGGGTTAGGATTGAGCAGGACCTCTGTGAAGCATTCGGCTTAGACCCAAAGGTTCTACCCTTTATCCCCCCCAAAAAAGCTTCCAAAACCTTTGCAGACCACTTCCCTAAACTCCTTAATCCAGGCACAACAGTTAAGTGTTCTCCTCAAGACAGACAGGTATAGGGATATAGCACAGCCTCTGTTCTGTAATCCTAATTTGTTAATTGCTGGCAAACCAATTAAAACTCAGTCTTTCTGGCCACAAATATGTATAGAGAGGGTGGAACAATTAGTAAAAGAACAAAAAATGATTTATTTTAAGGAAGGTTGTTTTCTTTTTAAATGGGAAAACATTTCTATTTTTAAATATCTCCAGTTATCCCACATGTTGATGATGTTTTTTGGGACAGGAACTTGGTCTAGTTCTTTGATTAGTATCTTACTTCCATATCTGGAGGCTATCCCAGCCTCCCATTTAATATCCTACTCCTATAATTTTATTCTAACGACAGTGACCACTTCAGACAATTGGAGGTTTTACCAATGGGATAATGCCACTCAGGTATCCTCTAGTCCCAGGGACTGGTCCTCAATTTGAGCTCATCTATATAAATATATTAAATAGGACAGATATAGATATATGCAGTTTTGCATTATACATAATCTATTTTATACTCCCTCCAAATTACATCAAATAGGTAGTCTATCTACAAACCAATGTTCTAAATGTCACCAAGCTTCTGCTGATCTAATTCATATGCTTTGGTCCTGTGAAAAGATTGCTCCCTTTTGGCGTAACATCGTAAACAGGTTTGACCCTTTATTAGCTCTGTCAAGTAGTTTTAATATGGAAACTTGTCTCATAGGTGATTATACATCAATACCAGGGGGCAATCGGAGAGCCCACATGGCATTAATTTCATGCATAAGCGACACTTTCGCATATTTTGTTAACTTTTCCAATTGACTACAATGGGAAACTTGTTTTTTTGAATAACCTTTGAACCGTTTAATTTTTTTTTTCCATGAAATCTTTGAAAGGCACATCGGGGACACTGGCTGCATGTTTCCTGAAGATTTTTGACTGGTTACGCAAACTGTGCAACCTAAAGGTGGAGCAAAGAATGCACAAAAATGCATAATGTGCTTTTTCGGTGCTCTGTAGCTCTGCAACTGTACATCCGACCGTAACAAAACTTGGCAGATCCAGAGATCCTTGGTACCAGACTATGCATGCCAAATTTCAGGCAACTCCATGGTACAGTGGCAAAGTTATTAAGCTGCCAAATTTCAGATTTAACCTTAAATGGGGTACTCAACCCTAACTATAGTGGCACTACCATGCCACTATATTATATTATAATATATCTATATACCTATATTATATGTATATACACACAGACAGACACACACAGACAGACACACACAGACAGACACACACAGACAGACACACACAGACAGACACACACAGACAGACACACACAGACAGACACACACACACACCTATCAATATCTTTATTTATCCAGGCGGGCACCATTGAGCAAGCTCATTTAC